>CM047813.1:2892614-3578814 GCA_026214975.1 Gentiana macrophylla | reverse complement strand
AAAATAAAAAAAAATTTAGTTTCACAATAGTCCAACAACATTTTATAAAACAAAAAAATCAATATATATATACTAAGATGAAAACCGTGCATAATGCACCTGAATATCTATGCAGAAAAAGATGGATGCCACGGGTTACATATGTATAAGGTGATAAAAAGTATGAAGAAAATGAAAATTTAAAAAATATTGCGCGATTTAACATATATAAATCAACAGCCAGATTCACACATTTGACAATGAAAGAAAAAAGTATAAATGTATATTGAGAATGAGTAGTAATAAGAATACAAAACGCTCAACATAGGTTCATGGATTGTCGTTTTGTTCACGTGCACGCTTGAAAGCGTGAACTTTCAAAACAAAAACAACGTCTAATGGTGTTTAAGTGGCGGGTTGATGGAGCGTGTACAATGAATGTATAAGCGTGTCTAATGCATCGCGTTTCAAATGATCATCGAAAGTACGATGACCATCTTCCTGCAATTGTGTGAAATTGAATAATATAAAGGTCTAACGATCATTAATATGAAAGATATTAAAAATACTTAAAATATAAAGTGGAGTGAAATGTACCGAAAGTCAAGATATTATGTAAATACGAGCCGGAGCAACAGGGCACATATGCAGCACGCCCATCAAGCAAGCGAATGGTTGTGGTTTTGGATGAGTCCATTATATCAACACGAACACGGTAACTACAAAAATCGGAACATGTTAAGCGGAGAACAATGAAAATGAGATGATGTTGGGTAGTTGAACGGGTGTATACCGCGACTTATGGGTTTCGCTTTGCTTATTGCATATATATCAATAACGGAGGCCATTATATAACTCAAACACTTCATCATTACAATGATTGCATGCCTCGTGGAAACATGTCATCTGTGTGAACATGTGATTGTAAGCTTACACAACGGAAATGTTTGACTCTGGCGATAACATGACATTTACACTCAATGTGAATAGCATTGATATACATATAATTGTAAAAATAAAGTCATAAAACGTAAATATATCAAATTGTGATAAATTTAATGTCGCGGTGTAGTGTAGATGGCTTTGAATTAGCAATCACAAGCTTGATGTTGGTGTTGTGTGGTGACTTGTGTATCCATTTAACCATGCTCTGAGCACATGCAAGTGTGTATACTGTAGTTGTTTAACATTCACAATTTAATAAACATTCACATCTTAACCATAATAACATAAGATTTTATTTTGGAAAAAACCAATGTTAAATATAGTATTACAACACATACCATGTATGAACGTCCTGCATAATCGCTCCACTTCTTATTCACATACAATGTAGTAAACGGTGTTGTGGACAATGTTGTCCCTATAATGATATGAGGAAGAAGCGGTTAGAAAAAGTTGTTCATAAGATATCCAACCCGAAACGTTTAGTCATACCTTTGTAGTCCTCGCACAGAGACACCACACGCGCCAATAAGGTTTGGTTAGCCTCGATATTAGTTGATAAAACCTCCCCGCCATGAATGGCGTAAATCTCCCCACAATGTCATGCGCAGATCACGGTCATGCTGTGACATGTATGATGTTAAATAATCATGTAAGAAGCAAGTATAAAGTGTACATGGTGGTAAAAGATGCATGTGTCCTAGTATTAAAATACATTTGTCCATGTATAAAATGTGAATGAGTTAATGCAAATTATACGTACGTGTTGTCTACTACCAACAATTCACGCCAGTAGATTCTGGCCCAAATATGGTGTCCTGACAGGAAGAAGCGAAACCACCAAACAAAGAATATCTCGTGATAGTTATAGTGTAAATATATAATATGATGACATGGCAACATCAATATTCACTAAAATGTACATACGTGAATAATCGTTCTGCTGCGATGCATTACAGTGTAATGGCACTTAACTCTTGGAAAGAGAACATAAATCGAGGTATGGTATCATCCAATTTGAAGAATTTTATGATTCGACTTCTAGTATACAATGCCTTGACGAATTGGTTGGTTGGAGAATCATCATCACAGACTCTTCCTGGCATCAAAGTATTCTAAAATGGAACGATTATATATATGTATGACTTATGTATGGAAAGGTATGACCTTGTTTAGAAAAAGGTTTCTATGGTACTTACTTCAGAGTCAACGAACAATGCGATAAGTCGACGTGAGTGAACTTTAACCAGCCGCAAAAACCGAACCTTGATGCGCCAATCCTCATGACGTGGGTATAACGCACCAAGAGGGGTGTAATCTAAGGGGACGTCTATGTACAAAAGTTTATTGAATATGAATAAATTGAATTAAATAGAATACAATCACCTCATGAAATATCAAATAATTAAGGCACTTCACATTTACACATTTTAAAGGCAAAAATAAACATGTTTTTTTACAATGAATGCCGTAAGTCTATGATTCTCGTATACTAAACAACATTGAGACTATGATATGGTAGAACAGCTGTTTATTATGCAATCAATGGTGTAAGTCTAGAACTTCACGATAAACAATATTTTGAGTATGAGTCAGAGGCTCGTGATCTTTGTTCACTATTAACATCTTAAGCCCATCGGGTGAAGTAACTCAGGAAGTTGCCACGTATAACTGGCCCATGCGAGAAGACGGTGGTTAGGAAGATAAACACCAACACTTCTTATAGTTTGACCCCTGGCTCTTATTTATCGTCATGGAGTATGCCACCTTCAATGGGAATTGCCGTCTTCAGTAAAAGGAAACAGACTTTCCATGTTAGAAGGAGACAATGTGATGCGAGGAATTAGAACAACAGAGTCCGTGTTGGAACCATTAAGGGGATTTGAGCTTGAAATACTTTAACGCCCAACTTTAGTATTTGAAGGTGTACCATTGCATAAGCCATTCGAGTGATTTAGATTCGTGATAAGGATGACAGGTGTACCTTCTTTAAGATACAAAGAATGATCAGGTAGTCCTGGAGATCCAAAGAATTAAGGAATTCTACCGGGTGTAAGTGTTGTTGATCATTTTGTTGCTCATCTTGTGAAAGATCACAGACTAAAGTATGTACGGCCAACTCCAGGAATGCTCGACAACATAATGGCATTAATGACATCCACATCACTATTTTTTGGCGCTAAAATTGCCCTATCACGTAAGAATGACATATCCTGGTAACGATCACAAAGATTGGGGTACGTAAAGTCAATTAATCGATCTAAAGCATCAGGACCATTCTTAATGAGAAATTCATCCAGTATTTGAACCCAATTTGTTTCCCCAAACTCTGTCAAAGATATAAGTGGGAACCATGCCATCGCCAATTGATAAAATCCAATTTGAGAAACCTGGCTTGACGGTGTCGCATGGACTCGGATAAATCACATGAGGAAATACGCATGTTTGTAGTGAGATGTAAGACGGTGCATTGCTCCCATATTGCTGAAGTTGTTATTGTGGCTGATAACGTGGCTGAACGTGTTCCGGTAGTGACGACGGGCAGCGTTTGTCGAAAGTCACCACCAAGAACAAATAATTTACCACCAAAAGGACGACTTGCATCATAATAAGGTTCGTTTTTTAAGATATCATGCATAGTTTTGTGTAATGCTTCGAACCCATAGCGGTGCATCATTGGCGCTTCGTCCCATATTATAAGAGCAGCTCTACGAATTAAATCAGCCAAATCAGAGTTATAACTGATATTGCAAGTTGAAGATTCATCTGGATTTAATGGGATCTTAAAGCGTGAATGTGATGTTCGTCCTCCTGGTAATAGTAATGCAGCAATGCCGGATGAAGCAACAGATAGCACGATTTCATGCATAGACCGAAACTTCGAAATTAAAGTCCTCCACAAATAAGTCTTGCCGGTGCCACCGCTTCCATAAACAAAGTACAACCCGCCTGTTTTATTTTCATGTGACAAAACAATATTATTAAATGCACGTAGTTGTTCTGCGTTTAATCCAGAATGCAAGTTCCGAAACAACTCGGTTTCAACGGTTATGTCATAGTCTAACTCTTCCCTTATCAACCTATTGAGAGAAAATGCAGCTGCTTCAACAGATGGCAAGGGCATGTCGAGGAAAATCACGTAAGGATCGACCATTCTTATTTAATATTTTATCGAGCTCTCAGGAGACAAAGGTTTTTCTGATTCATCGTCACCCGCGTTTCGTAGATGAAAGTACCAACTTGACGTCGAATTCGTCACGAAATATCATCACGTAAGACTTTTCCAACAGCGTTCCCAAAAGATTTTGGGTCATGAACTTCAGAAAACAATAACATTGTACAGAACATATTCCTCAATTGAGCTGGAGAAGCCCATGAAGAAGCTTCATTTAGTGCTAGATCCCATTCGTTGTCATCTTCTACCAAACCAAGAGCAATGCATGCTGACTTGAAGGTATGATGAAGTGTATCGCCCACAATCTTCAAATGATCAAAGCTTGTAGCCCCTCTAACTTTATGAAGCAACATACGAAGATAATAACGTTCTCCGGATGCTGGGTGTGCGTATGGCAACCTTCCAACACTTTTACGATTTAGACGGGGGGACCACTTCTTAGTTGAGCTATTCCACACCCATTTCGTTGGAAACTCAACATATGTTAGTGATCGGGCATCGGCGTTAGTCCTATTCGTTTCAAACCATGTCGTCAACATAGTATTATTCAGGTGTTGACGATCTGCAATACGAAATATATCTTCCATGTCGCTAAAAGTAACCCATTGGTGATCGGGAAGATGGTATTGTAAACGTATAACAGAAGAAAGATACTCTTCTAAATAAGAACATGAAATACACATGGTAGAAGAAAAGAAAAATGAGAAATACAACGCATGTATGATGTATTTCATGATCATGTACTATATCAATACATTTCTACGAGTATCTTGAATATATATATATATATATATATATATTTGTGTCATGTGCATTGTCTTAAAAATAAATGGCTGAATCGTATGAAACCCTTTCATAGAAGTTCTTGAATGTGGTTAATAAGAAAGGATACTATGGTCAATTTTTGGCAAGAAATTTCTTGTACCATTGGAAAGATTGCTTGGGTGTTCTTTTTAACCCATCATTAATATGGTCAATGTAAACCAAACCAAAGTTCATTTTATAACCAAATATCCATTCAAATGCATCAATAAATGACCATGCTATATGCTCCTTCACATTTGCACCCTCTCTGCCATTAATATTGTCAATTTAAAAAAAAATTAGTTTCACAATAATCCAACAACATTTTATAAACAAAAAAATCAATATATATATATACACAACTCAAGGGCTCAGATGGTTTTGGTAAAATTTCACTCGATCGTCGCGTTTATAGCGTAAGCCCGATGACACTGGCTCTGAGCCCTTGAAATATTGTGCGTGTCCTAGGTTTTATTTAACAGTTAAAAGATAATATTATTGATAAAAAAAAATCAAAGCTTTAAGTGCAAGTAATATAAATAATACTCCATAATACTATAAGAAATGAAAGTCTTCTATTTCTGTTAAAAGAAAATAATAAAACTATAAGAAATGGGAATAAATTAATTAAAAAGAACAAAAGAAAAAGATCAACATACCATTTTCTGTAATGTAAATAAGTGGGTTCTCATACTTTTCCTTGATATATAGCATAAGCTTTCGGAATCCTTCTGGATATTCATCTATTTCGTCATTTATAGACTGCATTCTTAGTAAGTTGCATTAGGAAAAGAAATAGGCAATAATTATCTTGAATTGCATCTCAAGATAATAAATATTTCTTCTAAAAAAGATAATATATATTTAAATTTTGGAAAGCGTAAATAATTCGCATGTTAAACACAATTTACTTGACATGACTTAATTATCAAATTTGTTCTACAACAAATTGTCTCTGTAAACAATTAAGACACACATTTGCTTTCACCACAACTTGTTAAGTGAGTCTATACCAAACAGTTTGAATCGACGCGTGACACACAAGGTGGTAATTACTCCCTCTGTTTCTTATTAAGCAATTGCATGCCAAAAACAATAATATTGTTTCTTTTTAATTGATATACTACCTATGTTCCAAGGTAAAAATTATTTTAGAGGTTTTCAGGTATATTAAAAAATTAAATTGGATAAATATCATAACGCATTAATCCAATGATAATTACTAAGGTTGTTAAGGTGGGAACAAAATTGTGCTTGTGTGTTTTTCCTATAACAAAAAAAAATGTCATTTGACAAGCATTAATGCAAATGTTTCAATATTTAAAAATTTATTAGATGGATAATAAGTTAGGATGACAAGCATTAATGCAAATTTTTCAAAATTTAAAAATTCATTAGATGGATAATAAGTTAGGGGCAGGATGAGTAAAAAATCTATTATTTGTTGTCTTGGTATTTCGAAGAGACTCTTTTTTTTCTTTCTTAAAAGCCTCCTAGATCCAAAGCCAAATTGGTCATTAATCTAAAGTGACTTTTAATTAGGAATAAGATAGTAAGAGCACTTGCATTGGATATTGTAAAAAAATGCAAAATAGTGTCTCTACTCAAACAAAAAAATAGTGTCTCTACTCAAATTTAAAAAAAAAAAACTATAAAATAGTGTCTCTACTCTAATGCATAATTACATATTCTCTATGCATTAAACATTGTAGAGATTCTTATTTCACAATAAAGTCGGATTCTTTAAAATAAAAGAAAACAAAAGGCGACATTTGATACTATAAAATGAAGAACTTGTTAAAATAAGTGACAGTAGTGCTCTAAGAAAGAGAAATATATAATTACCGTTTTACCAGATGTTGGTGTTGCAGGGTGTCCACCACCATAATAGTTAATACCTAAGAAGTCAAATGAGCCTTTAAGCATATTTGATTGCATAGGGGATAGCAGATCTGGAATGACATTGCCCAATAAAAAAAAAAGGGAATGAGGAGATGAATGAAATATTTCATCAATTGAGTAGTAGAAGACGCAGTTTTGAAACTTTGCATAAAGGACAAAACTATTTATTCATCATCGAAATTCAC
Organism: Gentiana macrophylla; assembly: GCA_026214975.1. Lineage (NCBI taxonomy): Eukaryota > Viridiplantae > Streptophyta > Magnoliopsida > Gentianales > Gentianaceae > Gentiana > Gentiana macrophylla. The sequence continues at coordinate 3,571,824 of CM047813.1, read as the reverse complement.
TTGTGTTGAAATTCATTATTTAAATTCATTGCCGAAATTCACTCTCGAAATTCACTAATTTTCAAAATTCATTATCGGAGATTCACCGATTTTCGGGATTCATCAAAATTCATTCATCGAAATTCACCGATTTCGGGATTCACCAGTGAGATTCTTGATTTTCGGGATTCACTGTTTGTCCTACTCATTATAAAAATTATGCGATTGTCCTTCTTCCTATAAAAATATGTAAATTTGTCATATTACTTAAAAATATTCAGTTGTAATCTTATCCCTAATTTTCCATAAAAAAAAATTTAAAAGTAAACCTTACCTCAGAGGGTCCCCACTCCGTGTCACGGGATGAGTGGAGATGTAAATCAAGATCCACGTCACTTTCGAGTGAAATAACTACCTTTAACAAGAGAGAATAATTAGCGCACTTGTGCACAAACCTAAAAGAAAATATTATATAAACTTGCATTATGATTTGATATGATTAAAGAATATGCATGTATGTTTATGTAAATGGTATACTTTTCAAGTAATGCTACTCATATAATCATTTAGACGTAATAAATGTTACATGTTGTAGTGGTGAGACTTCATGATGGGACATCTATTTAACGAAAAAGGTAATGCTACAGTTATAACCGACTAAACCAAGTACACATGAAAGACAAAACATGGTATTACATCATTGATTATGGTGGCTCTACATCATGATCAATATGTCATACATCATAATCAACCAAACACAACAAATGTTGCAATGTTCAGAGGTGAGACCTCTCGCGATGCATGGGGTATCTATTTAACGAAAGGGTAATGCTATAGTCATAGCCAATCGGATACGAGTTACACAACAACGAGCTTTTAATTTTACATCATTGGTTATGATGACTACAAATTATGATCAATGAATCATACGTCATAATCAATGGTGTAAAAACATATTGTGCTTACTTGATGCAGTGTATGCGTGTGGTTATGCCGAGTAATATTATCCTTAGTAAAGTGCTACTTCTATAGTAAAATAATCACAACAGTTTACACAATGACATTTAAATCATTGTTCATGATGGAATCCACGTTAATAAAAGTTCTCAAACCATGATATATGGTGCAAAGTATGTTGCATATATAACTTTGTCATGAACATTTTACCGTGGAACTAGCATTTTTCTCTATTTGAAGAGGGTTGTAGTGCCACATCTTGAGTGATCGTGCTGATTTCTCAGATTACATTGTTATATTTGTTGTGCCTGAATCATCTTGATAGTAATGTTATTCAAATGATGTTGGTCATTTCAAGTATAAGTGATGTTGGTCCATAGCAAGATAGATTTTACGATACACCCGTTGTGGTAAGATTATTCAGATAATATACATCATATAATTTTATGTTCACCCTCGTTCATCATACATTTCTAGTACGTGAAAGGGAACAAAAACAAAAGATTACGATACATCTGATACAATCTTTTTACGACGGTTGTGACTTGTGATATAATAAAAAAATAAAAAAATAAATAGAGCCAAATAGTGACACTTACCACCCTAACATGTAATCCATAACATTCTCAACGTTTTTTTTTCTCTTCGTTTGTTGGATTTAGTGGCATATACCAATGACATATGTTTGTGATTCCAATCACACCTTTTTGAGTGGCCTGTGAAATATTTAACATTATTTAAAACATCACTAAAGATTACAACATTCATATCAAAAAATATGTCTTTATTTAAAAGAAAAAGAATGTTCAAGAAAATTATCATTAAATCAATTCTCTCTTTTCGTTTCAAGGTAATTACCAAGATATGGACTAATGGTAAAGATTATTGCATTCATGTTGAGAGTCAGGGTTCAATCAAACATCCCCTTCCCCGATATATTGAAAAAAAAAAAAAAATTTGTTATTCAACCCCGGTGAGAATCAGGATTCAATTAATTATACTAAAAAGATATGTACTTCAAGACAAAGACAATATAAAACAAACCTGATACTTGGTTTTATACACTTGTACAACAGCAGCATGAGCAAGAAGCAAGTTTTGTCCAACAATATAAGGTTCGGTTTCGGAATTGCCTTGTGTGCAATTTGCTCTATTTGAGCAACGGTTAGGGGCATGGGCCCCATATTCATAGCCAAAACTTGCAAATCCATGTGGTTCATTCAATGTAATCCAGTATTTTACTCTATCTCCAAACTTTTGGAAACATAAATCCACATAGTCTCGATAATCAACCCTAAAACATATGATAATTAATACAAAATATTCTTAATTAGTTCAACATTGCCCAAAAAATCTTATAGTCTCAACTATTCGAAACAATGGTTGATACAATCTGATGTCTTTGGTGAGACCACTGAAAATGTGGTGGTGAGATAGTTCTTTAAATAGATATATCATATCACTAGAGATGTCTCACATCACATCATATTGTTACTCTTGTTGTGTCACGGTTGCAGTAACATTAGAAAAGAGCATTATATGCTATTGACACAACAATACGATAACATGATATGACAATGATATTTCTCATGATGTAGCATCAATTTAAAAGTTGTATGACTATCACATATTGGGTGACGTCCAGTGACACATCAAAGGTTGTGAAACTTGTTGTGTCGAGTGTCGTGATGATAACATTCTTCTTTACAAATACATAAAATTTAAGCAATAATTCTGGTACAAGTAAGTGCATGGGTATATATGCAGGGGCGGCTCTACCTTATGTCAAGTCTAGAAACCGAACGCTAAAAAAATATAATTATAGATAATTTTGTATAATTTAAATGTATGTATTTGAAATTGATCCGCTTATTTTTATGTATAAATCCACTATGTTATATATCGACCCATAAAGACAAATTTCCGACCCTATACCGAAATTCTGGAGCCACCCTTGTATATACAGATGTTAGAGATATAAACCAAACCATGAAATGGGGGGCTCGAAACATGTGTTGAAACGGTCAACTTTAGCGCGAATTTCGGATACGCTCCGGTGTGATTCACCGGGGGATTATTACATCTAAAAATACTACTCACGGAGTAAATGATATTTGACTTCGAAATCACTCGATTCAGATATCAGGTGAATGAGAAATTAATGCGTAAAGTTGATGTAAAACATGTGTGGGAGAGGAGTTGAAGGTGTAATCAACTCAAACTCTTCCACATTGAAAAAATGGGAGACTTAGATAATTCCACACGGGCGCGCCGCTGTCCGGCCGTGCTTGAGCGGAAAGTCGGCCGACGACTGTATCATATGGCCAATCAGATTCGAGCATTGGCTCCTCCTCTCCAATATGTAAAGAACATCATGGATGAAGGTTTAAGTATCAAATTTTCTCTTGTTTTTTCCACCACACAAAGAGTCTATCATATAGATCTAGTTCAAAATTCGAAGAGAAGTCGGAGCACTCTGTAAGTTCACCGGAGCTCGGATTTTTAAAGTGCATCTAAATCCAAGACGTGAAGTCGTTGTATCTTGGGAGACAATTGCTACTACCGTGGGCACCATATCGGAGCAATTTGTTTTACGGAAAGAGTAATCACTCGCCCCGACTTGATCTCTAGTTCTTTGTTTTATGCATTGTACTTTTATTTTCCTTTGTTCGAGTCAGATCTATACAGTATCAATTATTTTGATACATCTAATTGATAAACTGAATTTTCTTTTTCTTGTTATTTATTTTCTATTTTAATTTTTCGTATTTATTTCCGTTAATTACGGATTTGTTCCGTAAATCACTCCATATACACTTTCCTAACAACATATACATAGCATTAACTTATATTTAAAGAAATGACATACCCACAATACAAATACATAAACATACCTTAAAGCATGTTATAGAATAAGATAGTTATTAGTAAATAATCTATAAATTAAACTTACACGATGTTGGGAGATAAAAAACCGTTATATTCATCTTCGAGGGCTTGTGGAACATCCCAATGAAAAAGGGTAACAAATGGCTCTATACCTACAAGAGTCACAAAGATTGTACATGTAAAAGCAATTACACTAAATGTCGTAATACAATATAAATCAGTAAAATTGATATTTGTCGAGGATCGCACACCAGTTGTACTAAAACTAATTGGTGTTAGTAAAAGCGCTTACTATATTTCCTTATATCACTTTTTAACACGCCCTCAGTGTGCGCCTATAACATGCTCGCCAACATAGCACACAAAGGCATATAAAAGGCACACAAGGCCAAACAAAGGCCCAACACTTGCACAATATAATTGGGGAAACAATGTTGGAAGCAATGATTGATCCATGACCTCCTCTCTCGATACCATGCGAGAATCAATCACACTATCAGTTGTCTAAAACCAATTGGTGTTAGTAAAAAGCGCTACTATATTTCCTTATATCACTTTTAACATCTAATCACTAAAATCCATAAAAATTATCTGCAGTCTAATCTTAATACATGCAAGTTTATTTTGTCCAAATTAAAATGTATTTACAATAGTAAAAGATTTAAATGGAAACTAAACTAATTAATACCATTTGCTATGAGCTCGTTGAAGACATTGTTATAGAAAGCTATCCTTCTTCATTCAGCCCTTTAATAAGCTTCCTTCTGCAAAAATAATTAATAATAAAAAAAAGTATGATATCATAGTAATAATGTTGCATTTAATCCTCACTTATCATTTTTTATCTTTTGTGATTTGAATTATAAACATGCATTATACAATTCAAAAATAAAAATAAAAATTACGTGGTAAAATTCTTGACCATGAAATGGACATTCTGAAAACATCCATGCCAAGATCCTTGAGCAAAGCTATGTCATGATGACATCGAGGTTTTTTTAATTTAAAAAACAACAACGATTTAATTTATTAAAAAAAGAAACATTAAAGTTATTTTATTTTATATATTAAAGAAGGTCGAGACATTTTCATGTGATAAAATTGCAGGGAAACTTCATTTTAATGGATTAATTAATACCTTATAACGGTGGTAAAAATCAGCAGCAACGTCCCCGTTTGCGTGCTCCTTAAAATTTTCTGCAATTAGATTGATGTCAATTACATGAAATTATTCATGCATAAATTTGGCTTATAGCTAATTAAGAAGAAGAATCCAAATAATGAAACTAATTTAGACTCATTTTTGTATGCGCGCAATTCAAATTACAAGCACTTATATAGAATTCTCTGCCTTGATTTACGGCCTAAATATTATTCCTTCTTCTATTAAAAGGAGGTTAGGAGGGCTAGAGGGAAAACGTGGAGAGGTATCATTAAGAATAGTTTTAGAATTGAGCAAAAGGGGGTGAAGCTTTTAGATTCCTTGAGATGGAAGTTAGGTGATGGTGGCACTATAAAATTTTGGAAGGATTTTTGGTTAGGAGAGAAATCTTTAGAGGAGTGTTATCTAGATTGTATGCCCTTGCTTGTGCAAAGAATTGTGTTGTTAGAGAAAGGAGGGGCATTGGAGGGTGGGTGTGGGATTGGAGAAGGGATTTAAGGGGTAGGGAATGGGGAATTTATTGATTTACTTAATATTGTCTCTACTTTCATTCTAATTGATGAAACAGGGGATAAACCATATTGGAGTCTTCACGCCAATGGTAGATTCTCGGTTGCATATCTAAAGCGGATTCTCTCATGGACCGAGGAGGAGCCTCGAAGCTCAAGATTGTGCATGGTTTGGAATAATGCTATATCTTCAAAATTAACGTCTTTTGTTGGAGGGCTCTTCATGGGAGGCTACCTACGCTAACTAATATTGCTAAAAGGGGTATTGTTGTCCAAGATATGAGTTGTCCATGGTGTAAAGCAAGCGAGGAAGATGAGATTCATATATTTTTTCAATGTCCTTTGCCTTGCAGATTTGGCAATTTCTCTTTGTTGGTGTAATATCTCAACTCCGGTGCCTAGTTGCTTTGACGATCTCTTGCATCTTCATCCGTTTGCTAGGGATCAAAAGGAGAATTGGTGGTTATGGGATGCTATTGTTTTTTTTTTTTGGAGGGATGCTATTGTTAAAGTGGCACTTTGGACTAGGCGCAATTCGCTAGTCTTTAAATCCAAATCTTGTACAACCAAAGAGGTGTTTGAAGAATGTCAAGTCAAAAGTTTTGAATGGGTAAGCGGTAGGAAAAGTAATTTGTACATTGAAATGGGTAGGTTGGAAGAGTAATCCTTTTAATTATCACACTATGTAGTTCGATTAGGTTCGGTGATTTTATTCTTAAGTTGTATTGTTTTTGGACTTTGGTGGATCTTGTCTAGTCACTTACTAGACCTAATAAAATTTCTTATTCTTTGTTCAAAAACAGTTCTCCCCAAAAAAGAGAGAGAGAGAGAGAGAGAATTAATGCCTGGGTGTTTGTGAGTATAAGTGTCCCAAATGTTAGGTCCTCATGGGCCATGACCCAGGAAAATTTTCCAAGTAAAGGCCAAATTAAAAAAACGCGTGAAAAAAACTCAAAAGCCCAAGATTCAAACCTATGACCCAAGGATAGAAGCTAAACTTAACCAATCGGGAATTTAAATGAATCTCTTACACTAGATATTATGCGAAATAATATACATACACAACTTTAATATTCTTAGATGTGTATAAATTGTATAATAGTAACTTCGTCCGGAAATTGAGGTGGGGTCCATGCACCCCACCCCTATAAGGCTGGGTCCAACCCTGCCTCGCCCTCCTTCTTGTACTCCACCTTCAACCTGATTGACAACAAATACAATAATCCAATTTTATGATCATTTTTATTGCAAATACATACATACATACATACATATATACATATACATACATATATATATATATATATATATATGAATAAACTCAAACGAGCTCAAAACTTATGCTCGGTTTTTCTCTATTTATTCCAACACAACAAGACACGCTACTTTTCTCATATGGTTATATAATACACATTAACAATCAGATTTGGATTTCAGGCGTGGCGGATCCAGAAAATACCGGTACCCCATCCTCGTAATTGTAGATCCGTTTCTAGGTGAGCAAAGATCCTCGATCTAGTGTATTTGCAAACAGTGAATGGTATCGTGGTAAGATCTGACCACACACTTGTAATATATATTAAGGATATTTCGACCGTAGATTTTTTTTAATCATCGTTTTGATGACAATGCGTTAAAACAGAATGCATGTATCTTGTCATGCATATTTGCATGTTTATCTACTTTCAATTCCAGACAATGCATGGAAATAAAAATGGATTCATATATATATATATATACACACACCTACCTGATAAGAGGCAGATGCTGCGCCAAAAGAAAACCAGTTGGAAAATCACAGCGTTTAATTTCAATTAATGAGCCATTTGTTTCTTGAGCAAAATTAAAATCCAAGAAAAAATTGCCAAGAACAAGAAAGAGAAAAAGGGTTTTGCGGAAAACAGCCATCATTATTATATCACAATGCACTGTGATGAAATGATCTTTGCCACAACCTCCATTTTTATACATGTGAAATGTTATGGCCATTAATTTTTAATTTTTAATGACCTGTAATTTTTGTTTTTCTTTTTGCATCTTAAGATGCTAATATTTCACTAAAATGTACCCTTTAATTAAGAAAATGTGTGAAAAATACAAGGCCAACACACAACGTGACAAATTAAAAGCATATAATGGATCAAAAAGTTTGCTGGATGATTCAGTGAACTATTTGTTAAAAATGTACATACAACGAATAATACATTTAGAGTTTGTGTGTTGGAAAACTCTTACATTCAGTGTATTTATATTTCCAACTTAGAGCCAAACAAAAAGTTAACCCCAAGCAATAAACAATATGCAGATCGAGTGTTCTCATTAACTTTATAGATACAAGTTTAATTATAATAATTGAGTAATGGCTATATCAGGCTTGTTCCTATATATATATGTGACACTAAGTGAAATGGTTTATAATTTGGGTCTGACCGTCGGGGGCGTCCTTGTGTAATCGGTGGCTCTATGTCAAAATTTTGGTTTAGAATCCTGTACGCCGTAAAGAAATTACAATATAGCGGTTATTTTTAGGATACACTATATGAAAGAGTATATAAGTTGGTCAAACATTTTTTTTTATTAAAAATGTGCATTGATTTGAGTCTTGTTAAGTTTTTATAATTTAAATAGAATAAAAATATATATACAATACACCACAAAGATATAACGGGACCCCCTAAATGTTCACATCTATCCTATTAATGAAGTCAGTCATGATCAATCTGGTGTCATATAATCATATTATATCTACTATATCTAATCCATACAATAACATCTTATGAAAAAGATAAAATTAAAAATCAACTACTTTGCGTCTTAATTAATCAATTAACATTTAATCTATTAAATAATTTTATCCAATCAATTAACTAATTAACATTTAATTAATTAAATGATTTTAATAGAAATAAAATTAACGATTAATTTTAAACGATTTTAATTTTAATTAATTAGAACTATTCTAAAAATAAATCAAAATTAAAATTAAGTTTCTTTTGTTTTTTTACTTTTGATTCTAATCAAAAGAGATGTCTTTGATTTCCTAAACCAAAAGACATATTCCTAAACCAAATTTGATTTAGCCACCACTTTCCGTAATCAAAATTTTGAAAGTGGCACACAAGCTTTTAAAATCAAATATTTGAAAATAAATTTGTTTTATTCCAAATCAAATATTTAAACGCCAAACAATTTTGGTTTAGCAACCACTTTTCAAAATCAAAATTTTGAAAGTGGCGCAGCAGCTTTTATAAATAAAATATTTGAAAAAGAAGCGTGCTTATTCCTCAAAATTTGGAAATACCAATATTTTATTGGGACAATTATTCAAAATGACGATATTGGACTTAATTGAAGAAAAAAGACACACAAAACAAACACTTAGTTATAAGGATAAAAAGGAATATCTTTTCACACAAATTTTTATCTTCTTACTACGTAATTTTTTTCCAATTTCGCCCTTTTTTTTTTTTATTTTACGCGCGTTCATTCGACCAAAGTTTGGTCGAATATGACACGATTATCCATATTGAAATATGGTCGTAATATACGTGTTGAAAGTCACACACTGGTTGATTTCACCATATTTTTGCGTAGAATGTTTGAAGTTTTCCAAACTCATACATAGTCGAGCATCATTCGACCAATATTGAGTCCGTAATACTCTACACATTCGCACTAGAATTGGGTCAGGATAACAACAACAATATAAGAAAGACGACTATTGATTCTCGATCGAATTTGAGCATGAATATTAAAAGTTTTTTGTACTCAATTTTAGTCAGAATGTCTTTCTGACCGGTATTGAGTATAAAAAACATTCAAAATTCTGACTAGAATAAAATCAGTATAATGATCGTATTCTGACTCAATTGGGTCGAATGGTCGTGTAATGAATTGACCATAAATTGGCGAGAATAGTATATATTTTCCGGACTCATTTACGGTCGAATGGGCAGCGTGTGGAATATCCAAACGAAGCTCACTCTCATTTCTCTTGGTAAGTGTAAAAACAATATTTGTGTGAAAAGATAAATAAGATAAAAATAGGAAGATACACCCAAATACTCTTAATAAAAATATAAAATAAAAAATAAAAAGCGGAACGGACGGCAGACTGAATGTTTAGTTACCTTTTTTTTTTTTACCTTTCATTATAAGCTGCTGTTTTGCTTTGCTTTTTTTTTTTTTTTTTTTTTTATTTATATTATATATATGTATATATATATATATATATATATATATATATATATATATATATATATATATATTTTTTTTTTTTGGACCACATGCTGATGGTATGACTATCCCGATGTATTGACTGCGCGTGATCGATGACCACCATGAAGCGTAACCTCCGCGATGTAGTGACCACCCGCGATTCATTGACTACCGCGATACATTGACCACCCCAATTCATTGACGGCGCGATGCGGTGACAATCCCGATGCTTTCACCACCGCTGCATTGCTATGCCTACCACGATGCATTGACCATCGCGCGCAGCGATGGCCACCGCGAATGCATTGACCTCCGCCACGCAAATGACCATCGTGATGCATTGACCATCCGATGCGATGATTGACACCACCGATGCAAAGACCGCGATGAAGTGACACAAATGATGCACTAACAACCGCGTTGCAGTGACACCGTGATGCATTAACCACCGCGATGCATTGACCACCCCTGATCCATTGACACCGCGATGCATTGACCACCCCCGATGCAGAGACACCGCGATGCAGTAACCACCGCGATCCATTGACATCGGCAATCATATATGCAGTGACATCGGCGATCATATATGCGTGTGATGATACAAATTATCACCTCCAATGGGGGCGCTCATATGGCGACGTCCAAAGGAATTAAGAGCAGGCCCGCCACCCACAACCCCTACCTGGAACCTCGTAAAAGCTAGGGGGCCAGCGGGCGGCCATAAATATAAGGCTCCCCAAGGGAGCCGCGCAAGACTTGAGAGAAAACAGGGGGCGAAGGCCCGACAACGAAGACGGCGACCTGGGCGACCATAAGGGGTCGCCGCCCGGATATTACATCCACTTGCTACTAGATATTTTACCCACTTGATGTCAGATATTTAGTGTTTACTTAGCTACTAAGACTAGTGACTGTAAATTTTTCGCACCGCCGCCTTTACTTCATCCCTAAGTTTAATCTCCTATAAAAGGAGAGTCTTGTGTAACCTAGAAAGAGATCTAAGACCAAAATTAACAGCAAAAGCTCTGCGCAAGAACAAGCTTATTTCACCATCCTCTTATCGTCACCACTTTGTCTCCGACCAACTTATAAGTAATCTACTCACAAATAAGCCAGGTATCCACTCCATTAACGCCGCTACGCCATCGTGGACGATTTCTGCATCGTCGCTTGGTTCCGTTGCCGGGAAACCAGCGCGCGCAAGTTGCTCGATTCAGCGTGAAAATCATCAAAGAACAAGAATAACACGGCGGATCGAAGGAAGCTCACCTCCGCCACCAAGAGCATCCGCCCGTTTGATCGTCTAGTTGCATCCAATAAAGAGGTAATCTTGCAAAGAAAAGCCTTCAAAACCCCCATTTAAGCGTAAACACTATAGAAAAATGACAGAAGTAAAGGGCATCCGAATCCCAAGACCCGGCAAAGGGGCCATGCAACATCAGGCTCGTGGAGAGAGTGGGAGAAACACTTGACAACTTTCCCGCAGAAGGGAAGTGGTCGTGAACGAGTGAGTCCTATCGCTAGCGACGCTTGAAATGTCATTAACCAAAAGGCCAAGTCAAAAGAGGCCAACGCTGCTGCAAGGCTTAGATGAGGCTCAGAAAGAGAGAGAGAGGTCGCAACAGAGTCAAAAGTCGACCCCGAACAAGACCAGGCTCCGGGAGGATCCCGAGGTTGCGGAAATGAGAGAATATCACGAAGTATCGCGGAAACTATGTACTTGACTAACTCTCGCCTGGTAGCAAAGGGGCCAGGCCCCAATGGCGATACGACCCGAATCCTCCTAGAATGAAATCGCTGCTCCCGCGAACTTAAACAAAGCCCGTCAAAGTCGATCCAAGAAATCGAGATAGAGAGAGTGTGCATTCGCTGGTCGCAAAGGATCGGGGAGAGAAATCGCACAAAACTCAAGCACCCCAGATCGCGATCACCAAAGAGGAAAGACACTCAAAAAAGGATCGCTTTCAAGAGGTTAGGTGAGAAGGACAAGGCCTTGGCCCCAAGTCGTCTCGAGCCTTCCAGAGGGAGGAATACCCCCACGACAGATAAGAGCGCACAGGGCTTTCGGATAATAATAAGGAGAAAAGAGCTCGCCAGAGGGATCGCAGGATTATGAGGAATCAGAGCGCAGCAGGAGCGGGGCGATAGGCGAGCTTTATCTCGACCGGTCGATTCACGCTTAAGCGAGCAAATGGAGATAATGAAAAATGAGCTCGCAGAGCTAAAGAAATCAAGGCCTGTCGAAAGGGCCGCACCGGTCTCGAGAATCGGCGTGCTCGCTAGAAGAATCACGGAGATATTACCCGCCAAGAATGAAAAGGTTAGCTACCCCGGCTATAATTACTATAATGGCAACTCTTGTCCGAACGATCGCTCACCGCTTCAAGGCCGCGATAACCTTAGCAACTCGAGAACAAGTCCGCCTGGTGCATCGCTGCCGTCGGTAGCATGCGAGAAAGCGGCGGCGGCCTCGGATACATGGGCTTCCCCGCGGATCAGTTAAAAGTTGGGAGGACTTATCGGAAAAATTCATCAGAGAATTTGAATCGGCGAGTAGACCTAAGAAAACCATAGAGGACCTTGGCGAGGTCCGCATGGGAGGCCACGAGTCTGGAAAAGAATACTATGAGCGTTTCATCCGAGTGTACGACTGGACAAGAAACATTCCAGATGACGCAGCTTATAACGTGTTTCCTCGCGAGGGATTGCTAAGGTCCGATGAAAGCAGAGTTTAACTCGCGACCAAAAGCGGGTCTCGAGGAGATGCTGTAGTGGCTCGGATGATGGGAGTCGTAAGCGCCATCCCCGGAAAACCAAAACAAAAGCGAGCAACATTCACACAAAGAGGATCGAGCAGAGGATCGTAAGAGGGAAAAAGGACAGGATGCTAGCCGTGATCGTGAGATAAAGAAACCTTACAAATTCGGCGAGGATAACTTCACCCCGCTTAACACGAAAGCATCACAGATTTTGTTCGAGATTCGCGAACATTTCGACAAACCTAAGCCTATGAGGGGCGATCCCGACGGTCGTGATAAATCGAAATACTGTGACTATCACAAGGATCACGGTCACATCACAGATGAATGCTTCACATTAAGGCGAGAAATAGAGAGACTGATCCGTGAGGGACCGGCGACTAAGTATAAACGAGATGGGAATACTGGTCCGGGACAAGGTCGCCAGCCCCGCGTCTATCAGAGGGAAGTTCAAGTTATCCATGGGAATATTCCCAGCAACAATCAGCTGAAATCACAAATACATCAAATCAATACGCACGGTTTTGAAAAACAAATAGTGTTGGGGAAACGCGAAGGGAATTCTATTCACTAAAAGTGAGTGACCACAATCGACGGTCCCGATGGAAATACCCTCATCCTCAAAGTCGGGTGAACGATAAGCACGGGCGTCAATAGGGTAATGGTCGACCTTTGAAATGGCCGCGACGTCATCTATTTCGATTTATTTAAAAGCAGATCGGATTTGGAGAGGCCTGTCAAGCCTTACCTCGGGTACTCGAAGGCTTCACCAATGATACGATGCACGGGTCAAAGGCACCATCGACCTCAAAGATTACCCTCGCGAATACGAACCATGTCGAACGGAGGTGGTCACTTTCCTAGTTATCGATCTCCCTCATACTACAACATGATTTTGGCGATCCCATATATGAGAAAATTTCAAATGGTGGCATCTGCTCTCACCAAAGTGGTCAAATTCAACATGGGGATGAAATTGGGGTCGCTTAAGCCGACCCGGATTCTTCCTCGAATACATGACCAAGAATAGAGTCGATTCCAAGCAACCTGCAGTAGTAGGGTTTTAATATCACAAATCGGATCGCCGCGATCAAGGAGATTGCGAAAGAAGCAGTAGAGGTTGAAACATTACAAATCCGCGACGAGCCGGACTTTATCGCCGAGGACAAATTGGTCGAGGTCATTATAAATAACGAGCACCACGACCGGAAGATCAAGGTAGGTCGCAGGCCGACGAGAAAGAAAGGAGGACTGATCAAAGCTTCGAAAGCAAACTTGGACGCCGCGCTCTGGGAGGTGACAAATATGAGTGGAGTGGAGTGGAGATCGCTTTGCACCACCTAAATGTCGATCCCTACTTCAGGCCGATCCAACAGAGAGCGCCAATTTCTGCGAAAAGGAGGTCGCAATAAAGAATGAGGTCGGAAAACTTTTAACCGTGGCATTATCAAGAAGGCGCAATACCCCTACATGGTTGGCAAACGTGGTAATGGTAAAAAGCATAACGGCAAGTGGCGGATGTGCGTTGACTTCACCGACCTAAATAAGGCTTGCCCTAAGGATCCTTACGCATTGCCCCGAATAGACAAGATGGTCGATGGGATCGCAGGTTTTGAAACGCCGAGTTTTCTTGACGCTTATTCAGCTACCACCAGGTCAAAATGGCCGACGAGGACAAGGAGCTAACGGCTTTCGTGGCCGCCGGTGGATCAGACATTACTACGAGATGATGCCGTTTGGTCTAAAGAACGCGGGTTCGACATATCAAAGGATGGTGAACAAAGTTTTTTTAGTACACAAATAAAGCGAGAAATATGGAGGCTTACATCGACGATATGGTCGTGAAATCAAGTCGACGGGATCATCTCGCAAGACCTTCGCGAGACCCGACAAGCGTGAAAAGACACTCGATGAAGTTAAACCCCGCAAAATGCACTTTTGGGGTCCAGCGGGAAATTTTTGGGCTTCATGGTTAGTCGGAGGGAATCGAGGCGAATCGAGAAAAAAATCGAGGCGCTAATAAATATGAGCGAGCCAACCAACGTTAAGGAGGTACAAAGGTGAATGGAAGAGTGGTAGCCTTTGGGAAGGTTTATATCGAAATCCGCCGAGAAAAGCTTACCTTCTTCAAAATTCTAAAAGGAAATAAAACATTTTTGTGGGATGTAAGAATGCTCTCAGGATTTCAAGAGCTCAAAGCTTATCTGTCAAGCCCGCTCTCACGCTTACGATCCTGTGATCGGAGACGTCTTGTTGTTATATCCGCCGCTCGACAGGCCGCCGCCGCAAAGACTTATCAAAGAAGAGGGTACCTTGCAAAAACCTGTCTATTATGTTTCTAAGGCTTTAAGCCCAGTAGAAAGTCATTATTTTAATATCGAAAAGTTAGCCTCATCATGCGTTGTTATCGCCGCCGAAAATTAAGGGCTTACTTTTCATCACACTCAATAATAGTACTGTCAGACGCAACGCTACGGCAGTCCTCCACAAGCCGGACTTGTCGGGTCGTTTGCTACGATGGGCCATCGAGCTCACTGAATTCGATATCCGATACGAACCTCGGAAGGCCATCAAAGCTCAGGCATTGCCCGATTTCATCGCCGAAACAAGCTTCAACGGGGATAACCCGCAGCAAACCAGTACAAGGCTTAGTACCAACAGAGCTACCACAGCGGACGAGCCTAAGCGGCCAAGTCACTGTTGGCAACTCTACGTCGATGGCGCCGCCAATCTCAAAGGTTGCGGTGCGGGGATCATTTTACTCGAGCCTGGAACTTCAGAAGAAATCGAGAAAGCTTTGAGATTTAATTTCTCTGCGTCAAACAATCAGGCAGAATATGAAGCAGTCATCGCGGGACTTGAGCTCGCAAGAGCCATGAGGGTCGAGAATGTGCAATTCTTCTGCGACTCCCAGTTGGTCGTCAATCAAATAATCGGGTCGTTCGGTATCCACTGCGAAATTTTACAAAAATATATTAATCTCGTCAAAAAGCTGGAGAGCGGACGAATATCGCAAATTTACTAACATCCCCGAGAGGACAATCACAGAGTCGATTATTTATCCAAGCTAACAAATGAGGACGAGGTAAGCAACCCTCGATTATTGTAGAATATTTGTCGGGACCCGCCATCGGCTGGGATCGAGGTAATGGACTTAAAATGCACCAACCCTTGCCGGATTGATTTCATTAGGGACTACATCGATTGTGGAAAACTCCCCAAAGAGCCGAGCGAGGCAAGAGCCCTCATCAGAAGAGCCGCCAGATACACCATCTTAAACGACGTTTTGTACCGACGATCATTCTCTAAACCATTACTAAGGTGCGTGCGACCCGAGGAGATCGACGGTATCCTCATTGAGTTGCATGAAGGGGTATGTGGCGGCCATCCAGCTAGCCGCACCCTCACTCAGAAAGTCTTGTTAGCAGGATACTACTGGCCGAAACTCGCAGAGGACGCCAAGAAATATACTAAAGCATGCGACGTGTGTCAAAAATTCACGGATATTCCCAGGCTACCATCAGTAGAACAAAGCATTGTCATAGCCGCATGGCCCTTCGACATGTGGGCCATCGATCTCATCGGACCATTAAAAGCGGGCGCCAGGATGCGAGTATGTGGTGGTCGCAGTGGATTATTTCACCAAGTGGATCGAGGCCAAAGCCTTGGTAAAAATCAAGCATCAAGGACATAACTTATTTTCTCTTTCGACCAAATATGGACAGATTCGGCGTCCCTGGAATAATAGTGTCGATCACGGACCACAATTCAGGAGGAGTTCGACACATTCTGCAAGAGAACAATGTCAAACATTGGCAATCGTCGATATGCTATCCACAGGGAATGGTCGGGCCGAGAACGCAAACAAACAAGTACTCGTGCTAAAAAAGAGTCCAGGCGAAAAAGCGGGTAAATGGCTCGATCACCCCCCGCCGCTTTACGGGCACTCGAATGTCGCGAAAAACTACCACAGGAGACTCGCTTTCACTTTAACCTCACGGATCCGAAGCTATGGCTCCGGTGGAGATGGCCCTACCAAGTTTAAGGATCGCACATTACAATGAAATAGATAACCCGCTCAAAAGAAGCTCGATCTCGATTGAAGCGGAGAGCGGCGCGATCGAATCATATTGACGCTTGCTCAATCGCAAGCAGACCGCCAAACGACATCATGATAAGCGCGTTCGGGTCATCACTTCGCCATCGGGGATTACGTTTTGCGAAAGAGGCAGGCCACCGCCCGAAGCCAAGAAAGGAAGTTATCGGAGAATTGGGAGGGCCTGCAGAGGATCGCTCGGATAGTCAAGAAAGGAACATACGTCTTAAAGTGATAACCAAGGTCGCGAGTACACCGACCTTGGCATGCGATAATCTGAAAAAATATTATATGTAAAGCGTCCGTCGTCTGCGCGCGTCTGCAGAGAGCATGTGGAAAGGGTAACCAAAATAAAGGGGCATCTTCATTTATTAAGAGATACAATTGTTTCAAAGCAAATCTACGGCCTACCATGCCTTCGATCTCGATCTAAAAAAGGGGGGTACACTCTATCTAATGAGTGTACCTATAACGATCCGATGAATGCTTGGCACCTCGCTTAAGCCGCATAGCCGTTATTAATGAAGCAAAAGGGAAGCGGCGATGTCGGTCCATAGAAACCGCAAAATTAACCGCTTCACGATGAATCAAGATTCCCAATCAATGTCAATATGATGATCGCGAATAGCGTACAAAAGAAAAGCTTTCGCTTCGCTTACGACCTCGTTATCTGTGGGACGCGAGGGCGCGCGAGTTGATGAACCTCTTCCACTCCACGATTCTTTGCGAGAAAGATCGGACGCGAGTCCCGACACGAGGTCGCCAGAAGCGAGGAAAAAGAGCTCGCGGAGGGCTCGTCGTAAGCAAGTTTGTCTACTTAACTCATCGGCAAGGTTCCAAGCGCGCTCATAATGGGAGGAGGGGTCGGTAGCGGGTATACCCAAGGCACCATTGATAGATTCCGGAGTAAAAATGACCGCGACGCCACGAAGGGTAATACAGCTGGGAGTCCCCTCAGATGCAACTTCAGACAAGATGGAATAGAACTCCCTCACTATTGTAAGATTGGGAATTATTGATGAGGGTGGTGCAACAAAATCTGCCCACCCAGAGAAACGTACACGCAGAAGAGAGCCGTCACCCTCGACCTTGCTCTGATTTAAACCCCTCTCCTTCGCAGGCTCAACCCACTCAAAATAGCGCCAGAAATGATCTTTAGCAACGTCGAGGCAAGAAAAGAAGAAAGGGATACATCACGAGTAGGGACGGGCTTTAAAAACTCGCAGACTCTACCCTCTCAGGATGGAAGAGACATGGTTCTCATAACAAAAATCTATGCAAGAAAAAGAGTAAAAATAAGGTTAGTGTGTCTTTTCCTTTTATAGCAGAGGTTAGCAAAGGGAACGGCCACGATCAATCGATCCTACGGCCAGGCACGGTAGCGGTTTATCCGAATTTTGAAATTCAAAGGGCGTATTTAATGCCTATCGGTTATCTGCCCACGATTCTTGGCCATATTCATGCACAGTTACTAGCCCGAGATTTTAGGCCATTTTGAACACACATACACTGCCAGTGAGCTGTCAAATCAATCCAGATCCCTGGATTCCCGGCAAGCACGACAGTTGAGAGGCTAGTTCAGTCAAATCAACTCAGCTCCTAAGCTACCAGTAAACATCCACTCCGCTGCCGAAACTAGGGGCCACGAGAAAAACAAGCTTTGCAAAATATAGACCCTCATTACTTGCAACTAGTCCGCAAAGACAAGCTATAATGAATTGCGGCGACGATCTATTTTGCTCAAGTCTCTCGCACTCGATCAAAGCAGGGGACGGGAAAATATTAACGCACAACAGAATTTCTCAATCTTCTCGGTGATTCAACCTTAGTTATTTTAGCGAGCTCAACAAATCTCGCCAAAATAAAGGGGGCCGCACACATACAAGGCAAGATAGTAGGAAATAAATCGAGAAAAACAAGCATAGTAGATAAACCAAGAGGGCCAAACGGCCACAATGTCAATACTCTAAAAGTAAAAGGTTTTAAGTTATTACAATCATCAAATGAGGACGCCAAATAGCTCAAAAAAGTGAGAGCCAAAGTTATTATTACAAAGCCGCAGAAATATAGAAAACAACAGCACAGGGCATTTAAACGGAGCCGGGGGGGAGTGTCAATGTACTCATCACCAGGTTGATCGCTTGCCGGAGGATTCTTCAGGATCGCAAAGTTAACAGGATTGACAGGAGGAGGATCCCATACCGGGTCGCCGCGCTCTATCTGGTTAGTTTGGATGGCGACGATGTGATCTGCTGCATAGGGGATATCCGGGTGAATGGCCAACAAGTCGGGAGATCGCTGGGACATGTTAACCCAACGAAGCATTTCCTCCAAGGTAATGCTCTCCCGGCCATGATAAGCCCAAAGACAACGAGCGAGGTGATTAAAACCTTGATCGAAGCTAGCCTCCTGGAAGTCACCGAACTCATCAGAAAGCTTGAAGGCTTCCATACGTGGCCGGGCCCGCCATCTCGGCGGCCTTCTGCAGCAAGCAAGTTTCTCCTTCAAATTTGCGACTCTCACGCGTGCGGCCGCTAGCCGCCCGGCGGAATTGCGGGCTTCATCCTTCAGGGCTTTCACCTTCTCCTGCAGGCTCGCGATCCGGTTTAAGCGCTCTCCGCATTATGAGTTTCTTCATCCGCTCAACCTCGCCTACCTCTTGCGAGCCCTTGTTTTGAAGCGATCCTGGCTTTCTCCGAGGCTCCAAGGGCGCCGCCAACTTTCTTAAGCTCGACTTTGCGCTCTGCGGCCTCAATCGCCTTGTTTATACGAGTCCCAAGTGAAAAAGAGGAAATGATAAGCCTGAGGAAAGCGCAAAAATACGAAAAGAAAAATACAAGATTAACAAGCTTACCATGGAAGCGGCGATTCCAAATTGTCCCGAAGGTCTTTAAGTTCGGCGACCTCATCTCCAATTTGAACCCGTATGGGCGAATCCCATGCCAGCGACTCCAAGGGGATAACATCGGCGATGGCCTCTTATCCGGCCTGCCTTGTTCATGTCGAGATTTTGAGTGAAGTTGGGGTCCAAGCCACACCGCCTCTTTCCCCTTGTAGCGCGGGCGGTGTCCCGGCCGGCAGTGGCTCCATCCCTCGGGGATCTCTCAACAATGGCCTCGGGCCGCACAGAGTCCTTATCGGCCAGCTCGCTTATCCGCACGATCAGATGCTTTACCAGCGCCAGCTGTTTTTGTCTTCTCAACCCTTGGTCGTTTCTGGCCCTGACTCTCTTTTGCGGGTTCATCAACTTGCGACCTTTTTTGGGTAATGGTCTGACTGGAGCTTGCATCTGGGGGCGCCGCTGCGACCTTCGTAGGATCATACGCCTCGTCAGTAATAGTGGCGTCCACAGTACGGGGAACTTTCCCAAGGGCTTGTTTCAAGGTCGTTTGCCGAGCCTTGGCTCGCTTCCTCGGCCCACCCCGCGCTTTGAGCACGGCGTTCATTAGCATCCATACTGCAGAAAGGGTTCGTTAACAAATATATTCGAAAGAAAGAGCAACGCGTGGAAGTTACACCTTGAACTACTTAAAAGATCTAATAAATGCAAGGAAATTTACAGGGCGGCCTTCTTTCCGGATCGCCTCCGCATACGGGACACTCAGACGGAAAGCGTTGCCCTATATGACAATCCCCTATCCAGTCGGGGTCACTCTCCTCAGGAACCATGGCAACCACTGGAACCACCTTACCCGGGCCCGCGAGACCCGCCATACGCGCAAATGGAAGCGCCAGATCCAGGAGATCGACCTAAGCAATGTTCCTTAAGGAGGCCTCGACCCCATCAGATTGAAGGAGGGTCATGAGCCCTTTGACAAAACGCCGTTCTGATATAGGAGGCTCGTCGATCGAAAGGGTAAATTTCCCCGCGTTTTGCGGCGTCCACAGAAGAAACGGCCACCGACCTTGGATTCCACTCGAGGATCCGTTTCGCCATCTGTGAATCTTATTTGGTAACAAGAATAGTAGGCGGTATCTTGGACCTTAAAGATATTTGCCCCCGCAATGCTCGCCCCACAAAACCGGTGAAAGTGCCCAGCAAGGTCGGCGAAGGTTCTATCTTCATCATTCGACACATCACGACGAAGGCCATGATTTGAATAACGGTCCCAATGGCAAAATCGGAAGGAGAGCTCCCATCGAGTTCGCAAATCCTCACGAAGAAGAAAGTGGTCGAATGGAGGTCGGAGCCCGCGTAAAAATGATCAAAATGCGAGAATCGGGCGCCATCCGAGCGGCGAGCACACACGTAATCCTGGCGATCCCAGTGTTTAAACTTATCCTCCTCCTTCGAATAATCAAGCAGGAAAATCGGTACACGCTAGTGTCAATTTTAAATCAACGATGGATAAATTGGTTAAGGTCTCGCTATCACAAAGTTCGCGCCCACTTTTCTCTGGCGCGCGCCGTACTCCGCCAGGATAGCGAACTCTCTCATCGCCTCGGGATTATTGGGCACGGGCTTCTTCGCTTTATTGGCCTCCCGGCAGTGATTTTGGGATCTTTCTTCTTTCTTGGTTTTTTAGGAGCTCCCAAACAATCTGGCGAGGCAGGGGCATTTTCGCCCTCGCCGACCCCATTAGCTCGTGAAGAGCGGCGTCCTCAATATATGCCTCGTTATGGTCGGGTGGCGCCACTGGGACTCGGTTCGAAACCGCTCTTCAACGACCGGCATCTCTCTCGCCGGCCTCTCGCTGGTGCGCAAATCCCTTGAGCTCGCGCCATTTCTTACGCTTTTCTTGCGTCGCGGGATGGGGGTCGAAACAGAGAATCTAGGTCAAAAGGATCGCTACTTGTTCGAATGGCGGCCTCTTCGCCGGTTATCTCTTCAATGTAGGGCGCCCGGGCGGACTTCTCAGACTCGGCGGGTCATCACCCTCTTCCTCACGAGCGTAATCGTAAACCTCTCCCGCTCCTCGTCCGAGTCACCTCGACAGAGTACTCTCCGTCCGACATCCCTGCAAAAACAAGAGGAAAAGGTGGAGCTTTCGGACTGGGATAATGGAAATTAAACCAGGAAGGTAATCGCACCCATCTCTCGCCTCCGTTTTTACAGAGAAGGAAAAGATTGTGCGAAGAGAAATCTGGACTCCAAAGCAAGCATGATAAATAGAGTTTTAAAGGCGCAATGGTTCCACTTCAGGAAGAACCACAATAGAGACACCGACCTAAAAACCTCAACTTTTCTCAGGGAAAAACATCTTACATCCAAACACATTGCCCAAACATTGGATCAAATACCAGGAAAGTGGCTCGAAAAAAACAAAAAGGAAAAAAAAAAAGGACAAGGAGAAGAATTTTTGTTTTTAGGAAAAATAGAAGGAGTGACCTAAATTACACGCCGGAATCTCCAAACTCCTGCCGGAAACCCTCGGAACCCACTTCCACCACCGTCAAACCTTACCGTTAGCCTCCGCTGAAGCTTTTGCTAATCCTAGATTGAGGAGAGGACTCGGAGAAAAATTGTGGGAAAATAGAGAGTGAAAAGTGAGGAAGTGTTGATGAGGCTAGCCTTATATATAGCAAGCAAGTGGTGATCGTGGGGCTGGGAATTAAACCATCCAACGGTGGGGATTGCGTGGTCGATTCAAATTCAAATTCGAAAACCGCAATCATTATGGAGGCCAATCAATGTCCACGTACATGCTTGGCGATTGCCAAGGCGCATTACCCACGTAATTGCGCTTATCAAGGGAGGGCGACGTCAACCACGATCTGACTAACTGCCCCATCGAAGCTTAACGGATGGCCTCGCAGACGACGAGGTCGCAAAAACAGGCCCAGAGTTGCTTCGAAGGCCGCTTGCTTTGAAAGCACGGCCCTTAGTGAACAAGTCGCATCAGACGACGAGGTCGCAAAAATAGGCCCAGAGTTGCTTCGAAGGCCGCTTGCTTTGAAAGCACGGCCCTTAGTGAACAAATCGCATCAGACGACGAGGTCGCAAAAATAGGCCCAGAGTTGCTTCAAGGCCGCTTGCTTCCTTAGTGAACAAGTCGCATCGCACGACGAGGTCGCAAAAAACAGCCCAGAGTTGCTTCAAGGCCGCTTTGCTTTGAAAGCATGGCCCTTAGTGAACAAGCCACATCAAAAAATGAGGTCAATCATACTCCGCCCAAGAAATCACTACTCCACACTCGACGCCTTCCGAAAATAGTCAAGATATGGAGTAGGGGCCGTTGATGATACAAATTATCACCTCCAAATGGGGCGCCATATGGCGACGCCCAAAGGAATTAAGAGAGGCCCGCCACCCACAACCCCTACGGAACCTCGTAAAGCTAGGGGGCGGTGGCGCCATAAATATAAGGCTCCCAAGGAGCCGCGCAAAACTTGAGAGAAAAGCAGGGCGAAGGCCCGACAACGAAGACGGCGACCTGGGCGACCATAAGGGGTCGCCGCCCGGATATTACATCCACTTGCTACTAGATATTTTACCCACTTGATGTCAGATATTTAGTGTTTACTTAGCTACTAAGACTAGTGACTAAGCTGCTTCTGCACCGCCAGTCTTTACTTCATCCCTAAGTTTAATCTCCCTATAAAAGGAGAGTCTTGTGTAACCTAGAAAGAGAGATCTAAGACCAAAATTAACAGTGCAAAAGCTCGCAAGAACAAGCTTATTTCACCATCCTCCTCTCGTCACCACATTGCCTCCGACCAACTTATAAGTAATCTACTCACAAATAAGCCAGGTATCCACTCCATTAACGCCGCTACGCCATCGTGACGATTTCTGCATCATCAGCGTGACATCAACAATTTATGCAGTGACATCGGCAATCAGATATGCAGTGACATCAGCAATCATATATGAATGATATCAACAATTTATGTAGTGACATCGGCAATCATATATGCAGAGACATTGCGATGCAGTGGCCACCCACGATGCAGAGACAACGCGATGAAGTGGCCACCCCCGATGCAAAGACACCGCGATGCAGAGACCATCGGGATATAGTGATCACCGTAATGCAGTGACATTTGATGAAGCAACACCGTGATGACATTTGATATTTTTCCAACTTAATTTCATAAAATCGATTTCTTTTCTTCATAAAATCGACTTCAAATAGCTATATTTTTTGATATAAAACTACGATCAACATAATTTTTAACCTTAATTCATATTTTTATGCAGTGACATCGGCAATCATATATGCGTGACATCAACAATTTATGCAGTGATATCAGCAATTAGATATGCAGTGACATCAATATTTTATGCAGTGAAATCAGCAATCATATATGAATGACATCAACAATTTATGTAGTGACATCGGCAATCATATATGCAAAGACATCGCTATGAAGTGACACCGCGATGCAGTGGCCACCCTCGATGCAGAGATACCGCGATGAAGTGGCCACCCCCGATGCAGAGACAACGCGATGCAGAGACCATTGGGATGCAGTGATCACCAGGATGCAATGACATTTGATGAAGCAACACCGTGATGACATTTGATATTTTTCCGACTTAATTTCATAAAATCGATTTCTTTTCTTCATAAAATTGACTTCAAATGGCTATATCTTTTGATATAAAACTATGATCAACATAAATCTTTCACCTTAATTCATATTTTTATGCAGTGACATCGGCAATCATATATGCAGTGATATCAACATTTTATGCAATGACATCGGTAATCATATATGCGTGACATCAACAATTTATACAGTGACATCGGGAATCAGATATGCAGTGACATCAACATTTTATGCAGTTACATCAGCAATCATATATGAATGACATCAACAATTTATGTAGTGATATCGGCAATCAAATATGCAGTGACATCAACATTTTTGTTGAACTTTTTGTCCCGAAATCAGGAAGATTTTTCAGGGGAAATCGAGCTTATGAGCCGGGTCGAGCTATATCGAGTACTTAGCCAGTCGAGTTCGATGTTGCCTTTTTATGGCTCAATCGAGCCCGAACTTTTTTAGTCGATTCAAGCTCGAGCCTAGGGAGTATCGAATAACACACAATAACAGCAACATTTTATGAAGTGACATCAACACCCAAATTGCAAAAACAAAAACTTTGTAAATTGTATATGCAGTGACATCGATGTCACTGCGATCAATTCTTCCGATCAGTAATCGCAGTGACATCAATATCACCGCATCAATTTTATTCCAAATCATACACAAACCCACCATCAACGTATAGCTTTTCTTTCTTTGTTTTAAGGTGATGCATGTTAAACTAATCGATCATTATTACATCATGATCAATGGTGTCGATACACGATGTGACACTCGTTGGGTCAAAAAGAAAGGAAAAATAAAATATCTTCCAAAGCCTTTCATAATCATACCAAAGCATCCAAATTTTATTTCTATTTTTCACATTTCCAATACATTAGAATTTAGAAAGCTTTCCGGCATAAACAATGGAAAACCATTAAGGTTGGTCCTAAAAGGATGATGATGTCTGAGATAAGGCCCGAACAACTAGTAGGTTTGATGGTTTTATATTTGGTGATGAAGTCACACCGGATGAAGTGACATCGCGATGAAGTCACACCGGGATGAAATGACACTGTGATGCAATGACATCTTATTGTGGCGACGTATTATTGTAGAGATTTATACACTGACATTATCGATGAAGTGAAATTGTATATGCATTAAATAAACATTACACCGACAGTGACACTACACAAATATCAACACAACACCGAAGTGACTATTATTATTTTACAAAGTTACAAAATTTATGTATCAAATTGTATGCAGTGAGATCAATGTCACTTCATTAATCGTCTAATGAATTGGAAAAAAAAACACTTGCAGAGATGATTACAATGAAAATGGCCAACTAAAATCCATGGCCCCAAACTTTTATTCTTCCAAATATTCTCATTTCAATTGAAATTGAAAGAGGAACTTACTACGGTCCATTGACCGGAGAAGACATGACCGGCAAAAAGAATGCCCACAAGGAGTAGTTACAGGTTCGTACAATAACTTTAAACAAAGAATGCAATCAAAATCATCAGTCCGCAATGGTTTCTCATGGTTCCTCCTTCCAGACATGTTGTTTGTTGATCTCTCAAGATTCAAAAGAGCATTGCAACAATTAAACAACATACGTTCAAAATTCAGAAGACAATTTCTAGCAAAAATTTCCAAATCAATTAGCAAAAATTACCCAATAGAAAAATATGAGATGAATACAAAAAGGCTTCGCACTTGTAACAGTGCTAGTTTTGTAATAAAATGGTGTAGTATCCATTGATTATTATCGGTTCCATTATGATTAATGGTGTAAAAGTGTGTTGTGACAAACTGTTGTGGAGGTGGAATTACTCTTAAGCACTTCTGAAACTCAAAGAGGACTATGAACTTACTCAGTCTCAAATTCCGGCCAAAGAAGGTGGAAGTGAATCCGGTGACGGACTCTAGCTGCAAATTCTGGAAGGATTCTGACTCGATTGCAAATTCTTACTTCTTGCAATGCCACCACCCCATCAACAATACCGAGTTCCTATGCATCAGTAGAAAATCAAATAATGAACTCACAGATTGGGGATAAGCAACTAAAAATGTCGAGGAAAACTGAGAAGATGGACCAAAATCAATACGTGTATTTAAGATGTAGTAAACATATTTTTCCAGATACTAAAAACAAAAGCAGCAAAACTCAAAAACAGGTAGGCTTCCTGAGTTCCAAGCCATGTTTTTAGGGGGAAAAAAGGTGTAGCATGACCTGTAAGTACCAACAAGGAAATTGAAAGAACTTGAAGCTATATTATCAAGTGCAAAAGATTAAAAACAATTTATGAAAATTAAAAACAGCTAGGTAGACTCTGAACCAAAACCAGAACAGAGTGCTAAGACAAATGTTGAACTTGAACCAACTTAATTCTGTTTTATAACTTAGTTCAGGTCATGAAACTTCAAATATAAACTTAACTAAACAAATTATCAACTGAACATATATAATCTCAACAAGTTGCATCACTCAATTTAACTTAGAAGTTAGACTCAACACGTCACACAAAACACATAACAGCAAGTATGCAAGATCGATTTGACTAAGGCAAAGACCAAACTGAGTTTGATTCAGTTCATCAACACTAATCAGATTTCAATACTTAGAAGAACTAAAAGTTCCAATAACTAATGATTAACCTGCTTCCAACCATAGAAATCAATCAAATCCGCCATTGCAGTCATTTGACGGGAGTCACTATGTCAGTATATTTTCTCCTTAATTGGCTTTGTGAGAAAATATACTTATTTTACAAAGTTACCAAACTTTTAAGCAAAAGAGACCCGTGATATCAACATTTTATGCAGTGACATCGGCAACCATATATGCAGTGACATCGGCAATCATATATGCAGTGATATCAACATTTTTTTTTGGAGATATAATAGGGACCTTACTGAAACTAATGTACTGTGACATATCACCAATCACCAAACTCAAATACAAACTTTGAATAAAGCTTTTCTATACACAAGATAATCAATATACTTGTTACAGCAGCATTCAACAGCAAATAATGGGCAAACAAACCTCTTCTTTGAGAAAAGGGCCGGTTTCTATACAAGATTATGTTACTTTTAGCTCACGAATTAGCAGCAAAATGATTGAATATTGTTTCTAATGTTGATTGGATGATACCCAGTCCATTTCGGCAGAGATGAAAGCATGACGTAAGATCACACTATTACACATCAATCAAGAAATCAAATGACAAAAGAGCAAAAGTGCAGGTATTGTACCGGTGAGATTCTATGTGACCAAAAACATCAGCAAGTGAGAGTTCATCTGTGCACAGTAGCTGCTCAAGAATGACGATATGATCAACAACGCAATAATGTAGTAAGCAGGAACTACGTCTACTCTGAATTCTTCTTCCCAAAATAGAAGGCTTGAATTGTCTTCCTCGTCATCAATCTCATCCCCATAGCCAAACTTCACATTGCCTCTATATCCCGGTTCATTGCCATATCCTGATTCATTCCCCAATCCATCAAGATTCACAGACTGCCCCGCAACCCCAGAATCCCTATTATCCTTCTCCCCACTACTCCGTCTACCTTTCTAGCATTATTCTTTCCAGCTTCGCTCACATCAGAAGACCAATTTGCGTCCCCTTCACCAAAAGCTCCCCACTTGAATCCGCAGTCGCAGCAACAGAAAATCCACTCGCCCTACTTCTACACCCTATAAAATCAAAACGGGGAGTAGATTCCTTCACCGGATTAGTTGGATATGAACTCATCTCCTGGCACTGGTGGAGGAGAGGGTGCCGAGTTGACTTTGGGAGGGTAATGGTAAATATAGTCTCTTTTGGAAAAGAAATGGTCAATATAATCTGTTACTGTTTGTACTTAAAAAAAAAAAATTTACCGCGATTTTTCCCATTTTTTCACAATGTGCACGATCTTAAGGTCCTCAAATCCCCTATCGGTTCACCTTCCCAATTAGGGTTTAGTTTGCATCTCAAAAACACCAAAACGTGAGAAAATGAGTAAAAGATTGTTTAGACTATTTTCTGAAAAAAAAGACTAAATAAGTCATTTCTTTAGTCAACAAGACTAAATAAGCCGGCGCCCCTGACTTTGGTGGTGAAGTAGAAGAACGATGGTGCCATTAGAAAGTCTGGAATGAAATTGATCGGGGCAACGGCTTATTTAATCTTTTAGACCAAATAAATGGCTGATATAGTTGTTTCTTCTAAGAAAATGGTCTAAACAATTTGTTTCTCATATTACTTAAACAATGCATGTGTATGGACAAATTTACCCTTCGATTCCCAATTGAAGTCCCAAAATTACCCCTCCATTTAGTTTTATTGAAATAATAAAATAAAAAATAAATAGCCGTTGCCCTTCATTCCCAATTAATTAGATTTTCATTCCCAATTTTAGTGCGTCGGTCGGCATTCCCAAATGAGCTTGAATTTCAGCTGCCAAATTGAACCGAAAGTTTCTTTCACTTTGAATCCGTTTTGATGTTGTTCGTGCTTATTGGATTTCTATTGATGCCGCTCGATGCTTTCGTGTTGTTAATAATCATTTGTTGTTCGCATTCATCCTTTGTAGTTTTTGATTTGGAAGTTCTTCAAAGAAGGTGATTTCTTCATTCGATTTCATGTTTTTCAGTTCTTCATTCGATTTCCATGATTTGTTCATCCGATTTACCAATTTAGGGTTTGTTCTTCATTCGATTTTGCTGTGAAAGTGTTTTTTTTAATAGTTAATAGTTTATTCGATTTTGCTGTGAAATGTGTTCGATATTGCTGTGAAATTTCTTCATCCATCTTCATTCGATTTCATGTTTTTCAGTTGTTCATTCGGTTTGTTCTTCATTCGATTATGTTAATAGTTTGATTTTATTTTTATTTTTTGGAAATGCAAATAAATAATTTGGGGGGAAATGATGAAAGTGAGAAATTGATGAAGAACAGATGAATTGTTTGGATGAAATTTACATGATTTTCCAGTATTGGGAGAGAAGAAAATCGAAAAAATTTACTATATAGCAATCTTAATTAACAGTTAATCTATTTAACTAACACGGTTAACCTTCCTAACTAACTGTATACCAGTATTAACTAACTAACTTAATCTAAATTAATTAATCTTGCATCTTCCAACTTTCCTTTCTTCATTACTTGATTTCTCAACAGGAGATACACTTTTAATTGTGTTTAATTTTGTTTTTCGAATCTTACTAAAGCAGGTACACTTTTTCATATGGGTAAGAAAGAATCTGAAGAAGTTTCATTTTATGTTTGTTACCCGGCTGTCATTCAAGTGAATGAAAATGATTTGTGGTCGTGGAAGTACGTTAAAGGTGAGATAACCCCAGTGACAAGTGTTATAATCATCTCAAAGTACATTTCATTTGAAAATTGTATGATGAGGTGAAGAAAGAATTGGAAATTGATACAAATGTGTGTGATTTTGAGATGAAAGTTACGCTGTTCTAAAGCTTTTCCGATGAAACTTGATTCCGATAATATGGTGAAAAAGTTCTTGACGATGTGTGGTATGAAGCAAGAGTATTTGTTAGTGAGTATGAAAGAAAAAGCAAAAGTTAATGAAGTGGATGAAAGATATATTGATGTTCATGTTGATGGCAATGTTGAAGCTCAAGTACCAATTTTTGAAGTGGATGTTGGTAATGATGATGATATTCATGTTGATGGTAATGTTGATGATCAAGTACCAAATGTTGAAATGGATGTTGAAATGGATGTTGGTAAGGATCATGCTGCTCATGTTGATGATCGTGATGTACTTGAAGACACAAATCCGAGCGTTGATGAGTTGATGAATGATATATGTGTGGAAGAAACAAATGTTGAAATGGATGTTGGTAAGGATCATGCTGCTCATGTTGATGATCGTGATGTACTTGAAGACACAAATCCGAGCGTTGATGAGTTGATGAATGATATATGTGTGGAAGAAACAAATGTTGAAGAAGATCGTTTGTTGAGGTTTTTGGGAGAAGATGTTTTTATTGAAGCAAATGAGGATAGGTCAAATGAGGATACCTTGAATCCAACGGGACCAATTGCTGAGGATATGAATCGTGGGAGTCAGTTCATTGGTTTATGTCATGTGAGAATTCCTGAAGATTTGGACATTCGTACAAAGGATGTGTTTGGAAATAAATCTTTGTTGATTTTTAAGGTTGAGATGTTGGCGGTGAAATATCATTTTCAATTTACAACACAAGCTTCCACGAGAACTTTATGTGGTTCAATGTCTTTGGTAAAGGATGCAAATGGAGGCTTGAGCATCCCGATTGGCTAATTACACGCTTTCAAGTTGGGAAGTATTCGAGTAGGCATACTTGCCCGCCTATGCGTCGTTTAAGAGATCATAAACATGCTTCTTACAAGATGGTTGGCCGACACTATTTGTTGAAGTTTAAAGACGTCGACCGTGTGTACTCTCCGAGGGATATGCAACACGATTTTCTTGAAGAGTTTGGATATGATATAAATTATGACAAGGCGTTGAAGGCTAGGCGTTATGGGGAATCATTGCTTCGTGGATATCCGAAAACGAGTTATGGGTGTTTACCAAAGTTTTTTCATAGGTTGGAGGTTACAAACCCGGGAACTAAGACAGATATAAAAACAAAAGACGGAAGCGACGAGCTTTTATATTGTTATATGGAACTTGGTGCAAGTATTAGAGGGTTTGATTTTATGCGGCCAGTCGTTTGTGTGGACGGAACGCATTTGAAATCGCGTTACAAAGGTGTTCTTCTTGTGGCCACGTGTCAAGACGGAAATGGTCAAATCTTTCCGTTGGCATGGGCTGTTGTTGATCTTGAGACCAAAGAATCATGGACATGGTTTTTTGAACATTTGAAAGAAATTACCGGTGACTGTGAAGAATTAGCAATAATTTCAGATCGTGCCGATAGTATACAACAAGCATTCAAGAAAGTGTTCAAGAAAGCGCACCATGGATTTTGTATATATCATATCCAGAAGAATCTGCGTAGTCACTTTCCAGGCCGTGGTGTGGCCGGTAAGTTTATTCCACTTGCAAAGGCTTATACTGAAGCAACGTTTAATAGGCTTTGGGATGAAGTAGATGCATTGTGTAGTGAAGAAAAAAAGCTTGGCACGTATTTGGTGAAAGAGGATTTCCCGTACTGGGCTCGATGTAAGTTTAATGGTATTCGTTACAATATAATGACAAGTAACAATGCCGAGTCCATAAACAGTTTGTTAATACATGCTCGCAAAAGTTCTATAATTGGTTTGTTAGAACGAATACGGGAGGTGTTACAGAAATGGTTTGCCGAACGAGGTAAAGAATCTAGGGAATGGAAAGAACTTTCGTATGTGCTGACTCCTAAAGCGGAAGAACGAATGAAAAAAAGGTACGACCGGGTAAATAAGTACCGCGTTGTAATGAATACTGCTGATGAGTATGATGTTTATGACACGGTTACTATGGCAAACTACGTTGTTGATGTCAATAAATGCACGTGTTCATGCCGGAAATTCGATTTGGACAAGTTTCCGTGTTATCATGCGGTTGCTGTGATCAAGCACATAGGGGAACACGTTGGGTCCGACTATAGCACTAATTATTTTGGTTGTGATTATTGGATGGAAGCTTATTCTGGTAGTGTGCATCCCTTGGCAAATGATGAAGATTGTGTGTACCCAGATAATGTTGCAAACATGATGGTTTTGGCACCAACGGTGACTAAGAGGCAGCCCGGACGTCCAGGTAATAATGAGAGAATGTTAAGTGCAGGAGATTTTCGTAAAAGGGTTATTCATTGTAGTAAATGCAAGAAGGCTGGCCATAATAAAGCAAGTTGTTCGCTTTATATTGGCAATGATGGCGCTGGAGATGATGTTTAAGTCTAACAGGTTGAAGACTTGTCATTTTTCAAACAGATAGTGCAATGTTTGTTTTTTATGTATGGAAACATGTTGAAGTTAAAGACTTGTTATATAATAGCTCAATATTAGTAATAGCTCCAAGTATGATGCAACAAACAAGAAATTGGTCACATTACATACTTACATATCCTCAAAACAACATTATTATTCACATTACATACTAATAATCTAAAATCTCTTCCTCCAACCATTCAAGCTGCATATCCCTGATCTCGTCCTCAGAGTCATAATCAATGTCATAAACCGGCATGTCAAAAGGTCCACTTCCAAAATCTTCAAGACTGTCCATGTATTCCATTACCTGTGCAAATTCTTTAGGATCAATCAATGCTTCATCTACACCCCACGGATTCCATCTTTTAACACTAAGCGTGTACTCTAGTTCGATGACCCTTAATTCCTTTTCCAGTTCATCCCCGAATCCCTATTATCCTTCTCCCCACTACTCCGCTCTACCTTTCTAGCATTATTCTTTCCACCGCTTCGCCACATGAGAAGACCAATTTGCGTCCCTTCACCAAAAGCTCCCCACTTGAATCGCGAAATGCAAAGAATGGAAAATCCACTCGCGCCTACTTCTACA
The DNA here is from genome assembly GCA_026214975.1 of Gentiana macrophylla. NCBI lineage: Eukaryota > Viridiplantae > Streptophyta > Magnoliopsida > Gentianales > Gentianaceae > Gentiana > Gentiana macrophylla. The sequence goes on along the minus strand of CM047813.1, from coordinate 3,539,256 downwards.
CCCTATAAAATCAAAGCGGGAGTCGATTCCTTCACCGGATTAGTTGGATATGAACTCATCTCCTGGCACTGGTGGAGGAGAGGGTGCCGAGTTGACTTTGGTGGTGAAGTAGAAGAACGATGGTGCCATTAGAAAGTCTGGAATGAAATTGATCGGTGTGTTGGATAAAAGCAGGGGAGAATTTCATTTGGAAGGGTAATTTTGTCCAAGTATTCTTATTTTGTCCTTATAAACCGCCTTTTTCTCAAATCAAATATTTGGAAAAGGCCTAGCCTATTCCAAATAAAGTTTGGAAATACTAATCACAACTATGAACTATATTGAAACACAAAATGCCCAAAACAAAATTTAGGGATCCATCAAAAAAATACACCAGCCGACGGCGACCGCCCCAAGGGGGAGCCGCCGCCGCCGGTGCAATTTCCGGTGGGGGTGCCGTCGCCGATCGGCCGAGCACCCAAATAACATGCTTATTGCTTAAACTCGAAGCTCGCTCTGATACCACTGTTAGGAAATCTACGCGGGAACGCAGAGGAATTCAAAAATTTATTTTCTATCGACCCAAGATCGACTTCGTTTAAGTAATAAACAAATAAGCTAAAGACAGTGGTTACCTTGCTTAATCTAAAAGATCGACGCTTTGACCGTCTAAGAAGAGTAGATCTGCATAGAGCCTCCCAAATGTTCAGCCTCTACCGCTAGTCCACACGAGCATGTACCGCGGAATCCCATCATGGATTGCTATTGGAAAACTCGAGTTCTTTAGGTGGTCTTTTTCCCCTCTCTCCAACTCTTTATATGATGCTTTCTATTTTACACAAGAACTAGAAACTCTTGAAATTGTGATGTACTAAAAAGCTTGACACTCACTTCCTTTATATAGAGGAGGTGGAGCCCCAATGAAGAGTGAAGGAGAAGAAAACATTTTCTCAATAAAATAAGAAAAATATAATTGATTGATTTATCTCATTTAATTTAATATCATATATTAAATATTTCCAAAACATTGTCAATATCTTATATTGACTATCTTTATCTTATTACCAGAAATCTATTTTTTCAAAATTAATAAATATCCAATATTAATATTATGGTAATATTATTAATTAAATTGCACAAAACAAATGTATCACATACAAAACTTGCGCCACTTTGCATCCAAACTCACGTGTGTCAATACACACAAATTTTGGTCACATATATATATAATAAATATATATATATATTAATTAATAATATAGTACTATGATTAATTAATTTATAAAATACATGTATATCACATATATAAATAATTTCGAAATTATATGTATCAATATACATATTTAATTAATCAATATCTTGTATTATATTTATTCATAATAAATAAATACCACCATATTAATTTACCACTATAACATTTATAGTCTCGAGATAAACTTTCCTTATTTGGTCATCAACTATAACCACATTTTAATCCCGCTAGATGTTCATATGTGTGACCCGATAGGCTCAAGAATATGTTGACCGTAGACACAAAGTGCAAATTACGAAAATGCCCTTCATACCTAACGATCACGGGATAGCGTCTAGCAACATACCGTGACCCCCAATCATCGGAAGAGTCAAATGCAATGACTACTACCTTTCATGTGAAACAGTTATCGTGTAAGCTACAATCCTATCGTTGTAATAATATCCTTACGGTCATACGTCGAGTGTCAAACATTAACGACCGTATCTTGACGATACAGGGTTTCACTCCCTCCACGTATCATCTATCGGTTGGTCATCACATTGTAGATAACGCCAGTATATCCATGTCGATGCCCAGGCTAGAGGCAAGAGCCATCTCATAAACGCCAGGCTACGACGATCGACTATCGACTACCGGCGGTGTGAGGCGACAAGTCCGTGAGGCGAGTCCACACCACCCTAGCGATGTGGGATAACGAGTCTGAGAGTCGATCACCACAGGTCGGAAGTATCGACTCGAGGACAGGGTCCACACCAGCTGTCCAGGCCCACCCACAGCGATAGCTTGGGCAAGGGTCAAGGCCCATTTAAGGGTAAAGATGACAATAACATAAGCCGACTTAACCTTAGGGTTTAGGTAAGTATTGTCATTATAAATACCCCCAATCCAGGAACTACGTAAGGCTTGATTCCTGGAACATAACAGGATACGTAGGCAATCCAAGATACAGTCTTGGACTCAGCCGCATACATAAAATCCACCACCTCATTCCTCTTTTTGGCATTAGGGTTCTTGTGTGTTCATCACTAGATTAAATTAGGGCTCAAATCATTAAGGTGACATAATTTGTCATCGTCATTGGCGCTAGAAGGAGGGTTTTCTATTGATCGAATAACTCAAGAACACGATGCCTCCCAAGAAAACTGCATCTAAAACCACATCCAAAGCAGTCGATCAAGGCTCCCAGTTAAATGAGCCAACCGACCCTGATATGCAAGGAGAAGAGGACCCAAAGATTGGATCCGGTTCAAAGACGATCCTCAAAGCAAAAACAAAGGGAAAAGATCAAGCTTTGAACCTCGCCAGAAACCCACCAACCAGAAAAGCAAGCTCTTACCTGAATATCGGACGCTATGGATCGATTGGCGTGGGGCGGACTTGGAGGTAATGTCCAGGATAATCGCCGAGGCAGTTACGGCGCGCAGGAAAGCAGACGCCGCCCAGAAAGAAACTATGGCGGAAGGCGGCCAGAAAGAAGTTGTGGACAAACCTAAACAGACTCCTGAGGAAGAAATAAGCGCATCATCTAGCTCGGTGGAAAGGAAGAGACGCGAGATCCATCAAAAACACCAGAGAGGGGATGATGACAGCGCCAGGGAGGAATTGAATGCAATTTTGGGAAAGAGTCAGGTGTCGCTGTGGCTCGAGTCTCCTTCACGAAGGAGATCGAGAGCTTTTCTAAACCGAGGGTTTAAGATACCAAAGATAGAACCTTATGATGGCACCACCGACCCGGAGGACCATCTCCACAGTATCTGTCTCAAATGAGGTTGGATGGGGCACCGATGCAATGCTGTTGTCGGGCATTCGAGACGCGCTACTCGTAGGTCGAGCAAGAGAATGGTTCACGAAGCTACGACCGTGGTCGATCTCGATTTTGCCATGCTCGCTCGAAAGTTCCGAGATGCGTTTATAGTCAACAAGAAGTTTCATCTCGAGTGCCACGCACCTCGTGACGCGAGGCGACAAAGAGATGAGGCGGTGATGGAATATTTGAAGAGGTTTAATCTCGAGGCCATGCGAGTCAAGGACGCAGATGACCGACTTACGATCACATCGTTCGTGAGGGGCTGCGTAATACTAAGTTGTACATGAAGTTGAGCAGGGCGTACCCATACCATGGGACGAATGTGTCAATGTGGTGCATAGATTCTGTCAAGGAAGAGCGCAAGGCGGCGGCACACCCAATCCGGATTGGATGGAATCCAAGAAAGACACCCGAGGTCCGAGCGAGGAATCGAGTCAAAGAGGCGAGGATGTCGAAAGCAAGCCATCGGTTTGGGACCGTATCGACACGTCCACCTCAGACCGTGGGGGCAAGAAGGGACCCTCACGAGATAAGGACTTTATCCCACTTAATCGACCTCGATCTGAGGTGTTGTCGATTATGCTTTCAAAAAACTTGGCGAGGAAACCGCCACCGTTGAAAAAGCCTCGAGAAAAGAGGAATGCAAGCAAATACTGTGATTTTCACGAAGACATAGGCCATACAACAGAGGATTGTATCGACCTAAAGAGAGATATCGACATCTGCATTCGGGAAGGAAGCTAGACGAAGTTGTTGCGAGTCTCGGTATGATGGGCCTAGGGGCGTGGAGAATTTAAGAGGAAAAACTCCGATCAAGACAGGAACCGAGGTCGAGGCGTCCAGAGGCGAAGGATCGGTCACCTCGGAGGAATCGATCCCCGGGTCGAGAAGGCAACAACAGAGAGAATCTTGGTCGAGATAGATATGAAGATAATCGACCAGTTAACTATGTCAACACAATCTTTGGTCCTGGTGAGAGTGATAAAGACTAGACCAGTGAAAAGCCAACTTGTAGCTCGAGAGAGCGCAAATAGCTCAGATTCACGACAGAAGTCGGATACGGCCCTCGAGATGATATCCCCAAGTCGGCGAGTCATAAGCGGGCGGTTAGTTATTGAGGCAGTTATTAGCCGAGCCCGTGTATCGAGAGTCTGTATCGATAACGGGAGTGCAGTGAACATCATATATCACTCGGCGTTTCAAGCGATGAAGTTGAAAGAGAAGGATCTAGCCCCCATAGCGTCTCCCCTGTTCGGATTTACAGGGCAAGCAGTCCATCCTATGGGCTCGATAAAGTTACTCACGACAGTTGGGGATGGCGAGAAAGGAAGGACACTTGAATTAAGCTATGTGGTGGTCAAGGCTCCCTCTGCGTACAATGTTATCCTAGGGCGACCTGCGCTCTTCGACCTGCGTGCTATCATATCGACTTTTCATAATAGTATGAAGTTTCCCACTAGGAACGGTTCCCATGAAGTAAAAGGAGACGTTGAAGTCGCTCGGAGTTGTAACTCTGTTGTCATGAATGGGAAGATGGCGGTTCAACAAGTCTTAGTCGAGGAATTGATTCCAGAGGAAGAAGAGGAGAAGAGTTGGGTCTCCAGTGACGCAGTCGAAAATGTCCGACTCTGGGAAGGAGAGGACGATCGATCGCGTCTGGTCGGAATTTGGATCCTAAAAAGAAAAAAGCGCATCTTTGGTCGAACTTTTAGTCGAGTTCAGAGACATCTTTGCCTGGAAAGCCACCGACATGCCAGGACTGTCTACCGACATTGCAGTTCATAAACTCGAAATTGACCAGGCTAAAAAGCCAGTCAAACAGAAGAAGAGAAGTTTTGCGTCGGATCGACTTGAGGCAATCGAGGCGGAGGTCGGCAAGCTACTGGCAGCCAAGATAGTGAAAGAGGTATTCTATCCCGAATGGCTAGCTAACCCAGTGTTGGTCAAGAAGCCTGATGGGAGTTGGCGCATGTGTGTAGACTTTACAGATTTGAACAAAGCGTTCCCGAAAGACTCGTATCCGCTGCCCAAAATCGACAGGTTAGTAGATTCAACCATTGATTTTGAAGTTTTTGGTTTCTTAGATGCATATAAAGGATACCATCAGATCTTAATGGATCCTCGAGATGCGGAAAAAAAAGCGGCGTTTATTATGCATTCGGCACCTTACGCTTTGTGACCATGCCATTCGGATTAAAGAATCTTTGGGCAACATACCGAGAGGCGATCAACAAGATATTTGCAAGACAGATTGGAAGATGCATGGAAGTCTGCATGTAGGCGACTTGCTTATCAAGAGTCGATCTATGAGACAATACCGGTCGATGCTCGAGAGGTTTTGAAGTGTTGAGAGAAACACAGATGAGGCTAAACCCGAAGAAGTGCACTTTTGGAGTTAGGTCGGGTAAGTTCTTGGGCTATATGATTTCGAAGGACGGGATTCAGTGCAAACCGGATAAAATTGATACACTGAAGAATATGCCCGCACCAAGAAACATCAAAGAAGTACAAAGGCTCACGGGTCGAATGGCAGCTCTCAACAGATTTCTATCGAGATCCGCACAGCGTGCACTACCCTTTTTCAAGATACTCCGAAAGGCCAGTCCTTTTCATTGGGATGATGAATGTCAAACGACCTTTGAAGAGTTGAAGACTTATTTATCGAATTGCCTACCCTCACTTCTCCTCGAGAAAGGAAAAGTTGTTAGTTTACTTGGCGGTATCATGAGGAGGCGGTGAGTGCGGTCCTGGTTCGAGAAGGGTACATGGCCAAGTGCCGATCTACTTTGTCGCCAAGGCTTTACATGGCCCCGAGGTCCGATACTCGCCCGGCCGAGAAGTTAGCATTATGTCTTGTTCATGCCTCGAGGAAGTTAAGGCCCTATTTTCAAGCTCATCCCATTGTGGTAGTCAGCGACCAACCACTAAAGCAAATATTGGCAAAACCCGACACCTCGGTCGATTGGCAAAATGGGTGATTGAAATGGCCCGAAGACGACGACATCGAGTTCGTTCCTCGAAGCTGCGATAAAAGCAGGCCTTGGCGATTTTTTTGGTGAAGGAATCTCCGTCCAACTCGATCGGAAAAGCAAAGCCCGGAGGAAAAATGGACTCTTGGTCGATGGAGCATCGAGTAAGGAGGGGGCGTGAGGCAGGGCTCTTACAGTAAGCCCGAAGGCGAGGAATTCCCGTCGCCTTCGATTCGACTTCAAAGCAACGAACAATGAAGCCGAGTATGAGGCTATGATTCTTGGTTTAAAGCTTGCCTTAAAGTCGGGTGTCGAAGATTTGTCGGTTTCTGATGACTCACAATTAGTAGTCAATCATGTGAAAGGGAGTATGAGGCTAAGGAAGCAACCATGAAGAATTACTTAGCGATTGTCCAAAGCCTCATACCAAAATTCAAGACGATTCGATTTGAGCAAGTCCCCGAAGTCGAACAAGAGAGCCGATCGCTCTCCAAGTTGGCATCAAACTTCATGTCAAATAAGAAGGTTCTAGTCGAGTTGTTGACCGACCGAGTTACATCGAGGCGGAGGCCCGACCGATCACTCCAGAGCCACGTGGATGGACTTGATCGCTCTCTACCTTAAAGGCGGAAATCGCCATCGACAAAGTGCAAGCCGGAAAGTCCGACTTCAATCATTTCGATATGCATTCTTTGATGATATCTTGTATCGAAAATCTTTTGTGAACCCCTGGTTGAGATGTGTTTGAAAGTGAAGGCAAATACCTCTTAGAAGAGATTCATAGAGAGCTGTGGGAATCATTGTGGAGCGAATGTTGGCTCGAAAATGCAAGTTATTTGGGTATTTTTGGCCGTCGATGCAACGAGATGCGAATAATCTTGTCCAAAAATGCAACACTTGTCGATTCATGATAATATCTCTCATCAACAAGCGCGCAAGACATGAATGTCATCTCGTCGGCATGGCCTTTCAACGATGGGAGTCGACATTGTAGGACCTTTACCTCGAGCTCCGGAAATCTCAGATTCGTGGTCGTTGCGGTAGACTACTTCACAAAATGGGTAGAAGCTAAGGCTTTGCCCGACATCCAGCCGCAACCATTAAAAATTCTTGTGGGTCGACATCCTCTGCGCAGTACGAATTCCAAAAGCTCTAATCTCGGATAATGGTACCCGGTTCGAGGATCGAAAAGTTAGAGAATGGTGCGGTGAGTACCAAATCGACCGATTCACCTCGGTGGCTCACCCCAGGCAAACGGTCAAGTCGAGCAGACTAAACGCATGATTAAGTGGGGTTAAAGAAGAGGCTAGGCGGAAGGTCGAGATTGGGCAATTCAACTTCCAAGCATCCTATGGTCATATAGGGCTCTCTAATTCATCAAGCTGGAGAAACTCCTTCTCTTTGGTATATGGGTGTGAAGCGGTGATTCCCGCCGAGATCGGAGTTCCTTCTCCTCGAGTTACGGCCTACAATGCAGAGACAAATGATCCCGAACTCCGACAAGAAAGGGACAATGTCGAAGAGCGAAGAGAGATAGCCTCGGCCCGAATGGCAAGGTATAAGCAAGAAGATCTCTCAGATTATTACAACTCGAGGTCGAGGCATCGATACTTCAAGGTCGGTGATTTGGTTCTAAGGAAGAATGAGGCAAGTCGACGGAGGCGGCCGGAAAATTAACCCGAATTGGGAAGGACCTTATCGAGATCACGAAAGTCCACCCCGAAGCGGTCTATCGACTTGGTCGGGCGGATGGAACTCACGTTCCCCGACATTGGCATGCCAACAACTGAGGAAATATTATGTTTGAGATAAGCTTTACTTTGATGAACTCGTTTACCTTTCAATTTCGAATCTTGTAACAAGTCCATGAGACAATTTTATGAGTATTCTAATAAATTTCTATCTTTTCGAGATGCTTTCTGTGTTTGTTAGGATTTATAGCCAAAACGATACAAGTCCAATGCGACAGAAAAGTTAAAGGCAAAACAATCGAATACGAGTAGAGAAATCCGCAGGTCGGACATCTCGATAAAGCCAAAGCAAAGTTAGCCTAATGGGCGACGAATGCAAAGGCATAGAGGCGGTTCGCAGTGGTCGGGCCAAAGGTCCAAGCTAAGAGCGAACGAGCCCAAGAGGCAAACAAGGCTAAAGCAAAGGACGGTTCAAGCATAGTCGGGCCACCTGTCCCGATCGAAAGCCGAATGAGCCCGAGTGGCGAAAAGGCTGGACAAAGGGCGGTTCGCATAGTCGGGCCAATTTCTAGTCGAAGGTCGAAAAAGCCTAAAAGGCAAAAAGACCTAAAACCAGGGACGATTTATATTAAAATGCTCAAATTTAAAGGTCAAATAAGCTAAGGGACAAAAGACTACAAACAAGCAAGTCGATCTCAAGTGCAATAAGAACCAAGGGTTCATAATACACTTGAGGGCAACACAATATTAACAAGTACAACAAGTACAACAAATAAAGCGAATAGCGAGTAAATGAGCAGAAGCGAGCCAGGAGCTCGACAAGCGAAAGACTATGAAACATTAAGACAAGCAAAGCAAAAATCACAAGAAAGAGAAATCAAATCTCAAAAGCAAGTCAAATTCAAAATAAAGTTAATTGCATGACAAGGCCAGGTCGAAAAGACCAGCCGAAGTTAAAATAAATATGGTTACAAATCAGTAGTTCGAATATCAAAAGAATAAGATATAAAAAAACATCAAGATCAGGGGTCGGCTTCCGGAGTCAGCTCAGTTGTGGCAGGGGTTGGATCGGCGGCGGTTGGATCGGCAGTAGGGGCAGACGAGGGAGGAGCATACTTTATGGCCAAGGACTCTCCTGCTTTGAAACTCTCAAATCTTGGTCGTCTGACTTCTTCGAGTCAGGATTGTAGAACATAGGCGTCTAGAGAGTCGACATGTCGAAGCTCGGAACGGCCTCCTTCACCTGATCCACGGCCAGGGTATATCCACCCATCATCGAAGCCCGCATGATCACTTCACAGATCATCTTCAAGGTTGGATGACTTGCGGTATTCCATGATGGCCTCGGTCTTAGCCTCTTCGACCTGCGCCTGCGCTCGATATAGTTCAGCCTGTAGCGCATCTCGATCTTGGCGAGCCTTCCTAGCTTCTTCGTCCGCAGCTTTCTGACACTTCTGCAGCCTCTCGTAGTCTTGAGCGGCTTGAGCGACTCTACTACCACGATCTTGCCTTTCGTCTCGCATGATCGGTCCAGCTCGGCTCTCGGTAGTGGCGACTTTGCTTCGGCTGACCACCAACCTATTTTGCGACTCGCCGAGCTTGGCGACCGACTCTTGCTTCAACTCGTTATACTGTTTCTCCACAGCAGAGAGTGCGGCGCCTTTTGCGATGTTGTCTTGGAGTAATCTGCCATTTTCCTTCTTGATCTCGTTCGCCGACTCTCCGGTTTTGGCGGACCGACGAGCGACCTCTCGACCAACAAGAGTATGCTACAAAGTGGAAAAACGAGTTAATAAATAAGCAGGGTATGGGCCTCGAGGAAAGCAAGTATAAAAAAGAGGATCGACTTTACAGGCGATTCAACTTCCGCAGAACATAAGACAAGTCTCATCATCCACACGGTGTAGTCATCAAAACCCAGTCCACGCCGATTCCTGGCTCGGGCAGAGGTCTCGCAACCTTCTTCCTCTTCGCTTCTCGCTCGCTCGCCTTTACCACCTCGGCAGCGATCGGCCTCGTCTTGGTCCGCGCCGCTTGCTCCTCGACATTGACTTCGACGTTCGAAGTTAAATCGATAGGCTCATCCTCGTCTTCATCTCGAAGAGAGCCGAATCGGACAGTTAGCTCCCCGGTGGTCGAGGGCACTTCAGTCGATCCAGCCGCGGCAGACGACTCGATCGCAGCAGGGCTTTTCCTAGGTGGATGGACGGCCCCCTCTCGAGAAGAGGAAGGCACACTGATCTCAGCCACTGGCAAGTCGGTAGTGGCCTGACCCTCGAGAGGTGGAGCCGCCACGACCGTCGACTCAGGAATGCGCTGGGGGTTGGTGACCCTGGAGAATTTGCCCACTGCGATACAGAAAAAAGACAAGTTAGTTTGAACCAACAAACAACAAGTTATCGACTTAAAGAACTACTATTGTGTAAAAACAAGCAAATAAGTAAACATCCTACGATTCTCGTGATCAGGAACGTTCAGGCCTACGTACGGCATGGGCCCAGCTTCCTCTAAGCGAGCCAGGTGATACAGGAGACTCAAGTCTCGAGTACACACCTCGAAATTGTGTCCACTCAAGAGTCGAGCCTCGTGTGGTGGTGCCTTTCCAAGCTTGTCTTGTTTCCTCTCTCGACCTCCACCGACCGATATAGGGGTTGTCCAAACCATGACGGAGAAAAAGAATCGAGGCTTCCACTCCCGTGAGAAGAAAGGCCTCTCGTAATGAACTCGTGTCGATTTGCTCTCCTTTGGAAGGAATACCATAGCTTGTCGGGCGTGGTAGTGATCTTGTAGTAATATCGGAACACGGGCATCTGAAAAAGCAGACTGAGCCACCCGACACGCTATAATAAAACCCATAGGGTTCGATACCATTTGGGGCAAGTTGGGAGACACTAATCTCGTAGTGGTGAAGGATGGCGAGCAATTTGAGGCGAGTGGAAACCTCAATCCACTCGCCAGATTGGTTCTCATAAACCGCCACGAGAATCCTTACGGGGCTCGTCGGCAAATATATGATTACCGGAAGGAGTTGAGATTCAAGCGGAGGGTTAGTGATGTTGTATTTACGGCAAATTTCGACAACATCCTCTGAAGAAAGTGTACTCAGACACCCCTTTGCACCCTTCCCATCCATCCTGGTTACTAGCTTTTTTGGCTTGTTAGGGACAGGAGGGGGGTAGGCTGTTGGTTCGCCGGAATCCTGTCGGAGAAGATGATCGGAGGGCGTGAGATCTGGAGTTTGGTATGGAGAAGATGTATCACTACCCCTATCGATTCGATTTGCACTACTACTACTAGACATGGACAAAATCAAAAGAAAAGACGAAGAACGCTAAGATAAAAGAAATGATCTTACTTGGTGTTTTTGAATTTGGGATGATGATAAGAAATAGCAAGCAAGTTGCAGCAGCGTCTATCTCCCCTCCTTTTATATATGAAAGCAAAAGTTTGCAAATGATTTGAAGAGACGTGAGTTATGGGGGTTATAACCCCTGGAAATCGCGGTAATCAAAGCGATGCCGCGTCTTTTTGTGGATTAAGCGTTGCGTGTGCTAGATACCGCTCCACGTGGATACTAGGCGATTAGGGTTATGAAAGGCGGGCTTTCTCCGCCCAAAGAAAAACCCAACTCGAAGGCGACTCAGTATGATGACCCGACCTCGGACAACGGGAGTCGCCTCTCAAGTCTCTGGGGCTTATGGCGATCTGAGGTTTCACTCCTCCACGTGTCATCTATCGGTTGGTCATCACACTGCGTAGATAACGCCAAGTATATCCATGTCGATGCCAGTGCTAGAGGCAAGAGCCATCTTATAAACGCCAGGCTACAACGATCGACTATCGACTACCGAAAGCGGTGTGAGGCGACAAGTCCGTGAGGCGAGAGTCCACACCGCTAGCGATGTGGGATAACGAGTCAGAGTCGATCACCACAGTCGGAAGTATCGACTCGAGGCGTGGTCCACACCGGTATCCAGGCCCACCCACGATAAGCTTGGGCAAGGTCAAGGCCCATTTAAGGGTAAAGATGACAATAACATAAGCCGACTTAACCTTAGGGTTTAGGCAAGTATTGTCATTATAAATACCCCAATCCAGAACTACGTAAGGCTTGATTCTGGAACATGCTTGAGATACGTAGGCAATCCAAGATACGTCTTGGACTCGGCCTTGCATACATAAAATCCACCACCTCATTCCTCTTTTTGGCATTAGGGTTCTTGTGTGTTCATCACTAGATTAAATTAGGGCTCAAATCATTAAGGTGACATAATTTGTCATCGTCATATCTTATAATCTCGATTTCAAGCTCTCTCGAAGTAACTCATTTACTCCCACTTTGCAATGATTCACGAGAGTAAGACATTTCTTATAAGAAGGCCCTTTCGGATATTCACCCCATCGATAAGTGCGCGATTTCAGACGACCAAACATGTATACTCCGCATGCTTCGAGATCACACACAATCACTACCGCATGATCGCCCGTGGCTGTGGAAACCTCAATAGTGTCAAAACATGACAATCCACACCGTGATGCCATGTAGACTCTGGTCCTAAGGATAATTACACAACCGTCACATAGTGCGACACTTATCCGTGTAAGTGGGTCGATCCCTAACGCACGCATTCTCTAATACACATTCATGTACACATGCGGTCCAAGTGTCTCTACACTTGATAAACGGATCTATCCCCGCTTACTAAAGGCGAAGACATCTAATACGTGCTAGCTTTGTTCATACTATCAATGCCATGTTTAATAGTACATCGATGCAGAGATATTTAAGTATCAAACTTATTAAAGTGATTAGAGATCTCATCAACCATAATCGCCTATCATGGTTTCTCTATCACAGTTTAATACCAAGGACGTTATCGTATAACAATTCATAATTGGTTCTTAAAAAGAACATATATATGACAACAGAAAAGCCATTTAATCTATGTATAGACATAAAGAAATAGTAGAATTGATTCGACCCGGTCGGATCCGGTCCAACCTGGTTGGGTTTAGGACACTATTTCAACAATAGGTTCTAGTGGCATTTATGTCTTTGTGGATCGTATTGGAAGAGTAAAAATAAGATTCTAATGGTGTGTTTGGTAGGGAGAAATATGATGAGAAAATATAAGGTTATATTTCTTTTCTCAATTTAGATACGTTTGGTTGTTTAGGAAAAGAAAAATGTATTTTCTAAACTTATGGACTTTTCTCTAAAAGTGATTCTTTTCCCTGTTTTCAATTCTCAACCTATGGTAGAGAAAAGTTCATAGAGAATAGAAAAGCTCTTTATTTCCACCACTTAATTTCTTTGTATTAGTAGCATGATTTGTATAATCGTGTCTTTTTTTTTTCCATTATCTTGTAAAAAAACTTTTTTTATTTTTTGTTCCAAAAATAATATATTCAATAATATTTCACTCATAAAATCTGATTATATTCTTTCCTCCAAAAAAATCGATTACTTTTTTTTTTTTATGACAACCAAACATGATTCGATGAGAATGAATTGTAGTATTTGATAATCAATTCCCATTTTTAAAAAAAGATAATCATTTGTATTCTCAACATCTTTTCTATGTATACTCAAACACAAGCTGATAATTTATTCTTTTCTATTCTCAGATTTTCTTTTCTCAGGTCTTTTCTCATCAATTTTCTTTTCTCAGCTTTTCTATATACCAAACGTGCCCTAAAGAGAAATGAAAAGCATTTATATCTAAAAAATGCATTGCATCAAATGTTCAACTTTTCAAAAGTCGAATGCTCATATTCGATGTCTAAAAAGTCAAATATCATATCCCAATACGATGACACGATAGATGTTTTAGGGTGTCCGTGTGACTAAAGACTCCTTTAACTTTTACTCCAACCTTTGAAAGTTTTCAAAAACAAAACAAAAAACAAAAAACAGAAAACAAAATTGTGCTTCTCTAGTTCTAGATTTCAAGCATAGTACACCCCCAAAAACCTATGGTATAACACTAATACAAGATGGAAATAACCGATACTCAAGCACGAGAGAAATTACCGTGCATCAGTTATCAAGAAAATTATACCAAATAAAGGAATACGATGTGTTCAACTCATCATTTTTCAATAGTAAGTATGACTTTGAATGTACCTCATCCGTCTATTTGATATAACCTTCCGATAACTGATGCATCATAACTCTTCTCGATAAGCACCCAAAAGAAAACCTTGTGCCCACCATAATATACATATAACTCCATTCTTTCATTCCTCTATCTTCTAGACCTTTTAGTTGGTCTTTTCAAAGAACCTTCTTCTTCTTCACCATCCCTATCTCTCTTCCCCTTTAAAACCTCCTTCCCTTTCTTCGGGGGACGCCCTATTCTTCTCGTAGTAGTTGTCTGAACGGCCTGATCTGATGATGTCTTAATACTACTCTCGTCTTTTACACGCTTTGCACCACCACCACCACTACGGCCCACATCGTCGGTTTTTTTAATTAATTGATCCTTTTTCCTACTTGCTTCTTGAGCAGGTTGTTCATTCTTCTTTATCCTCTTCAAGAAGTTTGCAGCTCCTTTCTTTTTATCAATGGTGTTTACTTCCACCGTCGCCGCCGCCTTTTCCTTCGACACTTTAGAACTCTCGGGTTTTTCGCTTAAATTACGTGGCGGTGGGGGGCTTAATCTTGGCCGGACATTAATGCCCTTTCTTACACTTCTCACCCCTGTAACAGGCTTCTCATTTGCTTTTGACTTTGTTGCACCATCTTCTTCATTGGAACTACTCAAAGTTGACTGATTAATGGAAGGTTTCGGGTTCGAATCGGGCTTTTTCTGAGCTTGCTTTTCCATCTTGATAACTGAAGAAGATGAAGGTTTGGATGAGATGTTGCTCCTTTTCTTGCACACAACAATAGGTGCTGTGGACTTTTGTTTTGCAAGTAACGGGTTGGATCTTTCGGGTCGGGTCAAGGGATCCGGGGTTGGTGGAAGGTTGGGAGGGGAATGTTTCTTAAGATGATTCATGACGACTTGACGGAGCTGATGGGCAACCCGGGCTTGGGATGATGACTTGGGGAAGAAGACAATTGCATTGTTGTAGAGGAGTAAAAGATCCACGTAAATCTTGGCGGGGCACGAGGAATAGGATCCGTTTTCGATTCGGTTTTGAACCATTTCTAGATCCACGTGTCGACGGATGATGTTGTTGTATTTGCGTGATTTCTGTATCATACAAAATGCATATTAGTGCTAGTGAAAGTAACAAAAATGGTCGCGACTAATAACATAAATATTTATATATACGTAAAAATTGTAACATGACACTCGTGTCTTTAGCATTTGCATTATTCCTATTTACTATAAGTATTCAAATATTATCTTTACTTTTTCAAATTTAGAAAGGAAAAAAAAACATACAATAATAATAGTCTTAAAAGGAATTGTGTCAAAAAAGCATGCAAAAGTCCTGAAAAGGATGCGTCAAAATTGCATTCCAAGTCAAATGAATGGTGGAAAGAGGAAGTGTATATATTTATTTAACTTCTTAACATTTCTTATTTAAGACACGGAAAATGATACGTGCACTATATATTTATTTATAAATTTTTTATCCTTATTAACTGATATAGATCTCAACACAATCAAAAAGGTAAGATGTATCATCCCGTTAGAAACACAATGGTTGTATAAGTACAACATCGGCTTGAATTTTAAAAACCTTCCTTAAACCTCAACTCAAGCTCGAACTCAAGCATGAGTTTAAAATACTTGTGTTCGAACTTGAACTTGAAAAAAGATAGTACTAATATGTTTGACTCGTTTAGAACATTATTCGATTCAACTCGACTCGACTCAAATACACCCTTCTCAGTTATCAAAGAATCTCCACAAAAAAAAAAAAAAAAAAGTGGTTTTAGTCACACAAAAAAAAAGCCCAGCCCAGCCCAGCTTACAAATTATCTATACATTAAAATATTTCAAATTAACGGAGCTTATTTTGTTAAAAGCATAAGATATTTCAAATTATTAAGAAATGTTAAGTGTCGACCGGAAACATTTAAGATCAAACGTTTACCATTGTACAATTGATGTTAATAAATGTGCAACTTTATTTCCTTTAACACGCCCGAAATGTGGGCTTAACAGCAGCCGTGTATCATCTATAATACAAAGAAAAGATCAAATCAAACAAGGCCAACAAGACAAAGAGGCTCCAACACTTCGCGACAATATAAATTGAAGGAGCCAAGGTTTGAACTCATGGCTCGCTCCGATCTGTGTTAGGATCAACGTTTATCGTTATTCTTAAAACCAATTGGTTTAAAGAACAACGATAAACGCCGATCAATCTAATTTTTACGTAGGGATGTAAGCAAGCTGGACTATTAATTTGTGACTAACTTGAGATTGGCTCAAGTCAAAATTGAACTCGACACGTCTGAATTTTGCTTGAATTCAAACTCAAATTGACTCGAATATTAAACGAGTCACACATGAGCAATACAGTATTTGACTCGAAGACTCACAAAGAAGTTTAAATACATATTTATATAAAAGAAAAAAGAAAACATGTATATATATATATATATAATATGCTGAAAACCGAGTCAAACCAACCAAAACTCATCCGTACTTGAATTTCAATGTAAAAACTCATGGTGGGACTCGAAGGCGAACACAAGAAAATTTAATATGCTCCAAACCAAATTCGTTTAGACCATCAGTGTTTTTATTAATTACATCGTCCATAGAGAAAGTTAGGTCAATGTGAAATTCATGTGTGTTGTTCATGTGAATTGCATGATCCTGAATTAATCATATAATTTACGTTCTACACCTTAAAAATATCTCATTTCATAGTCCATTCCATTTTCATTTTCATTTTTATTTATTTATTTTCATCAAAAGTTAAGCTTATGTTTGCTTTAAAAGTTGAGTTTTTTTAGAGTTTGTCAAAGCTCTGAATACTAAATTATCTTTACTATGTGAGTATTATTATATTTATATTTATGAATCCTGCTTGGGATTTTTGCCATTACAAAGATTTTGCACATGTGGTCGACATAAATTCAAAGAATTGGTTATTCAATTCACTTCATATAATATAACTACAAAAGATAATTAGTACTGCCTCCCTCCCAAATAATAAGTTTAATTGGATTTAAGATATTTTTTAAATTGGTTATTGGTCATTAATTTTAATAAAAAAAAAGTCTATAATAACTTTTAACTGCAATTAATGTAATAGTTATAAAGTATTGAAAAATGGGTGAATGTATATAATAAATAAAAGATAAAAGGGGAAAAAATATAATAAATACTTTACATTATTCTAAATAGACTTATACTATAGCAAAACAAATAACAATGGACTTATATTTAGAGGTGGAGGTAGCGAAAACAATTGCCTGAAAATAATTTTTCAAGGTACGTGATAGAATATTTTGCTATACCGCTCATGTTATTTGATAAGTTTTGCGAATATTTCAATACGTCCTAGATTTCTTGCAATGTTTTACTACCTATACGATATTTTATTACCTCCTATAGTAATGTGCCACGTGATACGATGTTCCCCTATCCCGTGAAACTTAACATGTTGGATGATGAAAAAATGTTAGCCTTTTGTGTCTCCTTTTTATGCGAAAACGTGATTCACACGGTAAAAGTGTATCGTATTATAGTGTATTTATTATTTGCATCCTAAAACACGTGCGCATCACAAAATAGATTTTGACTCCACGGAGAACGTAAATACTGCACAAAAATTCCATGAAAGGCGTAGTCGAGTCGAGTCAATGTTCATTAGGACTCGAACTCGACTCCACTAAAGAACCTCAAGCTCGAAAATCGACTTGAGCTCAATCGAGTAATGAAAGTGCAATATCAAATTTGACTCGCTTAATACTCTATGTAACTCAACTCAACTAGAGAGGTTGATTGGTTTTTTTGGAATTCATTTAAATATTATAAAACCGGCAAAATCGAGATCGACTCAACTAATAATTAATAATTTATATAATTGATATTTTATAGTTTTATAAATATATTTACTTCCCTTCAAAAAAAAAGAAAAAAAAAATGAATATATATATATATACACTTGAATTTTTAGAGCTCAAAAGAGCTGTAATTTTTTAAGAACATTAACGGTGTTTTTTTTTTTTTTTTTTAGGGGAACATTTACGGTGTTAAAAGGAAAAAATCGTAGTTGTTCGATTACTCTGTATTACTATGTTATGAAGCTTGAGAGATGTGATCGGAACGGTCAAGTATTCGAGTATTTTAACCCGAATTAAAATTCACAAAAATCGAATCGAATTAAACTTCTTGCGAGTCGGGTATGAGTAGGTTTGTTCCCGATGATTTGTGGATAAAATCATTTCGATAAAATTTAAGGGATCAACGGTGCACATCAAACCAGAAATTTAGGAATGGAGAAATAAAAATAAAAAAATAAAAAAGTTGACGGGTACCTGGATTTCAAGCCGGCGTTGGAACACGCCGCCGTGTTTATGCGACCGTATGGCGTCCAGAACACCAAATATCGGCTCCGGTTTGCCGCCGCCGCCACCACCATGTCCTTTTTTCAATGCTACGGTGGCGGGAACCGCCTTCACTCCGCCGCCGCCACCTCCATTTCGAGCTTTAGTACTTTTCCTCTTATTCCTCCTTGTCATCTGGCTCGCTGAGCTCTGCATATCACCACTACTTCCTTTAGTTCCATGGCTTCCTTGTCTTGACTCGGACGATGAGTTAACTAACTCAGCCGGGTTAACTCTATCCTTTTCCCGCTCTTTACTATCGGAGCTATCGTTGCAGGAATCCTCCTCGACCGGTTTTAACGTTGAGTTACTCGGTTTAATCTCGACCGGTTTCGGTTCGTTTGTTAATCCGGTTCGTGTGTTCTCCGTCGAATTGGACTCGTTAAATGACCGGTTCACGTCCTCTCCGGAACCGGAAATGCCGGCGACCTCCGCCGATTTAGCTTTTCCGCCAATCTTTTTGTCGTTTTCTGATCCCTCCGCCTCCTTTTCTTCATCCAGATCTGCCATTTTCGCTTCTCTATTCAAGCTCTTATCTCCTTCCTCTTCCATCGTCTTCATTTTCATCTTCAACGACCTGCTCAATTCACAGATCAGATCTAATAATCAATAAATTCTGCACGTAAATTTTTCATATCCGATAATTAAATTTTCAGCAAAAAATAAAATAAAAATTAATCCGAAAAAAAACGAGCAAAATGATATTTACTCGATTGATAGATCGTAGCGTTGAACCTCCATTTTCAGTTCAGCAACACGGAGCTTTCTCAACTCCTCCAACCACCCAAACTCCTCCTCCTCCTCCTCCTTCTTCTTCTCCTCCTCACCTTCTCCGCCGCCGTCACTTTCCAAAACATCGTTATTATCATCACCACCACCACCAACACCACCGGCGGCGCCGCCACCGCTAAGGTTATGGTTTACAAATCGTTTTCTGAGATTTAGATATTTTTCCTTACAAATTCCCGCCGTAAATAAAAAACCGTTGCTCCGGCTTTGGAGTTCCATCGCCACCGTCTCCCAGTTCTTCAACCCATGCCGCTTCACCGCAAAAGCTAACAACAACTCCTCCCGTAAACTCCATGTCACGGTTGCGTTCCTTTCGGCTGCGTTTGACATCAAAATAAAATTGATTATTATTATATCTAGATACATATATATTCTACATATATATACAAAAATAAAATTAATAAAACATGTAAGTATACGTATATACATATACTGATATACATATATACTGAATATACATACACAACTCCATTTTTCTTCGGGGAAGCTAATGTTTTTGGCAGGAATTAGTGGTGTTTCTTTTTAGATTTGAAGAATCTTTTTCATGTTTGTTTAATTTATATATATAAGCTTTATTTAAATTTTTTGAAAGGGAACAGCAGATGGATTTGATCTTGTATATATATAGATATAGGGATGAAGGGTGAGATGCATCATGATATTTTACGTCTACGACAATGTTACGGTTACAATAGTTTAATAAACGAGTGATTTAATACATATTTGTAAGGTTATTATTGTCGGTTTGCGTCGTGATTTATGAATCATAGTACGACGGTAATACTAATTACTTGGACATAATCAATGATATACGATATATTATTTTATATTGTAGATTAGAATGAGCCGATGTCATTATCAATGTATCATATATCGTAACCAATTGTATAAAAATATTGCTATAATTAAATCAGCGATACAATATTATTTTATATTATTGATTAGCACAAATTTTATGTTGAACCTGGTGTAAATCTGGTTGGTGCTTTGGCAAACCAGGAATCCAACGCGTTAAAATGGTACTCACCTTGTAAAAGCTTTCCAATGATTTATCAGTTCGAAAGTCTTAAGCTTGGTGGTCAAAAGCTGCTTGACCTGGACCACCCTAAAATTTCACATTGATTAGGATGAGTCGACATGATCAATGTATTATATATCGTAATTGATAATGTAAATTATGATGTTTGAGAGATTATGTATGTGTTGTTTTTTTCTTTTTTTTGAGAAAAGATTATGTATGTGTTGTTATGGATGTAGTATTATCTATATCTCTCAAAAAAAAAATATTTGTTTTATATTGTGTGAAGATATATTGTTTCACTCATTGAAAAAACGGACCCTTATTTATGAAAATATAAATGAAGATCTTTGTATTTTTAAGAAATAAATGATCTGGCTTATAATAACCTTACATAATATCAACCAAATTTTGTTTATATTAAATCATCACATTACTTTTATATTTAAAAAAAAAATTAACACCACATTACTTTTAATAATATTAATTATTGAACGGATTTTTTTTCTTACCTATTTGAAGAGTTGGGCTTTATAAGAAGTAGAAAGAGTTGGGCTTTTTAAAGATATATACGTGTCGAAAATAGTATATCGATTTTATTTTTGAAACAATAGTATATCGAATTTATATAGAAATAGACGTGCTAAATTAAGATTTATACGTTGCTTGTTTTTCACGATAGTTTTTTTTATTATTTATTTTTAATACACATATGTGTAGTTGATGCATATAATGTACGGTTGTTTTCGGGAATTTTATATAATAATAAAAACCTAAAAAAAAAAAAAAAAAAAAAAAGACATGTTGAAGATTTACACTTTACGTGTTTTCCACAAAAGTTTTTGCTTCGTCGATATACACTTGATGCATATACGGTCTTTTTTCTTGGGCTTTGTAGGGTTTTTTTGGGCTTTTCAAAAACAAAAAAATACACGTGTCGAAAATAGTATGTCCAGTTTATATGGAAATAGATTTTTACTTGATGTGGTCTCGGAAATGTGTTTCAGCCGATAGATTTTATTCATATTTTCAAGTTCTCGTCTCAACAAAATAAGGTGTGGTACAGTATCTAATGTACGGCTTTCTGGTGGATTTGGAAGATGAGAAATCTTATCATCTTCGATGCGGCTAAACTGGATATTCAGCAACTTCTTTTTGAATATTCAACAAAATTCCTTTTTTTGGTTCTCCGGGAAAGCGTCAAAATTGAAGTGTGATTGGTACACTTGGTCATCGAATCCTTTTCTTGGTTGGAAAACGACTCAATCATGAGTTTTTCTAGGGTCTACGGCTTTGTTTCTTGGTTTCTGTTTACTTCTATCTCTATTCTGTTTCAGTTCCGATTTTGGCTATGTAATTCTGCTTGTTTTATGTTATCTTGTAAACTCCGTAACTTCTTAACTTTCTAGCTCATTGCTTGAAAGTTCTTTTATACAACTGCTGTTCAAAAACAAAAACAAAAAACCACGTGTCGAATTCACATAGAAATATACATTAAGCTAGAGAAAATGTAGCGTGTTTTTTATTATACTTCTTTTCTGTTTTGCTTTGATACACATATGTAGTTGATGTATATACCGTCTTTTTTTTAGGTTTTTTTAAGTAAAACAAATACCTATGTTGAAAATAGTTTATAGAATTTACATGGAAATAGAGAGTTCTTGTAGTGTGTTTTCCACCATATGTCTTTTTGTTTTCAACTTGACACACATATGCATCGGCGGCTGCAAGAATTCTGTGACACGGGTAAAGATCGATAGCAGTACTGTTAGTACATCGTATTACAAATTTATAAACACTAACTTAAAATATTCAAGTATTATTACGAGTCAATGGTTGATATTTTAAGAAATTAGATGGTATACATAGAATTTTTGTTGATGCATATAATGTACGGTTTTTTCGGGGTTCTTAAATAATAAAAATTCCTTCAAAAAAAAAAAAAATTATATTTGTGTCGAAATTATTAGTGTTCTTTGGTGGATATGGAAAAGTCGTTGCAGAATGATATACGAGAAACAACCCACCCGCCCAGATTTGATTTTAGCTATGGCTGAGTCTGAAGTTTATGCATACATGCTTGCGCTCCCAAATATTGATTCCAAGCAGATTCCGCAAAGTCCAAGAAAAAAATGGGTATCACCTCCAGCCTCCTTCGCAAAATTTAATGTTGATGTCGCAACTAAAGGAGACTCGATGGCTGTTGGAGGAGTCTTATGTAACCAAAATGGAGATATTTATAACAGTTTTATTATGAAACTCGATGGCCGATACGAGGTAGCAGTTTGGTGAGGCCCTAGCCATTCATCAAGCTATCAATTTTGCTATAACTTAGGGCTTCTTCAGTGTGGTATTCGAATGAGACTCTCTGACAGTTATCCTCAAGTTAAACTCTGAAGAGACGGATTTATCTCACCTGGAAAGTGTTATTCAAGATTGTAAGATCCTACTTCTAGTTTTCTCTACTTGTAAATTTTCTTTTGTCAAGATAGAAAGAAACAACACAGCTCATCTCTTGGCAAAAGATGGTCTTTTTTTTTATAGAAGTTAAACAATGGGGCTATATGTCGCATTTTCATTTAATCATCGCTTGTCATTCTAATATGATGCAATAAAACCCATTATTCCTCTAAAAAAAATCACATGTCTTAAGCATGTTAGAAATTTACACGTTGCGTGTTTTCCACGATAGTCTTGTAGCATGTTTTCCATGGTAATTATTTTTGTTTTTGCTTTAATACTGAGAGCCGTCGTGCAAGGCGGCTAACAAATGTGCATGGCGCAAGCGTCAAAGCTTACAATTTTAGAGCCCGTTTTTCATTTAATAGAAATGTATTTTAAATCAATTTTTATTTTTTACTTAAACTAAAAAATCGGTAAGATCTAAGTAAGACCCAAATTTATAGCCGAATTAAGTGGAAAAAAAGTCTAATTGAATTTCGTTACATTTTTTATAACGCTCATCAACATAATATACCTAAAAAATAGTTGTGGCATATTATTTTTTTCACATGGTCAAGGCCCCTAATTTTTTTTGTGCAAGCGATCACGATTCTGTGAGGCGATTCTGCTTAATCTGACAGCGTTGATGCCCAAAATCTAGCGCCGCGCGCATCGCCATGTAACTTGCCTTAACATATTTCTTTATTGATTAACCGCAACATCCGTCTGGATCGATGGAAAACAACTGGGGCGGACCGACATGCTCATAAGAGGGGCCATTTTCCCGTATTGAGAGCCTGAAAAACCGTGTAGTTTGTTGATAAAAAATATTAAAACACTATTAATGTCACCATTGAATATTTGTATTTGTTCTGGTAACCCAATTGAGAAATTTTTTGAGAATCCGTCACTTGAATACAATTTCCTTAAAAATATGTAATTATTTTTAATGTCATTATCATAAGTTATCAATTTCCTTAAAAATATGTAATTAATAATTATGAATAATGTCATTATCGTAAGTTGATAACTTATCTGACCTACTAAATGACACAACATGATTATAATTATGGACGGATCCATAAATTTGTTTCAATATTGTTACCGGAAAACTACATTTTTTTATCCAAAACTATTCCATTCGGGTCACCGGAGACCTAAAACTGCATTTTCTAAAAACAAAACTATATCGTTTTAATATTGAATAAAGTTTTTGGATCTCAGTGAAATCACATGACCACATGTACATTGATCGATGTAGATCCGCCCTTGATTATGATTTGAACAACTCCCTAGATAGACAATATCACATATGAGTGCTTCGCCGCTAAATTATATTATGACATTTATTGTGTCAGGATAATTGTGATAGTAGCATAACTCATACGTTATAACGAAGATTTGCCCCTTCAAATTATGAATTCCCTTCTTATAAGTAACTACTCCCTCCGTTCCTATTTAACTGTCACAGTTGCCAAAAACACATATTAAGAAAAGTAGTTGATGCTTTGACTTAACATCAAAATGACAATTACACCCCTTGTATAACGTTAATACAATATTGTTTTCAATCTCCCGCCCCTTAATAAATAATGATAGATGTAGAAAAATACAATAAATAATGTTTTGGAAAAGTAATTACAATAGGTGAAATAAAAATTTACTTTTGACAACTAGGACAATTAAATAGGAACGAAGAGAGTATATGAGATTATTATAAGTCTTACTATCAATTCACCGTTATATATATAAGGCATGTCCCGCACACATGTTTTGCCATTTAATCATCATAAATCAAATACGTTTCTTAAATGCATTATAACGAATATATCGTGCATGGCACAATATTTTGGATTAGGGTCGATTTTATAGATTATAAAATGAACATTCGACGATTATGAATGTACACAAAGAAAAGAGGAAAAGGAAAAAGTGATGCACATATATGGTAATATATATGTATAGGAGATAGAAAAGTACATTGAATGAATAATAAAATTTAAAGTTAATAAAAAGGGATTTTATAAAATTTCAAAAGGGGGCAGTATGCAAGTATTCGAATATTAATTGGTAACTAATTTGAGCACATAAGGACCGTTTGATAAAAGTTCAAAATCCTTTCATGTAGTAGGGTTTAAAGTGAATCGAGTTATTCGTGAGATATTCATACTCAATTATCAAATAAGTTTGATTTGATTTGATTTTTTTATTAATCCGAGCTCATAGAAATTCATAAACAAAATTAAAAATAAACTAAAATTGTAAAGATGGTTTGTAATTCTCTCTTCTTCTTTTTTCAGAACTTCGGCATAATTTATTAATTACGAATCATTTCAAACAAAGCGTAGATTATAATGAGAAAGGGACGAATCGCATTCCACGCATCCAGAAAAGCGAAACCTTTTCTAACAAATAAATGGGCAATAATATTGTCATAAAACGACAAAAGAGAATGAAAAAGAAACAAAAGCAATTTAATAGAAATGCGACGACAATCGTCAATAACGTTTCCAACATATGAGAGATCCGTCATCGTGATGGACAAACGATTATAAATGCTGAGATCTCGCTTCAAACGTCACTCTAAAAAGTATCACGTGTAGAGAAAGCAACGACTAAGACATTGTAAATAACTAGCTTTAGAAATCAATTAAAGTTTATTGTCATAATTATTTAGGTATAACTAATGACATAATATATATTTTCTGATTTTTTTATCATTCTTGTCGACATCATAATCAATACATTTACATCGTAGTATAAGAATATATTGTATAATTCATTATTGCAAAAAAAAAAAAAAAAAAAAAAAAATCCCACTACCAATAATATTCTGTTCATGAGATAGAGCCAACGACCATAACAAAATATTCTCATATTGGCCATAAGTCCTTTTGACAGCTGACATTAAGTTTTGGTCACACACACACAATATATATATATATATATATATATATATATATATCTTATATTATAAGAAGCTAAGGCTTTAGCTCAAAGAATTGGCCACATAGGCACAAATGAATAGGAGATTTTTTTTTCTTTTCTTCTTAGCCTTTTTGCAATTGTTTGGTTTATTGGTTTTTTTTTTTTTTTTTTTTCCTTTTTTCTTTTTTTGGGCTTTTTTGCAATTGTTAACATACACATATATTACATTCTTACGTAGATATGTAACATTTTTTATTTTTTTAAGTTAGATATGTAACATTTTAATCGTTTAAGATTATTAAGTTTTTTATTTCAATTCAGTAGTTGAGATTCAATTAAATGTTTAGAATTTGCATTATTATGAATGATTAATTATTTTCATTTGATTTTTCGGTTAACCGAACAGAATACACTGTTCTACGTAATATTGGAAAACGAAATATTGATATAACTTTTGTATCATATCTTATCATTATTAGCATTGAACAAACAAATACAATATTTATATCTTTATATTGTATATTATATTACGACACATGAAGACAGTGAATAAAAAAATGTCACAACGAAGGAATTAGTAACATTTATGTGTACAATAATCAAGACCGGCATGGTAAAGTGTGAGGGTCAAGGACAAATTTTTTTCGAAGCTCTTCAAACAATAAAATAAAAATCAAGATAAAAAAATATAATAATATGACTGTTAAATTCAAATTTCATCCACGAGGTTTCATAAAAATACATTAAAACATATCATAATCTAGAATAACATCAAAAGATTTAAATAAAACATTTTTGATAGTCTTTATTCGGTTCGATTTTCGTTTTTATAATACTAACCGCCCACGTCCACCGTTAAGGATTTTGTGCAATGTAGTCCATTTTGTGCAATGTAGTCCATTAAAAAATACGTCTACCAAATCCCGTCCACTTCCAACTAATTCCAATTAAAAAATACCCAAAATAGTACCGTTTAGGCTTTTGCACAATATAGCCCATTAAAAAATACACCCACCAAATCCTGTCAAGTTTCAACTAATTCCCATTAAAAAATACCCAAAATAGTTCTCAAAATAAAACTTCCGGTGGATAGTTCCTATGCCAAAAAAGGCCAACCCTTTTATTTCTTCTCTTTCTTTTGCGTTCCCGCACCTCGCAGGTAGCCTGCCGTACACCAGCCACCGCCGATGCCGGTTGCTGCTCCAATTCCAAACAGTCGAGTGGTTGGAGTGGGTTTGTTTAACAGGGGGTAGTTGGCCGACTTTGATTTTCACATGCATGTGATCAGTGCGAAAGAGAATGGATGGTGATTATATTGAATGGATTTGGCAGATTGGGTTGGTAAGTATACTGTGTTGCCTCATTCTTGATGCTTAGAGTCTATGTATCTACGTTTTTCACTGTACATAAAAGTATTGGAGAGCAGATTTTTTTTATTAAAAGCCTGGACCTTCATTATCACATAATTTCTCAAGCAAACAATAAGGTAAACAGTAGAAATTAGCCTACCCCTTTGCTTTCTTTTTTCTGTAAGATTTTCCCCCAAAAATGAAACGTGTTCTTGAGTATTACATTTTCTTGGATATATGTGTTGGCCACGGTTTTTTTCATTATCAAATACTTCTAATTATGTGTTTATTCTGGTTGCAAATTTTTTTTTCGAAAGGAACACATTTCAGGATTTTCAGTATTAGCTTTTCCTTTGTATAAGTTTTCCTATCTTCTTCATGTCTTTTGCAGGCTCGTGTCAGGAATTGGATTGATCTGGTGATTCTTGTAAGGTATTATTCTTTCTGTTTATGTTTCCTTCCTGTCTTGTTTCTTGGCTTCACCTTCTGCATCCTTTTGGCTGTTTAAATGTGTGTATATATGTCATGCCTTTATTTGTTGTTTGTTTTTTTTGGGGTTTTGGGGTGTGTTTGTCATTTACAATAGTCGTGATTTGTGAATTTTTAGTACCTGTAGATAATAGTCGTGATTTGTGATTTTTTAGTACCTGTAGATGTGTGCTCGGGCATCGGATTTTCTGGGATGTGTTGTTCGTTTGAAATCCTGTTTTAGTGTGGTCATTAATGTCTTATCAAAGTATTGTGTCTGTTTTTGTAGGTACTGTCCGTGTTCTTATACGTATTGATGTTCTGATATTTGTTTGGCCGTCTATGTGATATTTTCGTTCTAACGTGAGCCTATGTTTTTAAAATTAACAAACAACATCAAGGTTTGTTGTCAAAGTTGTGTGGTGTTCTTTGTATTTTTAATAATGAATGCACTTCATTACGGTTCAAATCTTGCCGGATGTCGATTTTCTTTCTAGAGATATGGTTAGCTTTGTTAGGCGTGGTACTGCTGCTCTTGTTGTTCTCTGTTTGATTTTGTCATGAACATTACAGTGGGTTGACATTGCGGGGTGCACACACAAACACTTGTTACGCTATTGGCCATTTCATATGCATTAGTTATCTCATTATTGCAATAGCATCCTTTTTGGTGTTTAAATGTGTGTATATATGTAATGCCTTTATTTGTTGTTGGTTTTTTGGGGTTTTGGGGTGTGTCTGTCATTTACAATAGTCATGGTTTATGATTTTTTAGTACCTGTAGATGTGTGCTCAGACATCGGCTTTTTCCGGATGTGTTGTTCATTTGAAATCCTGTTTTAGTGTGGTCATTAATGTCTTATCAAAGTATTGTGTCTGTTTTTGTACGTACCGTCCGTGTCCTTATGCATATTGATGTTCTGATATTTGTTTGGCCGTCTATGTGATATTTTCGTTCTAATGTGAGCCTATGTTTTTAAAAATTAACAAACAACATCAAGGTTTGTTGTCAATGTTGTGTAGTGTTGCTGTGTTTTTAATAATGAATGCACTCCATTTTTGTTCAAACCTTGCAAGATGCCTGAATTTATTTTCTACAGATATGGTTAGCTTTGTTAGGCATGCTACTGCTGCTGTTGCTATTCTTTGTTTAATTTGGTCACGAATATTACAGTGGGTTGACATTGCAGGGTGCACACACAAACACTTGTTCTACTATTGGCCATTTCATATGCATTAATTATCATTCTTGCAGATTTTTACTCTATGTTTAACATCTACCTCACTTATTTATTGCATATTCATATGTATTTCAATTTTATGCGCTTCTCTTCTTCGGATGCTATTCTTTTAGTATGCATCTTTGGTATTAATCTGAGACCCCAAAGCAATCTGTCCCTTGTTGCTATTTAATGTTCTTCAGAATTTATTGTCTTCCTGCGTTTGATGATCTTTATCATTACACTACCCCATTCATAGAGTTAAAGTCTTGCTTCATTGGAATTCTTTGATTTTGGATGGTACGGTAAATTTTGGAACTCTGCTGCTAAAACCCTTGCATGCTTATATATATATATTGATACAAATGTTCATTTTTACCAATAGTCTGAGTTATATATATTTCGCTTCCTGTACATTCGGTTACTGCATATTAACACTTTCATCTTTTACCATTTGCTATGCATTCACTATTTAAAAACCAAATACCCAGGCATGTGTTTTATCTTCTCCATGCCTCCTCTAGCATTGTCCTTTTCTTTAATCTTCTTAGCAATTTCATACTTTGTTCTGATTTGTACATTTACTCTAACATTCAGTGTGGTCTTACATTTTCATACATGTACTTACGTATTGTGTTTTGCAGTTGTTGGCTGCTGATTCAGGCGTTTTCCATACGAGGTTTGTACATTTCTCTCCATTCTCTTATATATGTAATGCCTTTATTTCTTGATGTGTATATATAACTCATTGGTCAATCGTTCTTGTTGTCTTTGAAGAAAATAGAACTATTCAGTCATGTTTAAAAAAAACTGACCGATTTTATTTGCTTATAATAAAAGGAATGCAGTATCTATTTTGCTTTGGTGTTAATGATAGAAAGGAAGAAAGAGGTTAGAGATATAGTTTATATATATATATATATGTTCATAGATGAACATTTTGATTGACATATGTATGAATCAACATTTGTAGTATTGCTATATATCAAATCCAAAATGGCGACTAAGTTCTTCTTATATATTTTATCACTCTTTCTTCTTACGCATATTCAC
Source organism: Gentiana macrophylla (assembly GCA_026214975.1). Taxonomy (NCBI): domain Eukaryota; kingdom Viridiplantae; phylum Streptophyta; class Magnoliopsida; order Gentianales; family Gentianaceae; genus Gentiana; species Gentiana macrophylla. The sequence goes on along the minus strand of CM047813.1, from coordinate 3,509,763 downwards.
TTTCTTTGCTTTGTTGGATCATTGCTTAAGTTAAGTAGTAGCATGGTTTTGATTGTCTTATGCCTCTTATTAACTATATCTGATGAAAGTTATGCCATAATGTTTCATTGCAAGTAAGTTGAATTTTTTGCTCAAGATATTATGTCTTTCTATATTGTATCATGTTGTTTTTAAAATTTACTGACTATGAAATTCTTCCTGTATTCATCTATGCTTTTTTAGAACATAGCATCGAGTTAAATTGTTTCTTTTTGCGTATGTTTGGGTTTTCCTTCATTGTTATTTATGTGATTAGTATTCTTAGTAGTCCGATGGGTAAATAGTTGTGTACTTGCCATGTTTAATCGTTAGGGTATGTGTTTTGCTGCTAGATAATAGGTTTAGTTCACATAAAAATTAATTAATTGCACGTGGTAGTTACGCTTTTTATTCTATTTCTTCTTTCATTGATAAATATACCTAATATAAAGAATTTCCTTACCTTCAATTGCTAGAGTTCATTTATTACGATTATTGTCTTTAGAGAAATCACATATATACTTTCTTTTCTATTATCGCTTCTACTGTGCTTTAATACTCTGTCATAGCTTCTATGATGACAGTTATTCTTTTAGCTTTATTATTATGCTTTAATACTCTATCATAGCTTCTATGATGCCAGTTATTCTTTTTGCTTTATTATTATGCTTTTCATGTCTGATGTTTCCTCCCTTTTTTTTTTCTGCAGTTTGGGGCATTGAAAGTGTTTACTCATCATCCATTAGGTGAAAGAAAACTTGCTACAGGTGCGTGTAGTTAGGGGAACTACTGCAAACCCCATAGTTAGGGGATCTATTGCAAACCCCGTAGTTAGGGAATCTACAGAAAATCCCACATTTTTAGGTCATGATAATCCTATGATGGTAATCTCTACTTTGAATGCACATTCATTCTATAGTTAGCTTCTACACGACATTAGAGTGTTCTTCTGGTTTTTTTTCCTTTATTTCTTTTTTGGCTCTTCTTCTCTAGGTGAGGCAACAACGTACAATGAAAGCTAAAGGTAAGGCGGAACCTAAACTCATCTGCCTCGCTCGCTTTGCCACTCCTCGGTCACACACATGTTAGGTCCTAGGGTGATAAAAGAAAAATAAAAACAAAGCAATGTCTATGAATACTTTATGCAGTGCTCTAGCCTCCAACACAGGGCCAATGGCTACTGTTGTGAGAGAACAACAGCTACATGCTTCTCAGCCATATACCTGTCATGTGCCAGCGTTGCTTACTCGCAGTGAGTATAGAGCTATGGTTGTTTTAAAGTTTAGGCAAAAACGTAGCTTAGCAAGATTAGCTTCATGAACCGAGTCTCTAAGGATGTTAGCATGGCTACCCGAAAAGAAAAAGACGACCGAGTAGGGTTAGGAGGTTGTGCCTTGTACCAAAATCTTACGAATTGTTGAAGGAGGTGCCTAAGCGCAAGCCTTTGCTTGGCGATTAAGTTAAATCTATGAGTCGGCAAATTTATCTTTGCTCAGACGGTGATATTACACTTGCCGCTGCTACTCCTTGCCTTTGTAGAGTTAGAGGCGATCTTTGTTAAATTCATTTGTAAAGAACCTAGAGGTTTTAGAGTTATGATTCGAGCATACAACAATCATCTTTCATTTACATCTCTTGGTTTGAAATATGATAAGAAATTAGCTTGAGAGGAATAAAGGAATATATACTTTTAGGATTCAAGGACAGTCTATCATTGGATCAATGACACGATGCCAGGCGAAGGTATGCCCAAGAATCTTGATTTTACTATCATGACGCGATTATGAACTAGAAAATCGCTTGTCTAATGCTCACGAGTTAGACCCGGATATTCTTAGGAAGCTTATGAAAATTCTCGAGGTTAACCCTTATGCTAGGTTTTTCCGCTCTCATCCTCGGCCCCGATCTAGAAAATAAGCAGATCATATTGAAGCATAATCCTTGATCAATCATAAAACATATTCTAGACCTCTTGTCTCTCAGTTCTTTGTGTTGTTAGAAGGCGATGAAAATAATCCGGTAGTGACACCTGGAGACATAAGGGTTTACAAACATGGTGGTGGAGCAAAAGCGATACCATACCATTCACGCTATCTATGATGGTATGCAATACCCCTCATTCATCCCACAGGTGATCCCGGTTGGTCTCGGGGATACCGAAGAATGATGTGAAAGCAGAAAAGAAGCGAACGTCTATCCTCACAAGACCACCTCAAAAGTCTGTCCTTCCAATTGCTCAAGCTATTTGAAGAATTGTTGGTGATGAAGAATTAGGTATAGTGTGCTCATTTCTCGGTTTTAATAAGGTATAGCCATTTATATTCTAACTTATCTCGATTTTATTTTCCTCCTTTGATGACTACATTGAATCACATACAAATTATGGTTGTGTGTCAATGAGGGAATTTTATTCATATAAGTTTGATTAAGCTAACGATCGTAGCCATATTCTCGAGTTTGGTAGTTGTTCCAACAATACTCTGTGGACATGTATGTGAAGCTAGAAACTCGGAGGCTTGACTTTTATAGAGCTAAATCTAAACAAGAAGAGTTTAGGCAAGAATTTTACCAAGGAATTGTTGATGCCTACGGTTCGGTGGCGTGAGCCAGAAACATAGGGCAAAGGATTGTTTTACTGTTAGCTTCATAGGAGGTCCGAGGCATATGCGCCGTAAATACTAGATGCAATGACGCTTGTCCGAAATTTGGAAAACTCCGATATCTTCCTCACAATGACATGCAATCCTAATTGGAAAGAAATTAAAAGCATTTACTTAAAACAGAATTAGCTCAGGACAGACCAGATTTACTTGTTAGAGTCTTTCGTGCTAAGGTAGAAGAGCTTAAGAATGATCTCATAGATAATAAAATATTTGGTGAGATTGCTGCATATACGTATGTCATCGAGTATCAAAAAAGAGGTCTTCCACATGCACACTTTCTCCTTATTTTAGCAAATAGCCATAAAATGTACGACCCAGCCGACTACGACAAGATTGTTTCTGCTGAGCTTCCAGATAGAGACTCAGATCCGTGGTTATACGAAGCTGTCGTTAAACACATGATCCACGGACCATGTGGTCACCTTAATCCATCTAATGTTTGTATGCGAAAAAAATAAGACATGCAAAGACTCTTACCCTAAGGAGTTCTGTCCAGAAACAATGTCCTCATCAAATGCATACCCAACATACCGTAGGCGTGATGATGGCAAAAAGGTTAAGGTTAGGGGTTTTTGGGTTGATAATGGATGGGTAGTGCCTCATACTCCTTACTTAGTTGCTAAATATGAGCGCCACATAAACGTTGAAATATGTGCTTCTATCATAGCTGTTAAGTATATTTATAAGTATATATGTAAAGGCAGTGACAGAATCTTATTCCATCTATCCAGTGGATCTGTTGAAACACATATTATTGAAGAAATTGACCAATTCGTTTCAGCTAGATGGATTTCACCGCCTGAGGCGTTGTGGAGATTGTACAGATTTCCAATGAGTGAGATGAAACCTCCCGTTATTTGTCTTCCACTCCATCTCGAAAACTACCAACCAGTTAGGTTTAAAAGCACAGAATGCTTGTCTGACGTACTCGATAATTCAGATCTATTAAAAACAATGCTAACTGAGTTTTTCTATATGAATAGAATCGATAAAAATGCTCAGAGGCTTAGGTGCATTTATGCTGATTTTCCAACATACTTTGTTTGGAATTCAAGCAAGAAACAATGGACGATAAGGAAAAGAGGAGAATCTGTAGGCCGGATTGTCACAGCACATCCATCCGAAGGTGAGAGATTTTATCTTAGGATTCTTCTAAACAATGTAGAGTGTCCAACATCTTATCAGTCACTTAAAGTATTTGACAATAAGAGTGTGACAACTTTCAGAGAAGCAGCGTTAATAAGAGGTCTATTACAGGATGATAACAGCCAACAATTGTGTATGGAAGAGGCCTCTGTTTTCCATATGCCTTTTCAACTTAGGCGCTTGTTTGCTACTCTGCTAGTGTATCTTGTTGCCCGGTGAACACGAAAAGTTGTTCTTGGATTTTGAGCAATCTATGTGCGAGGATTTTGCCAGAGATTTACACCTCGAAGGTAGCGAAATCCAAATTATAAAGTCCTTAGACAGATCGACTCTTACCTAAGGACAATGGGAAAACCATTGACACATATCTTGGAGACCTCATGTCAAACATTGGAGATTTTCCTCAAGATTTAGCAAGAGAACTTAGAGCAGAAGCTGATAAAGTTATTATCCCTGACGAGCTAAGTTTGCAGTATAGGCTTAATGAAACACAGACAATTATATTCAAGCAAATTATTGAGTGTGTCTATACAAATAAGCCTAGAACTTTCTTTGTAGACGGGCCTGGTGGTACTGGTAAAACTTTCTTATACAGAGCATTGCTAGCAGAAATTAGAAGCAAAGGCTTCTATGCACTTGCAACCGCAACATCGGGAATCGCAGCTTCTATCCTTCCAGGTGGTAGGACTGCACATTCTAGGTTTAAAATACCGGTAGATAATGCCGAGTTCCCCACTTGCAACGTGAGCAAACAATCTTCTTTAGGTACATTAATAAAGGAATGTAAGATAATCATTTGGGATGAAGCTCCAATGGCCAAGCGGTCTGCTTTCGAGGCTCTTAACGAAATGCTTCAAGATTTGATGTCAAGTACAGAATTATTTGGTGGGAAGGTTGTTGTCTTAGGTGGAGATTTCAGACAGGTATTACCCGTGATTCAAAGAGGTAGTAAAAAGGAAGAGCTAGATGCATGTCTAATCAATTCTCCGTTGTGGCCACAAATTATAAAGCTTTACCTAACTGAAAACATGCGAGCAAGAACGGATCCTTACTTTACATCTTTTCTTATGGCTGTAGGTGAGGGAAAAAACAACACAGAAGACACTGGTTTCATCACCCTCCCATCGTCTTGGCTTATAGGAAACAGAAAGGATGAGAACACAATTTGTCTTAGATCTCATTAGATCAATATATCAGACCTCCAATGAGACACGAGAGATACAACATATATAAATAGAGCCATATTAACAACTAAGAATCACTTTGTTGATGAGCTTAATGACATGATGGTTGACATGTTTCAGGTGGGAAAGTACTAAATACATAAGTTTCGATTTAAACCGAGAATGTTGATCTCTGAGGTCAATATCAAGACTTAATAAGCGACTTAACACCAAATGGATTACCTCCACATAAATTAGTTTTAAAAGTAGGTACTCCAATCATCCTCTTACGGAACCTAAACCCTTCGGAAGGTTTGTGCAACGGAACACGTATGACTGTAAAAATCTAGGGCGTAATGTCATTCAAAAGTGAAATAACTCTAGGAGACTTTGCGGGAAGTCGGGTTTTCTTACATAGGATTCCTCTTCGACCTCCATCAAGCGAGATGTATCCAGTCCTTATAAGCGTGTCAATTTCCGATAAGACTATGCTTTGCAATGACTATAAACAAGGCTCAGGGCGGACTTTAGATTCTGTTGGAATCTACTTGAAAGAGCCTTTTCTCTCACGAGGCAGCTCATGTGGCATTATCTCGTGCTAAACAATCGCGTCTATTAAAGTCGTTATTAGGAAAGAACATAGCGATGATACACCAAAGAATGAAACCAAAAATATTGTCTACAAAGAAGTTCTACAGAGACCATAAAGCTAAGGCTAGGACAAAAGATCGCTCATTAAGTGTCGCGAATTCTTATAGATACTTATATACATGTCTTCTCTTATCGCCAAGTAAAGCTGCGTACTTGTTCTTTGGTATAAACATAAACTCTATCTTTACCTATTATCATGCACTGACTTTTTTGAATCCATGAGCAAAATACATAAATAGATATCTCTTTTCTGTTTAGGTGCAATGGCCACTTCGAAAGATCAACCTATACTTCTTTGTATCGACAATAAACCATAAGCAGTGGATTGGGTACCTTGGTGCAAGTAGTTGAGCGTCACCGAGTACAAAGTTGGAACTCAAAAGAATGACAAGCCAGGAAGCGCGCTATAGCGCTATGTCTTTGTTGACGAGCATGTAGTGAACTCTTTCTCACTTTTATATTCCTTTTTAAAAGTCACTGTTTTATTGTTTATACCTTTCATCCCGCTTCAACTAATGCATATATGTCTTTGTCATGAGGAACAAAAGTCCCGACCATTGTTTTGAAAATGATATCAATTTCTTTGAGCAGAGGATATTGCCTTTTAAGCGCTATAAAATTGCTAAAGGCCTGGTCTCATAGACGCTTACTCCTTCTTCAAAGTTAGCGATTATCCATTTACTTGGGTTCTCGACTACAGAAATTAGTAGCCCTCCGCACGAGGAAGTACCTCCATGCCGCGCTTTCACACACTGCTTTATGCCGCTTTTACGGATTTCTTGAGACGATGATCTTTGAGAGCTTTTTTGGTATGCCTTTACAACAAACCCTAAGTTTATGTTCTCTTACGAAATATATTCTTAATTGTATTTATGTACAGATGTCAAAGCAATTTTCGTCCATGCATTCCCTCTGAAGCAAATTAAGCCAAAATCATCCCAGCGCGATTTGGTGATCATTGATGAAAGGTCATTATTATTTATATTTTTTACACATTACTTTTGTGTTTATATATGCTATCATTGATTTAAATTTTTTAACATAAATCTGGTATGTTTCATATAGGAAAATTCCACTTATTATGACTTTATGGGACGATTTTGCGAATGAAGAAGGTCTTCAAATAGCAAATTTATTCCCAGCAATTACGATCATCATCGCACAGAATGTTAAAGCTACAACATTCCATGGAAAGTACCTTGAAGCTCATGCATGTTGCTTTATCTTAGAACCAGTACCACATATACACAATGTCCTAATGTTTCTCCTTTTACAGGTCTCTCACTGTCTACCAGGAAGTACTCTTACTTCCTAATTAATCCTCCTTTGCCTGATAGCCTTCCTCTACGGTTTGGTAATGACGAAGGCTTAAACCGCATATACACTTAATATGCTCACCTAAAACTCTACTAATTTGTCACTTTACGTGCTAGGTGCCATGACAACAAGGGTGAAATAGACACGATCTTTGAAAAATAAAACCTATGAAGATCCATCGAGTGTTGTTTTCACACTTTCTTTGCATCGAGATGTAATCACTGTTCAGATCAAGCATTGGCATCCATTTTGCTGTTGTAAGCACATTTACACTAATAATACAAACTCAAACCCAATATAGTTATTCTTTTCTTTTTCCATCTAAATACTGCATTATAAAGTGACATCATGTCTTTCCCAATAAAACTTACATCTTGTTTTCCAATATTCTTCAGAGAAAGACTGCTTGGGTTATTGGTAAACCAAAATTTAACCCCACGAAATATAAGTTATGGACAAGCTGCTTGCGAGGCCTGCAACAGCGCAACTGACATTCCCATCGAATGGCTATTTGATTGTTCTGTTTGTGGTAGTGCAGATGGTTTATACCTAAGGTTTGTGAGTTTGACACTGATATTTTTCTATTTCTGCTTACTAATCTCAAAGCATGTAATATAAAACTTTACCAAACAAAATCATACAGGAGCAGTGTACCAATACAGCTAACAGAAGGCGAGAACATGCTATCTGTCACTTTAAGATCACCAGATGTACAAATTTCGCGAATATCACTCCCCAGAAACTTAAAGACTCTGCTTTGAATTTGTAAGTTTCTGCCATAAATCGTACTACCGTATATTAAATTGTATTTTCCCCTAAATACTAACAAGTCATTTCCTCTTTTCCTTTTTTCCTTAGGGGTTAAACGCTCAAGAAGACCTAAAAGTTGCATTGGAAAATCTCACACTGGTGTGCTTCTTGAGAAGCAAAAGAAAAAACAACGAACTGAGAGGTTAGTGAAGTTTGTCATGCGCTATACATCAAATCAAATCATATGATCTTTGTTGTGATAGGGATTGGTGACAACTTTTGTTCTCCAACTAAAGAACATATTGTGCCACATGATGCCTCAGCTGGAAAACAGTTATTCACCCCTACTTTTGGGAATTTGCTTGGGGAAGTAGAAGTTAAAGAGGATCATGCTGAACGCTCTCCACGTACACTTTCTGCCAAAAGAAGCATCGCATTTGTCTCGCAGGCTGCTACATCTGATCGGTCAACAGAAGCAACACATGAAGAACCAACTACCACTGATGCACTTATGCGCTTACCTACCATTGCAAGTGATGCAGCAAGTCCCTCGAAGAAAACGAAGGATAAGCTGAAACAAAACTAGGTTGCTGCACATCAATAGACCATATAGCTGTCTTTTGGTTTGGAAAACACAAGTTACTACCTAAATTTCAATGATGTGCTTTTTGTTTTGTATTACATCCCATTACATGTTATGCTATGTGCAATGGCCTGTAATACATTTGCAGCTATATTGGTAGTGTTATGCTTGTATGGTTCTCTAATTAATTAGGCTCCTTATTATGTAAACTTGTCAACTACTTTTGCTACTTGGTGTTACAAGACTGTAACTCTTTTGCTGTTCAGCCAATGAATTCTACGTGGTTTGTATCTCAATGTAATATATTGTTAGGCCTTGTTAAAATATCCTTCTTCCACGATACAAGCTGCATGGGCAGCCCGTCGCCGTCCCTTGGACGGCTAGGATTCACTAGTATATATATATAAAACCTATCTATTCACGTTAATCTCACCATGGTCAACCGGGGCAGAACTAAGTGATGTTTGGGGTGGTCTTAAGCCCACCCAAAAAAAAAAAAAATACTAGTGAGAATATGTTTGTAGTACTCCATAATAAAGACCAAACTGATAACCAAGACCATCACATAGTAAATTTCTGGTTCCGCCACTGATGGTCAATGGAAAAGATGCTACTGCTACGTTAAAATTGATTCAGCAAATGATTTAAATTGATCATGTTGAAACCCATGATGGTGTAAACGTAATTTGAATCAATTTTGCTATGATAGTGTAACACCCCGAGTCAATTTAACTTTTGACCCGAATCCGAACCAAAAGCGTACCCAAAGGAGTGAGCAAGCCGGACATTGTCTCTTCACCTTCTCGATACCTTGAATCTAGCTCATCTGAAAAATATAATAACAGAAGGTGTGATCACGAATGCCCCGTAAGGAGTGTCTAAGCATCAAGAGGAACTAAGAAAGCTCATTGAGCAAGATTTGAGTTGTGATATGCATAAATAAATATTTGTCTTGAATGGTGCATCTTTATCAGATTGAAAATATTTGACTAAAAATAAAACATGCAATTAAGTGAAAATAATAATAGTTGTAGTGAAACATTATTATTTGGACTAAAATACTATAATTGATACCTTATTGAAAATCTGGAAATAATGTTACATTTCTAATCTACATGTGTTCCTAAAAGAAACTCAAAGCTGCCTCGAGGTTGCGGATCGGATTTTTTCGACCGCTCCGGCATATAAATCTGTGTACTCTTATTATAGCCGGGGAGCAGGGCACGATGCCGGGATTCTCGAGAACTCACTACACCGAATCCGAAATCTAAATTCTCCTCTAACCCGGGAGTGAGGATGTCATGCTCAGAAACCGTAACATTATTAAGTTATCTTTAAAACATATTGTATGTAGATATCTGTCTATAGTGTCTTTCCTTCTGAAAATTATATTAATGCAAAGACACCAAGCTTTGTACTTAAACTGTAAAACTTTATGTTAATACTTTCATGTCTAGAAATCTGTTATCTTCCAAAAATCCGTTATCGTTTAGAATACTACTGATAGCTCTGAAAATTGACTTTAACTTTTTCAATATAGGATTTACCTCCATATTTTAAAAAATGGGTTTATTGTCAAAAAGGACAATTTGAACATATGAAATATTTTTCTGGGTAAAAATGACGCATCCTTATTCCACTGTGATAGTGAAACATTATATTTGGGGTCAGTTCCACTGCAACAAACAATAGATTTGAGGTTATTAACAGTGGATTTGTCATTATCACCTAATTTATATTTTCACTATCCTGATTATCATTTCCCCCCTTTTTTTTTTACTTTAAAGATAGAGTTGGTTCACTTGTTAGTAAAAACTACTTTTAAACTTATAAGTAAAAATAATGTTCAATCTTTTGAATATTTTCTTACCACTTGAAAATATGGTATTCACATTTATTATATTTATATACTTAATAAACATATATTTGTTTCTCTTTAACATCACTTTATTCATACTTTTTTAAATTAGATAATAGTAACAACAATTTGTTTTAACATCGAAAATCATAATAAAACGATTTAAGACATGCACCAACATGGTGTATATCCAGGGGCAGCTGCAGGAATTGTGTGACACGAGTCAGGGATCGAGACCGACGCATTGTATTACAAATTTTCAATACATTACATAAAATATATATATAATTATGGGTCAATTGCAAATATTTGAAAATTTTAACGGGTCAATAGGTAAAATTTTTAAAGTGTGTATAATATACATAGAATTTTTTATTAATTTTTTGGTTTTGAAGGTCAGGTGAACCTTTTTCCCAAAGGTGGCGTCGCCCTGTGTATATCAAACCTTAATAATTATCTGGTTTTTCTGAAAATAGGTCACCGGCCCACCAGTGAATAACCACCGCTACAATGGTGTCGGTTTCACTTTCTAAACCGATTCCGATACTAAACTAACATGCTCAGTTGGTTAAATATCACATTTCATATTACAAACATGCATTGAGAACTAAAAACAAATTAAATCAGCTGAAATGCTAAAAAAAAACATAAATGATAAAAATGTTCTTGATACTACACTCCTTACTTCCAGTCCAAACCGCTAATCCGTTTATTGAAACATCATTAACTTGATCCCGTTTTCATTGATACCACAACTGAGTTTTTTGATCGATTTGACATGAAAGTGTTGTCCCAAAAAACTTCTCCATCCTTCTTCTTTCCTTCTCGTTGTTTTCTTTTCTTTCCCTCGGCCATTAGCTAGACTCTCTGTTTTTGCTTATTTTCTTTCTCTGTTTTCCCCATGAAATAAAATATGTGTGCTCCTCCTTTATTCCTTCGCTTTGTCCAGCATGATTCTATTTTCCTTCCAAACATTTGAAAGAAGTAAGGATTTGCTTATAATCCTTATTACATGTTCTTGTGCACACCACGTCTCCTTTTGCTTCTTCTCTCTTTTAGACTATTAACTACTCCAACTCATAACTCATAACTCATATGAGACCACTCTTTTTAGCTTCCTTCTTGTAACTCATACCAACAATGTTAAGATATGTGTTTTGGAATAATATAATTGGTCCTTGTATTTGTACAGGTGTCACTCTTGTATTGGTACACCTAGCTGTTTGTTAGATTGTGTCTTATCCTATTGTAGTAATCTAGTATTAAAGGACTGAATGATGTAACATAATCAATCAAGCAAAAAGATCATTCTCTGCATTTTCTGTTTTCAAACTTGGTATCAGAGCCATGGCGGCCAATTCCACCATAGGCCAGCCATCCTCCGGCGAGGTCACTCCGCCGGTATCCACTAACATAAGTTCAACTCCTACCATCAGCGTCGGTACTATACCAGTTTTGAGTGCTGCTTTCACTACCACACCTATTCCATCTCTTTCCGGCTTCTCCACCAGCAATGTCACCTTTCTGACCGCAGGAATCACTCTCCCACAAGTCTCAACCTACTCCACGTTTCCTTATACCACAACTTTGAGCGGCCATACTAGCTTTCCATCACCTCCGCACTTTCTTCTACCTCCCAAATCTCAGTTTGGATCTAACTTATCCCAGAATATTACTGTGAAACTGGATCGAAACAATTACCTACTATGGAGGTATACAGTTCTTCCACTTATTCGAGGGCATAAACTGGAAGACCATCTGTTTGGTATGAACATCCCTCCAATGTTTCTACAATCTGGTTTGGGAACATCTCATTTACAGTCAAGCATTCGAAATTCAGCATATGATGAATGGGTAGCTGTGGATCAACTACTGCTTGGATGGTTGTGTGGATCCATGACAGAACAAGCACTCCAGGAAATTGTGGGTTGCAACACTTCTCATGAGGTATGGATCACTCTAGAAACCTTATTCAACAGTCAATCCCAGGCTAAGATCCTTGAATACAAAGATGCTCTTACTAAGACTTCAAAAGGTGGGAGATCAATGCCAGACTATCTTGCTTTGATGAAAGGTTATTCTGATGGATTAGCTGCCGCAGGTTATCCCATCTCTACCTCTGAATTAATTCTTGCCACTTTAGGTGGATTATCTAGAGAATACGAATCTGCCATTGTTAACATAACATCTAGGGTCCAGACAATGTCATGGGCAGAAGTTCAAGCTCAACTTACTACACATGAAAGACTCATTGCCAGATTCAATCCCACTGGTTCACTTGATCCTAATCCACACAGTGCTCTCATGGCTCAAAATAGAGGTCGAGGCCCCTACAATCAATCAAATTCTCAAAAGGGAAGAGGATCAAGTGGTGGCAGAGGCAGAACAAGAGGCAGGGGAGGAAGAACCAACAATCAGTATCAGTCCAGTGGCAATTCTAGTGGTGCAAGACCTACCTGTCAGATCTGTGGCAAGACTGGTCATATAGCAATTGAGTGCTGGCATAGGTTTGAGGAGAATTATGTGCAGCAGAATCAGTCTTCAAATCAACATAACTCAAAGCAAATGGCTGCATACTTAGCTGGACCTGAAATGGTCACTGACTCTGGATGGTATGCAGACAGTGGTGCATCCAATCATGTAACCTCTGAACTTGGTAATCTGTCTTTGAGGTCAGAGTATGAAGGTAATGGCACTCTTGTGGTAGGAAATGGTAATCATATGCATATTGCTCACATTGGTCACACTACTCTTTATCCTAATCTTCACTTATCAAACATCCTTCATGTACCAAAGATTCAAAAAAATCTGCTTAGTGTCTCTAAATTAACTGCTGATAATCCTGTTCTCATTGAGTTTTATGCTTCTAAATGTTTTGTTAAGGATCAAGCATCAAGGAGGGTGTTCTTGGAAGGAACCCTGGAAAATGGCTCTACAAGATTCAACCACCAAAGTCATTAAACACCTCTGTCCCTGGGGTTAAGGAGTCACTCAGAGCTCCCCTCACTCCAACAGCATGTATGCTGCTCTAGTTACCTCTAGTAGTCATAATAATCAGGCCATTGTTTGGCATAGGAGGCTAGGACATCCTTCTGTTAAGGTTATGAATCAAGTGCTGAAAGAATGTAATGTGTCTGTTAATGAACAAATGCCTTTTTGTGATGATTGTCAATATGGAAAATTGCATGCTAATCCCTTTCCTGTTTCCCAAAGTAGAGCTTCACATGTTCTGGAACTGATACACACTGATCTATGGGGACCTTCCCCAGTTAGATCCACATCTGGTTATCTCTACTACTTACACTTTATTGATGATCATAGTAGGTTTACCTGGATATATCCTCTAAAACTGAAATCAGAAGTTTATAATACCTTTCTTTCCTTTAAGCAACTTGTTGAAAACCAGTTTAATACCAAAATCAAAACTGTCCAGTCAGATTGGGGAGGAGAGTATAGAAACCTGGCTCCTTTTCTGGCTCAGTCTGGCATTCACTTTAGACATCCATGCCCTCATATACATGCTCAAAATGGGAGATCCGAACGCAAACATAGACATATAGTTGAAACTGGACTTACCCTTCTAGCTCAATTTGGTTTACCCTAAACATACTTGGTGGGGATGACTTTATGCATCTTTGTTGCCCTAATTAACATACTCCCTACACCTGTCCTAAACAATCACTCTCCCTACCATATTCTCTATCATAAGAAACCTAGTTATAACCTCATCAAAACCTTTGGTTGCTCCTGCTTTCCTTTCCTCAGGCCTTATCATAGCCACAAAGTCCAATATCATACCAAAAAATGTGTGTACTTGGGCCTCAGTCATATCCACAAGGGCCACAAGTGCATGGATTCCACTGGTAAGGTGTACATATGTAGAGATGTAACCTTCAATGAACTTGAATTTCCCTATCTGTCTATGCATCCTACTTCCAAGCAAAACAAGACCTTCCACAACACCACCACTGTCATATCTTCCATTGTCCCTCAGTTTCCAGTGACTCATGCTCCTGATGCTGCTAATCTTCCTCCTACAGGTATGCACTCTTCACCTACTGTTAGTCCGGATAGTACTCACAGTGATCATAATCACACTACTCACTCATTATCTCACTCCTTGTCAAATCACTCTGTCACACCCCTTAGTCCTGTCCAAACTCATAATTCTTCATCACCTAGCACAAACTCTTCTAGTCCTGCATCTTCCACTGCTTGTTCCAGTCCTGTTTCTTCACCTAGTCCTCCTGGTGCTCCTTCTATTCTCCCTGTGCATAGTATGCAAACCAGGTCAAAAAGTGGAATTCATAAACCTAAACATCTCTTCACTCTGGTCTCTGAGCAATGTGCACATGATTTCACTTCTGAACCCTCATCTGTGTCAGAAGCTTTGGCTCATCCTCACTGGCAAAAAGCTATGCAGGAGGAATATGATGCACTTATACAAAATCACACATGGGATCTAGTGCCTCCCTCATCTACACACAATCTTGTTGGAAACAAGTGGATCTTCAAAATCAAGCACAAACCAGATGGCTCCATACTCAAATATAAGGCCAGGCTTGTGGCCAAAGGGTACTCCCAGCAAGAGGGGGTAGATTATACAGAAACCTTTAGCCCTGTGGCCAAATCAGGCACCATTAGAGTGTTTCTGACTGTTGCTGTGTCCAACCATTGGCCTATCAAACAAGTTGACATTAATAATGCCTTTCTCAATGGAAGATTACAAGATTGTGTGTATATGCATCAACCTGCAGGTTTTATCAGCAAGACCAAACCAGATTATGTTTGCAAATTAAACAAGGCCTTATATGGGTTGAAACAAGCCCCTAGGGCCTGGTTTGAGGAACTAAGAACACAGCTGTTAACATGGGGTTTTAGACAAGCTGTGTCAGACACCTCCTTGTTCATTCTGAAGGAAGGGACTGTTGTCTTATACATACTGATATATGTGGATGATTTTCTTATTACAGGCAACTCTGAGAAATGCATTCAAAAGTTTATCACTCTCTTAAACTCCAAGTTTCCTCTAAAAGATCTAGGGGAGGTGAGCCAGTTCTTGGGGATGCAGGCATTTAGAGATCCAAATGGTCTCATGATTTGAGTCGGAAAATGTGCACCAGCATTTCTTGCCGACAAAGTAGGAATGAACAACTTGAAACCAGTCTTAACTCCAATGGTGACTGGTAAGATTTTTGAACCTGATGAAGGTACTCCCATGGCAAATCCTACTCTATACAGAAGTATTATTGGTGCACTGCAGTATATGACATTCACTAGGCCAGATATTGCATATGTTGTTAACTCCCTTAGTCAGTTCATGCATGATCCCAGAGACACTCACTGGCAAGCACTTAAAAGATTACTGAGATACATAAAGGGGACTCTGGGACACAGTTTACATTTTAAGCCTGGTGAAGGATTGAATATCACTGGATACTCTGATGCAGGCTGGGGGTGTTGCCCCTATGACAGGAAATCTGTAGCAGGTCACTGCATCTATTTGGGATCATCTTTGGTTACATGGCACTCCAAGAAGCAACAGGTTGTTTTAGGTCAAGCATGTAATCGTCAGTATAGAAGCTTGGCACATGCTGCAGCAGACATTACTTGGTTGAAGTCTTTACTGTCAGAACTTGGAATCAAGATCACCAGAAAACCTGTTGTTTACTGTGATAATACAGGGGCAGAATCCTTGGCTCAAAATCCAGTGTATCACTCTAAAACTAAGCATATTGAGATTGATGTTCACTATGTGAGAATCAAGTTCTAGAAGGAAAGCTAGATGTGAAACATATCTCAACTTTTGAGCAGCCTGCAGACATATTTACAAAGGCATTATCTGGAGTCAAGTTTTTACCATTCAGGGACAAACTGAATGTTGAATTTCTTCCACACTCAGTTTGAGAGGGGGTGTTAAGATATGTGTTTTGGAATAATATGATTGGTCCTTGTATTTGTACAGGTGTCACTCTTGTATTGGTACACCTAGCTGTTTGTTAGATTGTGTCTTATCCTATTGTAGTAATCTAGTATTAAAGGACTGAATGATGTAACAGAATCAATCAAGCAAAAAGATCATTCTCTGCATTTTCTGTTTTCAAACTAACAATTGTGATTTTAGTTTCTGATTTCCAACAGAAGGCTTCGTGATTCGAAATTTCGATTTCGGATCATGGCCGAACGATTCAAATCCGGGTAATTGAGAAAAGTCCGGGTCGGATCGTTACAGATAGTAGCAATATCCGATGCCACAACCTCTCGACTGCAACAAATGACACAATCAATTTTCTTTAGGTGATTGATCAAGAAGTAAGACTAATTGATCATGTCTCAACTTGAGCATAATCAACTATGAAAAAGTAGATTGCATCAATTGTGGTTGTGTCTGAATAATTATAGGTACGGAATTACCCTCACAAGATCGGTGTAAAAATGAGTTGTGATCGTCGTTTCTAACTTCCTCCGAATGCTCCACCAAGTCCAACGAAATTGTGACCGAAGCCGCCACCACCACCGCCTCCTATAGCATCAAGACCGCCAACGCCCCCGCCACCACCCAATAAAGCTTGCATTGTATCCAACCCTCCACCGCCACCCAGTAAACCTTGCATCGTATCAAACCCTCCACCTCCACTATTGAGAGTAATGAAACTGAATTTCCATTGATTTGTTTGAGTACAATATGGGTGATTATATACTACACGACCATAATATAAACGCAATAATACACAATAAAGTAGAAAACTGTATTGTGTTAAAAAATAAAGTAGCACAGTTACTACCACCAATTGGTTTTAGTAGAACGGTAAGCTCTTGATCCTAACAACTGGTATCGAAGTGAGGTCACCGGTTCGAATCCCAGCAGCAGCATGCTGTGTAATGATTCCACGGTGTGATTACAGATGCTGAGGGCATGCTGCGTAATGATTCCACGGTGTGGTTGCAGATGCTGGGGGCATGCTGCGTAATGATTCCACAGTTGTAGATACTAGGGGGATTGTTGGGTGTACCATCATCCTGCATGCTCAAGCGTAAGAGGATTCGACTAAGGCGCAGAAAAACTGTATTGGTATAAGGAAATAAAGTATCACACTCACTACCACCAATTGATTTTAGTAGAACGGTAAGCGCTTGATCCTAACAACTGATATCGGAGCGAGGTCCCCGGTTCGAATACCGGCAGCAGCATGCTGCATAATGAATGATTCCACGGTGTGGTTGCAGATGTTGGGGCATCCTAACAGCCGGCAACAAACTTCTTCATATCAATCGAGGGATGTGAATTGTGATACCCTAAAAAAGAACTTTTATCAATCGAGAGATGTGAATTGAGATACCCAAAAAAAAAATTATAGCTGAATAAAAAAAATTGATGTGTGATCACCCGTGTGATCAACACATAGTTGGGACAAAACTTACTAAAATTTGGAATGGAGGGTTGTATCATAATTAAGAAAAATTTGTAACGGAAGATTGTAAAAATCCTTAGTAAAATTTGGAATTGAGGGTTGTAAAAGCCTAAATAAAAAAAATATCGGATTTGAAAATAAGTTTGACAATAGACAAAACTTCTTTTAAGAAAAAAAAAAGTAAATGGGAGAATATAGAAGAAGAAGTAAAGAGGAAGAAGTATTAGAAAAGAATTTGATGGGATGAGAAAAAGAAAACATGATTCAAACAATATTTGATTGCAGCTTTTTTAGCATTCTAAGTTCCATCGCTGCGGGTTGTGTTTGTGTTGCTGCTACTACTTCCTTCATCCACTTGTTCTCATCTCATCTAAATTGGTGATCTAAAGGGAAGGGACGTTGGACCTGACAGAAGATTTGAGAAAAAATTTCATCAACCTGTTCTCATCACATCTAAATTGGTGATCCAAAGGGAAGGGATGCTAGATCTGTCATAAGATTTGAGGAAAAATTTGCAAAGGGTGTGCGATATCATAATAATACAACAATTTATTTTGATGACTAAAAAAATCAACGGAAAAAATATGTGAAAGAAGACGGTTGTGGGTTGAGGGTTTATGTAGATTACGGTAACGAACGAGATTTGAAAGACATTAGTCAAATAGCTCTGATATCATTGTGAGTAATAAAACTGAATTTCCATTGATTTGTTAATTTGTATGAATACAATATAGGTGATTATATACTACACAACTATAATATAAACATAATAATACACAATGATTCGATTGATTACAATGATTTATTTTTCATGATTTTGTGTATCTGGAATATTCTCAATATCTACCTCCACCACCACCTCCACCATTACCACCGCCGCCGCCGCCTAAACTACCAATAGGCAAACCAGTCAATGCTTGGATAATGAACTGAACAGTCTGATCTGCTCTATTTCCCCCACCCATTCTTCCAACTCCTCCACCACCACGACCAAAATCACCGCCTAATCCTCCCCCTCCACCTCCAATTCCTCCAAGAATCCCACGAGATCCTCCAATATATCCTCCGCCGCTGCCATATCCTCCGCTTGCGGTAACTGGTTGCAAGTAATTCTGGTTATAGCAATCCTGATAACCGCCGGCCGGCAGCTGCCGGAGCATCATATATTCATTATTCTGTGCTGACCCATTAATCCCAATTGGACTCTGAACACACTTATTTGCCATAAATTGCTGCATAGGAATCCCTGTGGCTATTTCCTGCACAATCAGAAATTATCTTTTTATTTTCAAACTCACTTATTTTAACTAAGATTTTAGGCACGAGAAGAGAGACCTCCATCTATATGTCGGATGTAGTTGAGCGTATCAGAAACCTAAGAATTGCATGTTGGACTAGATCTTATTGTTGTGTTTTTCTTTTCTTCTAATTTTTGTAATTTTTTTATGGTGCCTCGTCAGTAGGCCTGGTTCATAAAGTGGTTAGTAGCTTGGTTCATAAAATGGTCTGTCTTTAAAAATAAAAAAAAAATTTAGGGAGGATGTTGAAAAAAAATTTGTCCTAATTTTAATCAGAATATAAGAAATATGTTTTCTGACCGACATTCAGCTTAGAAACCCTAACACATGACTCAAATTAATTCAGAATAATCAACTACTTTATGAGTCAGAAGTATATGTGTGAAAACAGGGTTAAATAAAAAAGACACTTACGTTTCGAGATATATATACATAACTAAAAATATATAAAAAGAAGAACTAGGTGGAGGCGGTACCGTTGCGGGTATGCTGGATCCGCCCGTGTTTGACGCCATACCCGGATGTTGTAATTGACTATTTGCACAATCCAAATGAGCATCAAACCCACAAATTCTACAGCTATAAAGCCAATGATTCAACCCTTGAGTACTACATATATCACAATTAAACCTCTTATCACCATAACTAGGTGAAAACACAAGTTCTAAAGTATGAAAATGACTTTGACAATTCAAAGTCAAAGGCATAGAAGCACAAAGCACATGAATATCAAGATTACAAGGTTTACAGTTATACACGAACCCTTGACCTAGTTTCCCACATGCATCACAAGTGAAGGATCCACCTTGATATTCGGGTTTTACGAGGAGGGTGAAAACATGGTCTTTGTGGAATGGATGTGTGATTTTTGAAGGCATTTGGGAGCATTTTTTGTGGAGGAAGAAGTTACAAGAAGTGCAGGTGTAGATGATGGGTTCTAGGGTTTTGAGATTGCATGCTGAACATGATGATAATGGAGGTTGAAGATGGTGGTGATTGGTTGGGATTTGGGAGAGGTGTAAAGGGTGGTGATGGCTGAAATGGTTGATTGTTTGTTGGGGTTGAGATGGGGTTGGGGTGGGGATGGGGGTTGGGGACTCATCTTTCTTCCTTTGCTTCTTTGTGATTGTTGGAATACTTGTATTATATATAAGGAAGAAAAGATTAGAAAAGCGACCATTATACGAAAGCCGTACCAAGTGATCGACATGTATAATACATTTTCATGTTTACATATTTTCAGACAGTGGTTGTGTATTACATATCATTTGACAATCGTTGTACCATAAAATATCTCATTTATTATTACTCATAATGAGTAATATTACTAACATAACAATTCAGACACAACAAATGTCAAAACATAGTGTCGGTTTAATCATTCATGATATGACGCTCGGTCCCTCCTTAAATAAATGTCACATATAATGGAAGGTCCTACTATATATACTATCACCCTGTCTGAGTTTTTATAATAATAACATTACATTTTCTTAGTTAGTTACGCAGCTTACGCTGTATGAATGACGAGTAGTGATTATTAATGCTATAACTGTTGTGTCATAACAATCATCACAATATCTTTTTATAAAAGTGGATCTTGTGTATTATTGTGATAAAAGTGTTATAACAACAGCTAGCATATTCCATCAATAACAAATTAACAATCAAACTCATTGTATAACAGTATAAGGTGTTTAATACAATCTTGATAAATACATGTATTATGTATATTTTAATAAGTAAAATTAATCTCTATCCTTGACCAAACGATTTCCATTCCCATGGCCTTTCTGACTTAAAATGCCCATTGACTTTTTTTCACTTCTTGTTAAACCATCACAATGCTTCATTTCTCCAATAAAATATATAGAATACAATACACATAAATTGAGTTTTTTTGTGCAAAATATACTTGTTTTATGCATAATAAAGCACAATTTATAAATATTTTTTCGACAAATGCATCCCTTTTGGCCCTTTTCTTCTTTCTCTTGCTGACTTTCATAATTAAAAAAATATCTTTATTAGTTGTTGATTGTGACAAGTTGATGAATACATCTCTTTATTGGAAAAAGAATAAAATGAAAATGATTGAGACGTAGTACATGAGTTGAAACCAGGGAAACTTGAAGATATATGCCTCAAAAGTTAAATCTTTGATATATATGTTCCGTATGAAATGTTTTGAAATATATGTTTTCGTTCTTTTTCGTCACTCATGCATGTAAATCCAAATCTTTTTTTCGTCACTCATGCGTGAAAGCTTTCTTACCTTAACAAAAAAAAATTAGGGGAGTGATAGATTTTTTTATTTTACACATACGAAATATACACACGTACACACATTTTTGTCTCCTTTGAGACTCGAATAAAAAACCGCTAGGTTAAAAATCTCAATAATTACCACTAAAGAGTGATAAAGTTACTCTATTAATTAAGTCTACACTATTTTACATCATCTTTATCCCACCACATATTTTTCACTTATAAACAAAATTAAAAAAACTTGAAATCAACTACAATGTGGGTGTCACTATTTTTACACCATCATCATTTTATCACATATTTTTCACTTATAAACAAAAATTTTAAAATAAAAAAAAAAAAACTTGAAATAATCACAACTACAAGATGTGTAAAAATAGAGTAGATTTATGTGAGTACCTCTATCATAACTCTTTTTTTTTTGTAAGAAACATTAAAAATTTGGATATAAATACAATATCATTCAAACATAACCACTAATTATTTTTTCACACGCTTTCACGCATGAGTGACGAAAAAAAAGATTTGGGCTTTCACGCATGAGTGACGAAAAAAAGACGAAAGCATATATTTCAAAACATTTCTTGCGAGGTATATATATCAAAGATATAACTTTCAAGGCATATATATCTTCAAGTTTCCCTTAAACCTATATAGTGATGACTCACTGATTGATGTATATAGACTTTACGGAATGTTCACGAACGAGACGTCATTGATTGCTTGTTGAGTAAGAAGCTAAACACTTAAATTTGGGTGTAGTGTCTCGTGTCTGAAAACTTTTAGACACGACACACGCGTCTCTAACATGATTACATACGTGTCGCCTTTTTTTCATATTATTTGTTCATTCAACACGGTTCCGACGCATTAAACACCACGTGACAATTAATATAGGATTGGTTCTTTAATTCCCACAAACTAAGCTCGTGATGAAATGGACAACATTTGGTCTGATTGGCGAAGAATATGATACTCGTTCAATTACTAGATGAACCGATCATCGGTTGGATTAAGATTGATTAAGTGCCACCACGAAACTTCTAATTACACCACATTTTCATTTTAATCGTTTTACGTAATTATAATACTCAAAGTAAATTCGTGATGCCATTAGAACTTACCGTGTGATCTATGGACAGCTAAATTTTTAGGCACGAAAGGGATGCCATAGAAAATGGACAAAGCTTAGATCAATTTATGGCAATGACAAGCCCAACCAAGCCCACTGGGCAATAGTATTGACCATTGCAGGCCTGAACCCAATCTTACCAAGACCACTTCTTAAATAGATGCTTTTACCTTATAAAAATACAAGTCAAAGGAAGATGGTGAAAAATGTCAACGACAGTGACGTTTTGTGTATAACGAGAGTTAGTGATAATGATGTAACTACCCTACGGGTCTAAAATGTGGTAAGCTAAGATTAGTTTGCTGCCTACTTATCCGGGAGGAGTTGTCCTTCTTCCACGTTTTTCTGTAACGTACAATAGCGGCGACTGACGGAGCTTGGCAACCGATGCTTTTGGTTTCTTATTCTTTGTTTGTCTAACTTGTGTTTTTACTTTCCGGTATTAGTACGATTTTTTAATGAAATCTTTCGTCTTTTTTAGATTAAAAAAAAAAAAGAAAGAATAAACAACACATATTTAAAAAATATAGATAGATATTGTGATCAATATGTTGTCATATACAACATTAAAGGTAATTATATCTCATTTAGAGAAGACACCATAACATATTAGATAATGTGATCATTATAATATTGTCAATGGGGAAATGATTAATAATAAATAGTACATATATGATCTCAACAACCACAAAGCACTTAAGCCACTTTTGTTCACACCATGTCCTACTCCCATGCCCTCCAACTTTCGGCCACACTAACTCATGATGTCACATGAGTGTCATAAAACAATATGCCAAAACACACACACACACACACATATATATATATATATATATATATATATATATATATAATTTAGTTCAAATCATTAAGTCATCTTCTTAATCCAATCAACCATTTAAATATAGTCTACACACTAGCTCAACAGAACTTCAGGTCCTGAGTACTTTTCACGTGGACGTAATCGTTTAAGGTCAGCTATCATCATATTAAAACAACCGATCCCGAGAAGATCCTCGTGTGCTGACTATATATTCGAAATTGAGAAATTATACCGTGAATACTTTTAGTAAAGAATTTCATTTGATACAATAAAAACACGATACGTGATTTGAAACACGTAATAAATAAAATCATAAACAAAATAAGTCATCACAAACCAAATGCAATTTATGCCATGCACGTTTCGTGTTTTTCATTACATAGAAATGAAACTTTCTAATGACTAACCTTCAAAAGTAACTTCAAATTAAACTAGATCGTCTTTTCAATTGGTAGATAAAATCATGGGCCCTTATAATATTTTGTCTTGTAGGTTAGTTTGTCCAAACAATTTTTGAACTTTACGGCCGACCTCAACCCACCCACCACACTAAATATGTTTAGAATTTTGTTTGTTTGTTTTTTCTTTTCTTTTTTTCCCCCAGGTTTTTAACGGTAAGACCACTTATGATATGACACTAGTATCTCTTTTAAAAAGATGTTACTTAATAAAGGTCTGATCGTCAAATATCATAATCTGATGTATCCGTAGGATCACTTATTATGTGATATTGAGACCCCCTTTTAGATAAATGTCAAATCATAGATGTCTCTCAATGTCAAATAATATTGTGTCATGCTGATAGTAACATTATTCTTATTTGATAGGGTGATCTTTGTCTACACGAAGTGATAATTGATATATTGTTTTTCACCAATGATTTCAGTGAATCTTCATTATGATCAATGAGTCATAAACCACAATGAGCTTGATTTAGGACCTATTGAGCATTATATAGACTCATCATGATTCAAGGTATAAAGTATGTTGTGGCACTCGTTATCCATTGATTATAGTAAACCTACGTTATTATTAATGAGTCCTACACCATAATGAAACTGATTTAGGACACACTGATCATGATCTAGACTCGTCATGATATATAAATGGTGTAAAAGTAGCTCATGCCACCCGTTTTGGCTTTAGCATTGACTACCCTATCAAGATGTATGATCCATTGTTCATAATGTAAACCCACCGTAATCGATGATGCGAAAGCTTGTTATGTCACTCATCGTGATACAAACATTACGACAGTAGCGTCACCCTATTTAAAATCTTCAAGCCCCCTATCTCTTACTTCCACTTTTTTCCCCAATCTCTTCACACGCACTAGCTACCACTACCCAAAAAGTTAACACAATCCTTCCATATTTCACAACACAAACAATGTATTCAAGAAAATCCCAGATCATCTTCTTCTTCCTATTTTTGTCATCACTACTTTTCAACATTACAACCTCAGATGATGCTAAAGACAAAGAAGAATGCACAAATGAAGTGGTGGGATTAGCCACATGTCTTCCTTATGTTGAAGGCCTAGCAAATGCCAAAGCCCCTACCCCAGATTGTTGCAGTGGACTTAAAGAGTTACTTAAGACCAACAAGATGTGCCTTTGTCTTGTGGTTAAGCATAGAAATGATCCTGACCTTGGGTTAAACATCAATGCTACTCTTGCTTTGGGATTACCTAGTGTTTGTCATCTTCAAGCTAATGCTACTGAATGCCCTGGTTAGCAGTTATTTGTATCTGTATTTGTATCTATATCGTATCTATAGGGATAAAAAAAAGAGTTGATCTGTTTTGTTTCACGATTTTTGTATTTTTATTTCTGATGTTAATTATTTGCACTTTTACTCATAGTCTATGCATCTTTTTAAGCATAAATCAAACCAAAGTGTCACGTGTCTAAAATCTAAGCATTGTAGGTACAAAATGTTCCGATTAATAAGAATTTGATACATGGCAAAATGGACTCTAAAGATTAAAAAAAATACATAGATAACACGTAAAACTGTCGAGATGAAATTTAATTAGCGCCACTATTTAGCGGTTTATAACAGATTGTATTTTTTTTTTCTTTTTTTTCTGTGATTTTGTAGATCTTCTACACTTGGATCCCAAATCACCAGACGCCCAAATCTTTTATAACTATGGTAACAGCACAAGCAAGAATGTTAGCAGTCCAGCAAGTAGCCCCATTCAAACTGGTATGTAATATATATATATATATATATATATATATATATATATATATATATATATATATATATATATATGATGTAAATGTACAAAATATGCATAAAGTAATCTTACAACGCAACAGGTAAGGTTACTTTGTATGTATCATGTGCATGTCACTTTGACACTTTTGTATATCAAATTTATAAACTACCATTTAATTCATTATTTATAATTTTCTCAATTCAGATAATTATATATTTTGTGTTTGGAAATTAATGTTTAATTTTTTTTTTTACCCGGATTGGGTATATATTAGGAGGAACCGGTGCACCGAGACCAAGGGTAGAAGCACAAAAGAGCAATAGTGATCACAGTGGAAAAAGATGGTTCAAAGGGGAAGCCATTATTATGACTATTCTACTTTTATGTTATTATGTTTGTTTTTAAACCTTTTTTTTTCCTACCCCATAATGCCATTTGGAGTTTACTTTTTATGCATTTTAAAGCTATGGAAATTATGTAAAAAAAATCAAATTATGTACTTTGAGTTATGGTGAATTTATTGTACTATGTGTTATTTTTTTTATTAATTAGAATGTGAAAATAAAGATGATGGTCATGTTTTGATAATTTTATGATTATTACTACTAGTGACACTATAGTAACATACCACACTTTCATATAATTGATTTTGATGTAGGATATACTGATTTATACAAGTCTGAAATCGTTTCCATTGAAAGACATGATACTGCTAATTCATTTTGAGTGAAATTGGAAGGAAATTCATCTCACTTATATGAAGGCACAAAAGTCTGGTATATATATATATATATATCGGCTTCGTCTTCCAGTTCTTCAAATAAATTCTGGAACAAACTTTGGCGTTTGAAGGCCAAGCCTCGCATCACCCATTTCCTTTGGAAACTAATTCATAATGCTTTACCAACTGAAAAAAGATTGAAAACTCGAAGCATAAGCAGCGGCATATGTAAAATTTGTATGAGATGGTCGAATCCACATGGCACTGTCTTTTTGAATGCCATATTCCAAAGGCTATTTGGCAGGCGTATGATGAAGGTAGCTACTGGAGTCGGCTTCGAGTATCTTCATTTATTGAATTTATGGATATTCTTTTGGCGAAGGAAGATGATTTGGGTCAAGCAAAAATCGTCTGCATGTTATGGCACATTTGGAAGGCGAGATGCGACTGGCTATATGATAACAAACCAGTTAGCATCTCTTCCCTTATATATACAGTAGAGACAGAGGCAACAGAATACATCAATGCAACCACCGCTAACAGGCATACATCCCCCACAGTGCGACATGAAACAAAATGGCAACCTTCCCCTCTGGGAAAAATTAAAATAAATATTGATGCGGCTGTTAGTGACCACTCAGTTGCTGTACGTGTTCTTACACGAGATCATAATGGGAAAATTTTACATTCACTTTCAAAGAAGCTCGAGGGAGGGTACGTATGAGACAAGCATTATTGAAGACTGTTGCATTTTCTTAAGTGGCTTCACTCTAGCACATTTTTCTTTTGTAAAGAGAGATGGAAATCATCCCGCCCATCTTCTAGCTAAGGCAGGCTTAAATCTTGTTGGTAGTATGGCTTGGGATACGACCCCTCCCCCCAATGCACTTTTTGCTACTATGGTTGATAATGAATAAAATGTTGTGTTGGTTTCACCAAAAAAAAAAAAAAAAAGAAAGAAAGAAAGAAAGAGAATATTACCGGTAGGGTAATAATGTTCATAAAGATCAAAAAGTTCACGCCTCATTCAGCTGAAAACAAAAACTAAACCAGTGACTTTATGGTGGTTCAGGACCGACGAAAGGATCCTATGTAATCCTTTTAACCAATCAAACTTTTTAAGTGGTAGTTTTTTTTTTCTTAAAATATTGGGTTCCCACCGTTACATTCTCTTGCTCATATCGGTTTGACACCACCAAGTCAACAATGATCCTTGTCCATCTTAAAATTTGCTGAACGAAACGGTTCTACCATGTAGTTTGACCGATCAAGTAGTTAATGATTTGAGAATATCTAACAATATCACAAGTTCGAGTCCCCTTTGATACAACATGCAAAAAAGCTCTGGAGTAGACATTTTTTCTGAGTTGAGGCAGATTCTACAAACATGATCAAAGCTAAACTTTATACATTTATCTCTAAGTAAAAGTACGTTGAGTAAGACTCTACAGACACGATCAAATCTAAACTACATACATTTCTCTCTGAGTAATAATTCAAAGGGCACAATTTGGGCCGAACGGCTAAACTCCATACATTTATCTCTGCGTAAGACTCAAAGGACACAATTCAAACATAATTGCGGAATACATTTATCTCTGAGGAAGACTCTACGCACACAATTCAGATCAAACTGCGGATTAGTCGGTTGAATCGGTAAAAAGAAAAAGGAATCACCATATTAATAAATAAAAAAAAGGAATCCAAACGGATTCATGCAGAAGTCAGTCGCTCCCGTCCTCCAAGTGGCGTCACCATATATAGTTGACAATTGTACATTAATCTGAATGCTATAAAAATAATAAATAAATAAAAAGGGGCAGTTCATCTTCATCTTCACCTCCATAACCGTCCGGGAAAAGCTCTACCCCATTCTCCTTTAACTCATTTTTTTTCTCCTTTTATCGTTTTTTTTCCAATTCAAAGTTTTTTTTTTTTTTTTTCTGGTACTCATTTCATCAGCTTTGGTGTTTGGGTTTTTCAGCAATCAATTAAGTTGAATTAACCAGGTATGCTTCATCAAATTTAGATTCAAAATTTTCAGATTATTTATTTATTCATGTTTTTTCGTTTCAAATATATATGGGAGCGAGGAAGTCACTTTGATGGATCATGGATGATTTATCACCTTTGCACCACATTGATTTGTATCGGTTTTCCAAAATATCTGTGCGAACCACCGTAGAATCGACCTTGTGTTATGTAGTCGGTTCTGAAGTCAAACCTGACTTCCACTCCTCGCAGAAGAGTTGATTATATTCTGAATCGACTTTGAGAAAGAATTAATGTCGGTTTTCTTACTCTAGAAACGAGTTTCACAAAATTATGGAAACGATGTGGTGCACGTACCCTAGCGGTAGACCGGCTAAGGTGTCGTAGGTATTATTTCCGGGCGGCGTCTTTAATGGTAGCACATCAAATCCATCATTTTTTTGTCCTCTTTTTTTTTTTTTTATAAGAATCACATTTATAGAGTTCTAAGCCCTAAATGCAATTGTCAACGGTAGTGTAGCCACATGGAGAAGGGCACATGCGCCTACTGGAATTTATTCATTTATTTAAATTATATTAGAACGATGTATTTTTTATTTCAAAAAAATAAAAAAGGTTATTTATGAATCGATGGGTAGCTCTCCACTTTTATTCAATGCCCACTAGCTTTAGTTTCCATAACCTGATACCGGAAATGAAGAACTATATTGAAAAATGAGTAAAAAAGAATAATTAACAAAACCACTAAATTATCATTATTTGTTCCTTATAGTTTTCTTATATACAGTTTGGTCCTCATATCTTCAACATATACGTACCAAAGTTGGCTGTCATGTATCTGTTGATAAGATTTGGCTTAATTAATTGAGAGCAAAGAGAATCGACTAATAAATTTTCCACCATTGGAAAGCACTAATTAAGTAGATTGTTGCTGAGATATTCTTTTTTTTTACTAGAATTAAAAAAGCAGGAGATATAATTGCAACTTTTTACTTTGTCCTATTGCAACTTTTTACTTTAATAAAAGTAATAAAGAATAAAAATTACATAGAATAATATGTACTCCAGTTTCATCTGCTATATATGGCAGATCCAGAAACCGGAGGCAGTAGAAGTATATATAAAGGGGGGAAATCGAGGACGCCAAGGGCATAAAAGGTATACATATTTTCTTAGCACCAAAACGACGTCGTCTCAATAGACGATTTTTTTTTTCTTTCCGAAAATCCACGCATTGGTCTTCATGTGGATCCGTCCCTGATTAGTCTTGCCCATGTTTTCCCATGTTATTGTTTTACCCCTTATTAAGAGATTTTTCGTCACGTCAAATCCTACATTTTGACAATATACATTATAGGAAAATTATTCCGTGGTGTCTCTATTCTATGCAAAGACATGATATTTACCTCGTAAAACACGCGTATTTTATAGTTTTTTTTTTATTTACGTTGTAAAACACGCGCATTATACAATGTAAATCATGTCTCTGCAGAGATAACGGAGGCTCCAAAAGGTTGCAACATGTTTATCAAGTCCACTTCTTGTGGCTATATAAAGTTCCATATATAATATATATATATATATATATGTATGTATGTATATATATGTATGTATGTAGATAGATAGAGAGAGAACAAAGGAGCTAGATATGAATATTTGAGTATGATAAACTTTTCTATACGCATCTTTGATTTGATTTTGAAGTTCAAGATTTCATCGTAACGTCTCGATCTGACTACGAGGCCAGTGAAGCAAGAGGATGATGAGCAATAATATAGATGGAGAAGAAGAAGAAGAAGAGGAAATGGACACAAAACCACTACCAAGGATGTGTGTGTTATACTATGGAGTAGGACACATGTTGAATGATATTACATCATCTTGTTGGTTTACTTATCTCTTGGTCTTTCTGACTGATATTGGTTTATCTCCTAGGTTTGTTTCTTAATTTGATCGGTCTTGATCCTTCACTAATGATCCCCGGTCAGATCGACCCGAATATTCTATTGGAGAGAGTCTTTACTGTACTGGTCGATGTGCATGTGGCGGTTATACATGTGTGTCTTCTTGTTCGTACAAATCTTAACGGTTTAGACCGATATATATATGAAGACTCTCTGCAGTAGAACTTCCGGTTAGACATATATGGTTTTTGTAGTCTTTGATTTCTCGGATTTCGATGTCTTGCTATTATTCGTATTAGTGATGCTGCTGCGGTGATGCTTTCGGGCCAGATAGCCGATGGATTTACAACTATATTTGCTGGAGAACTGGTATTTCTCGTGCCACAATTAACTGTACATATTTTCTTAAAATTTTGCAGTACAAAACATTAATTAATGCATCCAGTATATGGTAAACCTGTAGTGTATCCGATACGTATCCGACACCGATACAGAGTTTCATTTACGGATGATCGATATCTTGTGATCTAGATTGACAGGTTTGGAAATTTTAAAAAATGGCATGGAGCAGGATCACTTTTGGTTGCAGTTTCATTTTCATCAGTATTTGGGGGATGCTTACCTTGCAAAATATTTGGTTCAAATTCCTCAACTTTTAGAACAGTTGCATATGCCTCCTTTTCTGCTGTTTTCAATGTTGGTTGGGCTGCTACTCAAGTTTCACATATGTAATTACATTTCTTTCTTTCTTTTATCTTTCCTAATTATTAGTTGCATATTGCCACATACAACCCCAAAAAAAAAAAAAAAAAAAAAGAAGATGG
The DNA here is from genome assembly GCA_026214975.1 of Gentiana macrophylla. NCBI lineage: Eukaryota > Viridiplantae > Streptophyta > Magnoliopsida > Gentianales > Gentianaceae > Gentiana > Gentiana macrophylla. The sequence goes on along the minus strand of CM047813.1, from coordinate 3,479,013 downwards.
GGGCGTTTATTTGCACTACAACGACTCTATATATTGGTGTACCACGGTATAGTACATGTGGTGACCACAGTAGTATCGCTCCTGTGAAAGTCGAACTAGGATCGACAGTGTGGGAAGTCGCATATGTTGCCAATACATTCGACTTTCACAGGATCGATATGATTCTGTGAAAATAGTGTGGTGTGCCGTTAGGTGCGGGACATCGAGAAGATCGGTGTGGTGCGAATGTTAGTCCCCGTAAAGATGGTTGTTGTTATTGGTATCACAATGAATCTGTTTTGGGCATCACACCGTCATTCTATTTACGGAAAGTCGAATATAAGATCTTAACATTCAACTGCGAGACCAAATGCTAATTTTCACCTCTGTAAAATCGAACTTGGCCTGAAGTGTGTCTGTAATACCCTAACAGCGCCTAAAAAATTTGGGGGAAATATGGTTGATAAAAAGGGATAGAGTCATTTCTTTAAGTCCTTTTTGTTTCACTAAATTCGTATTTATATCCCTTATGTTTCATATTTGCACTCTTAACCCCTCATTACTGTGATGAATTAATTTAGGTCAATGGTGAATTGCATCACATTGAATTCAACAAGTAGAGTTGTGTTGGCTAGCTGCCGTAATTCATTTTCAATGGTTAGTAATTAATCTCTAAATTATTTTATGCATATTTATCATCTAATTTTTTATTTATTAATACATTTTATTTTTATTTTTAAATTATGTTTTACAGGTTGCAAATCTTAGCCTTTATGCAGTTGCATTTACTGTTTTCAAATTCAATACATCAGAAAAATCTCTTAAAAATATTGAACAACAGGTACTTCAAATTTCCTGACGACGTCTTTAGTGGCATCACAGCGTCGTTTATGACGTAGAATCACACTGAAAACGATCGGCTTTTAAAAAGTCGATTCTCATTTTCAGAATTGACTTTTATCCGGTTGATTATGGCAATATCAAGCGTCGGAAAGTCGACAATCAACTTTAGAATTGACTGTAATATGGTCGATTGTGACAATCGACCTCTAGAATTAAAGTCTATTCTTAGCTCTAGCAGTATCGCCCGAGAAAAAGTCGATTGTTACTATAGTGCCAAAACGCTAGATTTGATGTGATGCGACTAAAGACCGTCTTCCTAAATACCTAATATTTTTAGTTAGTATTTTGATATTCTAAAGTTTATATTAGCAAATGAACAGTATAGGTGGATAGCATATATATCAATCGCAATTGGTTGCTGCTTTGTGGCCATCTTTTACCTTGGAACTAAAGAACCAAGGTTGGTCACATATGGTAATTAGCCTTTTCGGGATCATCTGTCTAAATACTCTGTTCAAATTAAACCGACCTCGTTTTGGATAAATTGTGATGCATTTGGGATGCTTAAAACGACGTTGTTTCATTCAAAACATGCAAAACGAAGGCGTTTTAACTTGGAGAGACAATTTGGACAGGGTAACTAGACAGATGATCCCAACCCTTCTTTTGGTTTTTTTTGTGCTACTTCTGCAAAATCGAATGTTGAGTTTTACATTCGCCATTCAAAAGGTCGTATGTCACACTGTGATACTCCGAAAATAGATTATTTGTGGTGCTAATTTACGAGCTAACGGCAAGAATAATCACTCATCTTTATCAAAAAGCTGTGACTTTAGCCCTCTTGTTTCGTTTTGGTTTGTCCAGTTCCCCATCTTTTTTTTTTTGTTTTGCAAGAATAGTCCCTCATCTTTACCGAAAAGCTGTCACCTAGCCTTCTTTTTTTTGTTTAGGTGTGACCAATTAATCCCGCATCTTTCATTTTCTTTTGCAAGAATAGTCCTCCACCTTTACCGAAAAGCTGTAAAGAAGAGGGCTAAGTCACAGTTTTTCGATAAAGATGGGGGACCATTCTTGCTCTTAGCTCGCTAATTAACTGTTGTTTCCTCTACAAGTAGAAAATATTATCAAGTGAGTAACATATAGCTAGCCATAACTGAATTTCTGTCATTTTTTATTTTTTTTATTTCAGATTAAAACAAGAAGCTCAAAAAAGGGGTCATGTTAGGATTTATTGGAGTTACTGGTTCAAGAAAGTGTTGTTTTACCAAGTTGCCCTTGTTTATATGCTTACTAGGTTAGTAACAAATGTTTCACAGGTCAGTACAAATCTCTGTTTTTTTTTTAGATTTATTTTATTTTGTTTAATTTTAAATCTTATAAAATGATTTCTGCCTACTAATATTATTCTCATCAGTTCAGGCATTTCTTGCTTTGTATGTTGTCAATGATCTTCAGATGTCCCAATCTTCAAAAGCTTTGGTACTATTTCTTATATCGAGCGTTTTTATTGGCATCACAGTGTTTTTTATTGCGTTATCACTTCACTGATAATAATCGTATTTTTCGAAGTTGATTATCAGCTATAGAATCAACTTTGAAAAAGATCGACTGTCACTAAACATAAATTTTGTATGGTGCCGTTAAAGACGTTGAAAATGTGAGCAGGTTCCTGCTGTGATATACATATCAAGCTTTGTTGTATCCATGCTTCTGCAAGTAAGTTAAAATGCTGATTTTTTTTTATTTTAAATTTTTTTTAAGCAAAATTAGTCGCGTGAAATGCGTAGATAAGGGACGATTCTGCACACAAAAGAAGGAAAAAAAACACTATATGGTTTCGGTGTATTTTTCGAAATTGTTATATATATGCTCCTGTCCCGTACCTTCGGTTTCTGAATCTGTCACTGAATGAGATGGGAATATCTGGCTTTTATTTAGGAAATAGCATGGGATGGGAAACGTTTGAAAGCCATATATTCAATTGGAGGGTTACTTTGGGTATTTTGTGGTGTTGGAATATTGTTTCTGCCAAGAAGCATGAATTATTTCATGTATGTCTTTTCGGTGTTTATCGGCATTGCAAATGCCTTAATCCTGGTACGTTTTCGGTTTCGGATCCGCCACTGTTTATCGAACCCTTACAGTAAAAACAAATGACTTCCTGTGTTTTTCTGAGGCCATCATGTGTTTTTAAAGGCATCACGGCGAATCTACGCGGTACCACAATTCGTGGTAGATTCGACTTTGCAGATGTCTAAAACGGATTTTCAATTCTAACTCGCAAAGTAGAACGTTGAGGTTACATTCGCCGCTACGAATAGATCCGATGTGGTGTCTTTAACAACTAACTAATGTTAATAATCTGATGTTTTATGATATGAATGTGAACATATATATATATAGGTGACGGGAATAAGCCTGCAGAGTTTTCTTGTGGGTGAAGATGTCAATGGCTGTGCTTTTGTGTATGGTTTTTTGAGCTTTTTGGACAAAATATCATGTGGCTTGGCCCTCTTTTTTATTGAGTCTTACCAAAGTAAGCATTATCATAGGGGTTATTACTTGCGCCACACCGATTCTACTGGTGTACCCGACCTATCGCCGCACCACATCGATTTCATAGAATCGATTTTGCGAAAGTCGGTACGTTCTAGAGCCAAAACCGACTTTCTACAGAGTCGATTCAATCGATTATACGTGAAGTCAGTTTTTGGCTCAATAACCGACTTCCACAAGGTCGATTATATACTATGGTGCACCGGTAGAGTCAATATGGTGCACCACACGTTCGTTATCAGAATCAACCTTGTGAAAATCGGTTATGGAGCCAAAACCGACTTTCTGCGTAATCGATTCAATCGACTTTGCAAAAGTCACTTTTGGCTCCATAACCAACTTCCACTAGGTCGATTCTATTGCTGTGAATAGGTAGTCGGTTCTAGAGCCAAAAATCAACTTCGAAGAATCAATTCATCGAAGTTGGCTTTTGGCAGCTCTTGTAATGACAGTAGTCGATTACGGAGCCAAAACCAACTTCACGAAGAATCCATTCATCAATCGACTCAAGATGAAGTCAGTTTTGGCTTGAAACCGCTTCGATATAGAGTCGGTGTGGCGCACGACAACGTTATATTATAGACTCAAATCTGAGAAACCTTGTCATAAACTCTTTAATTGACAACATTTATTTGATATAAAACTATCCATTTTCTTTGCAGAAACAACCCCAGAATTGCATGTAAATGTGCAGAACTATTTCCATTTCACCATTAACAGAATAGGTATGGGATTTGTTCCTGCAATTTGTGCACTTTTTTCTGTGGCTATTACCTGCACCATGAAGCTTCATTCTCCGACGACTACGGCGGTTTCGAAGCCTTTGACAGTACCCCTTTTAGCTTAAAACTGAATCATTCATACTGAAAGAATGACTAAAAGATAGTGTACTCTTTGTTCACTTGTATAAGCAGCTCCTCTGCTATATATATATATATATATATATATATATATATATATATTGAAGAAGACATTAATTGAGGGTTGAAATGTATTCTTCTTTTTAATACAAATAATTTTATTTAATCCAAAATCCATTGGACACATGTGGGTGGGGGGGCGGTCCCTAAGCTATGCATGATGCATCCGCGTCCGCCACTGGATCTATATATAGCTCCTAGCTCCCCGGCCGGTAGGACACCCGACACTGCAAGATGGTATCGAAAGATGCTATTTGGTTAGTTGGAAACCCGTTTTTTTGTGGAATTCCCTTTCGGGTTTTCGCTTCACGGTCATCATTTGACCAAACATTTTCGCATATTGACCCACCAATTTCTTGAATTTCAATTTATTCTTCCCATCTTCTTGATGTTTAACAATCGCTTGAAGTTGTTTCTGATCTTCTTCTCCAGTTTTGTCAGATATCCCCGAAGGGACGCCAAAACTATCGGCATTACCCAATTTACCCTCTTCTTTCTTTCGCACAATGTTATCAACATTCTTCGGATCTTCTTCTGCTACTAGATGATGATTTTCTTGGAGAAGAATATTGGATGGTTTTCGAGTTCTTCTTGACATTCCAATGTCGTAGCGAAACTTACCCTGTCTGTGTTTGTGTCTGTGCTCGTATCCGCAATCTTTATTAATGCTCCCCATTTGTGTGATGTTTATTGAACTAGAATTTATTAACTTGTAGTGTTTAATGGTTAGCAAGAGATTTAAACACATAAATAGCTTCTTTTTTGTGTGTGAAGGAATAAGCTTAGAAATGTGATTATCACTTTAGGAAGAAGTTATGCACTTTTCAGAAGGTGCAATGTCAAAATTAGACATCAAGTTGATCATCTCATAGTTAATTTCTTTGCATGCATCTTTTCATTTTTTTTGTTTTTGTTTTTGTTTTTGTTTTTGTTTTTGAGAAAGCATGCATCTTTTCATGAATTAACTTATACTAATACTATCATCATTTGTCATATATATATATATATATACATATTTATAATAACCAGTTGGGAAACTGCAAAGGGGTGTCCACGTGTTTTTTTTTTTCTTTTTTTACTGTTCGTTCATTGGTACCATTTGAAAAAAAAGCTTTTTTTTTTTTTATACTGTTCATCATTGTGCCCACCAAAGAAAAGAAAAAGTGTGTTTTTTTTTTTTTTTGTGAAGGGTTTGAGTTAAATTGTTTCATTTTAGAGGACTCAATTGTATTTTTAATCTACACATTAGCTTTAATTTATTCTTAATCTTATTATATGTGTTGTGCTTAAGATGTATCCGATTCCGATTTAATTACATTTGGGAAATGTCAAAGAAGCACTCCACGTGTTTTTTTCTTTTTTTTTGTTCGTTCGTAGTACCAAATTTAAAAAAAAGTTGCTTTTTTTTTTTTTTAAATTTTTTTTTTATGTATCCCCCATTTCATATCCAACGAGTGTGTACAAGCCGCGCGTTGTGCGGCCTTCCCATCTAGTATATATATATGTGTGTGTGAAATTAAAGAGAAGTAAGTCAACTAGTCATTGATTTCAATAGAAGAACAACCACCAAAGATATCAATCTTAGAAGCAAAAGAACCATCAATTAAGAAGAAAAATAATCAATTGATCATATGATAGAAAAGGGAAATGGTATGTTTCTTAAACTTTACTCTGACATGATTTGTAAGTGATGTTTTTGCCTAAAAAGAATTAATAGAAAAAATCCACAAAATTTGAACCCCATTTTTGTTAAAGAAGTGGCACATGTTGATGATTTTATTTGCACCACGTTGATTCTATCAGTCACTACTTTACCAGTATACTACAGTACAATCGACCTTATAGACCTTGTAAAAAGTCGGTTCTTGAGCCAATAACAGACTTCCAGTAGGTTGTGGAGCAAGAACCGGCTTTTCAAAAGTCAATTTTCACAATGCACCTACAGCCTAGGGGAAGTCGGTTCTTAGCTCTTTAAAACCGAGTTTTACAAGGTCGGTTCTATGTGATATAGGTAGTGTGGTACATAGGTAGATTCGGTGTGGTGCAAATAATAGTCCCATAAATAATTATCTTTAGAGATTTTATGGAACGATAATTGTAACAAGGTTGAACCAAGTAAAGTGTATCATGTCCTTTCGTTATTACTCTCTCATATGCATACTATGTGAAAGAATGAAACTTGTAGGCAGGGGCGGATCCAAATAGAGCAAAATGGGTCACTTGACCTCCTTAAATTAAAAAATAAATAAAAATCTTAGGTAATTTTTTTTTCCTTTCTAAAGCACTACAGTATCCGAACTAAGTGGCCACTAATCTTAAGTATTCTTAGCCTCATTTTTTTTTTGCTTAAAACCCCCGGTATTCTTAGGTATTTATTATTTAAACTTTTTATAGACTAATAATTACTAACTGACCCGTTAAAGTTTTTAAATATTAACCCTTGCCCCGTAATGATATATACTTGGATTTTTAAAATTAATGCTTATAAGTTTGTAATACGATGTGCCGTATCGATCCCCACCCTTGTCCAAGAATTCCTGCAGCCGCCCTTGCTTGTAGATATTACATCAGCGTTATTAGGACTAGAAAACACGAGAGTTTTTCTATTTTTATCGTTTACATTTTTTAAAAAAAAAAACATGAGGATTTTACCGGATAAATAAGCATATTCATACCGTACGGGTGTAACTTTTATAATTAATATGATTCATTTGTGAAATAAATTTCATAACATAGAGGAGTAAACCATGTTCACATTATACTTCCCAATCAGAAATGAAACATCTTCTTGCATTCTCTTAAAAATGCTGATTTTTTTTCCCGTACAAATGTTTTTAACAAAGAGGTTAAACAACATATTACAGACTAATAGGGTAATGATATAATCATTCTAAATGATCACTTCTTCATGTTACACACAAGTTGATATGACGGTTGGACCGATACTGTATTTTCATTTTTTTTCGGTGAAATAAAATAGAATGAGTATCGAATTACAGACAGGGTCCACCGCCACGTGAGTATTGGTCTAACATGACGTAACAATTTAGAATGTACATATCTTTTCTTGTTACTTCTGAAGAGCCCTTGATATCTGGAACCACAATCGTCCAAACTAAATCCGGAGTCGATCTCTGAGCAACCGTAAGTTTGACTCTTTCAGAAAGGTTATTTACGACCGAATAATTAATCTCTTTCATCTCCATACCAATTATCTTTCCACTTAGGACCAGTGGGGCCCTCTTCACCAAATACTTCAGGAGGAACATCTCTTATAGCTTTGTTAAATGCTGATTTCAATTTTCCAGGCAAAAATCTCTCTACTTTCTTAATCTCATCATCAACATTATAATCAATCTTTGGGCCCCACTCTCTTGCATAATTTAACCAATATGGTTCAACAATAATTGACCCCAAATATTCACCACAAACAATTGAGTAATTTCCGCCTGCGTTCAGAACCATGTTACTCTTTTCTGTATCGTTTCTTATCCCAATGTTGTTATTCCCTTGTAAGAAATCACCTGCTTTTTCATAAGCCGCATGTCCATGTAATGATGAATACACCACAGGGGTATTTTTGTCATTTTGAAACTCGATTTCCGATGCATCAACCCATGTCCCTTTATTGTGTTGTGAAAAATACACACTTTTTAACTCCCCGTTGAAATTACTAATCCTTAATGTAACATGTTCCCAGTCACCCACATGTTCTCCTATCTTACCTAATGCTATGTTGAGGAATTCCACTTTTGCCCTTGCCGCGCCGTTGAAAGGGTAAAAGACCCACATGGCTAAATCAGTAAATGAACCACCTAACATCGGTTTAACATGATAATATACAACCACGTCTTGTAAATCACCTTTCTTGATTCTCTCTTTCGATGTGTTATTACTCGGTAAGTCTAACCAGAAAGCACCGTCATTTGATCCATTTTGAGGTAGGTTTGATCCATCCGGATTTATATTCATGGGATTTGACTCTTGCCCTTTTGTGTATATCAACGCGCCGTTTTCGAAAAACCATTCAACCGAAGAGGGTAAAAACTCTTCATTTGGGTGAAAGTAAATCAATGGAGAGTATTCTTGAATCAATGCTTTAACTTGAGGTAAATTAGGCATTGCAGATAAATTTTCCTCAACATTCTTCAAACACGCCACACCACCAGATGTATCATTCCCGTTCGTAACCGCGATAAATGTATTCGTTGATACGCCTTGATACCGAATTCCTCTATCCCTCGGCCTCGAATCATATACACTAATCCCGTTGCCGATGCCCCAAATCCAGGCACTACTTTCACTTACGTCCGTAAAATCCGCACGGACACACCGAACCTTTTCGAGGGGCGGTTTTTGGGGAGAGTTTGTAACTACATAACCAATGGATTTATACCCTTGAGGTGGTGTAGGTAGCCATATATAGCCAACATTCTCTTGTTTGATTTTTGTAGATTGACTACTCCAAACTAGTGTATAATCAATAGGGGTTTTTAGAATTGATTCATTTGAACAATCTTTTGCAACAAGTGTATTTCCGAAAAAGGGCTTATTGTTTGGTTGGCTATATGAACCAATCATAAAAAAACCATTTGGAATTGAAGTGGGCTCATAAAATGTAGCACCAAGATTATTTGGTCCACCTTCTTGTGTTGACCAAATTTTATTGAATGTTGATATTTGAGATATTTGTAAACCTCCCAAATCAATTAATCCACTTGCAAATTTTCCACCTAATTCAACAATTTTCATAACCAAAAGGATCAAGAATTCCCTTAAAGAACATAATAACACATACATATTGAGGGTGGTGATGATAAGTTGCATAATTACAGATACATACATATACGGGAATGTGCATGATATTGGGTGCATTCTCGAATGGCATATACATAAATATTAAAGATATAAGGACCAAATCGTACCTAATTACACTATAAGGACCAAATCATGCATAATAAAATTACAAGAACCAAACCATAAATATTAAAACACAGAAGATAAAACAATTTTAGTAAGTTTCTTCATTTCTGTAGTGTTTCATCATTTTAGACAGATTCATGCAATTTTACCTTGTTATGAACACAATAATTGTTCATTTCACATATCTGAGTTATGAACGTGAATATGTATATATCGTATCAAACTTTGTATAAATACAAATTTACCCCTATCAAGCTCTGGAAAATTACAAATTTACCCTTGTATATCATATACTAATACGCTACTAAGAGCAACTCCAAGGGAGGCTCTTTTCACCATCAAAACATCAAATTGATGGAAAATCCTACTCCAATGGTCATGTATTTTCTCCATCAAATTGGTGGAAACATGAAATTCTCCGGCAAATTTGCTGGTGGATTGACCACACCGGCAAATACTGTTCCTTTTTTTTCTTTTTCTTTTGTGAAAAATCAAACAACTCTTTTGAATATGGATATGGAATATACCAAGAATATTCCTTTTTGGTGTAGAACCATTGGAGTTGATGGATAAAATTTGGTGTAAAAGTTACACCAAATTGATGATTTGGTGTAAAATTTGATGAGAACGCTTGGAGTTGCTCTAAACAGATGTATACGTACATCGTAGCTCCTATTTCTCGGGATTCAACTCTAACATATCCGGAGGCTTTTTTCCTCATTTTGGATAGCTTTTCATTCCTTATATATATCCGACAATTTCTACCCAGAATTTTGAAGATAGTTATTCATTTCATGTATACGCATATTCGAATTTGTATCAAACTTTGTAAAAATTACTAACTAACCCTATGAAACTAATAAAAACTACAAATTTACCCCTAAACTATGAAAAACTACAGAGTGACCCTTGTATCATAAGTATATGATGTGTAGCTATTTCGGATACGTTTCGGATACAAATACAAAATACAGAATACAGAATATGCCATCAAACGAAATTATACGTACATCAAATCATAGCTACTAATTCTTGGGATTCAACTTTTTACCATACCTGGAGGCCAAGAGGGCAATGGAGAAGGGAGCTTGAAGGTAGTTTCAATGGGAAGATCCTTTTGCTGCCTAGATTTCTTGAAGAGATTCTTTATACTAAATTCTTCATCATCAACAAAATTCCCCATTTTGAAATCCTTGAAATTTCGAGGACTTAAGCTATGAATTTCTTGACTATGCAGTGCAAGGAGGAATATATAGTAGAGAAGAAGAAGAAGCATGTTGTGTGCAAGCAAGATTAATTCTTGAAAAAAAATTAAGCAAACTAGAGATTAAAACAGTGGTCAAGATTATGGGTTTTTTTTTTTATTTTTTTGATGTAACTTGTAAGAAAACTCTTTGAAAATGGTTGGATGAAAATGAATTCAAGATTTGTTTTTTTTTTTTTTTTTTTGCTTTGAAGATTGAATCTTGTTTTGGGGAGTTGTAAATTGTAATGGGTGCTTTTTGTTTTGTTGCGGAAGTGTGCTAGTTTGCTTTAGAAATTGCGGTGGTTTGTGGTTTATTTTTTTTCTAATTTTTTTAGGGGAGGTGGAGGGGTAGGGTGGGGGATGGTTTTCTGTTGATGGCAAGCTCACCTTTTTCTAAGGTCATCACTTTAGCCAACTTTTTCACATGTTGAGTGGAAGAATGCACCTATCATTTTTTTTTCCGTTCCGATCTGATACGTAACCGACATAGATATACACCGAATATCTATAATATACAGTTGAGGCAAATATACTGGTGAAAGAGTTTGGGTGTTGAGACTTTTGTAGACGTGATAAGATTTTACATATATCTAACATGTTGAAGGTTTGAGGCCCGTTCCGAATGGCCCCACTGTCCTGGCCTCAAGTTTTGTGGCGGATGTGAATCGAGAGCTATACTTAAATGGTTCAGTCTGTCAATGTTGTCTCAGCATTCTTTTATGAGAGAAATCAATATGTGGGATTTGGCGTAATAAACTCTGCCATGGAGTTGAAGATAGACATCCACCAATCAATGTTATGAAGAATGATGTGGAAGCCCGAGCTAAAAACCTTAGACTAGCTTGAAATTTTGATTAATTTGTCATATTTTCTTCATTGCTGTATTTTGTAAACCTTCCACTTTTATTGCAATAAAAGCTCATTTTTCCAAAAAAAAATAAAATCAATATGTGGTATCGAACTTACACTCCGGCTCAAAGGCAAGACTCACACAACATATATGTAGATAGGTTGAGCCCCAATTCAAAGGGCCCCACTCCCCGCCCATAAAACTTCGTGGATGATGTAAATCGAATGTTATATCTCGATAGTCTAGTTTGCGAATGTTGCATGTACATCTTTTTTTACGTGAAAAATCGATACAGGATATCAAATCCCAAACTTCAACTCAAAGGTAAGACTGATATTAGAACACTCAATTTTTTTATAATTGAGTTGTGTCTTTGATAGATTCGGTAAGAATTTCTCTTATTACACTCAACCTTGTTATATGGCTTTTTCCTACAATTTGTCTGGTTTCACTTTAATAAAAGAATAATGTAGGGACTTGTGGCTTTTTCTTCCAATAAAGAACAAATATAGGGTTTATATATTAAACTGCAATCAAATATGCATAGTGGCGGACATCGGAATTTTTTTTCTAGAGGTCAAATTTAAAAAAAAAACGGGCGGTGAGTCTAAAGGACAATTTAAGATGCTAAATAATAAAATAGGACAAAAAATAAAGACCGTGGTTGAGAAGGACAAAATAAATAAAAATGTACAAAAAAAAACCCTTAATGATAATAATAGCTTTTTCTTTTTTTCTTCCTCCTTAAATTCGGGGAACTGATTACACAGAATTTTATTCCTTTTATTCTAAGAAAAAGGAGGCGTTTTATATGGAAACAAATCGGAGGAGCATTAACTCCCACCGGAAATCATGGCGCCTCAATACTTTATATGTTATTGCGTTTTGAATCAAAGGTTGTTGTTTGTATCTTTTTTTTTATGTAAATGGCTGTAAATGGGAATGAAACCCTAGAACTCCATCAAAGGAAAAAACTAGATCTGGTTTTTTTTATTAAAAAAAAGGTTCTTATGTTTTTATTACAACTATTTGACTCAAAAGGTTATATACTCCCTTTTGGGTCAAACACATAAAGGAAATACAAAGTCAAAATACAGCCATTTACATTATAAAAAAAAAAGATACAAACAACACCCCCCCCCCTCAAGCTGGAGTGTCAATCCATAGAGCAACATTGAACCTGTTCAGCAGTCCTTAAAAAACAAGCCCATCCAAGGCCTTTGTAAAGATATCAGCCAATTGGTTTGTGGTAGAAACAGGGACAAGCTTGATAACACCAGCTTGGACTTTTTCTCTAACAACATGGCAATCAATCTCCAAATGCTTAGTTCGTTCGTGGAAAACCGGGTTGTGAGCTATATGCATGGCACTTTGATTATCGCAATAAAGGACAGTGGCTGTGTTTTCAAAAAGCTGAAGATCTTGAAGTAAAAACTGTAACCATATAACCTCACAAGTAGCATTAGCTAGAGCTCTATATTCTGCCTCAGCCGAACTCCTTGCCACAGTAGTTTGTTTCTTGGCCTTCCAAGATACCAAGAAACTCCCAAGGAGCATCCCAAAGCCTGAAACTGACCTCCTAGTCAATTGGCAACATGCCCAGTCAGAGTCTACATAGCCTGTTAGGACAAGATTAGTATCAACTGAATAGAATAACCCTTGTCCTGGTGCCTTTTTGATATATCTGAGGAGCCTATGGCCTGTTTTCATATGAGAGGCAGTGGGTGCATCTAAGAATCGTGACAAGCTCGCTGGGCCGACAAAGAAAGGAAAGATCAGTCTGGTTATGGTGAGATGTTAAGTTTCCCAACCATACTTTATACTCAGTATTATCGCCTAATAGCCGTATCCCTCGAATGTAGTCTGTTTTTTTGTGGCAAGAGGGGTGTCAACAGGTTTGGCAGCAAGAAAACCAAAGGTCTCCAACAGTTTCATAGCATATTGAGTCTGTGAGATGTGAATACTCTTTTTTGACCTATGAACTTCAATCCCCAAGAAACATTGTAAATCCCCAAGATCTTTAATCTGAAATGAAGCATGGAGAAACTGTTTGATCTGATTTATACTTTCAAGGTCAGAGCTTGCCATAATTATGTCATCCACATATACAACTAGTGCAACAAAAGTTACCCCTGATCCCTTTGTAAACAAGCTGTAATCATGCTTGGATTGTGTATATCCTTGACTAAGTAGGACAGCAGTGAGTTTATGATTCCATTGCCTACTGGCCTGTTTAAGCCCATAGATAGATTTTCTGAGCCTGCATACCTGATTATCATGAGCCCCATGATACCCTGGTGGCACCTTCATGTACACTTCTTCCTCCAAATCCCTATGGAGGAATGCATTGTTGATGTCAAGTTGTTTGAGATGCCAATTTTTGACAGCAGCAATAGCAATAAGCATCCTGATAGTAGTAATTTTTGCTACAGGGGAGAAGGCCTCATCATAGTCCACTCCATAGGTTTGTGTATATCCCTTGGCTACTAGCCTAGCTTTGTACCTTTCAACATTTCCATCTGGTTTATACTTGATTTTGAATACCCATTTGCAACCAATGGGATGCTCCCCTTGAGGAAGTGTCACTAATTCCCAGGTCTGTGTTTCTTCAAGAGCTGTGATTTCTTTATTCATTGCTGCTCTCCACTCTGGATCCTTGACCGCTTGATTATGTAAAGAGGTTCGATGAAGTGGTTGGAAGCGTGTGTGTTGACAAAGTGAGGTTGTGAAGCAATGAGAAGTTTTCTTGGAGATTTATGCACAAAGGTAATCATTTAGATAAGTGGGATTTGTTTGTTTCTGACTGATCTCCTTACTTGAGGAGCATCAGAAAGCAAGACAAGAGAATTATTAAGTGTGGGAGATTGTGAACAGGATGGTGTCTCAGAATCAGGATGATCATCACGTGAATAAGCAGAACCTGCTGTGTTTATTGGTTTTGTAATATGTGGCTCAGTTATGGATTGTGAGTATTGGGGATAGTATGGAGAAGCCCAAAGAACAGGTAAAGAGACCATTTCAGACAGTTGATGTGGTCCTGTTTTGAATGAGGTGTGGAGTGGGAAATATGACTCATGGAAAACCACATCTCTGGATATGAACACTTCCCTAGTGATGTAATCAAGCAACATATAACCTTTGGTGGTTTTAGAATTACCAATATAAACACTCAACTTGCTTCTGGGTTCAAATTTTGTCATGTGTTGTCCCAAGGTACAAGCATAGACAAGACATCCAAAAATCCTAAATTGTGTATATCCACTTCTTTATTGTAGACTTTATGGAAGGGTGTATCTTCTTTCAGCACATGAGTGGGTAAGTTGTTTATGAGGTCAGTGGCATGTATGACACAATAACCCCAAAAGGACATAGGCAGATTGGCTTGAAACTTCTGGGCCCTAGCAACATTTAATAAATGTTGGTGTTTCCTCTCAACAATGCCGTTTTGTTGAGGAGTTTCTACACAGCTATTCTGATGAATTATCCCCTTACTAGTATAGAAATCCTTAAGGTCAAACTTTCTACCATTGTCAGTTCTAAGAACTTGTACCTTTTGGTTGAACTGTGTGACAACATACTCACAAAAGCCCTGAACTATACCCTGAACCTCTCCCTTAGACTTCAATAGGTAAACCCATGTGAACCTAGAGTAATCATCTACCACAGTTAAAAAATATTTGTGACCATGTATAGTAGAGGTTCTGTATGGACCCCAAATGTCCATATGAACTAAGGCAAAAAGAGAAGTGGACACCGATTCTCTCAAAGGAAAAGTAAGCCTTTTTTGTTTAGCTAGAGGGAAAATGTGACAAACAATATTATTGCATGTTTCATTATTAGTATTTACAAAAGGAAGTTGTGTTAGCACATTCTTGGACAAATGTCCCAATCTGAAGTGCCACAGTAAATCAGATGGAATAACATCTGTGGTAACACAACAAACCTTATCTCTAGAAACATGTGATACCTTCTCTGAATGTAGAATGTAAAGACCTTTCAAAAACTTAGCTGCTCCAATCTTCCTCCCACTCCTCATGTCCTGAATGTCACAAACACCAGGCTTAAAAATCACAGAAACGTTGTTATACTTATTCAAGCACCCAATGGAGAGGAAGTTGAAAGAAAAACTAGGAATGCATAAAACATTTTTCAGCAAGATGTCCCCTAGCAGTTTGACAGTCCCTATGTGAGTAACAGTGACCTGATTTCCATTTGGTAATCCTACTGTTATCCCTTTAACAGGAATGGACCTCACAAATAAGGACACTGAACAAACAATATGATCTATCGTCCCTGAGTCTACAATCCAATAACTCAAGGTTTTAGACAAGTTACCTGAACTGCTATCAATTGGATTGAATGTTGATTTGAGTGCAGATGCTTGATTCACCACACCAGCTTTTTGTGATGACTCTGCAACAAGATTGTGCTGGATCATCTTCAGGATCTCCTAGTACTGTTCTGTGGTGAATCCCACCCCAGTGTGTCTCTGATCAGTAGTGCCTTTCCAGGACCCCTGTGTATTGCCTTCGATACCTGCAGCGCTTTCAATCATGTTAACCTTGCGCTTGGACTTGAATCCAGGAGGAAGGCCATGGATTCTGTAACAAGTGTCCTTAGTGTGCCCATGAAAACCACAATGTGTGCATTGAGCCTTTTTTCCTTGCCCTTGTGTAACTCCTGCCCCCTTGTTTGCAAACTGATTGTTCTGTGCCTTGTCTTCTGTCCTATTAGCAAACACCATGGGTGCATTGTTACTACACTTTCCACTTGCATAGTGCAATTGCCTTTCAAGCTTTAGTGCCATACCAAACACTGCCTTAATATGTGGCATAGGCGACATTATCATCACTTGATTGCTTACTTGTGCATAATCTTCATTTAGCCACTTTAGGAAATGAATCACATACTCCGAATCAAAGTAATCAACAAAAACCTTCACAATTGCCTTGCAATTGCAACCAGGAGGACATGTGCACTTAGGAACAGGCCTCAGAATCCCTATCGCATCCTAGATTACCCTCATCTTAGTGTAATATTCGGTCACAGATGAGTTCCCTTGCTTTACGCTACTCAATTCTCCTAATAAATCGGATAATCGGTATGAATCTAGATTCGAAAACCTATCTTTTAAATCCTCCCATACTTCCTACGCAGAATTGAGCGAAAGTAAGCTTCGAGCAATAGCATTACTTACCGAGTTTAGAATCCATGAGGTGACCATGGTGTTGCACTGATTTCAAGCCTCGAAGGTCCTATCACCTTCGTCTGGACGCAAAACAGTACCGTCTATGAATCCGACCTTGTTCTTCGTAATCAGCGCCATCCTCATCGATCTACTCCATGCGTGATAAGAATTTATATCCAGCGGTGGTTGAACCAGAATTAGGGCTGAATTTTCGTTTGGATGAATGTACAAAGGACTTGAAGTCGGAATGATCTCTTGATTCACCATGAGAGCTACAAATTTTGCGGAATTAAACGGATTCGATCGAGCAAAACCTCTCTGATACCATGAAGAAAAGTTAAAGCAAAGAGGGAAAATGGGAATGAAACCCTAGAACTCCATAGAAGGAGAAAACTAGATCTGGTTTTTTTTTATATTAAAAATAGGTTCTTATGTTTTTATTACAACTATTTGACTCAGGGTTATATACTCCCTTTTTGGTCAAACACATAAAGGAAATACAAAGTTAAAATACAGCCATTTACATTAAAAAAAAAAAAGATACAATCAACAGAGGTAGTTGTACTGCAAATACACAGTCCATATACTCAGGGATCCTCCCTCTTTGATTTAGCTATGGTTGTAAAGCAAAAAATCAAATTCCGGCGAAGAAGAAATTGATTGCAAGGAGGATATGGTGAAAGGCAAGCAGAGAAGAATTAACACCAGCAACACCGAGTAAGTGTCAATTTTATTCCCATACAGCAAAAATCGAGAAATGTTTGCTGTTATTTACGTCTGATATGATTTTTTTTGAATGGGATATTAAATTGGGTGAATCGATTAGGAATTGATTGAATTAGGGTTTTTTTTGAATCGAATTCTAAATATTCTGAATTGAATTCTGCATGTGGATTATAATTAGTGAGAAATCAATTGAGTAGTTGGCTTTTGAATGATATGAACTATTTGTTGTACAGAATGGATACTCTGTGAAAATGTTTTACATGTGTTACTACGTTCATCAGTGTGTTACTACATGCCAATGTAAGTGTAATGTTTGTTTCTATATATCAGTGTGTTCGGTGTATGAATTTCCTAATGTGTTGCTACGTGTATCAGTGTGTTACTACTTGTCTTGTTGATACCTAATGTTGATGTACTTGATGAAAATCACGTGTTACTACACAATTGGGATCATGTTAGAAAAGACTTGTTACTACAATTTTTTGCATTGTTACTACATGCAGTAAATGGACTTATGTGTAGAAACATCTTGGGGTGGTATAACAATGTGTTAGTACGTGTATAAGTGTGTAGCTAGCAGCATTGTGAATGTATATGTTACTACTTGTGTGTGGGTACGTGTATATGTTACTACTAGTTTGACTACATTTGGTGTAAATCCGTATATGTCTAGGAACATTTTGGAGACATAATGTTCTGCTGCTGCCGACAAAACCGCAACTTCAAACTGAATTACAGATGATGACTGAAAAGATTTCCATTACAACAATGAATGATGATATACAAAAAAAGATGAATACCTTGGCTGAATAAAATGTTGCAAAAATCACGCAAATGAATTACAGATGACGATTGCAAAATTTAGTTTTTTGTTTTTGTTTTTTCGTTGCAAATTCACATTTGTTTTGTTTTTTTCACTGCAATTTCAGATTTTTTTGGTTTTATTCGAATGCTAGCAAGGGATATCGACATAACCGAATTTGGGGAATCTGATCTTCTGTTTTTTTCTTCTTAAATGTCAATATGTGGAGTTGATAATGATATGAAAATAGGAAAAAAACACGATTTGCAGTTACTCAAAGAATTTAATTCATTTATGAAAATAAAAAAAGTCATTTGTAATAAATACAGTAAATATTAGAAAATAAATTTTTTAGGGTATTTTTGGAATCACATTACTTTCTGTCCTTTACAAGTAGTGCATTTCTTTCTTGTCATTTTTCCACAAATAAGATGTAAACTCGTCCTCCACGACCTTTTCCTATAAAAAAAAAGGCTAAATTCAAAAAAAAGTTGAAAAAGTATCGAATCTATGACCTTAGAATTTGTATACAAGCTACCAACCAGTTAAACTAAATAAAGAATTACACTAAGAATTGTCTGAAATAATATACATATACAGTTTTAATATTGTTAGAGGGTATATTAGTAAGAACTTCGTCTGAAAATTTAAGGGGTCCATGCACTCCACCCCTACCATGCTGGGTCCACCCTGAATATGCATTAAAATTGATGTGCTAGAAAAACATTAAAGTTAACACTTGGGTATGGAGTTATGGATCTTTGTGTATGTATCACCTCGATGTTAGAACTTATGCAAGATGTAATTTAGACGAGTTATGATATTCCTGACAACCACATGTTTTCAGAAACAAATTTTTTTTTAGAACGAAAAAAAAAAATTGTTGTTCGCATGAAATGAGGCTCAAGTTCATTCCGATCAGGGCCACATACGAAACACATTTTGATGTGTCTAAAATCACTGTAGATATATTTGCAATGAACTGATCCAAGTCAATAATTTATTTGTTGAGTCGAGCAATCCCTTCAAACAATGATATTCGAACTTGGCTCGAGTTTGTTCGAGCGAAAAAAATAAACGTGATCGACTTGATTAAGTTTTACTTATGCGCGAATTTGACTAGATTATGCTCGGTATTTCGGACTTGAACTCGAGCGGTTCACGAGCCGAATATCGAAGTGCTTGTGAGCGGCTCAGATTTCACACCCTACTTCACTAAAATAACTTTCGAAGTAAAATGCGGGCACGTCGCCGTGAACTTCATCGATTGTTCAATAGCCGCCGTCTTCCTCCGTCTCCATTCCTATCAGCTTGATTCTTCCAGCAAAAAATGAGCAGAAATATAGTACAGTAGGCTTAGTAGCGTACCCTCATTTCCCCATAACCACTCCTAAAGAGCTTCACCGTGTTCCAGCTCCAGCAATCAGCAATGACGATCCACTCCGTAGTAATCCAGAAGCTCCTAAGCACAAACGCCCATATGGGCCGTCGAGTCGCCGCTCAGCACTTCAAAATCTACTCCTACGGTGCCCGGAACGGTTTAACTATAATCGACTCAGACAAGACCGTCATCTGCCTTCGTAACGCCTGCAATTTCATCGGGAATTTAGTTAGAGCGAAAGGGAGGTTCTTGTTTGTTAATACGAACTCCCTTTTCGATGATATCATTGAGCACATGACCAAAACGATTGGTATTAAAAATGATACATCTTGGCGTCTTGGAGGCTTTCTAACAAACAGTTTGAGTCCTAAAAAGTTTCGGGGCAGAAACAAGAAGCTGAATTTGGGAGCTGTTGTGCCGCCTGATTGTGTAGTGATTTTTGATACAGAAAGGAAATCTTCGGTGATTTTGGAAGCTAGTAAGTTGCAAGTTCCGATTGTGGGGCTTGTTGATCCGAGTATGCCTTATGAGACTTATAAGAGGATTACATACCCTGTGCCAGCTAATGATTCAGTGCAATTTGTGTATTTGTTCTGTAATTTGATTACGAAAACGGTTTTGTACGAGCAAAAGAGGTTGAGAGATACAGTAAGGTCTTCAGCTAAGCAGGAGATTGATTCACATGCTGAGTATGTGTAAAAATTGATTTTTAGCTCATGGACATCGTTTAAGGCACCACAGTGAATCTACTTTCGACTTTCAAGAGGTCGAATGTTGGTGTGGTGTCTCGAAAGTAGTGTTGGGGTGGTGCCTTCAACAACTCCTTTAGCTTATTTGCAGTTTTTGTCATGGTTCTTCTGCCTACTAATATTATTTGTTTCTAATGCTTTTTCGAATTCAAATACATGTAAAAGAGTGAAAGTCCAAGAAACTGTGACTGCAAGAAAGAAAGGGGAGATCTTTGTCATTCCATATGAAAGCTTGCCTACTGTTTCTGATGGTAATGAATCAAATTCAGTTGTGACATTGCCTTCTTAATTATACTAGGATTTTGATTTTGTTTTTGGTAGTTTATGCATCAAAGAATTGTTTTTACCATAAAGGTTTGATCTTGTAGATTCAATCATGCATCAGCTGCTCAACAAAGTTGTGGTCTTGAAGCTGAATGCTACATTGGGGACAGAGATGGGTGTTACTGAGCCCAAGTAAGTACTTCCCAAACTGCCCGTTATGGGCTCGTGTTCATTAATGTTCTGCATTGATATCATATTATCCTAGTAAATGTATGCCCCCTATTTTATGCTTTTCTTGAAGTGCATTGTATGTAAAGATTCCTGTGTCCAGACATCCTCCTTAATGTATTGCGTTGTTTGATTTCTGTTACATTGTTCTGTAGGTCTACCATGGAGCTTTATGACGGAACGACATGTCTTGACATTACTATCAATCAAATTGAGGTGCTTTCTATTATCTACTTCATAGACTTTGAAAAAGAGACGTTTTCATTGTCATCTTGCTTTTAAAGTAAATTGATACTGATTGGTGAAATCGTTACACGATTTGTAGTCTGTTAATTCAAAATATGGATGCAACATACCATTGTTACTGGCAAACACGATCTACACTGAAGATGCTACCTCGAAGGTGACCAATGGTTTTTTTTAGTTCGGGACCTTTTAAGCTGATTACATAAGTGAACTGAGGACCATGTTGTACATAGAAACGTGACTTTATTGATCGTCTGATTGTAGGTTTTGGAGAGGCATCGGGACAAAAACATACATACTTTTCTCCAGGTTTGTTCTTGTGAGGATGATGTAATGTCTTGTTTGAGTATTTTTCGCTTTCGGTTTATTGTTAATGTTCCATGTTTATACAGTCAGACCAGCTGAAAAACGATGATGAAGATAAGTCACATAATGCAATGTACATTCTCTTCTTTATTCAACTTTTCTATCCATTTAAATTCGAGATCTTGATATCATATTCATAAGAATTTTGTAGTGCATGAACAATACAGTTTATTGCCTATTGTTTTGGACGAAATGCAGTGAACAAAAAAAATAATTAATTCAGCTTCTTTTGGCAATAATTGACTTCATTCTTGGACATGTTTTACTATTGGGCATTCTGAAGATTTCCTTCGAATCTGGATGAAATATTCATTTCAATGAAGAAAAGCGGGAAACTTGATGTACTGCTTTCTCAGGTAGATTTTAGTCGTTTTCTCTGATATATATATATATATATATATATATATATATATATATATATATATTCTGCAAATTTGTTCAATTGCAAATGTCTGAAAAATATGCTGAGTTTACTTTCTTTCTTGTTTCCATTTAGGGTAAAGAGTACATACTCGTATTAAGCTCGGAGAACCTTGCTTCTGCTATTGACACAAGTACCCTTTTCGATTTTCTTAGCTCTCTTTTCCTGAACTTTTCCATTTCCATCTTTTAGCTCAACAATTCTGAAACTTTTCCTTATAAACATGGCAGATATCTTAAATTATCTTGTGGAAAAGAACGTTGAATCTTGCGTGGAGGTAAGGTATACCGAATATTTCTACTTTATTGATTAACATCCTGATTTTAATTACTCATACATCTCTAGGTCTTTCCTGCATCGGTAGATCCCGAAGAGATTAATTTATCAGCGAATGAAGGGAAGTTTGAGGTAAAATCGTCTTTCTGTAATATTTACTATTACATATTGAGTTTCTTGTTTTTTTTAAGACACCATGCATAGCTAATATTGTTTTTTTGTTTGTAATTGATTCCATTTCTGGCAACATTGAAGTCAAAGAAGAAATTACAATTTACAAATATTATGTAAGTGGTTTTTTTTTTTTAAATCGATGAAAAGTTGTTTATACTGTTTTGTGGGATGAATTTGGCTGGTTTTTATTTGTTTTTTTGTTATTGAACAGGTGGGTCGGTATGACCTCCATTTTTAAGTTTTTCCAGAAAAAGGCTCTTAATGAAAATCACACCATTTCAGAGGTACTGTATTGTTTATATTTACGATCATAATTATTAGGACAAAAGATGTTAGAGGCCCCTAAACTATTACGATCGTAACAATTTTTTAAAACAAATTGACCCTTAACAAAAATATTTTGGTAACAATTTGGCCCCTAATCAGTATGTATTGGGCCATTTCGGTACTTAAAACACATTTTTGATCACTTTTGATCACACCAATACAGTGCTCTTATTTTCAGTTTTTTTACGCAACAAATGGCATTAAAAAAGGGACTTCAAAATCCTCACTCTGTGATCAACTTTGACCGGGCGGAATAATTGCTGTTGATTTTGAAGTCTATTTTTTTATGTTGTTTGTTTCGTTGAACTCCTGGAAACGATAGCTGATGTGATCAAATAATGGGTTTTTTTCATACTGTAAGGGCCGATATAGGTCATTTTTAACTGATAAGCGGTCAATGTTACAGATTAGAGACCAGTTTGTTAATAAAATAGTTTAAGGGTCGAAATGTTACGATTCTGGAAGTTTAAGTGCCTCGGGATTATTATCATCTTTATGTTCTAGCTACTATACACTGATCTTTTGTCGATTCCTTGCTATCGGTTTTCAGGCATTGGAGAAAGCTTTGGCAATCAACATCCCAAAATCAAGATATTTGCCTGTTGAAAAAACATCAAATCTACTTCTTTTCCAGGTA
Organism: Gentiana macrophylla; assembly: GCA_026214975.1. Classification (NCBI taxonomy): domain Eukaryota; kingdom Viridiplantae; phylum Streptophyta; class Magnoliopsida; order Gentianales; family Gentianaceae; genus Gentiana; species Gentiana macrophylla. The sequence goes on along the minus strand of CM047813.1, from coordinate 3,455,911 downwards.
ATAATCACTACAAAACCTCGGCGATTATTCTAATATAAAATTTTTCAAAATCGATTTGTTTAAATAATTAACAAAAGCTTTGATTCTTGATTTTTGCAGTCAGACCTGTACTCGGTTGTTGATGGCATCTTGACACGAAACACAGCCAGAACAGATCCTGCTGATCCTTCTATTGAATTAGGCCCGGAATTCAATAAAGTAAATCTTCCGTAAATTGGTTTTATTTATTTATTTATTTATATACGTATAATTCGTATGGCTGGCACTTGTTGCAGATGAGTGGGTTCCGTAGTCGATTCAAATCAATGCCGTCCATTGTGGAGCTTGATAGTTTGAAGGTGACTGGTAATGTTTGGTTTGGAGCTAGTGTAACCCTAAAGGTATATGAAATGGACAAAACTACCCTTCTTTTCCGGTTGCTCGATTTGTTAATGGGATTAATTGTTTGTGTTTAGGATTACAAGAATTTCTCCAGGTTTAGAGCATCTTGTAGTATGTTTTAACTGGGGTTTTTTTCGGTTCGTATTTTTCAGGGGAAAGTTGTTATTACTGCAAGTCCAGAAACGAAAATCGTTATACCAGATGGAGCAGTACTTCAAAATAAGGTAAATTCGGTCTCAAAAAACTCAGGTTTTCGTATGAAATCTTTAGGATACAACCGTTGTAGGACAGATATATCGCTTTGAATGCATTTTTGTGATAATCCTGAAACACCCCTACCTTGGTTTTTCAGGTGATATCTAGACAGAAGGATGTTGAAGATCTCTTGTAGATGTTGCTGTGGGTCAATCATATAATAAAAGATTAAAGAATTATTGGAATTTATTCTTTTAGTGGCAGATCACCCCCCACTTTGTGTAACATTATCAGGTAAAACAACACAGAAGAAGAGAATTACTGTAATTTCAAATAATTGAACATTTCTTTTTTTTTTTTCCAATAATTGGAGTGTAATTTGTAATTTTCATAGGATTTGATATTAAGTTTGGTTTATGAATGATACGAATATAAGTCATTTTGCACTTTTAGTTTTGTCCCGTATTTAAGTGATTCTACGTTACCAATGCAACATTTATTACTATTTTCTCTATCTTACCTCTAATTTATTATCAATCCAATAACTTTTATTGCTTAACAACTATAGTTTTTTGTCCAGAAGGACAAACTAATTCATTTATCGGGCTCTAAGGAAACTAGTTATTAGAAAGGACAAAACCGACTTACACTTACCAAAATACCTTTTTTCTTTTACTGATTCATAAATATAATAAATAAATAAAAAACCTATTATGCGGCAGCTTCTTCTTCTCCGCATCTTTTTTTTTTTACCCATTTCCAGCCGCATCTTCTTCGTGGTGATTGGGGCCATGGAACCTCCGGCAACCATGCTTGCATCTTCAGCAACCCCTCGTTCAACTCCGCTAAAAAAAAAAATTTGATGGCTGCATCTGCAATTTCCGTCCGGTGGTACTGCTGCGAATTTGGTGAAGCAGCAAATTTACATTTTATGTCCGACCCGATCAGCAAATTTACATTTGCAGCAGTTTGGATTTTCTGGGAAGGAAACGATGAAAGATTCGATTCAGCCTTGCATTCACCTGAGAAATCGCCGGAGGTGCAGGCCGGACGGAGGAGACAATGTATGCAGAATGTTTTTTTTTTTGAGAAGAAGCGATTTTTTTTTTTTTTTTTTGTTGAGAAAGTTTAGGGTTTAGGGTTGTTATTATTACGTTATTGAATTTTTGGGATAGCACGACTTGTTTATGGGATGTTACTACTTGTTTATGGGATATTCTGACATTTTACGGGATTATTACGACTTGTTTTTAGGATGTTACGACACCTTACGAGAATGTTACGACTTGTTTAATGGCGTTCTTATATTTTACTGGGTTATTACTACTTGTTTGTAGGATGTTACTACTTTTCCATTCAACGTTACGACATTTTATGGTATCATTACTTGTTTTCATGATGGTATCTTGCATTTTATCTAGTATTCTTCATGTTTAATGTGTGAAAGGGTATTTGTGTCCATTTATTATGAATTTGTCTTTCTAATCACAAAACATGTAATCATCTGTCTTCTGGACCCATTTTTGATTTTTTTTGACCTTCTAGCCCCTCCCCCTAACAACTATTGCATTAATGATACTCAAGTGCATTTTAGACCTTAACCATTAAATTTATAAATTCAACCTCTTTTTAAATCTGTGTGAAAACAATTAAGATGACTTTATATTTTGGAAGGGAGGTAGTATTTATGATCGAAGATGTAAGAATGTTTGGATTTGGTGTCTCACAAATTGGTTCGATGTGATGCTAATAAACATATTTTTACTCTCGAGCATCGACTTCTGAACGATCTAATATAAAATCAACATTCGATTTTACATGTATCTATTTTTGACTTCTGTAAATTTAAACTTAACCTGAAATTATTGGGCACCACATCGAATAAGAGCATCCAAAATAAATTATTTTCTTTGGAGTTATTTTGCGCACATCGAATATCTTTACAGCGAAATAAGCGGACATTCCTACTCTGAAGGTCAACATTCGACTTTACAAAGATCGAAACCGACATTCGACTCGAATATTCATCTTTTTTATATCTCCGTAAAGTCTAAACTAGATCGAAAATATGATGTTGTTATTGATCGAAATTCGACTTTAAAGATTTCGAATATTTATTTTGAGGGGTATGTGCTTTTGCCATTTCTCCTACCTACATGCTCCCCGCGCATTTCCCTCCCACAAGCAAAACCACATTTAACAGAGTTTCTCTTCTCAGCCTCAAACCGCCGGTTTCCTCCACCAGCCTTAGGTCGCCGGATACCTCCTCCTCTTTTGCGGTTGGATTTAGTTTCGCGTCTTTCTTTGAATTAGCTCTATTAAGGTAAAGATTAGCATATTTTTGACTTGAATTTGATTTCCGATCGCTTCTTCTGTTCTAAATTTGCAGTCATTGTTCCTTGATTTGAAGCCAGTTCTTTTTTCGTTGTCATTTTCTTCTGATTGTAATATGTGGATTTTATTGTGTTGTGCTTACTTCTGGTGGATTAATACTGTAATTGATGTTTTTAGCTTATTACCTGACAATTTCAATTTCAATGTGTATTGACTCACTGAACTATAACTATGTGATGGTTGAAGAATATTGAAAAGAGGAGAGCCTAAAGTTCACGTTTGTGCTGCGGATTAGCTTAACGACCTTTAGCCATATGATAGTTGATTGTGTTGTTTCTAGAATATTGAAAAGAAGAAGCATATAGTTCTTGAATATAAATCGTTTGAGTAGACTCTTTCTCCTGATCTAATGTAGCTGAACTGATGTTTAAACATCTGCAAATTTTGTATAAGGGGATGTTAACGGTTGTATCATCTGTATAAGGACTAGAATCTCCTGCTCTTCGTTCCAAAGTAAGTACTCCATGCCGGGGTTTTTGTCAAAATGAAGTAAATATTTGTAGAGGACATCAGCTGGGTTTTTTGTCAAGATGAAGTAAGTAAATATTTGTGATGGAGTATGTATCGTAGTGTTCACCTTCGGATACAATTGATGTAGAAATGGAAGACGATGATTTTGAGTGAATACTTGTACTATAACATAGATAGGCAATTGGATATATATAACGGAATAGGCGAAATATAGAACATTTGCGTAGAGTTAATAATCAATGTTGTATTTATGCGTATAGGAAAATGTTGTTCTGAAGGAAGAAAATGGCGGGTTATTCACTCTGTTCAAGACGGTCCATATCTACTTCCTCTCATTTGCTCGCAAGAATAAAACAAACAGGTAGTGTGCACTTTTCTTATCACCCGCATTGTTCAATTCGAAATTTTCATTGTTAAAAGTAACGATTAATGTTCCATCCTGTTAATGAAATAACGGAAATTTGTGTCATTTTTGCTCCGTAGACAGCGAAATTGTTCGTATGTTTCAACTTTCAACTCCCAATGACGAGCCATCAAATTTTGCTTCCCGTAGAAAACCTGTAAGGAAAAACATTTCAACAAGGATACTAGACGAGAGGTTTATTCGAATTTTGAAGATATTTAAGTGGGGTCCTGATGCAGAAAAGGCTTTCGAGGTGTTGAAACTCAAAGTGGATCATAGATTGGTTCGAGAAGTCTTAAAGATCGATGTTGAGATCAATGTCAAGATACAGTTTTTAAGTGGGCCGGTCGTAAGAGGAACTTTGAACATGATTCCTCTACTTATCTTGCCTTCATTTGTTGTCTAGAAGAAGCTGGACTAACCGGTGAAATGTGGAAGACGATCCAAGAAATGGTGCGATCGGTTTGTCAGATAAGCCCTCTTGATCTATCCGAAATTGTTAGGCTTTTGGGTAGGGCAAAAATGGTGAATAAGGCACTTAAGGTCTTTTACCAGATCAAAACGCGTAAATGTAAACCGACTTCAAGCACTTACAATGCTATAATTATGATGCTGATTCAAGAAGGTCATTATGAGAAAGTTCACGAGATCTACAATGAAATGTGTAGTGAAGGTATCTGCTTTCCGGACACTGTGACATACAGTGCATTGATAACGGCGTTTGGTAAATTAGGCCGTGATGATTCCGCGATTAGGCTGTTCGATGAAATGCGTGAGAGCGGTTTACATCCAGTGCTAAGATATATACTACAATGTTAGGATTTACTTCAAGTTAGGTCAGGTTAATGAGGCCTTAGGTTTAGTTAAGGAGATGAAGGCGAAAAATTGTGCCCCAACTGTTTATACGTATACGGAATTGATAAGAGGGCTCGGAAAAGCGGGCCATTTTGACGAGGCGTATTCCGTATTTTTCAATGCGTTGAAAGATGGTTGCAAGCCAGATATTGTGCTGATAAACAATGTTATAAACCTGCTTTGTAAAGCTGGTCGGTTACAAGACGCGCTCAAGATGTTCGATGAAATGCTGTCAATGAACTGTGCACCAAGTGTGGTGACTTACAATACTATTATCAAGGCTTTGTTTGAATCAAAAGCTCCTGTTTATGAAACTTCAAACTGGTTCGAGAAAATGAAGGCCTCCGGTATTGTCCCGAGCTCTTTTACTTATTCGATCCTTATTGATGGATATTGTAAAGTAAATAAAGTCGAAAAAGCTTTAATGCTTCTTGAAGAAATGGATGAAAAGGGGTTTCCACCATGTCCAGCAGCTTACTGCAGCTTAATCAACACTCTCGGTAAAACGAAGCGATACGAAGCGGCAAACGAACTATTTCAAGAACTCAAAGAAAACTGTGGATCATCAAGCTCGCGTGTATACGCCGTAATGATAAAGCATTTTGGTAAATGTGGGCGTTTAGCACAAGCCAAAGATTTATTCAACGAGATGAAGAATCTCGGGGGCACGCCCGATACTTATGCATACAACGCGCTCATGTCAGGAATGGTAAAAGCCGGTATGATAGACGAAGCTCAATCTTTACTTCAGACAATGTCTGAAAACGGCGTTGTTCCTGACATAAACTCGCGTAACATAATCCTAAACGGCTTGGCTAAAACAGGTGGATCGCGAAAAGCAATGGAAATGTTTACGAAAATGAAAACCTCGGATGTGAAACCGGACGCGGTGTCTTATAATACGGTTTTGGGCTCGTTAAGCCGCGATGGTATGTTTGAGGAGGCTGCTAGATTGATGAAAGAAATGCAAGAGAATGGGTTTGAGTATGATGTTATTACATATTCATCAATTCTTGAAGCAGTTGGTAAGGTTGATCAAGATTCAAGATCATGGTCATATTCAGACAAAGCAAACTAATTTCTTGAGGGATATATGTACTAAGACAAGGTATGTTATTAGTCTTTGTTGATTGATCTTGATTTGTAGTTTTGATATTTTTAATTGACATATTGGGTTCAATGTTGATAGTGTTTCAGAACACACAATCACTTTACACATCACAACATCATTGTACAACATAGGATCTGAATTCTATGATGTCTTGGTGTCAATAGCGGTGCCACCTTTAGTAACTTTGGGGCAGCCGAAAAATAATATATATTATTTTTATGTATTGACTCGTAATTAGTCCAATAGATGACAAGTTTTCGTTCCCTCAGTTCCGAAATTCCTAAATCTGCCCCTGCCTGGTGCATGGGCGGATCCACACTATAAGGGGAGGGGGCCAATGCCCCTCACTGAGATCCGGCTCGTTGGATCTTCGAATTTGCTCTGGTTGGAAAAAAAAAAAAAACAAAAACCTGGATCCGTCACAGGACTGGTGTCATCTAAAAGGACTTCCTTTATCTCTTAGAGAATCATAGACATGTTTAGTTCTTAAGAAAAGAAAAAAACCACATACAACACCAACCAATGAAATAAAACTCCACCATAAAAATGTCTCACTATAGCATTCTCTTCCCATACAAACATGTGATCCATCCTCCATCAAAACCACCTGAGTTTTTGAGCTCTTCTTCTCCATGTTTGATTCATACAATAATGCAGCAAGAAGGCCGTAACCAAACGAACCGATCGGGATGTTTGTGATCAAAAGGTTGTGATTGATTCCAGCACTGTTAGGTCCAAACAATTCTGATGTGATTGAAACTGATGTTGAAAATACAAATCCCGAACCGAGTCCAATTAATGCAGTAGCTGTCTTGAGTGTTGTTTTGGTTGATGATGAAATAAGTGAAATGAATGCTATTGGTGTAGGAATTAGGGCATACGCGAGCCATCCAGTCCGTGGATATGATTCTTTGCTGCATTATACGTAGGAATTTAGCTACGCACGTTATACCAAAAGATAATAAAGATGATATAAATATTAGGGTTTAGGGTTTAGGGCTGTGTGGTTAGCATGTGTACTTACTTGTGCAGCAAGTCAGGTGCAGCTGAAAGTAAACGACCAAAGAACGAGCAAGCCGAATAGAGTGAGACAAACGAGCTGATCTCCGAGCCGAACCCAAGTGATTGAGCTATTTGTCCAAGATTATTACTATAAACTATGCCAATTGTTCCTCCACATAAATAAGCTACATAATATAGCCAAAAATCCCACCTTTTCATTAACAATCCAACTGAATGTTCTTCTTCAAGAATTTCCAACTTATCTTTCATAATCAAACTCTCTTTTGTAACATAATTAGAATTTCTTTTGAAGTTCTCATCCGTACTAATTGAATTGAACCCGATTTGTTTAAGAGGAATGCATGATGAATTACCGCTTTCTTGATCCCATAAATAAATAGTGATAATGATCATTGAAGGGAAAACTAGAAGAAAAATAAATCCCACCACTAAAACACTTGAATTAATCAATAAAAGATATACCCCTACAAAAGCTGCTAGGATGGTTATAAGATGAAAAAGAAACGAATCGAGCCGAACATTATCATGAGAGAGGATTTGCGATTGTGGTTGATTAAGAATTGGGATTAGAGAAATGATGGATGTAATTAAGGGAATAAGTGCATTAAGAAGAAGGTAAAGTGTGGAATTATTGGAGTTTATGGAATTGACAATGTTGTTATATAAATTTGCACTTACACTATTGAAACAAATGGAAAGAGATAATGCTAGTGGTTTATTACAAGGAAAATTCTTTATGCATAATACATAGGACACTGTATTAAACCATGAAATGCTTGTTCCAGCTAGCAAACACTGTAGAAATACCTGCAAAAACGTGATCAAGAACCGTGGGTTCGAGCCGAGGAAATAGTATTTTAGAAAGATATAAGACAAGACTATGTACCGTATGTATGCAGGGCCGTCCCTGAGTATAGGCCTACATGGCCTAGAGCCCTTGAAAAAAGGATCTAAATATAGGGTTTTTCTTGGTCCAATGAGCTTTTAAAACTAAAAACCAAGGCCATGTTTTGATAGATTGGTTCAAGGCCTCTAGAAACCCAGGGACAGCCCCGCGAGATATTATGTTTAAATAGTCTGGTTTTTCTCGGACCGACACGAGACACTTTTGCATCATATTGATTATAGTGGCCCTACATCATGACCGACGGGTCCTACAACTGCATGATCAAAGATGCAAAAGTGTGGTGTGTCACCGTTGTGTAGTACCATTTCCCAAGAATGTAAGCAAAAAAAAAACACTAAAATTACTCACCAAAGAATAAGGCAAAGAGATAAGTCCTTGAACAAGAAGCCATTGAGAACCATAACCAATAAATCCCATAAAAGCAGCAATGACCAAAACAACCTCCAAAGGTAAATACAAAAGACAAACACCTGAACACCATCCAAATGCTTTTCCCATATCTGATGCCATTGATAAGTAGTTCAACTCAATCTGGGATATCCTTAAAATCGATTTCAAATCCGATGAATACGACGAGAAATCGAAGTTTGTTCCTGTAAATGCTTGTATCCATATACATGCTATAAAGATCATCCATTTCCTTGTTTGCTGTCTTCCCATAATTTCTTTCATGTTCAAGACATTCTGGATGAACTTCTTTTTTCTTTTTTTGAAAAAAATGGGGTTTTTCATGTTGTATTTTTGGATCAATTTCCTTTAGATATATACATGTTTAGGATGTAATAAAGGTTTTTCTTTTTTTTTTTAAAGCTCAAAAGGCAATTTTTTTATGCACATGATGTAATGATACAGGAAATAGAAAGAAAAAAAAAAAAAAAAAGGGTTGGCATGCTCAGTTGGTTGCCTGTTTCAGTTAGGAATTAGCTTTCAATTGTTGCATCTACTACAATTGCGGGGAGTTGGTAATTACTTGTCCCAAAACTTTTCTTTCTATATACTCAAAAAAAAAAAAAAATAATACTACTTCTGCATCTACTACAATTGCTACAATTGCATGAAAGACTATTTTTTTGGACTTAATCTACATGATACTTATAGATATTTCTAGGGCGGCTCCAAAAATTTCAGGATACGGATTAGAAATTTGTATCACATTTTTGTCATTATGGGTCAATTTATTAAAATTGTGGGTCATTACACTTATTACATAAAAATTAATGGATCGATTTTACATATGCATATATACATATAACTTTTTTTTACCTACTATAATCTTTTTAGGAGGTCTGCTACACCATAATGCTAAGGGGCTATTAGCAACCCACCCGTTCTGTTTTCATAGAATCTGTTGGAAAATGATGGTTAAAATGGATATGTTAAATGATATGTCATATTGAGCCTATTGAGCTTAAGTGGTGAATGGAAAGTGTTAGTAATAAAGGGAAATTGGAGAAACCAATTTCTCCCACATTGGAAGGAAGGAAGGAAAAGAGCCAACATATATATAATGTTGTATTAGTGTAGTGGTAAGAATTTACCAACTTTATACACCGTTCTCTACGCGCGGGCGCAAGGGGGGTGCAAATCCATCAGGGCTCAGATCATATATCCTTTTTCCGTTTCCTTTGCAATTGTAATTCGAATTTGTTGTTATTCGTTTCTTTGTAATTTTTCTTTCGTTTTTGAATAAGATTGTCCTACAATCTTAAGACTAATTCGGATATTTCTTGTTCATTAACGAGAGGAAATTAAGAACGAACAGTTTGTATAACTGTGTCGGATCGAACAAGTTCTTCTTGTGAACAATTTCGAGATTCATCAAACTGAATTCCTACATTACGTGTTTGAAACGAGTTTGAAAAGATTCGATTTTACGAAATTGAAGAAAGCGAATCGAGTGTGTAAAAACAAATTTGTTTGGTTGAATCAAGTGGGTTTTTAAAAGCGAGTGATTTGACTATAAAGAGTTTGTTTTAACGAGCTGTTTTTTATTATAAAACGAAATGATCGTTTTAAAAGCGAGCTGATTTTAATCAACCTGAATTTTAAACGAAATTTGTTTTAAACGAATCGCTTAAAAACAAGTTTTTTTTTATTAAACGAGCTGTTTTATTGAAAAGCGAGTTGTTTTGATCAATTCGAAGTTTGTTTAATTAAGCGAATTTGTTTTTAACTAAAACGAAGTGTTTCATTGAAACCAAAGTTGCTTTGGGTTTAAAGCAGCGGTGGTTCAATAAAAGCGAGTTCTAAACGAATCTTTTGTTGAATTGAGTATGGTTCAATTAAAATTGTTTTATAAATTGTTGAAAGGAAATTTAATCAATTTGTGTGTTAAATTTCGAAATGACAACCAGTGCGGCTCGAGAATGGTGCTTGATGGTCGACTCGACCTTTGGCTATGGTGCAACAAGTGCCGGATCGAGTCTTGCTCCTATGAATCGGCATGAGAGGGGCGGAAAAATTCAATGGCTTGAATTTTAAGAGATGGCAACAAAAGATGATGTTCTATCTCACAACTTTGCGTATGGCTAAATTCCTAACCGATGATCCACCAACACCGGAAGCGGAAGGAGAGCCGAATCAATATTTTCTGTTTGCCAGGGAGGAATGGAAACAATGTGATTATTTGTGCAGACATTATGTAATGAATTGTTTATGTGACTCATTGTATGATGTTTATTGTGATAAAAAGAGTGCAAAAGAATTGTGGGAGACACTAGATAAAAAGTATAGAACCGAAGATGCAGGTACAAATTCCTAACCGAAGTGGGGAGTAGTTGATATATGATAAAAGTATGATAGAAATTACGATGTTTTATAATGTTTTAACTATAAATTATCATATAAATCTTATAAAATATATAACAAAAATCTATAATATATAAATCTTTATAAATGAATATTTTCGGTAATAATCAATATAAATTATAACTTTTGTTGTCAGATTTACTTGTGGTTCGTTTCTTTTTGTTTATGTAGGAAAGATAAGGTTTACAGAAGATACAGAACTGAAGAAATGGACTCAACTGGATGACAAAACGCAGTCAGAGACTGGATAAAGAACCAAACCAGCCAGTCCGGTTCGAATCAGTGATTCCCGGTTCGAACCGACCCACTCCCGGTTTGAACCGGTTCAATGTGTTTTGCCTATATAAAGCCCTCATTTCACCCCATTTTGAGGTGTACCAATATATATCTCTCTCTATATATATATTCTCTCCAAAACCCAAGTCTTAGTATGTAAATAGTAGTAGGCATTCTGCCAGAAATAATGTAGTAACGTAGTACTGTTGTAATGCTTGAAAGAATTATCGAAAGAAGTTGTTATTGAAGAGGTTGCTATTTTCAGAGAATACGGCCTTGATTTGCAATTAATGGGTAATTTTATCAAGTTATTATGTTTGTTGTTTATATATATATATATATATATATATATATATATATATATATATATATTAGTTATAATGATATTAGGCTAAATCTATATCTAGCCAAGATATGTAACTGAATTGTTTTGATCTTTTTAGAGAAATGGATGATGACTATACTAAAATCTGATTAAAATCGATTATAATGAATCTTTTTCTATTTGAACTTAATGCCACGTTCGTATTGACTTAGCTAATCAATATAAACAGAACCGTAACCTAATGATGAACTGACCAGAGAAGTCAGGATATGAGATCAAGGATAGAAAAACCGGAGGGTAAAAATGGCCGTCTGACAAACGGAATCCTATTTCCTACCCCGGGGCAGATTATTTGTACTCGAGAGATTATTACGTTGAAATCGCCTGTTTAATCGAAAGATCTTAAAGATTGGCCGCTTGACAACCGGAATAACCAAGTTTGAGATGACATTGGACAGAGGACTAGACATATGACAATTTCATACGCTCGTGTGATGAGGAATTGTTGAGCTTAGGAGTACACCGTTTCATATATAATTGATTGGACCTAAAAACAGGAAGATCGAGCACATCCATTTAACTAAAAAGAGATAATAATTCAGTAACATATTCTTGGCTAGTTTTTTTAGAAATATTAGTATTATCTATCTATATTATATATTGGTATATATATATATATATATGTCTGTGTATCTATATATATTTATATATCTATATATATATTATAATAATATACCTATATTTTATATTATTAGTATATCTATAGGTATGTATTAGTATTTATTTACTGTTTTATTTACTGTTTTATTAGTATAAAGGTTACTAAAAAGGTAAAAATTGCGACTTAGATCGAGTTAATAATAACTCTTTGGTGTTTAACCACACTTTGAATTACATTTCGTTCCCTGAGGATACGACACCTGACTCACCATACTAGCACTACAATTTGACCCGGTACACTACCGGTAAGGATTGTAATAGACTAGAAAACGTCCGTCAGCTTTCTGGCGCCGTTGCCGGGGAAACGACGCTAATTCTTTGTGTCTATGGTTACTACCTGTATTAGTTCAAAATTCTCGAGGATAAGTCAACACTCTTCTTATCACATTTCTTTTTTTTATTTTTCGTTGGTACCTACTTTTCTTAAAGTTACCAATTTTCTTCTTCTACCAATTTCGTGTTATTTTCTATTTTCGATAGTTGATGACCCGAAGCGGTAAGGCCCCACTCACTCCTTATAAGCCTGACATAAACAATTACGAAAGGTAGTTAAGAGTAGAGAGTAAACGTGGTCAAACCAGCCAAAGACTTCTTGGCAGATCTCCGCAAGAATCATCAAATCGAGAAACGAGAATGGCCGAAACCAGTGATGAAACACCTGAACAAGGAATTGCTCATGCCCAAGGACATGGACAAAACCTTAATCAGAATCTACCAATACCAAATAACCAAAATAGAAATAATCAGAATCGAAACCAGAATAATCGTAATAATCCTAACCTACCAAACCCAAGACCTATCTGTGATCAAACCGTAAGAAGAAATCAGACTAATAATCCTATTCTTTTACCAAATGAAGGAGCAAATAATTTAGAAATAAAATCTCATCTTTTTGGTTTAATTGACACACGAGCCCAATTTCTAGGAGAGGATGATGAAGATCCACATCATCACCTCTATCTTTTGAAGAATTGTGTGTCTGACCAAAAGTCAAGGTGCTCATCGTGAATTAACGAGGATGTCTATGTTTCCTTTCTCTTTAAAAGGAAGAGCACGATATTGGTTTATGTCACTCCCACATCATTCATTGACTAGTTGGGGGGATATTCAAACCAAATTCTTAAAACAGTATTTTACTCCAGGGAGGAATTTGGAATTAAAGGTCGAAATTGCTAACTTTAGACAAGGATCTGAAAAAACGCTTGGGAATGCTTGGGAAAGATTTAAAAAGCTATTAAGAGCTTGTCCCGATCATGGTTATTCCTTAGATATGCAAACTCAACTTTTCTGTCGTAAATTAAGAAAAGACTCACGTGCAGATGTAGATCATGCTTGTGGTGGTTCTTTAATGATGAGTGAAGCTCAAGTAGTTTTACGATGCTATTGAAAAGATTTCCAAAAATAACCGAATGTGGGAAACCGGTTCTAGCACAAGAAAAGTAGCATTTGCAGGGGAGAATGTACATCGAATACGGAAGTTCTAGCACACTTGGAGAATTTGAGTAGAAAATTTGATGGTTTACAAGCTAGTAAAAATATAAATTCAGAAAATGTCATACCAAATGAATACTCGAATCATGATAATGTGTCGTTAGGAACAGAAGAATCAGAAGGAAAAGGCTATTCGAGGGAAGAGGTGAGTTTTTTGCGTGACAGATAGAATCGAACAACGCTTATTCAATCTCGTTTAATGCTATTATAAAAGATCACCCTACTTTTCGATGGTCTGAAAACCCTAGTAAGCAAGGACAACCGTCATATCCAGTTCAATACAAGAATCCATATAATAATCAAGTTTATCAAGGAGATACCTCAAATCAGAATCTACAATCAGTACCTAGATCGTATCCGCAGCATACCACTCAAAGTATACCAGTCACCCAAAGTTCAACTCAACCTGAAGGAGTTGATAAATGGGAGAAAATAATGGAAAATATGATGGGTGTGATGTCTACTCAAGCTCAAAATATAGAAACTATGATAACTTCTATAGGTACAGTCACTAAGGATATGAGTACATTGAAAACATCCATGAGTGGACATGATACCAGAATGAGAACTATAGAGGATTCAGTAAGGAATATGGAAGATCATTTGAGTAGAGAAGGAGAACGGAAAAATAGTAGACCTCTAGGAGGATTACCAAGTAATACTGAAAGAAACCCGAGAGAGGTAAATGCTGTTATTACCAGAAGTAGAAAATTCTATGGAGATAGTGGAGTAGAAAACTCAGGTAATAATGAAGTAGAGAATGATTTAGACGGTAAATATGAGAAGAATATGGAATCTAAAGATGAACTTGAATTCACTGATGAGGAGGAAGAAATTATAGAAAATTTCTTACGACGAGACAGATATATTGAACCTGAAAGTGAGGATGAGGAATGGGTCAAAGTCCCTAGAATTCTGAAGGATCCAATGGATAGTGACCTAAGAACTTTATTTAAGGAACATGTAAGAGGGAACAATACTGACAATAAGGAGGAAGGAAAGAAAGATATACAAGTAACTGAGGAAGAAAAATTTGAATCAAAGGATGTTTCAAAGGAAAAATTTAAAGATCGTGAAACATGGCGACCAAGTAATGCTCAAAGATTCAAGGAAAAGGAAAGAGAATGTAACCAGAGCTAAAGGTTATAGATCTAGAATCTTTGCCTTACCAACCAAAAGATCAAATTAAAAAGATAAAAACTGATAAGAAATATGCTTGTTTCCTTGATACTTTTCGTCATATTCATGTGAACATCCCTGTTATCGAAGCTTTAATCAACATGCCTGCCTATGGAAAGTTTCTTAAAGATATCCTATCAAACAAAAAAAGGTTAGAAGAATATGAGAATATCTGCCTTAATGAAGAATGCGCTGCAATACTTCAACATAAGTTACCTCCTAAACTTAAAGATCCTGGTAGTTTTACCATCCCCTGTGAAATTGGAGGATTTCTGTTTAAGAAAGTATTTTGTGATCTCGGAGCAAGTATAAATCTCATGTCATATGAGGATTATAGGAAACTGGGAATAGGAAAGCTTTCAAATACTTAAATGACCCTGCAGATGGCAGATAGATCGATTAAACATCCTAAAGGAGTCATCGAGGACGTGTTGGTTAAGATAGACAAATTTTACTTCCCAGTAGATTTTGTAGTTTTGGAAATGGAAGAAGGATATTCAGCGCCACTTATTCTAGGTCGTCCATTTCTAGCTACAGGAAGAACGTTAATAGATGTTCAAAAAGGTGAACTGATACTAAGAGTTAATGAAGATGAAGTTGCTTTCAACATTTTCAAAGCTATGAACCATCCATACAAAGCACCAGAATCATGTTCTTTTATAGATAAATGTCCTCTATCTGTGATTTCAAAGATTATGAAGATAGGTTAGAGGAATGTTTGGCATTATCCATCTATAAGGAAGATGAAAATGATCTTGAAATGAGAGAAGTAATCCTTTATCTCAATAAGGAATATTTTTCAAACACCCATGGCATCAATATTTGAAATTAGAACTTGAAGGACCGGATTCTAAAACCTTCAGTAGAAGAGCCACCAAGGAATCTGGAGTTGAAACCGCTTCCTTCAAATCTTAAATATGCTTTTCTTGAAACTAATAATCTATTACCGTTTATTATTTCATCAACCTTAACTAATGAGCAAGAAGATCAATTACTTAGAATGTTAAGACAACATAAGAAGGTATTTGGATGGACAGTGGCAGATATTCAAGGAATTAGCCCTGAGATTTGCATTCACAAGATCATTCTGAATGAAGAAGCTAAACCTTGTATTCAGCCACAACGCCACCTCAACCCAAATTTGCAAGCAATTGTTAAGAAAGAGGTTATTAAACTATTAGAAATGGGGATAATCTTTCCCATATCAGATAGTGAATGGGTAAGTCCGACTCAAGTAGTTCCAAAGAAAGGAGGTTTCACAGTGAAAGAAAATGATAAAAACGAATGGATTCCGACAAGGGAAATTACAGGATATCGAATGTGTATTGATTTTAAAGCCGAATGATCATACTAAGAAAGATCATCATCCACTTACATTCATCGATATGGATGTTGGAGCGATTAAGTGGACATAAGTATTACTGTTTCTTAGATGGATATTCAGGCTATTTACAGATATTCATTGTAGCAGGAGATAGAGAAAAGACTACTTTCACTTGTCCCTATGAAACTTTTGCTTATAAACGAATGCCATTTGGTTCATGTAATGCACCAGCTACATTTCAGCGATGTATGATGGCAATATAATCTGATATGGTCGAGAAATTCTTAGAAATTTTTATGGATGACTTTAGTGTTTATTGAGATTCTTTCGATGAATGCATATCGCACTTAGAACGAGTATTACAACACTGTGAAGATACCAATTTAGTACTAAACTGGAAAAATGTCATCTAATGGTATCTGAATGAATTGTTTTAGGTCATAGAATCTCTGAAGTAGGAATTGAAGTAGACAAAGCTAAAGTCGAAGTAATTGAAAAATTACCTCCACCAGTAAATCTAAAAACATTAAGAGGATTTCTTGGGCATGCTGGATTTTATAGAAGATTTATTGCAGATTTCTCAAAGATAGCAAAGCCTCTAAGCCATTTGCTTGAAAAATAAGTACCATTTACCTTTGATAGTAAATGCATGGAAGCATTTCAGACCCTAAAAGCGAGATTAACTACTGCACCAGTATTAGTAGCACCAGATTGTGATTTACCATTTGAAATAATTTGTGATGCAAGTTATTTAGCCGTAGGAGCTGTTTTAGGTCAACGATATAACAAAATTCTCAAAGCAATCTACTATGCATCTCACACGTTAAGCGACTCAACTTAACTATGCAACTCTGAGAGAAAGAACTATTGATTGTAATTTTTGCCTTAGATAAGTTTCGATCATATATTGTTGGTTCTAAGGTTATTGTTTATACAGACCACCCAGCTTTGAAATACCTGTTAAGTAAAAAGGATGCTAAACCACGGCTTCTTAGGTGGATTCTGTTACTTCAAGAATTTGATATAGAAATTAAAGATAAAAAGGGAAGTGAAAATGTAGTAGCAGATCATCTAAGTAGAATGGAAAATGATGAAGGAATAGGAAATGAAATACATGATTCATTTCCAGATGAACAACTCTTTAGGATCGATACTCCCTCATCCATGCAATTATTAAGAAATAGAATACCATCAAAGGAAAATTCACCATGGTTTGGGAATATTGTTAATTACCTCACCTGTAACTACATCCCGTCTCATTGGACTTGGCAACAGAAAAAGAGATTCTTTTATGACTTAAAATTCTATTATTGGGAGAAACCAGATCTTTTCCGAAGATGCTCGGATGGAATAATCAGAAAGTGTATACCTGATGATGAAATTTTAAGTGTTTTATCGTTTTGTCATGATCGTGAGGCAGGAGGTCATCATGGAGGATGGAAAACTGCTTTTAAAGTTTTACAATGTGGTTTCTATTGGCCGACACTATATAAAGATGCGTATAGATATGCAAAATCTTGTGAATCATGTCAAAAATGGGGAAATATATCGAAAAAACATGAAATGCCTCTTCAACCGATTTTAGAATGTGAATTATTCGATGTATGGGGTATAGATTTCATGAGACCTTTCCCTATATCTTTTGGAAAAAGATTTATTCTAGTAATGGTTGATTATGTTTCTAAATGGGTAGAAGCTGAAACTCTTCCCACTAATGATACCAAAGTTGTGCTAAGATTCCTTAAAAAGAATATATTTACAAGATATGGCATTCCAAGGGCTATCATTAGTGATAGAGGCTCGCATTTTTGCAACCGACCATTTACTAAGATAATCGAGAAATATGGTGTAACTCATAAACTTGGAACACCCTATCATCCGCAAACTAGTGGACAGGTAGAGGTATCTAATAGTGAAATCAAAAGGATTGTGGAGAAAACAGTGGACTCAAATCGTAAAAACTGGGCAGAAAGACTAGATGATGCATTATGGGCGTACAGAACATCCTTTAAAACTCCGATTGGTTGTTCTCCTTATAAATTAGTTTTTGGTAAATCTTGTCATCTCCCTGTTGAACTAGAACACCGAGCCTTTTGGGCTATTAAATTCCTAAATTTTGATCCTAAGGCTGTCGGTGATCATAGGTTACTTCAATTAACAGAATTAGAAGAGTTCCGCCTCGATTCTTATGAAAATGCTCGAATCTACAAGGAGCGCACGAAATCTTTCCATGATAAGAGAATTTATCGTCGTGGGTTCCATGTAGGTGATCGAGTACTCTTATACAATTCACGTTTAAAGTTGTTTCCAGGTAAGCTTAAATCAAGATGGACAGGTCCATATGACGTAACTAAGGTATACAAATCTGGAGCTGTAGAACTGACAGATGGAAAAACAACTTTCATAGTCAATGGCCACAGAGTAAAGTTATTTGTAGAAGGTGAAGGGATACCGCAAACAGAAGAAGTAATGTTGCTCATCGACCCTCCAAAGAATTAAGAAAGGAAACGATCTAAATTCAGCCAATTATTGGTACTACCTTTCTTATTCGTTCTTTTAATGCATTTTAAATAATTTAGTCTTTTACCGGACAGACGTTAAAGAACTGGATGCCTTTTATAGCTAGAATAGAAGTTTTTATTTTACTTTTAAAGTTATGTTTAGATAAAGATGTTGCTTTTAAAATAGAATCCTTAGTTTTTAAATTAAATAGAAGTTTGTTGATCAAAGCTCGAGAAGAGGAGTTGTGTAATGGAAAATCGAGAAGTGCGATAAAGAGAAGGGCAAGATTCCTAATGAGATGTCGAATTTGTGGAAAAAGTGAACATAATGGAAAGTGTGGAGACAGCACAACCAAATCCCAGGATGAATGTTTGAATGTAATTAAGATGGGAGCGATTAGGTGGTTATCCAAAAAATAAGATGACAACAAAAAGAGAAAATTCAAACGCATCATTTTAGGAATTAGGTTGATGGATCGATATGTTAGAAATCTTGAGGATCTGAAAATGAAAGAATTAGAATTAAGCTAAGTTTTAAGTTTTTCAATTCCAAAACTAAGAAAAGAAACTTTTTTTTTTAATTTTTTTAAAGTTTATAATTTTTTTTATAATAAGCCTACTTTTATATCATATAAATGGTTTTATAATTTCAACTTTTTCGATAGTTAAATTTATATGATATAATCTAGGATTATTATACCAAAATTTTAATTTTATTTTATTTTTATTAGAATTTTGTAAAGCTTATAAAATTTTAGAAAATCTGTAATAAACTTATTTTCATATCATATAACTAATTTTATAAAAATTTTATTTTTATAAGAGTATTTTATGATATAAGTTGGATTATTACACACACACAAAAAAAAAAAAAAAAAAAAAAAAAAACTTTTTTTTAGACTCTAGGTTCGAAGCGACTGGTTCGAACCCAGTAATACTGCTAAAACCTAAAAACACCTGATTTCTTCTTTCTTCTTCTTCCTCAACAATTTTTTATCATACTTGCCGCCCCACCTCCTAAAATATCAAAAATTTTAACACTTTTATCACAAAACCATCACTTTCTCATTACCATTTTTGGTAAAATCCCATAAACTATCTCAAATTTGACTTCATTTGGGTTTTCATCAAAAAGGGCACCACCACACAATTCCGGCGAAATTTACCATTTTTTCCGGCAAAACATCATCAAATTTCTATTAAGGTATTAATATAGTAGTTCTATTTCGTATTTTGATTTTTATAAATTTTTCTAGCTTTATTTTGTTTATCAAATTTTAATTACTTAGTTAATTTTGTTGTTGTTTGTGTTGTTTTGTTTTGTTGTTTTTGAAATTGTAATACCACAATCGTAGATGGCAGAATCATCTTGCTCTAGGCAAAAACCAACTAAGAAAAGAAAGCAGAACCAACCAATCTTAGTGCCTACTAGAGCCATTCGCACCTTAACAGTAGAAGAACAAGACGTATCTTTTGAAAAAACGGCTAGTAAGGAGGCCAAATGAGCTTATAATAAAATCTTTAGCACATGTTCTGTGGCTTTGGAACGAGGATTGGATTTTACTACTTTAGGAGAGGGATTGATGCAGATATTTGAAAATAGAGGATGGTTGAATACAGCAAGGTGAAAAGAACCAGTAAATACTACTATGGTAGCTGGATTCTATGCTGTGTTATCAACGTATGATGAGGATAAGCATGGCCCTTTAAGGAGTGTACCCCTTAGGACAGTTAATGTAGCCTTCTCCCCTGTCTTGATTAACGCTGTTTATGGTTTACCTGAGATTCCTGAGGCAGAGGATTATTTTACTGTTTGGAATTTGAACGACCCGGCTGGTTTGGTCAATTATTTCACCCTAGGAGTGAAATGGAACCCTATCAGCCTAACTATAGTTATTTATGTTTTATTTTACTTTCACGTAGATTTATTGGAATTCTGTGTCTCGGCCTGACGGTGATAATTGAAAATGGAGGACGATAAAGAAGCTGTAAAGTCTTTCAAAGATTTGGGAGTTTGTGACCAATTGGTGGAAGCTTGCAACAATTTGAACTGGACAGCACCTACTAAGATACAGATTGAAGCCATTCCTCATGCACTTGAAGGTCAGTGGTAACAATTCCGCAAGCATTATTCATAAGTACACTTTATTGCGAGTGGAAGTTTATTGCATTGTTAGGTAGGGATATTTGGATATAGCTTTTCGTGGACAGATGTTAACAAAAAAATGGTGCAGAATTAGTGTTGTGAAGGCGCTTTTGATTCTTAAAGGGTCATGAAGTTTGAGTATGATGAAGTTGATAATCAATGTTATGAAATTCGTCCTGTAGGGAAGGATCTTATTGGGCTTGCCCAAACAGGTTCCGGTAAAACTGGAGCGTTTGCTATCCCGATACTTCAATCGCTTCTGGAAGCTCCACAAGCTTTCTTTGCGTGTGTGCTTTCCCCTACCAGGTTTGCAATCCATCTGTTTTATTTTAAATCTATTTGAGGATGAAGGAGGGTTGTTTTAAAATTTCCGGCTTAGCTATTGATACTGTATTTACACAGAGAGCTTGCCATCCAAATTTCTGAACAGTTTGAGGCTTTAGGATCAGGCATTGGTGTAAAGTCTGTGGTGGTACGCATTTTTTTACGTCCTCTATACTTGTTCTAGTATCTAGTAACATTGTAATTTTCGTCTTGGTCCTTAAGTCCTTTTACACGCTAAAGCGACGATTAGATAGTTGAGCTAGTGTCGTCTGGATTTGGGGGCAAGTGAGGAAATGGCAAAGTGCCGGCCTTTTTTCTAGGGCTTTGGTCACCTAAGCAAGTACCTTCCTTGCTTGTTTTTTTTGTTGTTTGCATGATATTCTGTTTTCGTGTTGCTTGTATGTTTCTTGTATTCAATTCATCAGTACTAAAGAGGACATACGAGTTGATTCTGGCTCTGGGCTTTTCAGTAGAAGTGAATGACTAATATCACATAAAAGGAACTACTTTAAGACCTATTTCTTGTATTTGTATTGCACATATAATATATTAAAATGAAGAATGAACGAATTGTGGCTGAATTATTATTTTTAGATTAGACTTCATGCTTGTCCTTAATTAGGTAAGTAATTTCCTTAATTTATTTGACTATTTTGGGCATGTGTTCACCGAATCATTACCTTCTTTTTGTAATTTCTTTATGCTTTTAGGGTTCTACAGTTTTGTATAGCATTTTTTTTCTCCTTAGTATTGGCTGGCATGCACTAGTGCCGCCTTCTCATTGCCGAGACGACAAGGAGACCCAGACCCATTTTCGCCTTGGTGTCCGCTAGCGCTTTAACTACTATGACGTGTTTAAAGTTATAAACTGTAATAAATCTTCTATGCTAACTACACAAGCTATGGGTTTTGGTATTTGTTCAACCTTATCACGCTCTCAAATTGTTAAAAGTTTGTTTGTATCTCATGATGGTGTATAAGCTGACCTTCATTATGCAGTTTTCACTTTTTAACAATGTTCAAAGTGATATTATTGTTTTTGACCTTTTTCTCCAGCTTGTTGGAGGCATATCACATGTGGACCAGAGCCTTGCCCTTGGGAAACGACCACATATTGTTGTGAGTTACTTCCTGCCAAGTATTGTTTTCTTTCATCATTGAACGATATTTCTAGTATGTGTTTCACAAGAGTGAGTGAGTGAGTATTAAAGAGGGGAAGCTGTTGAGTGGGTATCGTAATTTTTTTTCTTCTGAATTCCTCTAAATGTTTGATTTTTTAAACACGGTTATGCACTCTGTTGTTGTTCTTTTGTTGATAGTTTCTTTTGGGTTTGTTCCTGCTTTAGGTGGCAACCCCAGGCCGCCTAGTGGATCATCTTGAAAATACGAAAGGTTTCTCTCTTCGTTTGTTGAAGTATTTGGTGAGTAGCTTTGTCATACAGTAGAACACATGTGATGTTTCCTTTTCATTTCTAAATTTCCGGAGCACTTTATGTTCTTAGGTAGCTAAATATTCATTTTTAAGGCAATTCGTTGTTACTGCATCTTTCTTATTATGTAGTCTTCATAGGCTATTGCCTCTTCAATTTTATTTTATTTTTTGTTTTTGTTGGTGGATATCATGTCTTCACCATACTTCTGCTTCTGGGCATCTAGGCATTGACTGGGACCTGGGTGATGATCTTGTAATTTATGTCGAGAGGTATCTAACATGTCAACAAATATCTTTCTGGTTAAGTAAATTTTCTTCTCTCTTTAAAGCGATTGCTATCATTTTTTAAAAGAAATACATGGTTGTGGTGTTGGCTGTGCATGCTAGATCTTTCTTTGGGGGTCATCCAATACAAAAAAAATGTGATGATAGTGATATTGTTGATCTCATACCAAATCACATCAACTGAATGATTTTTTTCCGATAATACATGTTACTTTAGCTATACAATTACAGCGATCTATTCACTGGAAGACAGAGAAAAATTTGTTTGTCGTTGGAATCATTGGATTGATATGAAATAGAAGCTCAGTGCTAGTTGGGTGTTTTCATAAACACATACAGCCACATGTATGTGCATATTTGTAATATTATTTTTGAGATATTGCGTTGTCATTGTATGGCAGGTGTTGGACGAGGCGGATAGGCTGCTTAATGAGGATTTTGAAGTAAAGCTTAATGAGATCTTGAATGCCATACCCCGAGAGAGGAGGACATATCTATTTTCTGCTACCATGACAAAGAAGGTGTCTATTTGAAACCTAAGTTCTGCCATAAATCATGTTTGATTTTACTGTGGCTGTGATAGCTGCTCCTGCCTGTGTAGTCTTGAATCATAGTCTCTATCTTGTTGCATCAAAACCTTTTGATTTATCTTGGTTTGTTTGTGCAATTTGTACTGCAAATCAGGTTTAATAAGCGATAATGGAGGTCTTGAAATCTGCATTCCCATTCTCAATTTTTATTATTGATATAATCATTTGTGCCCATTAGTTACGATCAACTTGGGCCCATCTGGAGAACTCCGTTGAAATCTAAGCTTTTGCTTTTCATCGCATGCTTATCTTGTTTACCCCTCCCATAGCTTTTGCTTTTCATCGCATGCTTCTCATGTTTACCCCTCCCATTAGACATTAACGTTTGATAATGACTTGTAATAGGTTTTTGCTTTGCTAGTTTTGTTAAATGCATAATGACTTAAAGTGTGGAGTAAAATGCCATAGATGATCATATTACAAAAAAAAACTCTGGTCATATTGAAAAAAACGATCATGTTTGTGACTTTTTGATGTACATTTCCGAGATTCTTGTATCCAGTCATGAAGATGAGATTTTGTTTTTGTTTTCAAATGACTTTGTAATCTTGAGGGGAGAGGCATAAGGATCTTAATTCTAATTTTCTCAATGTGATATTTTTTGTGTGCAGTGCTTCTCATTTTATATTATGTACTCAATTCTTTTGCACACCTTGATTTTTTGTTGTGAATATGGTGTTTGATAATGAAAATTCTATTTTTGCATGACAGGTTAAGAAACTTCAGAGGGCCTGTTTGAGAAATCCAGTAAAGGCAAGCCAGTAACCACCCGTTTCTTCTTTTTGTATTGCTTTGTGACTGGGGTATTATTTTTATTTTGTATTTTGTTTTAGATCGAAGCTGCATCAAAATATTCCACTGTGGATACATTGAAGCAACAATATCGCTTTGTTCCTGCAAAGCACAAGGTTTTCCCATTTCTTCAATTTAGTTTGTTCAAGTATACCAGCTTTTTTGGTCTGTTATCTTAAAATATTTTTGTGGTGGATCGTTTTTTTTTTTTTTTTGTTTGTATGTTAGTTTTCTCAACTTTTTCCTTCCTTTTTATGAACTAGCAAGACTTTCAATCATTATTTAAAGCAAAAGCTATCTACTGTCTTTGTGATCCTCACACTTTTAGAAGAGTTAGATTAGATTGATTATTGCACTGAATGAGTGATACAAACTCGAAAATGGGTGGAATATGAAAGCATACTGAATTGATGATTGTGAAATGCTAAGCGTGGGTGGGTGGGGGAATGTTGCACTTAGAGTTTCGGGAGTTATTTAAAAGAAGACACATAGGCTGTTCTTATTGCTCTCTTGGAATATGTGTGTGCATCAGTGGGGATAATGACAATTTTGGGATGAGAAGGAATTTCATGTTCTATCATATGATGTGTTCTGTTTTTCTATTTTTCTATTTTTCCCTTGATATAAAACTTGTCGATGCACAGGACTGCTATCTTGTTTATATACTCACCGAGTTTTCTGGAAGTACATCCATGGTGTTTACCCGCACATGTGAAGCTACTCGTCTGTTGGCTTTGATGCTTCGAAACCTTGGCTTAAGGGCTATTCCTATTAGTGGTCAGATGACCCAGGTATTGACATTTTACTGGAGTCGGTAAGGTATTCTGCCTAGTGCTGCCAGATTTATTCTAAAAAATGCCCTTTTCTTATTTGTTGCAGGCAAAAGACTTGGAGCGTTAAACAAATTTAAAGCCGGAGAATGTAATGTTTTAATATGCACTGACGTGGCCAGTCGAGGGCTTGACATTCCTGCCGTAGACATGGTTATCAATTACGACATTCCTGCTAATTCAAAGGTTATTCATCGCGCCTTTTGTGCCTTTGATTTTGATATTATGTCCATAGTAATCATGGACATTGTTACCATATTGATTCAAAACTTCATTGCTTCAATATTTTTGCTTGTAGGACTATATACATCGAGTCGGGAGGACTGCACGGGCAGGACGATCAGGAATTGCAATCTCGTTGATAAACCAATATGAGCTTGAGTGGTACATACAAATAGAGAAGCTTATAGGTAGGTGGGATAAGAGAGCTTCAGTCATATAAGAGTCCTTAAAATATTATATTGTACATTTCATTGCTTTTGTTCTAACCCATCATTTGTTTTTCAGG
Organism: Gentiana macrophylla; assembly: GCA_026214975.1. Classification (NCBI taxonomy): domain Eukaryota; kingdom Viridiplantae; phylum Streptophyta; class Magnoliopsida; order Gentianales; family Gentianaceae; genus Gentiana; species Gentiana macrophylla. The sequence continues at coordinate 3,430,640 of CM047813.1, read as the reverse complement.
GAAAAAGTTGCCCGAGTTTCCAGCTCAGGAAGAGGAAGTTTTACTTTTGTTGGAACGTACAACAGAGGCCAAAAGAATATCTCAAATGGTATGAGTTGCTTACGTTACGTTATTAAAAACAAGCATGATTTTGCATAGTACCAACAAGTTGAAAAAAATTTGATTTTTCATGTATAATACTGCAAAAACAAATACCAGATTCGTGATTTGCTGCGACTGGTATTATATGTTATACATAAATTGTTGCATATGTCGTGTCCACGTACTTGTTGTTATCACAGATGAAGAACTCAGTTTTGTTGGACACTTGTGGAATACAGTCTCATTGTTATCGTGTGGCACACTTTACCTTACTTTTTTTAGGCCTTTTTATGTAAACGATTAACATTGTTAGATTATTTTGTGCAGAAAATTAGAGAAACGGGTGGGAAGAAGAAGCGAAAGGGAGGAGGAGGAGGAGGAGATGACGATGAAGAGGAAGGTGATAGATTTTTGAGTTCAAAGTCTGTAAAATTCAATAAGAAGCCTAAGAGGCACTGATGGAAGATGGTTATGGAATTTAGAATATCTCAATCAAGAAGCTGAGCATAAATGGAAAAGCTTAAAAACAGAAAGGGAAGGGAAGATAAGCTAGAGACCTGCATTTTTTTTTAACTGTTATTCTGTTTTCTTCAGAATATAATTTTGGCGAATACAGTAGTGTAGGGAATATTTTGAAATATGTTTGAGTGCTATTTTTATATTATACTGTCACACTAATTTTTGTTTCCTTTCACCTACCCTACCCTATGACCCTACCCCCTGACCCTACCCTATGAAGTAGTAAGAATGATACAAGTCTTTTGTGATCACCTACAGTACACAGGAGGGTTCAGTGAACAAAACAACGCTGAGTTTTAATGGCTTATTCCTCCCCCTCCCCTTGAAAATTTAAGGCCAAAATGATGTCGTTTTGGTGTTGAACATTAGCAGTGTATGATGCAGTCGCTACGCGGGGGGTGGGGGGTGGGGTTGGTCCTCTTGCCATTTGATGTTTTGTGTGGATTTTATGTACGGGTCTATCATTTCTCAAGGATAAGTGCCATGAGCCGAATAGAAGTAATTCAGATGATTAATATGATTCAGAAAGGAAAAGGGAAAAAAAAAAAAACAACAATGGCAGAGATATCCTGTGGAATTTGTGTCAAATACTGGTCGAGGCATGTGGATATTCGTTCTGCATATACTTAAAGGCATGCTTGTACATTGAAAGAGGTGGGAAAAGTAAGATTTGCAAATGCTGGTACATTGAAAAGAGGTGGAAGAAGAAAGATTTGCAAAAAGAAATAAAAATTAATGGCATGTTTGTCATGCAGGGATGTAATGAAACTGAAATTGTTTTAATTCCGTTTCAATGTTTGTGTATGATTATAAGGTAATAGAATATAATGAAAATCGACGAAACACGTGGGATGAGTAAGAGTAAGGTGAGATGGGTGGGGTGAAGTTGGGTAGGTGGTGGGTAGGGTAGGGTAGGGTGGGTAAGGTAGAGTAGGATGGAGTGAGATAGGGTAGGGCGCAATAATTCGTTCCCCAAACCAAACCAAAACGAAGTCAAACCCAATGGTTTGGTTCGAATTGGTTTCGGTTTGGATTGGTTTCGATTTAACAAGCCTAATCTTTAAAAAAAAATGACAAAACCAACATTTTTTACATAAACTCTAAGTAGCTACATACATTACAATATAATTTAGCTACAATCAATCCTTCATAGTTGCATACTTACATACATGAATTTACTGATTTACATATTTACATCAATCAAAAAAAAGGTGAATGTTGACACAACAAAACGATCAAAACACCATACGCATCTTCCAACCAAAACAACATAGCAAACCACAGCAAAAACAAACATTCAATCCAACTCCAACAACAGCCAACAAAACCTACAACCGCCATGGCTCCATAAAAAAAAACAATGAAATAGAATTAGATCAATGTTCATTTTTTCAATGAGCAAGATACGATAGGTCCAACTTGCATGACTGAGTAGGAGAATGATCAAAATGAATATACCATTTTGTGTTTCAAGCGTGACCAACATTTAAGCAAAAATTGCAACTCGAATATAAAGACAGAGAAATAGAAACAATAAAGCAATCACGATGGCGCAAAAACTTTCGTATCATTACTTATCATCAAGCGTCAAAAAATTCTCTACATGGCATTATAATGCCATTCCTATTCACATTCCCCCATACAATTGCTTTAAAAGACCACAGTTGATTTTACCAACCGATATAAATTTTCCTATCAAAAATGGGTATAAGACAAAAAGCGGGATCCAGCTAGAGATATAAAAAAAAAGAAAAAGGAATGAAATAAAAGCTAGCTAAGAAAGAGAAAGTCTACCAACGCGAACCGTAAAATGTGATTGTTGATTTATTTTCTACATGCCAATGTCATTTTGTAAAAAGTTGGCACTCACGTTGTGGTATTAAAAGCCATTGTGAATGGCCTAAAGATGAGAAAATTGGCATGTGATATACTACGAAATTCAGCACTAAAATCTTTGGTTAAAAAAACACTAAATCACATAATCATACCTAAATCAGTATATAGAGTTGCCGGATGGGGGGGGGGGGGGGGCGAGGAGGGAGGTGTACCTGAAATTAAAAACAAAATAAACATCGAATCAAAGGCTGTTTAGAGAACTGAAAATCAATATTATTTAGAAGTATATATATAAACTATAAAGACATGTACCTGAAGAATTTTCAGGATCATCAGCCACATCAATCATAAATCCAATGTGCTTAAGGTCATACAAACATGGTGTAGACCTCAACCAGTTTTGAGTGCATATCAAAGCCTTTACCGTGTTTGGAGCTAAAGAGCTACTATAAGGGTCTAAAATCCTTCCTCCGGCACTAAAAGCAGACTCAGAGGCTACCGTGGACATGGGGATGGCTAAAACATTGTGAAATGATCGGATATTTTACAGCATTTGTCTTCCACCAGTTCAAAATATCAAAATGGGCACTACCGGATTTAATAACTTCTATTGCTTCTCTCAAGTACCTACGTACTTCACTATTATGATCTGAATTGTGTTCTTCAAACACCAACCTCCCCCAATTAGATCTTACATAATCATCATCATCAACAATATCAATGTTTTATCCTACTCCACCACCTACACAGCTTGATTTAGAGGATGAGCTACCAGCACTAGAACTTGCTTGCATTGTCGCTTTACGGTTGTATTGTTCATACAAACTATGTAAGATTCCCACAAATTTTTCAGCCAAAGCAACCCCCACTGTTTCACCATAAATGACACCAAAGCTATACTTTATGTACTTGCTCTTGTACCTCAGATCCAACAAAATAGCAACATACACCAACCCATTAATACCATCAAAATCACCCCAATACTTTTTGAACTTCATATTCATTGCATGAGACATAGAACTTAGTAATATATTACAATTCTTTGAAAGTTTCTTTAACATGCAATGTAAATTAATGATCTCATGTAAAAACTCATTAGAAGTAACAAAAGTTGATCCAGAAAACTTCAATGTCATGTCATAAAACAACTTTAAGAACTTGATAAAAACCCTAGCATTTTCCCAATCTAAATCTTCCAGAGGACCAAGGTGGAGGCCTTTACTTAATTTTAGAAATAGAAATATGATCCTCATCCTCATCAACATCTTCATCATCTTCCACAACAGCTCCAAAGTGTTGAATATATTTCCCATCCTCCTCAGAAAGTCTATCAAATGCCCTCTCATACTTTTCAGCTGACTCCAACATTAGGTAAGTGGTATTCCATCTTGTCTCAACATCCAAACTCAGCTTATGTTTGCAAGTAATATTGGAAGCTTTCACACAAGACTCAAAAGTTTGAGTTCTGGTAGAAGATGATCTAACATATCCAACAGCATTTCTAATTCTAATAACATAATCATGCATCTTTTTCAATCAAGATTGTACAATCAAGTTAACTATATGAGTACAATCAAGTTAAGTTAACTATATGACATATGAGAAGAGCCAGCAACCAAAAAAAAAAAAAAGAAGAGCCAGCAACATGTTTTCCAAATTGGTTCATGTAGAAATTATATGCGTCAAGTCATAACTTTTTTTGAACTCTGAACTCGGTTTTCACCGTCCCTCGAGCAACCCTTAGACACGTACATAAGGCCTGGATGGACTTCTGGTCGATCATCATGAGGCTTACTAACAAGGAGAGCAATTGATGTATGAGCAATAGATTTTCAACCATATCAGCGGTATGTACAACACTAGATTGCCTAGTTTTATTAAAAGTGATAGAATCACTAATGACTTCAACTGTGATCCTCCATTGGTGCCTGGCCTAGCTAAAGAATATGAGCATTTGAATATGCTTAATTGAAAAAGTCACTGTTTGAGCTGTAATGTGAATTTCCCGCCTCAAAATCTTTCACGATTTCCACAGTTGGTGTGTCGCATTTGGAGCTCTAATAAGCATCAAGATCGTTCATGCCTAACTGATGTGACCGTAACCATTTCTTCCTTCTCCTTCCGTATGTTGTTTGTTTGCTTGATTTGAAGTTGAATGGAAATTTCATGAAACACTTGGTGGACTTCACTTTAAAAATAAATAAATGTATGAACTATAGTAAATCGCAAGGTCAATTGTCCCTTAATGTCCCTTAACATGAAACATCATCCAAGACTAGAGTGTTAAAGAACATTAAAGAACTCTATAAAATATTCTATAACATTATAGAATGTTTATCATCTTATGTGTTATGGTTAGATTGTACATTGATTTATCTATAAATACGATGGCGAACATAATTAAACGTTCGTGAATAAGCTCATGTTCTTTCGTATAGAAAACATTTTGATAATCTTGTTTAAACTTTGTTGGTTAAACTAAACAAACGAACAATCAAGAATATTAACGAGTCGAACACAAATTTATTTACAAACGGCTTAGTTAGCAATCAAGAACATATACGAATCAAACACGAATTATTTACAAATGGCTTAGTTCGTTTAACATGCACTATATAAAAGTGAGATGAGATGCCTTCAATGTTAAAAAGCACTCTCACTCCTTTATCTTAATTTGTTTTCAATGGGTAAACACAGTTTTCATCTTTGTTATATACACTTTGTTCATTTCCCAACGGATTTACAGTATTTTATTTCAACTTTTCTCTCTTTCTTTTTCAAGCTCACCAAGTCTTTTCTGTCTCTTTGATCTTCATCTTCTTTGACCGTGAACTACACTATCAACCTCTACTCACCATATGGTCATGTGACATTTTCCGTCATAAGGCGGAGAATAAGAATATTTCAACACACTCAATAGATTAAACATGATTTACCCTGTATAATTATGAGGTTTCAGAAGTAAAAATAAAAAATACGTTTGTGATGCCGGAATTAACAAAATAATCAAAAAAAATTACCGACAGTAAAAGTGTAGTTTGTGACCGTAGCAAGCGGAAAAAAAAAAAAAAAAAAAAAAAAAAAAAAAAAAACGGGACGACATTATAACCAGACCTCTTGAAATCATCAGGGGAACCACCGCCGTCAGTAGAAGTATAACTTGTTGCCTGAAAGACATAAAGTAGGAGGAAAATGGCTTCAGCTGTCACAACGCTTCGAATTTTCGGGGAGTTCAGCTTTTTTCTGTAATGAAAAAAACCTTTTTTTTTGTGGGGCATTCCGGCACAAGTAGAAGCAACCTTATCCTGCCACGTCTTTCAATCAATTCCTCCTCTCTACTCACTTTCGCCCGCCGTCCCTCCAACTCTCCACCGGTGTCAGCAAAGAAATTAAAGAAAAAGGTTCTCTCTTTACTTTGTTGGAATCATTCTTATCTGCTAACCGTGTGAACAATGTTTCCACCAAATGGGCTGTTGATTTTTTTTTTTTTTTTTTTGATGTTCTTTCCATCTGATTTTTTACGTGATAAAGAATTTTTCTTTTTGGAAGAGAGTCTGCAAAAGTAGCACCGTTCACCTACTGTAGAGTTTGTTACCCTTCTTTTGGGGGAGACTGGAGAGAGAGGGGGAGAGATCTGAGATAAGATGTTTTCTGCTGGTCAAGTGAGTGTTGATTCTTGAGTGTCCACAGATTAAGTAACATGTACTCTGAAACAGAATGATGACTGCAACTGATTCTTTTTGAACATGCTGGTAACCTTTCCACTAAAGACTTCAGTAAAAATAGAATAACTGGTTATCAAGAATTTTTGCACTTTTGGCTTTTATTATTGTCTGTTAGCACTGGTTCTTGAATAAACAGCCAAAAGGCTTATAGATTGTTTGCCTTGGGAGAAAACCTTGAGTAGTAGTATACTATAAATGTTCACATAAGTTGAATACGGACACTTGTGTGGTCAGCCTACCACTATTTGTTTTTCAATGATATTAGCTGCATTTCAATCCAAGTCATCAGTATTACTTGCAGCTTCGGTTTTAATTTTTAATCGAGCGAATATGGTTTGTTAGTTTATGTGATATCCCACTTCTTAGCAAATCACATTTAAACGTGCAACAAAATGTTAAGAGTTAAGAGTTTTCTTTTACTTGTTTGTTGCAGAAAAATTCCAACGTGAAAGATGCTAAAGAAGATGAAGATATAGATGAAGATGCCTTTGAGGCTCTTTTTCAGCAGTTGGAGGAAGACTTGAAAAACGACAGCTTATCCATTGATGAGAACGATGATGATATAACTGAGGACGACCTTAAAAAGCTTGAACAAGAATTGGAAGAGGCATTGAAGGATGATGAGTTATTCGGGGCTTTGGGCTCAATTGGGAATATAAAAGAAGATGATAATGAATCTGAAAACGAGGAAGACGAAGAAGAAGAAGGAGACGATGATGATGATGAATACCAAAATAGTTCTGATGTTGATGATGTTGATGATGAAGGTGATGATGAAGAAAACACAGTTAATCTTAGAACCTGACAGCTTAAAAAACTGGCTTATGCTTTGAAAAATGGTCGTCGAAAGATCAGTGTAAGTGCTATTATGTTTATTTAGTGGTGAATTAGGTCAACCCCAAGCAAAGGCTTTAGCTTTTAATTATTGGATTTCGCTTTTGCAGATAAAAACCTTCTGTCACGACTTATGCCTTGATAGAGAACTTGTTCTTAAACTACTACGCGATCCTCCTCCCAATTTGCTTATGTTGAGTGCTACTTTACCTGATAACCCTGTTTCAAGAATTGAGGAGCCAATTCACGAATCAACAGAAACTGTTTTTGTGGAGACAGACACGGACATTCAAGGGCCGAGGAGGGAATGTGAAAGTGCCGTGCATGTCTTGCAAAGAGATTGACAACTAGAAAAGGATAAAGAAATCTCACTTGAAACCCTTGAATTGGTTTATCATCGTACCAAACGCCCTAATCGTAAGTAAAGCATTGTTAGATTGCTCTTAGAATCTTAGTGTGAAACGTGTTGTGTTTATTCTCTAATAACTTGCTTTCATTACGGTTTCACACCATTAATGCTGAGGTTTGGAGTTATATATGTCAACTTGATGCAGAGTCGATGATTAGCGAAAGATAGTGCAAGTGACGCACCTTCCTCGGAAGAAGGTTATCAAATGGTTTGAGGACAAGCGGATTGAAGATGGAGTTCCCGAACGTCGATCCGTTTCCAACGGTCTCTTTGAAGCACACTTTTCTTGAATATGAGTATGGATATGAATATTCTCCTAAAGCACATTCATCAATCACCCAAGGCTTTGATTTATGTTTGATCAACTTATTTGAAAGCGGATATTACGGAAAATTATTTTAGTTTTTGAAGTGAGAAGACCAAATAGAACTTATACACCATAACAATGAAATATACAAACTACTCAAACATAATTTCACATATAGATACAAAGTAGGAAAATTTACATGTTCTTATAGGTAACTTTGAGTTCCAAGCTATCATGAATAAACCAACAAACGGTAGTATACAAAGAACAAGTATATATGTTCATGGTTACATATATATATACAAATATAGACATAGCCTTGATGCTAATAGATACAGATATATACATACAAACAAGATTAATTAATAGTAATAGGCGACAAGCATGGCTCTGTGATTGTTTCTCATAGGGAAAACCAGTTGCTTTAGAATCATCAAAGCATCCCAAACAAAGATCCCATGTAGGTTTCCTTCATTCTTGAGCCTATTGCAAGCTTTAAAGAATCCATTTTTGGGGACAAACCCCCACTCCCATCTGTAGAGAAACTGGCCAATATCTTCCCACCATTATAGTTAGATGTTTGGGTATGGAAGTAGTCTATGAACTGAGAGACTGTGGTCCCTACATCATATGCATAGAACTGGAAATTCACATAGTCTATAACATGTCCATAGCTTTTCCACAAGGCTTGGTAATGGCTTTGAACTTCATCATCATCGAACGGTGCGATCGAAGCGAAAGAAGTCACACCATTTTTCTTTAAGGTCGATATAAGTTGTCCCACGCATTCCGCAAAGGTTTCTGGGTCTGCGTTGAAGTGTTCGCAGTCGATGTCTATACCGTCTAGATTGTATTGTTGGATGATATCTGTGAGTGAAGATACAACATTGGAGACCCACGACTCGATCGAGGAGGGCTGAAAATATGCACTTTCGCCTTGGACACTGTCCCCTCTTAAGCTTACTGCAACCTGCAGATTCATTACATAGCAAATAAAACATAATGAAATATGATGGATATGACATATACGCACGCACGTAGGACATTTCATCTACTCAGTATTACATGCATTTTATATAGTTGTAAAGGCGATAACGATATATATATATATATATATATATATATATATATATATATATATATATATATATATATATATATATATATATATATACAACTACAACCCCACACACACACATATATGATTTCTATTTGAACCCCTATTTACTACTTGCACCATATTGATGAATATTTTTTGGATGAAAAACGCCACTCACATCGTTGTTCGTTGCGGCACACCAACGTCGGTGTGGTATTGATATGATTCAAGAACGGATTTGCCCAGGACCTTCTAAAGGAATCAATGGAGAGCTCGAAACAACGATCTTAGATAATCCAATCTAAGAACGTTGGCAAGAACGCCACAACGCTTGCTCAAGGCGCACGATAAGTTTTCTACAGGGGTGGAACTCTACAACGGGAAGAGATCCTCACTGCAAGTGATAAACAAGTCAATAGACTTAATCAAATTTTCACTCAAAATTAAACTGTTTGTAAAAGAACAACTGCAAGTGCTTTATATAGGCTACAATATTCATGAAACTAATGTATTTAACCAATGTGGGATAAATTACATTGTAATTTTCGCCACTTTATTTTGTAACAAATCTAACTCAACCCTAATAAGCCCAAAAGGCTATTATTTGCTAAAAATAGCACACCGCACCAATATACTAACATACAAGAACTTTCGCGTGGGCTCAAGCGCCGCGTTTATTCATTAAAACACCGAAAACTAAAATAAACAAAACAAATAAAATGTCTCGGGACGGATCACATCATTCCTCCGGTTGGAAATGATTCGTCCTCGAATCAACAGGACGTCATAGAAGTCAGCATCAGAAACCAAATGACTTTAAAAATGGGAAAACAACAAAACAATTTATAAATCTGTGAAGTATTTGTACATTTATACACAATTAAAGACAATTGCATGTGTTATCCCTTTTTTATAAAATAAAATATTCACCCATTCTATTTGCAGGAAGTCACAAACCTGTTAATCCGGGCAAACATGCACTGCCCCTCGGTAAGGACTATATGTTTTAACCAACTATTATTAGCCGTTAACTCCGCATTCTGGTAGTGATCCATACAAAGTGCCACAACCTTGTGCAAAAACATTGTAAGCTTGTCACATTAACAGCACAGGCTAACTATAAAAGGCGAGCTAGAGATTAATTGGAAAAAGTACCACAATAGCGAAAAAACATGAAGTCAATCTTTTGCTCATGATTGATTAACACAAGTAAATTGTAGGAGGCGTCAACATACTCTCCGGCCATGCGGGGCTGAAACAAAATCTCTTGTTGGAAACCGCTCTTTTGAGAGTGTAAACAATCCTTCGGTGACTTTAAAAGAAGCTTTTGTGTCCCTTCAAAGCTCTGCTTTATAATCGAGTTCAACATAGCACAAATTCTGTAATTGCAGTTAAAAAATAAATATCACACACAGGCATACTCTTTCATTTTTTGACTGATTCAACATAGAAAAGCACGTAGAAACATAAAAACGCATGCTTTTACATGTGTTTTATATCATCTACACCGAAAGCACATGTAATTTTACGTGCTTTTCAGGTGTACTCATTGCAGATGCTCTGCACTACAATAATACTTTGTCTATATAGCCTATTATTGGGATTATTTGTCCTGAACAATTGGGACCACGTTCTTTTACGTGTATTTGTATCATCTACACACGAAAGCATACGTATTTCTACGTGCTTTTCACGTGTACCCTCATTGCAGATGCTCTGCACCGGAATAATAGTATAACACACCGTCTATATAACCTATTATTGGGTTTATTTGTCCAGAACAATTGGAACCACGTGTTTTTACGTGTATTTATATCATCTACACACGAAAGCACACGTGTTTTTTTTACATGTATTTACATTGAGGACTCTCTGCAGTAGAATTTACCACCTATTATTGGGTTTATTTGTGCAGAACAATTGGAGATTGCGAAAACTAATCTGAAGAGACTGAGTGCTGACCATTCTTGAAGCAAATGGCGTGTGTGTGTGTTTTGTTTTTGTAACCTTGAAAAACAGTTGGGGCGTCTTAGGTTGATACAGGTCCAGGGATCCAGGACGACGCCTCAACTGTTTTTCCAAAGTTATTTGACAACTTTAGGTTGCCCCTCTGTTCTTCCTGTTCCTCAAACCCACTTTCGGTTTTTTATTTTTCATTCATTCGCCTCCGCCATTTTTCTGCTGCAGTTGCCGCCGGTAATTTTTGTTGTTGCTCTTCTTTTTGCATTTCATCAAATTTCGTTTAATTTCTTCCATGATGCTTGTTGCTTTTAAGTGCGTAAACTCGTATTTTCCATATATGTTTTTTTTATAGTTTCAATGTGAATGTTATGCAAATGGACGAAATTTCCAGCAAATCCACTGCCTTTTTAGCTATTACAGTGCTTATATTGTGGTTTCCATGAGGAAAAAAAGGTAGTGATTGTGTAATTCGTGTTAACTTATGTAACTGATTAATGGAAACTTGTGTTGAGGTAGAGCTTAGACTAAAGTATAAAGCGCATTTGGTTCATTATGAGTTTTTGTGTTGTTTTTTTTTCCTCTTCTTTGAACTGTTAGTTGTAGCATATCTTTGATCTAGCATAATTGCGATTATTTTTTAGGTAGAAGAAATGTCAGCACGAAAGTATATCCTTTGGTAATGACTAATGACAAAAGAAAGAATAAGAAAAATTAACACAAGCTTTAAGTGGCTCTCTTAACAAGTATTTCACATCTAGTAAGTCGAGTGAAAGTGAAAGTGAAACTATTTCTATTGAAAATTTGGTGCGTGAAGAAGTGGTAAATGTGAATCCCATGGATATTTTTGACCACGAAGAACGAGAAAAGGCCAATACTGACATTCCTCCGGCTCAAGAACACCATGTAAAATCTTTAGACATTTATGATCCAAATAATTGGAAGTCAGTTGATCATAATCTCATAGACTTGCTGGTGGAAAAGAGGGCCAATAAGAGTCGAAATGGAAGAATCTGAATATCCGAGGGATAATCACATAATAAGCGACACTTTTCAAATGTGCATTATACTCGTTGCTTGCCCAACGGAGAAAAGCAAGATAGAAGATGGCTTGTGTATTCAAAATCCTCTGATAAAGTGTTTTGCTTCTGTTGTAAGCTTTTTAAGAGTAAAAAGGGAGATTCTAGATTGATTACTACCGGGTTTAAGAAATTGGCACATCGTTGGAAGCAGACTCAAACAACATGAGTCAAGCAGTGAGCACATAATGTGCATGAACAAATAGATTGATTTGGAAATAAGACTGAGGCGTAATCAGACAATTGATAATGTTGTGCAAGAGCGAATTATGGTAGAGAAAGAGCATAATAGACAAGTTTTCATTCGAGTGATAGGGCTATTAAATGTCTTGTAAAAAACAATTTGGCTTATAGTGGATTTTCGAAGAATGGTGATGAGGAAGACAATGAAATGTTTTTAGGTTTGATCATGTAATACAAGTGTACTTAGAGCGTCTTGAAAGCAAGGAAATTCAGTATGACTACCTTAGCCACGAAGCTGGCTAATGAGGTGAAAAGTGCAGTACTTGAAAAGATAAAAAAAAAAAATGTAAAATACTTCTCAGTTATACTTGATTGTACACGTGATGAAAGTCATGAAGAGCAAGCAGCTTTACTCATTCGTTGCGTAAATGCATATGATTTCCCTGTTAAAGTCGTAGAGTATTTCTTAGGATTTATCAAGACATCTCTTTTAGGATTGAACATTCAAGACATCCGTGGGCAGGCTTATGGTAATGGTGTGAAAGGGCATCGCAAATGTATACAAAGTAGATTGCTTAGCATCAATCCTAGAGCATTTTATGCACACTGTCATGATTTGAATCTTGTATTTTGTGATATGGCAAACTCATCTCCTAAGGCTAGAAGTTATTTTGGTTCAGTTCAATGCCTTTATAAAGTTTTTTCATCTCCAACAAAATGGTGGGACATATTGAAAAGACATGTGAATGATCTCACATTTGAACCTTTATCTCATACTCGTTGGGAGAGCCATATTGAATGTGTCAAAACAATCAAATATAATGCTTTGAAAATCAGGGATATGCTTTGTTTGACTTAGTAAGTTCCGGAGATCCCCTAACCTCCTGTCAAGCAAAATCATTAGCTACACATGAATTTGAGAGCTTTGAGTTCGTGGTTTGCACAATAATTTGGTACGAAGTTTTGAACGCCGTTAGTATTGTGAGTAAGACTGTTCAGAGTGAGGACCTGCAAATCCATGTTGCAATAGATCAATTGAAGGCCTTATTGCTCGCCTTCGTGAATACATAGAGCATGGTTTCAGGGATATGCTTTGTTAGAAGCGCAAGAACTTGCTCGAGAAATGGGGATATTGAGCCGTTTTTTTGTGAAAGAACACATATTCATATAAAAATACTCTTTGATGATGAAGATTCAAGTGAAGAAGCCATGTGTTCTCCACAAGGGAGTTTCAGATCAGAGTACTTCTTGTATATTGTTGACAAAGCTCTCACCTCATTTAATGAAATACTCAGAGAAAGAAATTTCGGCTTCTTGTTTGATTTGAAAAAGTGCATTGATGATTCAAAGTTTGAAAAGTTCTTGTGAAAACCTTTCAAATATTTTGTCACATAACGGACAAGTTGATCTGGACGTGAATGAGTTATTTATGGAGTTAAAATTTGTTAGACATGTTTTGCCATCAGATATAGGAGGACCTATCCAAGTATTGAATTATTTGAAAAAGTGTTATGGTGGTTATCCAAACACGGAAATTGCTTATCAAATGTTGTTGACTATTCCGGTTACAGTCCCATCTGGGCAAAGTAGTTGTTCAAAGTTGGAGCTATTAAAGAACTATCTTCAGAGCACGATGTATGAAGAATGCTTGAATGACATGGTTGAGAAAATTGATTATTCTACGTTGTTTAATAAATTTGCTTCTGAACGTGTTAGAAGACCGACTTTTAAGTAGCATCCAGCAAAAATGTTTGAAGTAAGTTCAAATTTTCCTTTTCGCACATACCCTTTACTTTAGTGTGATAATTTTTTCTTTCAAAAATTAAATCCAAAACTCTGTGGATGTATTTCTGCTTGATTCTTTCAGTATGTTTTTCTTTTTATTTTAAGACATTTGTTTGTTGTGGTTTTTGATAGTTTTTTTAAAGAAAAATGCTTTGTGCACAACACATCTTACACCATTGATTGTGATGGACCCTCAATGTCCTACACCGTAAGATGTGTCATGTTGTTCTGTTGTGTCCTTTTTTTTTTTTTTTGCGGACATAGCATTACTCGATTAAAAGCGTAACTTTTTCTAGTTTGTGCTTTTTGAAGGATATTAGCAATGGGAGACAAGAAGAAGGCAGGTTCCATTTTGGTGAGGCTTGTTTCTGCTGCTGGAACAGGTTTCTTCTATGTAGTCAAGAAGACCAAGAGGCTTCAGACTAGCCAGACTAAGCTCGAGTTTCGCAAGTATGATCCTCGTGTCAATCGCCACGTTCTCTTCACCGAGGCAAAAGATGAAATGAATGTTTTCTTTTGCAATTTTAGCTTATTTATAAGGTTGCTGTAAGAATTGTTGTTACTTCTTTTGATGGGCATCCATTGTTGAATGCTGTGTGTTATTTGAGGAATTTGTTGTCCTCTTAGACTTGAATTATGCAATTTTAGGTGAATTTTATGTCTGTAGTGATCTTCTCTTTTGGTGAAAGTGGTCTATTTTGATGGTGTTTGTTTATGTGTTATTTTCTGATGTGGTTATTGGTAAATCCACTTTGCCACCACACTTCGGGTTATATTCGAATGGACAGTCGACTCCTGTAAAGTCGAATTTTGAGCTTACGTTCAACTTTTTCAGGGCTTGTATGACGTTGGTGTGCCCAAAATAAAATAAGACTCGAAGAAAACTAACAATTAGTTAAGGGACATCAAAGCATTGTCAGTTTTCTATCATGCCTGAGGCATGACATATATTTTATATCATAATAATCAATCATTGCCATACTTATATTTTCTTTTAAGTTTTAAGCCATCCTTTTGGTCAACTTTCTATTCATTCATGTAAATGTACTAATTAGGCATGTTCTTAATCGCACAATTAACGGATTGTTTGTTTATTTATTTAGCTTTAAATTTGATTTTCAAAATCATAAATAATACTCTATCCGTTCCAAAATATAAGTCATTTTGAGTGTTTTCATACAAATTAAGAAAATGGTTGAGTGACGTAAATTTTAAGAAATAATGCCTAAAATATCTTTTGATTATCATTAATAAATGATTATAACATATTCGAAAACAGTTGAATTATTAATAAATTAAGAGTAAAATAGATATAAAAAAAAGTAATAAATGCTTAATTGTTTAATATAAAATTATTTATGTTATAGACAAATAAAAAATGTAGAATGACTTATATTATACTCTGCGACGACATAAGTAACACTTTTGACTTTTCATCATTCTTGATCAAACATATAACATACAATTTCAAGTTCACAAACTTGACAGAACTCCTCTTGACCGCCACATTTGACACCCTCCAAGACCCCAACAACCCCCTTCTTCTGACCTGTCCCTGGACATAGGTCAACGTAGGATTCTTGAAAAATAACCGAAAGTTAGGGTCTTGATTTTTTTTTTTTGATCCAATGAGTTAATGATCTAAACACATGACATATCTTTTAAAAATCGTTTGGTTTTTTTTTTCTTCCCGAAAGTTCCTGTTTTAATAAATGGGCCTAATGCATCCCTTAAAAATATATTCTTAGTTCTTTCTCATGCCCTCAAAAAAAAGTTCTTTCTACATGAAAACAAAAAATATGTATATGTGATTTTTTTTTTTGACGGTTAATATGTGATTTATTATAAATTCCAAAATTAATAAAATATAATATATTAATATCCCATCTCATTATCCTCAATTCAAAGTCATCAAAACCCTATTTTCAACATTTTGCACCTGGAAATCAACATCCATGTAGGTTTGAAAAGAAAAATAAAAAAAAAAAAATAGAAACATACCCCGAAGTCATTTTCCGAAACCTCACAAAAATGAAATCATCACCCTTCATTTTTGTTTTTATTCTCTTACTCTTGTCTCGTCAGGAAGACATTTTAATCAATCTTGCTCTTACTATATATTGTGCAAACCTGTGGGACGACGAACGACTAAAAGTTTGTCGTTTTCTGTTTTTTTCCAGGCTTAAGCAAAACGGCGTCGTATGAATCCAACAGTTTTTTTATATATTTGTTTTTTTGGGTTAGGTAAAACGACGTCGTATGATTTGGTACGGTAAGTAGGGCTGTAAATGAACATAAGTATTCAATTCGATTCGATTCGGAGTATTCGGCTCGAAAAAGCTCGATTCGAGCTTGGTTCGTGGATTCAAAATTCGAGCCGGACCTTACAAATTAGATATTCGATGGTCGAGCCGAACATGTTCGGCTCGAATATCATTCTTTTATATATATATATATATATATATATATATATATATATATATAGGCATTGACACAATTGTCATTCGACTCATTCAGTCATTCTGATTCTCTTAAAGCTACGTTTGGATCGAAGTAAATGGATATAAAGAAAAAAGAAAGATAGTAACAGAAAAGAAAGGAGAGGGGAAGGAGAGATTGTGAAGTTTATTTTGAGCGTTTGGAAAGAAGTAGACGGTAAGAAAATGAAGGTTTAAAAGTGTGGTTGAAATATCAATGAAAAAAAAATACTTGACAGGGTCATTTTAGTCTATGTATAAATCCCAAAATGATACTCCCTCCGTCTCACTTTGTTTGGGACTTATTCCTTTTTGGGGTGTCTCAAAATAAGTCTCATATCTAAAATTAGATTAAAAGTTGTCTCTTAACTACCTAAATTGCCCCTAATGAAGTCTGGCTTTTTTTTTTGGTTTTGTTTTTTTATACGTTGATTCCCTAGAAGACTCATTTACTTCTCCGAGTATCAATTCTAGTGACCATTAATGAGACTGTTCATATTACCTGGGGTAGATGAAGTCTGTATTTTTTTTTTTTAATTACGTATTCCCCATTACCAGCAGAGATAATCATCCACAGCTTATGCCACTCTTATTTAAATCTCACTTTAGCAGCTCATGTAGATGATTAAAAAAAAAACCTTCAAAATGGATTTCATCAGCAATTCAAAATCAAAGGCAGCTTATCAGGAGGTGAAGTTGGATATCTTTGAAGATAATGATGAATTTGAGTTATTTCCAGTCAACGAGTTTGAAGACATAGAGAGTAAATGGAAGAAACTGATCCATGGCCGGGAAGATGAAGACACGGGAGCGGAATGGAAGAAACCGATGTTGTGGGCAGATGGTTGGGACGATGAAGGCATCAATGATGATTTTTCTCTGCATATTAGAAGGGATTGAAAAGAGATTACACAAGATGACATGCTGAAAGGAATAAAATTGATTGAACACCAACATTCTAATTCGTCCTCCATCTCTTGTGGTGAATCGAAAGCAGCAAATAAAAGGATGAAACCGGATATCGATTTGAATACTCCCGCCAAGATCTTGGTTTTGATTTAAACAAGTTTCCGAAGATGTGGAGGAATTTTTCGAACATCAAGAGAAGAACAAATGCTTTACCTATGTTGAAGATATATCTTCCAAATTACTTTTAAATGTGAAGTGGTGTTGTGGGATCTTAGATTGAGGAAGTTGATTTAGAAAGCATGAATTTTGTCATTATGTTGTCTTATGTTACTGATAATTTAATTTTGTCATTCAATTGTCTTATGAATTTTCCCAATTATTATCTGCACATCTCATGTGCTAAATTTTCAGAAAAGATAAAGCCCCTTTCATCCGGATCAAATGTTGTTATCCCACAAGTTTATTTGATAAGAAGCTTGGGTATTTTTGTATGGATTGTGGCTATGCTTTGCCCTCACACCAATTGGGTGAATTGCCTGAAGAAAAACTGGATTTATCGACAAATATGATACCCGGCCTACTGTTATTCACCTTATACAGAAAGGAAAAAGAAGAACGTGAAAGTACCCATAATTTTAGGAAATGGTATTGGACTGATTTTGTGAAATGGTATTTGTGAATTTTAGGAGTAATAAATATTGGACTGATTTTATACAGAAAGGGAATTGATAAAATAGAAAGGGTAAAAATGGAAAAGTTCTTTATACTAGATAAACACATTAAATGATGTTTTTCTTAATTTTATGAGTTCAAATGCCTCAAACAAAAGTGAGACGGAGGGAGTAAATGATAGGGTCATTTTAGTCTATGTATAATATTTCAATAAATTATGCCTCGTTTCCTTCCAAATCTTGTCAGATATGATAAGAAATCAGCCTTCTAAAATTATGAAGAGCCTAATCCCTTTGTCTCCCTCCATCTCCTTCCGTTTCCTCTACATTGGAACAATCCAAACACTCAAAATATTATCTTCTTAAATCATCTCCTTTCTTTTTCCCGTGAAATCTACTCAACCAAACAGGGCAAAAAGAAAACCCTAATCTAATCCCTTTCCCATCCCAGAGCCCCGCTGTTTCTCCCCCTCCTCCCCCCCCCTCCCCCCTCCCCCCTCCCCTGTCGTCTGAGCCCTCTCTGCGCTTGCCTGGCTGGTGAGTGGTGGCTTCCTCCTCGTCCTCAGTCCTCCCTACTACCTAGTCCCTCCATCCCTCAACCTCAAACCTCCAACCGTAGCCGAGCACTAGCAGCCGCAGTCCCGCAGAAATATGGGTCGTTCTGATGTACAAACCAAAGATTAAAAAAGACTTTTCACTGCAGCGTCGTATCGATTGAGCCATTAGCTACGGGATTCTTCACCGGCGGGATCTTCACGTAGCGACCGGTCGTTCCGCCTGAGGTATGTCAATTTCCGGCCAATCTCCTGTATTCAAGCTTCGTACCCTGCAAAACGATGTTTTCTTTAATTATAGATATACAGTTTCAATTCTATTTGCTTCGCAGTGTCCTTTGCTCTCAAAAGATTTGTGTGGCTCGTGTTTGAAATTGTGTCTCTCAAATTGAGTTTATTGTTTTTTTCAGCTGAAAAGTCTGCATATTCGTTCGTTTTACCATGATTCTTGTAGCTGAGTTCTGATGTAGTAAATTCTGATTTTTTTTTTAAAACTCAGTTCGAGCCGAACATGTTCGAACGGTTCCACATGTTCGAGTCGAACCGAGCCGAGCTTTTTTTCCCTATATACCAGGCCAAACCCGAGCCGGATAATGAAAATCTAAGGCTCGGCAATTTCGAACCAGGGTTCGGTAGAGTTCGGCTCGTTTACAGGCCTAAGCGTAGGTCATTCTAAACTAGTTGGAAAACACTCTAGTCTAGTCTTGTGTATATAAATTGTACCGTACAACATACTATAGAATACTTGGGGACATTCTAGAATGTCCTACACTTTTACAATAATAATAATATAATCTCCTAATACAAAATATATTTTAATGTCGTTAATCTTCTTACACGGTGATCGATGATATAAAAATATGTTATATGATGTTTTTTTTTTTGGATTCAGATGCAACATGGCTAAATTGTTTTTAATATATATTATATTTCATATGATGTGACTACTTAGGTTTAAATGAAATAATGTGGTAAGTTATGAGGTAGTTTGGTCAATAAGGTCACCCTAGGAGTGAAATGGAACCCTAACCTAACTATGTTTTATTTTACTTTCACGTAGATTAGCCATCATCTCCAATATGTAACCATGGGAGGCAAACTACTATATTTATGTTTTATTTTACTTTCACGTAGATTAGCCATCATCTCCAAGATAATATGTAACCATGGGAGGATGCAAGAATGCTGTTGGAGGATAGGATTTTGTATATCGAGTCTCATATAATTGCAATTTAATTGTTCAAGCACGATTTTCTCCGTATAATATTATATGTTTTTGTATTGACGAGTCTCTAAGCCGCCAACAAGTACGCCTAGACTAGGGTTTTATTATTATTGTTTTATGTTCAGTATTTACCTCTATTGTACTTATATATAAACGATCTATTCTTGTGATGCCAATGATTTATAATTATGAAAGCAGTGACTCTGACGCTATGTAATTATATAAGTCAACACATCGGTGGCATCGATGTTCATAAGTGGTGTCAGAAGTAAAAAGAAAAAATACATTTGTGATGCCAGAATTAAAAAAATAATCAAAAATTTTTACCGATAGTGAAAGTGTAGTTTGTGACCTTAGCAAAGGAAAAAAAAAACCGGGACGACATTATAACCAAACCTGTTGAAATCATCAGGGGAACCGCCGTCGTCAGTAGAAATATAACTTGTTGCCTGAAAGACATGAAGTAGTAGGAAAATGGCTTCAGCTGCCACAACGCTTCGAATTTTCGGGGAGTTCAGCTTTTTCTGTAATGAAAAAACCCCTTTCTTTGTGGGGAATTCCGGCACAAGTAGAAACAACCTTATCCTGCCACGTCCTTCAATCAATTCCTCCTCTCTACCCACTTTCGCCCGCCGTCGCCACACAGCCTCCAACTCTCCACCGGTGTCAGCAAAGAAATTAAAGAACAAGGTAATCTCTTTACTTTGTTGGAATCATTCTTATCTGCTAACCGTGTGAACAATGTTTCCACCAAATGGGCTGTTGATTTTTTTTTTTTTTTTTTTTTGATGTTCTTTCCATCTGATTTTTTACGTGATAAAGAATTTTTCCTTTTGGAAGAGAGTCTGCAAAAGTAGCACCGTTCACCCACCGTAGAGTTTGTTACCCCTTCTTGGGGGGAGACTGAGAGAGAGGAGAGATCTGAGATAAGATGTTTTCTGCTGGTCAAGTGAGTGTTGATTCTTAAGTGTCCACAGATTAAATAACCTGTACTCTGAAACAGAATGATGACTGCAGCTGGTTCTTTTTGAACATGCTGGTATCCTTTCCACTAAAGACTTCAGTAGAAATAGAATAACTGGTTATCAAGAATTTTTGCACTTTTGGCTTTTATTATTGTCTGTTAGCACTGGTTCTTGAATAAACAGCCAAAAGGCTTATAGATTGTTTGCCTTGGGAGAAAACCTTGAGTAGTAGTATACTATAAATGTTCACATAAGTTGAATACGGACACTTGTGTGGTCAGCCTACCACTATTTGTTTTACAATGATATTAGCTGCATTTCAATCCAAGTCATCAGTATTACTTGCAGCTTCGGTTTTAATTTTTAATCGAGCTTAATATGGTTTGTTAGTTTATGTGATATCCCACTTCTTAGCAAATCACATTTAAATGTGCAACAAAATGTTAAAGAGTTAAGAGTTTTCTTTTACTTGTTTGTTGCAGAAAAATTCCAACGTGAAAGATGCTAAAGAAGATGAAGATATAGATGAAGATGCCTTTGAGGCTTTTTTTTCAGCAGTTGGAGGAAGACTTGAAAACGGCGACTTATCCATTGATGAGAACGATGATGATATAACTGAGGACGACCTTAAAAAGCTTGAACAAGAATTGGAAGAGGCATTGAAGGATGATGAGTTATTCGGGGCTTTGGGCTCAATTGGGAATATAAAAGAAGATGATAATGAATCTGAAAACGAGGAAGACGAAGAAGAAGAAGGAGACGATGATGATGATGATGAATACCAAAATAGTTCTGATGTTGATGATGAAGGTGATGATGAAGAAAACACAGTTAATCTTAGAACCTGGCAGCTTAAAAAACTGGCTTATGCTTTGAAAAATGGTCGTCGAAAGATCAGTGTAAGTGCTATTATGTTTATTTAGTGGTGAATTAGGTCAACCCCCAAGCAAAGGCTTTAGCTTTTAATTATTGGATTCTGTTTTTGCAGATAAAAAACCTTGCTGCTGACTTATGCCTTGATAGAGAACTTGTTCTTAAACTACTACGCGATCCTCCTCCCAATTTGCTTATGTTGAGTGCTACTTTACCTGATAACCCTGTTTCAAGAATTGAGGAGCCAATTCATGAATCAACAGAAACTGTTTTTGTGGAGACAGATACGGGGCATTCAAGGGCCGAGGAGGGGAATGTGAAAATGCCAGTGCATGTCTTGCAAAGAGATTGGACAGCTAGAAAAAGGATAAAGAAATCTCAGCTTGAAACCCTTGAATTTGTTTATCATCGTACCAAACGCCCCACTGTAAGTAAAGCATTGTGAGATTGCTCTTAGAATCTTAGTGTGAAACGTGTTGTGTTTATTCTCTAATAACTTGCTTTCATTACGGTTTCACACCATTAATGCTGATGTTTGGAGTTATATATGTTAACTTGATGCAGAATTCGATGATTAGCAGCATAGTGCAAGTGACGCACCTTCCTCGGAAGAAGGTTATCAAATGGTTTGAGGACAAGCGGATTGAAGATGGAGTTCCTGAACGTCGTATCCGTTTCCAACGGTCTGCTGAAGCACACTTTTCTTGAATATGAGTATGGATATGAATATTCTCCTAAAGCACATTCATCAATCACCCAAGGCTTTGATTTATGTTTGATCAACTTATTTGAAAGCAGATATTACGGAAAATTATTTTAGTTTTCAGAAGTGAGAAGACCAAATAGAACTTATACACCATAACAATGAAATATACAAACTACTCAAACATAATTTCACATATAGATACAAAGTAGGAAAATTTACATGTTCTTATAGGTAACCTGAGTTCCAAGCTATCATGAATAAACCAACAAAACGGTATTATACAAAGAACAAGTATATATGTTCATGGTTACATATATATATACAAATATAGACATAGCCTTGATGCTAATAGATACAGATATATACATACAAACAGTACTAATTAATAGTAATAGGGGCAGCAAGCATGGCCTGTGATTGTTTCTCATAGGGAAAACCAGCTGCTTTAGAATCATCAGCATCCCAAACAAAGATCCCATGTAGGTTTCCTTCATTCTTGAGCCTATTGCAAGCTTTAAAGAATCCATTTTTTGGGGACAAACCCCCACTCCCATCTGTAGAGAAACTGGCCAATATCTTCCCACCATTATAGTTAGATGTTTGGGTATGAAAGTAGTCTATGAACTGAGAGACTGTGGTCCCTGCATCATATGCATAGAACTGGAAGTTCACATAGTCTATAACATGTCCATAGCTTTTCCACAAGGCTTGGTAATGGCTTTGAACTTCATCATCATCAAACGGTGCGATCGAAGCGAAAGAAATCACACCATTTTTCTTTAAGGTCGATATAAGTTGTCCCACGCATTCCGCAAAGGTTTCTGGGTCTGCGTTGAAGTGTTCGCAGTCGATGTCTATACTGTCTAAGTTGTATTGTTGGATGATGTATGTGAGTGAAGATACAACATTGGAGACCCACGACTCTCCCCCTCCCCCTCCCCCTCCCCCTCCCCCTCCAAAAAAGAAATAGGAGGTAAAAAAGAAGATATTTTTCCTCCTTGAATGCACACCATATTCAGATTATAGTTGTGTGTATATACCAGAAGAAGGAAAATTTCCAACTTGGATTTTGTGATTCCTACATGTTACTTTGCCAGGGAATTAGGGACATAGTTCATGGCCTGAAGTGTGATGTAGCAATAAACAATGGTTTACTGATGCTGTCTTATCTGTGCAGGTTAGCTCAAAGAATTGTGCTGGGAGATGTTCCAGAACCATTGTGGAATCGTAAGGTCGGAAACATTTTAGTTTGCGTCTCCCTGCTCTTCTTTCTGTTTGAGGTTACATGTATTTCTTCCTAGACTGAAATAAGATCATGGTTTTATAACTGATATAAATTGGAAGTTTCGGTCCATGTTCTCCTTTTGCCTGTATAATAATTACGAGAATTGTCTTAACGCCTATGATTACCTTTTCACAATTAGATTTTCATGTATAATAATATACCTCTGTAAATGTAACAAAGTTTTTATGTGATTTCCTGGCAGGAGACTTTTCTTTTGAATGTCTGTAGAGTAGTTGTAAACCTAACTCATTTTTGATTATTTTAGAATGACCTCTGAGTCTTAAATTGTACTGGCCTGGATTGTATCTGTTGAGTTTATGATTCTTTAACTTATTTGTGAAATAAGATGTATTTTTCGGTTTATGTCATCGGAGCATCGGCCACAACATTATTGATTACACAATGTACTAACCCCGTAATTGTTCACTTATTGAGAGTCTTAATTCATTACTCGCTAATCAAAGTGAAGACGATTTCAAACACTGCATGTATGATGTATCAAAGCTAAACCGTGAAGTGTGGCAACATCTGCAAAGAAAATAACTAATGGGGCATTGAAAATTGTGTGCAATTGTATTTACATTAAACTTTTCTGAAGTTGTCTATCTATGTCAATTGTTTCACCCAGTGGCGTGACTTTCTTTTAATATACGATACTATGATACATAGTTGTAAATAAATAAAAAATATTCATGGATATCAACGGACTCGTGGATATCTGTATGGGGAGGGTATGAGTTTAAGAATTTCTATCCGAATGGGTAATGAGTAGGGTATAGGTAAAGAATTCTTTTGATGTGTAGGGTATGATGTGTAGGGTAATGAGTAGGGTATAGGTAAAAAAATTCTTTTGACACTTTTTATGGAACGAAGACGGTATCGAATTCGAGAAAATATATTGTGTAATCTAGGTGTATGAGACCTAAGATATGGATAAGGAAAACTTGGATTGCCAAATTAATCCTTGCTTCCTGATTGGATATATTGACTAATCATGGAATGACCTATAGTTAAAATGGTACCTAAACTTAGAGCTGTTAAATGAAATTCATGAATAAAGTTCGAACTCAGCTCGTTTAAACTTGTTTGAGCTCGTTTATTTATAATATCGAGCCGAGCTCGATCGGGTTCTCCTGCTTTTTTACTAAATGAGCGAGCACGAGCCTGTTCGTAAACGCTTGTTAGTGTTCGTGAACTTATATAATATATAATATAAATATTAAATATAAATCATATATACACATAATTTTTTTAAGGGAATATATACACAAATAATTTAAGAAATAATAAATATTTTGTGGATGTTTGATTAAATGAGTATTTTGGGTTGAATGATGAATATATTAGATATAAACAAATAATTTCCCTTAAAAATATTATTGAATGAGCCGAGCTCGAGTTCAAGCCTATTTGCGAGTTTGATATCGAACTCGAACATTTTTTATACTTATCGAGTCGAGCTCGAACAGGCTTTTAGGCTTGTTCGTGTTAACGAGCCAAGCCTATCCGACTACAAATGAGCTCGAGCTTGAAGATGATCAGCTACTCGGCTCGGCTCGGCTCGTCCTAAACTTGAAACTTTGATTTGTAGATAAGCATAAGGTTAGGTATGAATGTTGAATCAACAAAATGGTATCTGTGGATGCCAGTGTAAATAATGAGCTATCTTAATTTATCATATTTTACTCTTTCAATTAGTTATTCAATTTATTATTTTAATATGTATAAGTAAGTGCACCTTTCATATAAGTCCTAACAAAGTTTTGGAAGTAATTTATTACCATTCAATAATCATATATCCATTGTGTGAAAGGAATTTAATTAGTGAAAATGTTTCTAAATTTGTACATAGTTTGTGTACACAATATATATAATTAGTGAGAAACAAAGTAATTAATTAATTAAGTGCATGCACCTTTATCTTTCCAAGGTTATTACTTGCAAATAATCAAATGCTGCAAAACTAACTAATGGTGAAATTTATTACCAAATTTGAAGATAATTACACTATTTGTTTCTAAAATATACCAACATTTTGTTATGGTTGGTAATTAATCACTTTTTTTTTCAATGTATCCTAGTAAATAATAGCATATATTATATCAAAAAAATATGAATTAAATGCAAAACCCCCCTTTATAAATCAAATCTATAACCATTTGAACAAGAACACATAATAATCCACTCTCTTATGCATTAATTCTTTACGGATTCTCTATCCGCCGTGTCCTCTTTCCATGGCCGCCGTAGCACCGCCCTCTCTGCTGTCGAACACTACCCATTTTCAACTACAACAACCCGAAGAGAACCTCAAATCCAAAACCCGTTAAACCAACAAAACTTAACCAACCCGAAAGAAACCAAGACCAAACACTACACGCTACTTCTAGTAGTGAATTACATGTGTTTGTTTCTCGGTTCGGTTTCTTCGTCACTCGTCTCAAAATTTTACTTCAACCATAAAGGCGGAAGCCGTTGGGTTTCAACATGGGTTCAATGTGCCGGTTTTCCTCTACTGGTTTTTCCGATTTATCTTCCTTATTATCTTTTTAAATCCACTAAAAGAAAACCCTTCTCAGGATTTAATACAAAACTCTATGTATTAAGTTCAATTATAGGACTTTTATTAGGCCTAAACAATCTTATATTTTCTTGGGCTAATTCGTATTTACCCGTATCGACATTTTCTCTTCTTTTATCAACCCAACTCGCCTTTGTTCTTATATTTTCTATGATTATAGTGAAACATAAAGTCACGTTTTCGAATCTTAATTGTGTGATTCTTATCACTTTGAGCTCATTTTTGCTAGCTTTGGGTTCAAACCGTGACAAACCGCCCGGGTTGACCCGGGAAAAATATTTCTTGGGTTATATATGTGCTATTGGAGCTGGTTTAATGTTTTCTTTGTATCTTCCTGTAATGGAGAAGATTTATAGTCACGTTTATTGCTATTCTATGGTGATGGAAATGCAGTTTGTGATGGAGGTTTTCGCCACGGTTTTTGCTCTTGTTGGGATGGCTTTTGGCGGCGGATTTTCGGAAATGAAGGAGGAGATAAGTGTGTTTGATTTAGGGCCAAAAAAGTATTGGGTAAGAAATAAATTCACTATACACAAATACGCTCCGAACTGTTTGTTTTATTGATCCACCTAGACGATATGATGCATGCCTAAATATATGATGAAAGTTATCGAAATAAACAAACGTCACGTATCAGCAATGTCACTTATGCGCAGCAAAACCCCACTTGAATTACATGACACGTCATTAGAGGTTTCACTGCATCATGTTGTAGCTGCTACATCATGATAGTCATGTGTCAATAGACATCACTCATGATGTGATAGCGAGACCCCTATTCAAATAGATACCAAATCATTACAGGTTTCACTTACAGATCATGTTGTGGTTGCCGCGTCATGAGTTGTCTCGTGTCAATCACTCACCCATTATGTAGCAGTGAGACCATTTTTTAAATAGATGTTACATCATCAGATATTTCCCTGTCACGTTATGTTGTTTTTGTCACATATGCATGATTTCACTATCAGATCATGTTATGACGTGGGTGGTATTACTGTTACATCATATTATCACCGTCACGTCATATTATGACATTTTTTTGTATCTGTGTAGTTGTTATAAATAGGTGTATATATAGAACTATTACCATGTCATATGAATTACTTAAAATATAATATAAATCTTTTATTTCAAAACATGTAGACTTGAAATAGAGCAAGATCTCTCAATTGATGTTCATTCTTATCTTTTGAAATTGTGTCTTTTTATTAGGTGATTGTGTTCCTTAACATTGTTACATGGCAACTTAGTTTCATGGGCACCGCCGGAATGGTTTTCCTGACGACGTCAGTCACCGGAGGGATCTGCATGACGGCGCTTCTGGCCATAAATGTGGTGGGCGGTGTGGTGGTGTATGGAGATCAATTTGGTGGCATCAAAGTGGTGTCAACTTTGATGTGTTTATGGGGGTTTTCTTCTTATGTGTATGGAATGTATATGAAAACAAAGAAAAGTGTAAACAATGAGAGGTCCGATGAAGATAACCGGTCGACGGAAATGGCTGAGCTCGTTAGGAATGGCGGCTGACTATGATCCATTTATCATAACGTAGGCTTTACATTCATCAAAAAATGAAAGATCATGTTATGTAACTCAATATGACGCAACTGCTGTGGCAGTGTTATAATCAGTTTTATTTTGTTTCTTTTTATTATTGTTATTGCCAATTAGTCATGTCCTAGTGGTAATTGCTAAGTCTTCGGACTAAGAGGCCTAGAGTTGAATTCCCTCGTCTTCTTTTATACTGTATTCAAATGACCGGAATTAGATCGAATTTGAAGGTGTTTGTGATCGAGGTTGAGTTCGATACTCATGTTAAATTCATGCTCGGGTTCAAATTCGTATAATTTAAAGTAACATTCATTAGATTAGTTATATTAGTTCAGTGCTTGACTCGATTTGAATCGTTTACGTTCATAACCAAACTACGAGGGTTATATGTACCAAGCTTTTAAAAATGCAGGGACAAATACAGCAAATTTTAAAATAGAGAGGACTTTTTGTTAATTTACAGCATATTCATTTTGCTATTCATTCATATTTTATTCTTCCTCCGCAGCTGCTGGCCAGCTCTGCTAATTGATTTCCGGAATCAAAAAAGCCTCAAGAATCAACGATCTAAAACACTGAACAAATACAATGATTATTGTTCAATATAATCATCAGAAAATAATAGTTTCGTTGATTTTTGTATGGATATTCATAGCTTTGTTATCTTCTTTTCAAGTTTCAGCTAAATCGCGGCATCCCATTTCCGTAAGTGGTGTTTTTACTGTTCTAATTTAGCTATTGATTCATTTTTTTTTCTTAGCGTGTATTTAGTGATTTACTCTGTTTTTTTGTTTTTTTGGGTGCGATTATTTTAACAGGATAATCAGATTCGAGCAAAGAAAAACCAGTGTTATGAGGATATTGATAGGTATTTTTTCCTTGAATTTTATGTTAATTAACTTCACAACAAATCTACTGTTATTTGCATCGGAGTTTCCTGGACTTTTGAATAATGGATTCTAGAGCTTAGAATCGATTTTCCAGTGGTTGATTACCTGGGTGAAAGTTGATTGTTAGCTCTAGAATCAACTTTTTCGCAGATTGATTGTTTCTGGTGAGGTTCCACATTAACAAACATTTTTGTCGCCGGAGTGTAATGGATTTTTGCACAGTCGATTCTAAAGTTGAGAATCGACTTTTCAGTGGTCATTTGTTTGGGTTAAGGTGTATTGTCAACTGACGACTCAACTCTAGAATCAACTTTCCGTCTGTTGATTATTTCTAATTTGGAGCCACTTTAAAAAACCATTTTTAGCACCACAGTATAATGGATTTTCTTGCATAGTCGGATCTAGAGCTAGGATTCGACTTTCTGGTAGTTGATTGTCACGTCTTGAATCAACTTTCTGCCGGTTGATTGTTTCACTTGTGGAGCCACGCTAACAAACGTTCTAATGAACTTTAGCACAGTCGATTCTAGAGCTAAGAATCGACTTTCCGGTTGAAAGTTGATTGTCAGAATCAACTTTCTGTGCCAGTTGATTGATTCTAGTGTGATGTCATGCTAAAACCCAAAATCAGTGTGCTCTCATCAAAGATGCCCTTTCCTGACTGATCGAAAACTAAGAACATCGAAAAGAATTAGAAAGTAAAAGATGATAGCTTTATATGGATGGGTTTAGCTTGAAGAACCACTATTGAGTAATCCTACCAAATAAACAAAAGCTATTTAGCAACACAAATCTTCATTTTTGATTGTGAATTTGCAGTGGATTATGGGGTGAAAGATGTATGTCTTCAAAGATAGCCAAGGAGAATTGCGCTCTGCAGTGCGTGTCGCCTATATGTTATCAGCTCATTTACGAGAGTGATCCGGTTAGTTTTAACTTTTCAATTACAGTTGTTTTTTTCTTCTGGTTAATGCACGGGCGTCTTTAGTGGTTTTTTACCCCGGCATCTCACAAGAAACAATCGACTTTTTAAAAGTCAATTCCAGACCTCAGAATCAACTTTTTGCTCTTTGGTTGTAACCTTAGAATTCAACGGTACAAAGTTGACTCTACAATCTTAAATTGAATTTTTAAAAGGTTTGTTGTCACTATGGTGCCACAGCGGTATGATGTGATTATAAGAGAGGTTAATTATGGTTTAATTCAAATTTCAAAATACCGGAGCTACATTCTACTGTGTTGTTGGAGAAATTCTAATGCAGAGAGTCTCTACTACGGAAAATGTGCCTCTGTAATAGAGACTGTGCAGTAGAATGTCCCTCGACGTTTTGTGTACGTTCGTTTATATACATACGTTGTTTATCGTCTTATATATTGGATCATGATTGATTTTAAATGGAGTTTTTTTTTTTCTATTATAGTTGGAAGAAGGGGAGAAAGATTATATCAGGGGCCAAGAGTACAAGTACTGTTTGCACAAGTAAGAACATTATTTGTCTATGCTTAGTTAATACTTGACATAATTTCTGATATCCAAATTTCTTTGTCTGTGCAAAAATGGCTTTAGTTTGAAACTGAAAAGTCTTCGAGGACGAGAATCTGATTCGGCTTAGTGAAAAAGACTATTGAACTTCCTGGTGAGAATCAGGATTCGATTCTCATCCTCATCATCGTCCCGAATAAAAATCCCTTCCCTAACCCCTCCCTTGCAAAAAAAGTGTGTGTGTGTGTGTGTGTGTGTGGGGGTGGGGGGTTCTTCGAGGACAATCATACATGAAATGTGAAAAAAATCAAACGTGTTTGAACTTGTGTTTACGAATCAACAGAGATACACGTGCATGTTTTACATTGTGAATGAAAAACATGCGTTAAAACACGTCGCTGGAGGGATCTCTGCGGTAAATACTGAGGATATGATCCACCCTCCATTTATGATAGTTTAAGAAGACAAACTTTATGAGTTCTTAGGCAATTGAAGTTAATTATATGGATATTTTTCTTTGAAGGGTAGTATTGGGAGGAATAATTTCTTTGCATTAAACTGGTTTTTGGATTTCTGTAATGGCACAGGGATTCTTTGGGAGAGAGTTTGGAAGGCGTTAAAGGTTCTTACGCGTATTAGCGGAATGAGAAAAGCGAGAATGATTCTGAATCGGATGATAACCTCGTGGAAACCGGATCCGGATGATGGCGAGTGGGAATGTGATCGAATGGAATGGAAATTTGTATTTTTCTTTTCAAATGTGTGTTATGTGCTACTTTGTAAAGTGCTTATTGATAGAGACGAGTGAGCTTGAACTCGAAAAAAGAGCTGATTTAGAGTCGTATTTCTTTATGAATCAAGTACGAGTAGCTTACGAGTAATCCGATTCTTTTACGACTCTAATCTTGACGATAAATCGATGTCGAGTATGAATAGCTTACGAGTAATTCGATTCACTTACAACCCTCATCCTGACGATATTGAAGTTTTAATAAAGCGATATCGTTCTGATTCGAGTGTGAGTGGGTTTACGAGTAACCCGGTTCACTTATAATCCTAATCATGAAAATATCACAATTTTTAATAAAATAAAAGTAATTCGATTCATTTACGGCCCTAATCCTGATGAGATCTCAATCTTAATAAAATGACGCCGTTGTGAGACGAGTATAGTAGCTTATGAGTAAAAAGTCGGGCCGAATTCATAATTTTAATAAAACGACGTCGTTTTAACGTGAATTTATATACAAATCATTCTCGTTTTTGCTTTTCCCGTTTCCACTTCGAAAGAGAGCGACGGCACAGCTACTCAGCCTACTCTTTCATGGCGGCGACGTCTTCGTCTTCGTCTTCTCCGAGCTCGATCGAACACCAGTCAGCAGCTTTACAATACATCAATATCCTTAAAGAGGTATACATCTATATATATCATGTGGTAATCGTTGTAAGGAATTGTGATCGATTGATTGATCGATTATGTGTGTGATCGTTGATTTACAGGTTAGGAGCCACGAAATCGCCATTGCTGAGCTCAATAATATGTCTTCTTCTAGGGTACGTGTTTCATCTTTTTTATTGTCCTCGAAAATTTTAGCTTAAATGTAGACCTGAGTAAATGATTTCAAGTTCAATACTTTTACGCCTAAATGCTGGATTTTTTTTTAATTTTTTATTATCCGAGTTAATAACTTCAACACTTCTTGTTCATGTATCAAAATTCAACTTCTTTTATGTTTTCTTTAGCTGTATTCCTGACATTCAAGTGAAGTGTATATATTAGCTGAGCCTGTTTGTGGCACCACAATGGAAATCTACTTTGTCACGATTGTTTCTATAGCTGATAATCGACTCTCTGTTAGTCGAGACTAGGTGAAAGTCCTTTCTAGAGACATATTGATTGTAAACTGGGTGAAAGTCCATTCTAGAGACGGATTAGATTGATTGTTTTCGGTGTGATGTCACACGCTATAAACAATAAGACACCCTTACTAGCTTAATCTCATAGGTGGTAGAATTCTGGTGTTAAGGGGTTCTTTAGGTTTGTAATTGTATGGCTTTTCGTCTGTGATCCTAAGATGTTATCCTTTTCTATTTTTGAGTGTGTGAAGTTATTGTCGAGTTTGGGATAGACGTATAATGCCTAGTTGATTTTGGTTTTGGGGGTGAGCCATTGTTTTAGTTTCATCAAGCGTCTAACAGTTAGCCGTCTTTTAGTGCATTTGGCTCGTGTGGGCGTAACGAGGTTTTAGATGTATTCAGAAGCAGAAAAGTTTACAAGAACATTAGTCACATTTGATCTCCTTGGCTTAATGAAATGTTGCTCCTAGAGGAGGATTCTATCGAGAAGACTGCATAATGGACTATAATAGGAGCTTTTTTTGAATGAAATTACTCAGCGAATGCCTATCTTTAGTTCCATTTTTTATGCATTACATTGCAACTTGAATTAGGATATTGGTTACACATGTACTAGTTAGCTGCTGGATGTTGTGCTTTCTAAGAATGGAAGTCTAAAAGCACACAACTTTATCAAAAAAAGAAACGCTATGGCAATTGGGCTGTATATGCACCCGAAAATGAACGCTCTCAAATGATTCCCATAGAAAATTCACAGATTTACTCCTTACATAAGTCGTTTTGTTAGCTTTCTTTGTTAGTGTTTTTGAAGCAAGGCCCTTTTTCTTGTCCCGTAACTAAAAGTAGTTTAAATCCTGATGTTTTATTTTGGATTGCGTTTAGTGTTTCTTTGTTAGTGTTTTTGAAGCAAGGCCCTTTTTCTTGTCCCGTAACTAAAAGTAGTTTAAATCCTGATGTTTTATTTTGGATTGCGTTTAGTGGCAACACAGTGGTTTTAGCGTGACACTACGCTGAAAACAATTCACCGGCGGTGAACATCTGATTCTATAGCTGAAAAACGACTTTCACACGGTCAATTGATTCCAAAAATCATTTTTTTTTTCTTTTTTGAATACAGGCTGTGTACCTGAGAAATGGAAATATATTTTTCCGAACAACTTTGCAAAAGGCAACTGCATCTGAACAGAGTAAGAAGATGCTTTGTTACTCTGTATCTTTTAGTTTTCACCTGTTGTTATCTTTTGCTTGATGAATCCTCAGTGTTTGTAACGAGGATTACAACGTAAAAACACGTGCTTTTACCTTTATTTATATCATCTACACATGAAAGCACACATGTTCTTTACGTATACTTGCACTGAGGTCACTCTGCAATAGAATCTACCATGCTTTTACATTTATTTATATCATCTACACACGAAAGCACACGTGTTTTTTTAACGTGTAGTTACACACATTAAGGACGTTCTGCAGTAGAATTTACTTGGATTTATTTGTGCAGAACAATTGGAGATTGCGCAAACTAAGCTGAAGAGACTGAGTGCAGCATGACCATTCTTGAAGCCTGATTCATCCTCTAGAAACATTCTATTGCTTTTTTTGTCGAAATATTTTGTTGCTTATAGCAATTGCCTAGTTTGTTTGTTGATTTTTTTCCCTTTCTTTTTTCACAAATACAGATTTATCTTGTTTTAGAATATCTATCGAAATTGTTCTTAAATGACCCCTATGAGTTGTGCCATCTTACTTGTTGATGCTAAAACGCAATTAAGTTGTACATATCGTTCTTTCTTGCATCAACAAGTAAGA
This sequence comes from Gentiana macrophylla, assembly GCA_026214975.1. Taxonomy (NCBI): domain Eukaryota; kingdom Viridiplantae; phylum Streptophyta; class Magnoliopsida; order Gentianales; family Gentianaceae; genus Gentiana; species Gentiana macrophylla. Next base: position 3,396,985 of record CM047813.1, on the reverse strand, counting down.
AAAAATTAGGTGTGCCTTTTAGGGCACCTAATCCTCTTAAAATGAAGGTAAAAAAAATGGGTCCCTTTTAACGGCGGCACATTAAATTTCTTTAGGCATTACAGGAAGGTTTGAAAATAGTGTTTTTGAGGGCAATGATAGATTTAGTGACCTAAGGAATAATGTGGAGCTAGTAATTAGTATTTTTTTTTTTTTTGTTTTGTTGGACAAGTATATAAAATTAAAATAAGGATATAATTGAGCTTCGTTATTCATGAGTAGCTTGGACGAGATGGAGACGGTATTCGGCTTTACTCGACTTAGACAAGCTTGAACTGGGCTAGGCTTAATCAACCTCAAAGTCTCAAACAAGTCGAGCTTGAACTCGGCTAAGCTTAAACAAACTCAAACTCGAGAATACATATCAATTATAAGAAATTGATGCCTTTATTTAATTAATAGAAGTATTATTACAAAATATTGGCAAAAAGCATGCTTTGCATTTCCTAACAACTATAAGATAAAATCGATAGTGAATCAATAGAAAGGGTATGAACAAGAGCGAGAATCTCTCTCTGATAAACTATTTTTTGACTGTCTAAACCAGAATAATAGAGGGGAAATGACACTTTAGTCCTTGTGGTTTAGCATATAAAGATTTTACCCCTATTAATATATGCATTAGCTCTTTTGTGGTTTTAACATATAAAACTTTTACTCTCATAAGGTATATAAATATACGTTTTACACCTATGGTTTAGCATATAAAGTTTTTAGTCCAATATTATAACATAAGTTTCCATTATCATTAAATGCGGAAAACCACAACGGCTACAATGTCACTTTCCCAATCATGAGAAATTCTATTGGGGGGGACAATTTTTATTGAGGAATTTCACTCGCAACATGTTAAAATATGATAGGCGACAACAAATATACCATACAAATAAGCCTATAAACAAAATAGGTCACCACAAACACAGTAAAATCATGCCATGTGTTATGTTTTGATTGATTGCAAGTGGACTATACCTAGTAAAGGGTCTAGGTAATATAATTTATTTATTAATTTAGAGAAATTTTATCCAACAATGATTGTAACACGGTTATACCAATTGACATGAATCAGAACCGATACCACACGTTTACATTCTCTTTCACTTAGTCAGGTATGCATATATGCTAAAGTAAATCGATTCGTGGGTATAAAACACGTCACTTGATATAATTATGTTACGGCCTTATAAAATTTCTCATTCAAAATAATATTTATAGCTTAATTAAGTTTCCCAATACAGCATGAATATAGTTTCTTTACGCTACTATTGTAGAACTATTTGCTTGTTTGAGGGGAGTAGAATTGTTTGATCTGTTGCAACAGAAACAGCTTTGCAACAACCTTTAATCAATGATACGGGCACGACGGTGCAGATGGTCGTTTTGTCAGTACTGATCGTGACACAATGGTTTTTATATTCGATCTCGAAAGAGTACTAATTTGAGACACGTTATCCTACATCAGTTATAACATGTACTTATGCTTTCTTTCATTGTATACACTTCTACGGTGTGAAAAGAGTAGAAATATATTGACATAACACATGTCATACGGTATAATCGTGTTACAACCGTCGGATAAAATTTCTCATTTTAATAATAATGATAGAAAAGGTTACTGTGGCTTGAGGCATAACAGTTGCAGATGTTAGTTAGAGTAGCCAGTTTGTGTGGAGGGAATTACTGTTATATAAGTGGAGCCCGCATGGATGAAACCTTTTATTTTTTTGCAGTATAGCCCCTCATATTTTTTGTAATTTCAAATCATATACAAACAAATTCCTTTTTCAGTTACAGGATCCAGGATCCATTATGATTCGTAAGACACGCCTAAGCCTAATATCAAGAGCGTTGCGTGGGGTTGATTTCCGATTGATAACACCCTTCAGTGCAGGAAAAAATCCTTATGGTTTGTTTTGATATCCGGTAAGCGCGGCGTATTGGAAATGCTTTGTGTTATTCGATTAACCTCTTCACTTTCTGTGGGATCGGGGTGAGGACCTTAATGATAGGGCTTTACCATTTTTTTTTAGAGCGTTGCGTGCGGTATCAGAGTTGACGACCAATTCCGTCACTAAATCTAAGTTTAAACGAATTATGTGTGGTATCAGAACCAACTATCAGTTTCATCGTTAATGCAAGGTTTTAGGGTGTTGTATGTTGTGTATATATATGAGGGCCGACCACAGACAGAACTAAATGTCACGCTAACCCTGTGGGAAACGACAAGATACACCTCTAAAATATTCTGGTAGGATCCTCGTAAAAGAAATTAAGGAAGGAAATCCTTTAAGAGAAAAGCGTAAGCGATGTTTCACATATATACATTGATTTATTACATGACAAAACAGTATAGTGTCATTAGACTCAAGTTTTAAGACATTGCTTGCCAAAAGTTTATAGTAGAACAATTTTTTTAGTAAGCAGTCGTCTATTTCATCACAATCGCGTTTTGTGTCACGTTATTGTATCCATTTTGTTATGATATTAACATTACATTACTCTTCTTCCTTACAACATGGTACAAAGCCAGATATCAGTAACAACCCCCTCCCCCCCCCCCCCTCCCCCCCTCCCCCCCTCCCACCTTTACCCCCACCTTTACCCCAAAAAGAAAAAGAACAAATCAAAACAGCAGCATACTGAGTATGAAAAACCTCCAAGAAAGAAGATCACTAGGTGGGCCCCACGTTATGGGAATCTGAGTAACAAACTTGCCTGGTACATTTTGGTCCAAAAACAAAAATCACAAATAAAAAAAAAAAAAATCATAGTATTATATTTTCAGAAACAAATATCTTGAGTCCCAAGTTCCCCTAACACAAACCAAACCTACCTTTTTCCCTTTTTCTAGCTAAAATCTCCAAGAACTTCTCCCCCACCAGCTCCACTTTCCTTTCGGGTTCGGTAAAGTTCTAATCTTTCATTCATTTCTTGTTCATAGTTGTAAAATCTTGAAGTTTTAGCTCGACCCCATAAAATAAAACATGAAAAGTTTCAATCTTTCATACATTTCTTGTAAAATTTTGAAGTTTCAGCTCAATCTAAGAAAATAAAAAAACCCGAAAAGTTGTCTTTTTGGAGTTTCATTTTGTTTGAATCAAAAAGAGTTAGCCATGTGCAAGTTTAGGGCTGAAGAACAAGACACTTTTTTTTCCCTTTCTTGTTATCTGCAAAAAAAAAGGACTATGATTCTTTTTCTGTACTGTTGTTTTTGTTTGCATTAATTTCATGTACTGAACTCAGAGTTCTTTGTTTTTACTTGTTGAATCTGTTGGAGTAGATAGATTAAAACACAGATAAAACTCGAGTCGTGAATGATGACGATCGTCTCAAAAAAACTATTTTGAGGATTGAAATATTTAAGGGATAAAACAAGTCTTCTCTATTAATTAGAGGAAACATGAACAACAAAATAAATAACCAGCATTACCAGATTGAAGATACCAAACCCAAAAGCTATTACTTGAAAAAGGAACCGTATGCTCAAAAGGACAGATGCAGCCAACGTGAAAGCAGTCTTTTAATTGAAAAATATAAAGATAATTTCTTCTGTCTATTTTGTTAACCAAATATACATATATATATATCCAACAAACACTACCGTTGAGTAGAGAGAAAGTTGGCCAACAACTCCATAAAAGTAGGGGATAGAGAAGACTTAGTCCAACACATTGACTAAGTAAATATATATTAAAATAATTTCAAGAAAAATAATATTTTGAAATATTATGTTTAAATAATACAACAATCCCCCACAAATTTCAAAATATTCTAAGAAAGAGTAATGCTGGATTATGCGAGTGCAACATAATAAAGCGCAGTGTCTTTTTTAATTTATGAACCAAACTTTGGGTGATCATACATGACTTACACAATTATCGGTGAAATGTAAAATTTCTATGAACCAATAATATTTAGTGTCACCGTGGAGATTTCATCAATCATTGCAACCCATTATTTTGTTGTTCAACGCGCTTTTTTGCGCTAATAGGCCATGCGCTGGCGCTGCAGTTATTCATGAGAGCTCAAAGATTTTGGCCATAAAAATCTTATAGGAGCGCCCCACTCCACTCTCTATATAGGTGAATTTCATCAGTGTATCCTGTTTGTTAATACACCACCCTTAAGGAATATGAATTCATTAAGAGTTTAAAACTCAACCTCACAAATCATAGCAGTCAAGCACCCATTGTGCTTCAGTGTCAATATTGACTTGTTATTACCCATATGAACCTACTTCATGGGATCTCCAATCACATAGGTTGGGTTACCATCTCTATTGACATACTGTAGGCCTAAGTCCCATTTCCTTCGAAGTTTTAAGAATTAATTGTCTTCCCACCGGTTTAGTCAGAGGATCAGCCACATTCAATTCTGACTTCACATAATCTATCGAAATCATTCCATCACTAATAAGACGTCTTACTACATTATGTCTCAATTTTAAATGCCGACTTTTACAATTATACGATTTATTTTTTGCATTGAAAATTGTTGCTTGACAATCGCAATGTACCGATACTGGAGGTAACGTATCCTTAGTTAAAGGAATATCGATTAAGAAATTTCTTAACCACTCAGCCTCAGTACCGGTTAATTCTAGAGCTACAAACTCTGATTCCATTGTCGATCTAGCAATGATCGTTTGTCTAGCAGATTTCCATGCAACCGCACCACCTCCAAGTGTAAACACATAACCACTAGTGGGTTTCGTCATATCTGAATCAGAAATCCAGTTAGCATCACTGTACCCTTCAAGTACAGCGGGAAATCCACTATATAAGATACCATAGTTCATAGTACCCCTCAAAAATTTCATTAGTCTCACTAATGCAGACCAATGCTCGTGATTGGGATTATGAGTATATCTACTTAATTTGCCAACGGCATAAGCTATATCCGGTCTCGTAAAATTCGTTAAATGCATCAGACTCCCAATAATCTGAGCATATTTAGATTGAGATATTGGGTCACCACGATTCTTTTTTAATTGAATTTTAGCATCATAAGGAGTACTCACTGGTTTTACATCATAATTTTCAAACTTCCGAAGAAGCCTCTCAACATAATGTTCTTGTGATAACATAATGCCATCATCTCTCCTTATGACTTTAACACCCAGTATCGTATTTGTTTCTCCCAAATCTTTCATATCAAAGTTAGAAGACAAAATATATTTAGTACTATTCACAACTTCCAAACTAGTACCAAATATTAAAATATCATCAACATACAAGCAGAGTATTACGCAATCATTGTTTACAACTTTAGTATAAACACACTTATCCACTTCTACCGAGGAAAAACCATCAGTGATCAAAACTTGATCAAATTTCTCATGCCACTGTTTAGGAGCTTGTTTAAGGCCATAAAGTGATTTCACTAATTTACAAACTTTATTTTCTTGTCCTTTAACCACACAACCCTCGGGTTGAACCATGTAAATTTCTTCTTCTAAGTCACCATTTAAAAACACAGTTTTTACATCCATTTGATGAATAAAAAGTTTATGAATGGAAGCTAAGGCAAATAGAACACGGATTGAAGAAATTCTACTCACATGAGCAAAAGTATCAAAATAATCAATATTTTGTTTTTGAGAAAAACCTTTTGCTACCAGTCGAGCTTTATATTTGTCTATGGATCCATCGGGATTAAGTTTCCTTTTGAAAATCCATTTACAACCAATTGGTTTTGCACCAGCAGGCAAATCTACCAAAATCCAAGTTTTATTTTTTATAATAGAATCAATCTCAGTTTTTATTGCTTCTTTCCACAAAATCGCATCAGAAGAAGAAATAGCATCACTATAAGTTAAAGGTTCATCATCAACAAGAAATGTTTGAAAATCATTTCCAAAAGAAAATTCTTTTCTTGGTCTTTTACTCCTTCTCAATTCCTCATTAGAGGAAATCTCAATATTTCTTTCAACAGGCGCATGTGAAATTCTATCTACCAGTGGATAAATACGTTCAAAAAATTCAGCATTTTTTGTTTCAATAATAGTGTTACAATTTAGAACTTCACTTTTCAAATCACCCAAGTCAGTGTGAATTAAACTCAACAATTCAGTTTCTCTATAAACAGATACACAGGTTTTCTTGGTTATTTTAGTCTCAACACATATTTCACATTTTTCCAGATTATTATAATTAATGCCAGAAATTAAACCAAGAGACTGCATTTTTCTTATATAGCTGACATTAACATGTCCTAGTCTAGCATGCCATAGAGAAATTGAATCAACAATATAGGCAGAAGAAGATGCATATTGATTTACCACGACTACACCATTTTAAATAAAAAGTCCTTGATTAATACGGCCTTCCCCCACAAGGAAATTATTTTTTGTCATGATAATTTTATCTGACTCGTAAACAACTTTAACCCCCACATTTGCCAAAGAGCAACTCGACACTAAATTAAATTTAATGTCGGAATATGTGAAGACCTCATTAAGAGACAAAAGTTTTCCCGAAGAGAGCTTCAAGACAACTCTGCCTTTACCCAATACTTTAACAGTTCTTGAGTCACCAAGATAGACAATCTCATTTTCATCTCCTATGAATTTGTAGGAGGAAAAGGCTTCTCGATTAACACAAATGTGTCGAGTAGCCCCAGAGTCTATTATCCAATTTTTAGCAGATGCTACAGTATTCTTTTGAGAAATGACCGCAACAAAATCATCATCTCCTTCAACCAAATTATTATTTGATATAGGAGGATCACCATTTCTCAGAGCCACTCTTTTACAAAAATGTGAATTTACGCTATGAAACGAATGGTAATGATTAAAGACATACCTCATCGTAGACATTTTCTTGTATGAATTTTGAGATCAAAAATATCTAAACAATACTTCAGCCGAAGAGAAAAGTAAAGCAGCTTCCTCTTTTCTTTTCTTTTTTTTTTTTCTTTTTTTTTTTTTTTTTTTTTTCTCGCACAACTCAAAGCAAATTGTTAGTACTCAAAAAGCTGCTGCTAAAGTAAATTGCAGCAGGAAAAGGAAAATGATCCACAAAAAAAATCTATCTATATGAGAATAGTTTCTTTAGATTGTTGGAGTAGATAGATTAAAACACAGATAAAACCTTGAGTCGTAATAATGACAAGACTGTCCTAAAGAAACTATTTCAAGGGATTGAAATATTTCCCCAGGATAAAACAAGTCTTCTCTATTAATTAGAGGAAACATGAACAACAAAATAAATAACCAGCATTACCAGATTGAAGATACCAAACCCAAAAGCTATTACTTGAAAAAGGAACCGTATGCTCAAAAAGGACAGATGCAGCCAACGTGAAAGCAGTCTTTTAATTGAAAAATATAAAGATAATTTCTTCTGTCTATTTTGTTAACCAAATATACATATATATATATCCAACAAACACTACCGTTGAGTAGAGAGAAAGTTGGCCAACAACTCCATAAAAGTAGGGGATAGAGAAGACTTAGTCCAACACATTGACTAAGTAAATATATATTAAAATAATTTCAAGAAAAATAATATTTTGAAATATTATGTTTAAATAATACAACAGAATCTGCAGTCAAAAAAGTAAAGCACATAAAGCAGGAGACCAAGAAACAGTTTTTCATAGAAGTCTGCAAAAATGCTTTGTTTTGATCCAAGCTCAATTAATGAAGGAGGTGGTGGGCTTGTTGTTGAAGATGGTTTTTCTCAAACTCAAAATCCCAATTTCAGCCCTAATTTCTCCATGTCAGATCATCAATCTTTTCACCAGAATTCATCTTCATCTCAACCACCACATGTTGAAGATGGTTTAGCTGCTGCATTGAGCATGGAGTATCAGCAGAAGCTCAATTTGGAGATGGAACAGCGCTATAATTGTATCAGTAATCCCAATAGTAATCAGATTAGTACTCATTTGATGCAAGAAATGGTATGGTTTTCTTATAATAACGGGAATTGTTGACACAACACATTTTTACATCATTATCTTCATACATAATATACATCAATGATGTAAAAATGTGTTGTGTAACATTGTTATGACAATTTTTGCTTGGAAGTAGCACTACTCCATGATATATATAGAGTAATAGTTTCACAACAAATGGTCCACAACACTCACAACACGCTTTTACTCCATGGATATATATGATGAGATTCGTATCAATCATTATTGTGTTTTACACAATTATCAATGATGTTAAAGTGTGTTATGTATATATCTGTGACAATTTTGTTGTGGAATTAGCACCACTTTAGAGAGAGACTTATGCTAGTTCCGGTCACGATAAACGATCACAACACGATATACGTACACTATGTTCTACGTCATTATTATCAATAATGTAAAAGTGTGTAGCGTGATCCTGCTTTGACAATTTTTGTTGTGAAACAAGCACTACTGCATTATCATATACATAGAGTTTTAATTGCTAGGACTTTCGGTCATAACACATGTTTTACATCATTATCATGATGCGAGACTTAATGATTGATATATATCTCATCATAATAAATAATGTAAATGTGTTTTTTTGATCATTTAATTGTGAATACTCATTGCATAATAAGCTAATGTTGTTTTATGGGTATATGATTAGCCTAATCAGGTGTTATCATGTGTTGAATCAAATTGGGAAGACATGAATTTATGCACTCATCAACAACAAGAAGATCAAGATCAACAACACATCATGCAAATTGACATACAAAACATGCAATCAAATCCATATCCACCAACACATGATATTCTTAACATGCTCCCATTTCAAAGAACTTCACCTTCATCACTCCTTCCAAACTCTTCCTCCCTTTCGTTCGAGGGGGGCTCTTCGTCGGGAACCCATAATAAAGGTTCAAGCTTTTTGACTTCATTAGGCCTATTAGGGGATCATCATCTTCCATCGCATCACCACGGTGGTGTATCGTTTGATCCTTTATTGCCGGTGAGTCTTCCGCCGCAACAACCACCTTTGTTAAGGGAGTTGATGCAAAATTACAATTCAAGAAATCATGGGTCATTGTTTAGTGGGGTGGTTCATGATGAGAGGTCTGATGGGTTTTTTCAAGAAAATGATCAAATTAATGGGAGAGGCTATGAAAATGGGGTTTTTGAGTTTAGTGCTGATATGAATGGTATTGGTAAAGGGAGGGAACCTAAAGGTGGGAAACATTATACTACTGAGAGGCAAAGAAGGGTGCAATTGAATGGAAAGTTTGAAGATTTAAGAAAGTTGGTTCCAAATCCCTCAAAGGTATCTCATTCATTTTCTTTTTGATCCACTTGTATTGTGTTTGTTATAAGTACTTAAATTTTGAAATCTTATTTTAAATTGGAAAAGTGAATGAAAAACTACTAAAGCCTATACATAAAACTTTAGTATATCTGTTAAAACGAGTTGGTTACTGAATCCATTATGACTCAACTAACATTGTTAAATCAGATTATTGGGTGTTATAGTCCTAGTTTTCCTTTTTGAATCTTGAATACTATGATGCACAGATACTTTTGTTTGGTAGCATGTCTCGTATTTGATTATGTATACGCATCATGATACTTAGGATGTACACACCTAAGGACAAGTTTGTAATTTTTAAAAACTGAATATGAAATTCATGTATGCATATCTATAACTCGGATAAATGAAACGAAGAATGCAGTTTTTAAATGAAAAGTACTCAAAATGACGGAAAAACTACCAAAATATTGAAAGGACCACAAAATATTGTATCGTTTTATGTTTTGGTCCTTAAAGCTTTATTATATATAATTTGATCCTTATATTTTATTTTATTTTGTCTGCAACAAAGAATGATAAAGCTTCAGTCCTAAAAGACGCCATTGATTACATCAACGAGCTCAAAATGCGTGTAGCAGAGCTCAAGATTCTTGTATCCAAGAAAAGATCCACCAAAGAAAGACTCAAAAGACAGAATGTGGAAGATTCTTCTTGTTCTAACAACAATACTAACGGTGTCGTAAAAACCGAGGATCATCATCATGATGTAATGGATGGATCATCTGCATCTGCATTAAGAAGCTCATGGATTCATCGGAAATCGAAGAACACAGAAATCGATGTCCGTATTATTGATGATGATGTTACTGTAAAACTTGTTCAACAGAAGAAGATTAATTGCTTGATGTTTGTTTCCAAAGTTCTTGATGAACTTCAACTTGATCTTCATCATGTTGCTGGTGGGCTCATTGGTGATTATTACAGCTTTTTGCTCAACTCCAAGGTAATTAAACTAACTAATCTTGATTCCAAAATACGCGTATTTTACGGTGCTGTAAATGATATGTACGTATTTCTACATTTTTTATTTTTCAAAAATATATAACCGTAAAGTATAACCTGCTCGGAACCGAACTCGAGCACTTTTAAGCTGCTCAGATATCGAACTTGAAAGTAGTCAAAAGGTTGTCAAGCATAACCGAGCTAAACTCAAACATAATTTAACCGATCTCAAACAAGTTGAGTTCAAGTATCACTGTTTTAAATTTTAATTGATTGTTCGACTCGATATCTGAAGCCACTGATTTACAAGCAGATATCTGAAGGGTCAACAGTGCATACACAAGCAATAGCAAACAGACTGATGGAGGTTGTGGACAAGCAGTATGCAGCTGTTCAACCTACTGGCAGCTTTTAGGTTTGTACATTTTTGTATAATTTCCTTTTTGTCCTTTCATTATGTGGGCCAGGTTTATATATATATATATATATAATGTAGAATAGTTATAGGCAATTGTTAAAGCCTTAAAAGGCATAGCACCCGGCTTATTTTCTGGGTATTACAGCGACATTCGAACTCTATAAAGTCGAATCTAATTAAACTCATCATTCGAGTTCCAAAAATTGAATGTCCATTTTGATAGAAAATAATGCAATTAATAAAATTATTTTTGATTAATTATTGCAGGTCACTAACATGAAAAGACAATGGATGCAGTGAGTGGTGTTAAAGAATTTAGATTAATTATTATGGTTTTTAAATTATGTGGAAATTTGATTGTTGTTCTGTTTGTATTTGCATCTTAATGTACTTGTTGAAATTCAGTATTACCATTTTATTTGAGACATAATTATCTAAGGAAGAAGCTAATATTTTAATTTCGGTTTTTGGTTGCACATATGCTATTGCTATTTTTATTTATTTTTATTTCCTTGTTTCTTGTTTCCTTTTATATCGATATTTGTTTTCTCGTATTTTGAATATTCTTTGAATGGATGGAGATCACCGCAGAGGATCCAGACTCACTACCAAAAGCGATTACCAATTCATTAGTGAGCCTGGAAACGTCCCAGCTCATTCGGTTACCTTGTCTCGTTTTAATCCGGTAACCTTCTCGTTTGTTAGACACTCGGGAAACGTCTCAGCCTATTTTTTAGCAAAACATGGTTTAACCATTTTGTCTTTTATTCAATGGGATCCAATTCCCATTTAGATGTAATTTCTGCTTGTACTTCTAATTGTGTCTTTTAATAAAATATTTCTTCCTAAAAAAAATATACATAAGTAAAGTAAAACACTTGCGGTCAAATTAAACCACTTTTGCAATAGATGATTTAAACAATTTAAATATGCAAATAAATATACATTTTCTAAAAAAATACAGATCATGATGTTTATCGTAATAAAAAATACATTAAGGTGTTTATCATTACAATGAAGATAAACATTAGTATTGAAAAAATAAAGAAATTTGAAAATTCAAAGTTTAATTATCATGGGTTCAAATCCTTCGGGGAAAAAAAAACATGGTTCCCCATTCGACTGGCCAAAGCAGAATTACTCTTTTACCTGACGCCACTCTTGTTTTGCAGAGGAGATTTTACGAGACGCCTTCAATTTTGATGATGAGGGGAGGCCGATTTGGAAGCCTCATCCATCAGGTAAGTTCACGGTTTCTTCTGCCTGTCAAACTCTCCATAATCTTGATGATACACCCAACTCCGATGGTCGTGGTTGGAAATTAATCTGGGGCATTAAAGGAACACTGCGAGGTAGTTTTCTTTTATGGAAGTAGGAAATCCCTTCCTAATACCGGGATTCTCTCCTCACGACATATTGTTGAAGATGAAACATGTGCTAAATATGGAAGCTATAATGAGTCGATGATGCATGCGGTGAGGGATTGTACGTGGATGAATAGAATGTGGAAGGGTGTGATACACCAAACCTACTTGAACGAATTCACTTCAATTGATGATCTCCCTCAATGGCCGGATAAATGTCTCGATGTTAACATTCTTGATACCATTGAATTTTAGAAATTTCTTTTCTAGGAGTAAAACTTTAAGTATTTGATACTCTCGACAATGGTTTTCATTTCGATACGATTCGCAAAACTCGAGAGCTTAAAGTAACTTGATCTTAATTCTCTTGTTTAGATATTTTAAATACTGACAATTTTGTATACCTTTTTGTAGATGTTTTTGTGTGACCAATAAAATATCCGGTTTTTAAAAATTAAAAAAAAAAGCCCCACAAGAAACGAAAGCTTTCATTATAACAAATTAAACATTACAGAGCCAAACAGGAACAGAGTTATGCCAAAATACCCCTACATCCGAACTGAACGAGAAAGCAGCAAGATTGTGAGCCATCTTGTTTCTTTCGTGTTCAGTATGCAAAATATGACAACATTCAAACTTTCTAGCTAACAGCTTAATATCGTCTAGGATAGTAGAAATATCAATTGGAGGGGGTTTTGAGCTATTACAACAATTCACCAAGATTAAGCAATCCGAGTAACAAACTATATTTTTAAATCCCATCGCCAAGCATCTGCTCATACACCATCGTAAGGCTTGTGCTTCGGCAACTAAAGCCAAAGCCGTGCATTGCGACCGAAGAAGCCAGGCCTCAAAAGCGCATCATTCTCCTGGAGAAGAATTGCACCATACCCAGCAAGACAAGAATCCGGTTTCCAGGCTGCATCGACAAAGGCTCGCACCTCTACAGAATGTGTGTCCTCGCGCTGCAAGACGGGAGAGGAAGAAATTTGATTAGCGATAACCCTCTCCTCATTATGTACCTGTAGATATTCAAACCAAGCCTCACTAGCGTATTTTGCAGTTTCCTCAAAGGACCAAAGAAAATTATCAAAATTGCTATTACAGCGAGCTTTCCAAATATACCATAAAACAAACCATGATAAAGTGATCCTGTCAATAAGAATATTTGAAGGCTTTTCCTTTGAAACTTCATCCCACCAATGCAATAAGATGTATTCGGAGCCCTAAAAGAATTCCAAGCTAGATAACCCCACAAGTTTCCAAACATTTTGAGCAAAATGACACTTTAAGAAAATGTGCTCAATAAATTCTACTTCATGCCCACGAAATCCGCATAAAGAAACTTGAAAACCAAACCTCATATGAAGCACCTTTAATGGCACCACATTAAATTTCTTTGAGGCGTCACAGGAAGGTTTGAAAATAGTGCATTTGAGAGCCATGATAGATTTAATGTGGCGGCCTCTAAAACTTTAACCTAATAAATAATGTGGAGCTAGTAATTAGTATTTTTTTTTGTTTTTGTTGACAAGTATATAAAATTAAAATAAGGATATAATTGAGCTTCGTTATTCATGAGTAGCTTGGACGAGATGGAGACAATATTCGGCTTTACTCGACTTAGACAAGCTTGAACTGGGCTAGGCTTATCAAACTCAAAGTCTCAAACAAGCCGAGCTTGAACTCGGCTAACCTTAAACAAACTCAAACTCGAGAATACATGGCAATTATAAGAAATTGATGCCTTTATTTAATTAATAGAAGTATTATTACAAAATATTGGCAAAAAGCATGCTTTGCATTTCCTAACAACTGTAAGATAAAATCGATAGGGAATCAGTAAAAAGAGTATGAACAAGAGCGAGAATCTCTCTCTGATAAACTATTTTTTGACTGTCTAAACCAGAGTAATAGAGGGGAAATGACACTTTAGTCCTTGTGGTTTATGTTAGGATTATAATTATAATAGTGTGAATACATTAATTAGGTGTGAATACATTAATTACGATATATTCTATAAATCATTATGTATTTAATACATAGCCTAGATCCTTCTGTCAAGCACTATATATGTAACAGTTCAGTTTAGTGTGTGAATAATACAATTACATCTTTCCAATATTGTTATCATGGTATCAGAGCAGTTGTGATCCTCTTGGCTCTTTTTTTTTTCTCCTTTCTTTCTTTTTCGGTCTTTCCCTACTTCCCTCCCAATTCTTAGCCGCTGCTTCTCATCCCCTCCGGTCATCTCTTCCGGCCACTCTCCGCTTCCCGTCCTCCACTTTTTCTCTCTTCTCTGCATACTTTATTGTCCTCCTCCGGCTCTGTTCTGTTTGCTCGCTAATTCCACCCATGGCCAACTCCAGTTCCTCTATTACTTCAAGCCTCACCACACCCGCTGTTATCACCTCCGGCAACACCAATATTATTCCCCTTTCAGCCGCACTCCATGCCCCTATTAAACTCACAAATACTAATTATATGACCTGGAAATTACAATTTAATTCCCTTCTCTCTGGATATGATCTGCTTGGGTTCATCAATGGCACTCGGCCATGTCCACCACAAACCGTTGTCCGTGATTCAGCTACGATCCCCAATCCTGAATATACTTCATGGGTTCGACAAGATAAATTTATTCTCAACACAATTTTGGGTTCTCTTTCTTCTACTGAGGCGGCATCCATCCACAGTGTTGATACGGCAAAAGAGGCGTGGGATATCCTTGCTGACATTTATGCGAAACCATCAAGGGGGCGTATCAAGCAGCTCAAATTTGCCCTTCGCACCATTACCAAAGGTAACCAATCCATCTCGCCTAGGGCTGTAAATGAGCTGGGCTACTCGTGAGTTACTCGCACTCGACTAGCATGATAGATCGACTCGATTCGGTTTTTTTTGAGTTCGAGCTCGAGTCGAGCTACTCGAATAATTAACCGAGCCGAGCTCGAGTTTTAAAATATAGTAATCGAGTAGCTCGCGAGCTTAATCGAGCTTGATTAAATAATTATTTAATTTATTAAATTTATTATAAATATTATTTTTTATTATTAAAAAAATATTATTCGAGTCGAGTATTAGACGAGCCGAGCTTGAATTTACCATATTTCGTTAAAAATTAAATGAATTCTAGGATAATAATCGAGCTTACGAGTCGAGTCGAGCTTTATCGAGTACTTAGCGAGTCGAGTTCGATATTGATTTTTGTGGCTCGATCGAGCTCGAGCCGAGTTTCGAGCCCGAACTTTTTTGGTCGAGCTCGAGCTCGAGCCCTAGAGAGTATCGACTCGACTCGGCTCGATTACACCCCTATCTCTGCCTACATTCATGCAGTTAAATCCAAAGCAGATGAATTGGCTATGTTGGGCTCTTCTGTGGATAAAGAAGATCTTATTGATCACATATTAGCGAATTTGGGCGAAGAATATATTGATCTTGTTCGTGCAGTTCAGGCTCGGGATACGCTTATCACCCTCGAAGAACTTCATGAAAAATTATTAAACTTTGAAGCCGGTCTCCAATCATGCCATATTTCGTTTACCTCTCCACATCCTACTGCCCTTATGGCCCAGCCCCAATCGCCACTCCTACCCACTCCTCCTCGTCGACCACCATCCCCACAATTAGCACCATCGCCTCAACCAAATCAAGGACCCCGACAGCCTCGTCCGTATCAAGGAAAATGCCAGTTATGTGGAGTTTTTGGTCACAGTGCTAAACGGTGTCCTACGTATCCCTTCTTTCAGCAACAATTTAATCAGTCGGCTCGGCCCACTCCTCAACCAGCTCGGCCCACTCCTCCTCCTCGTGCTCATCATGCTGCGGCCTCCCCCTGGCTCCTTGACAGTGGAGCCTCTCACCACATGACTGCCGATCTTCAGACTCTTAGTCTCCACGAGCCTTATTCTGGCTCTGATGATATTCAGATAGGGGATGGGTCCTCCCTTCCGATCACTCACACGGGTTCTACCACTCTCTACTCTCTTAATTATTCTTTTCGTTTATCTAGTATCTTATGTGTTCCCCGCATTACCCGCAATTTATTGTCTGTTTCTCAATTTTGTCTAGATAATAATGTTACTATTGAATTCTTACCCGATTCTTTTCTTGTGAAGGACCGTCAGACCGGCTCATGTCTCCACCAAGGAGAAGCTAAGGATGGCCTATACATCTGGACCTCCTCTCCACTTTTGGCTTTTGCTGCGAATAAAACAACTTCTGTGACTTGGCATCATCGCTTGGGCCATCCTGCCTCCTCCATTCTTCAGCATATTCTTCATCAACATTCCTTGCCTGCTATCTCCTCCACTGCTGTTTCCCATTGTGATGCATGTTCCAGTCACAAAAGTCATCGTCTTTCATTTTCCGTTTCTACTTTACGTTCTTCCCGCCCCTTAGAAATAATTTTTTCTGATGTATGGACATCACCGGTTTACTCTTTTGATAACTTTAAGTATTATGTTATTTTTGTGGACCATTTCACTCGATATATTTGGTTATACCCTCTTAAACAAAAGTCTGATGTTGCTATGATCTTCCCTAAATTTAAAACCTTGGTTGAAAAACAATTTGACGCGGTTATAAAAGTTTTTTACACTGACAATGGCACTGAATTTACTGTCCTCCGTCCCTTTCTTTCGGATCACGGCATTGCTCACCACACCTCTCCCCCTCACACACCTCAACATAATGGTTTATCGGAACGCCGTCATCTTCACATTGTGGAAATGGGTCTCACTCTTCTCCACAATGCTCATATGCCTCTGTCTTACTGGACTTATGCTTTTTCCACTGTGGTTTACCTCATTAATCGCATGCCCACCCCGGTCCTCTCGATTCTCTCTCCTTATGAAAAACTATTTCATCAATCTCCAAACTATTCCAAACTCCGGGTCTTTGGGTGCCTATGTTACCCCTGGTTACAACCTTATACTCAACACAAATTGGAACCCAATTCCCTACCCTGTGTCTTTATCGGCTATTCTTTAACTCAAAGTGCGTATCTCTGTCTTCACCTCGAGTCCAATCGCCTCTATGTTTCTCGTGATGTGAAATTCGTCGAGACTGTCTTCCCCTTTCTCTCCCTCTCCACGTCGTCTGACTCCACCGTGTACACTCTTGAGTCTTGGCTTCCCGGTCTCCTTTCCGACTGTTTGACCCTAACTGGCCTCATCCTCCCTTCCAGCTCTCTCGACACCCCACCCTCTTTGAGTCCTTGTCTACTTCTTCCTCCTCCGCCTCTCTCTCCTCCTCTTCCTTTTCCTCTCCTCCTCCTCTTCTCCTTCCTCTCCCTCCCCACCCCCTGTTCCTTCTCATCCTATGACAACTCGAGCCCGTAACAACATCTTCAAACCCCGTCAAATCCTTAATCTCAACTCCAGGATGGATTCCAAATACTACGATCTTGAGCCGCCCACTTACAAGCAGGCTCTCCAGGTCACCCGTTGGCGCGCGCCGCCATGTCTCGATGAATTTAATGCTCTTGTCACTAATGGCACTTGGTCTTTGGTTCCTTGTCCTTCGCAGGTTAATCTGGTTGACAGCAAGTGGGTTTTCCGAATCAAGCGCAAAGTTGATGGTTCAGTTGATCGATACAAGGCCGGTTAGTAGCTAAAGGCTTTACTCAACGCCTCGGTGTTGATTACTTTGAGACTTTCGATCCGGGTTATTAAGCCTACTACTATTCGGCTTGTTTCTCTCTGTTGTCTCTCATGGGTGGTCCATTCGCCAACTCGATGTTAATAATGCTTTCTGCGAGGTACTTTTGGTGAACAAGTTTTTATGGCACAACCACCGGGATTCATTGATTCTGATCATCCTGACTATGTCTATCAGCTCCACAAAGCTATCTATGGCCTTAAACAGGCACCTCATGCTTGGTACTCCGGTAAGCGGTTTCTCATTGTCCATTGGCTTTTCCAACTCTGCTCAGCGACTCTCGCTATTTGTCTCGCTCATTCTCATACATACTTGGTTGTCTTGGTTTATGTCGATGATATCATAAATCCTTCGGTATCGACTCTCTAGTGCCGTTTCGGCCTTTGTGGATCGTTTGGGTTCTCGTTTCTCTATCAAGGATTTGGGCTCTCTCTTATTTTTACGGGTGTTGAGGTTGAATCCACTTCATCTGGTCTCCTGCTCCATCAGCACAAATATGTTCTTGACTTGCTCCACAAGTTCAATATGCGTGATGCTAAAGCCGTCCTCACCCCGTTACCTCCTGACGCCATTCAACTTATGCTTCAACCTGCTGCTGCCTATGATGACCCGTCTGCCTACCGTCAGCTTCTTGGCAGTCTTCAGTATCTCATTTTCACCCATCCAGACCTGGCCTTTGCTGTGAATAAACTCTCTCAGTATATGCATGCCCCTACCGTCCAACATTGGGCCCTTGCCAAATGCCTCATTCGCTACCTTGCTGGCTCTCCTCGTCGTGGTATACCCTTGTATCGCTCGTCTCCACTTGTCCTTCATGCCTTCTCTGATGCTGACTGGGGTGGCAATAAGGAAGACTACTCCTCTACCAGTGGTTACTTGGTTTTTCTGGGTCGAAATCTTATTTCCTGGAGTTCCAAAAAGCAGAATGCCGTTGCTCGTTCTTCGACAGAAGCAGAGTATCGTTCGGTTGCTTCCACCGCCGCTGAGCTTAATTGGGTTACCTATTTGCTTCAGTCTCTCGGCTTCACCGCATCAACACAGGTTCCTACTATCTTTTGCGATAACATTGGTGCCACTCAGCTCAGTGCCAATCCAGTTTTCCATTCACGAGTGAAGCACATTGCCATTGACTTTCACTTCATTCGGGATCAGGTTCAGCAAGGTCAATTACGAGTTACTCATGTAGCCAGTGCTGATCAGCTAGCGGATGCCTTAACTAAACCATTGCCCCGCCTACCCTTTCATCACTTTTGTTCCAAGCTTGGCCTAATCTCCGATAGTCCAGCTTGAGGGGGCGTGTTAGGATTATAATTATAATAGTGTGAATACATTAATTAGGTGTGAATACATTAATTACGATATATTATGTAAATCATTATGTATTTAATACATAGTCTAGATCCTTCTGTCAAGCACTATATATGTAACAGTTCAGTTTAGTGTGTGAATAATACAATTACATCTTTCCAATATTGTTATCAGTTTAGCATATAAAGATTTTACCCCTATTAATATATGCATTAGCCCTTTTGTGGTTTAACATATAAAACTTTTACTCTCATAAGGTATATAAATATACGTTTTACACCTATGGTTTAGCATATAAAGTTTTTAGTCCAATGTTATAACATAAGTTTTCATTATTATTAAATGCTTTGCGGAAAACCACAACGGCTACAATGTCATTTTCCCAATCTTGAGAAATTCTATTGTGGGGACTTTTTATTAAGGAATTTCACTGGCAACAGGTTAAAATATGATATGCGACAACAAATATACCATACAAAGAAGCCTATAAAAAAAATAGGTCATCACAAACACAGTAAAATCATGACATGTGTTATGTTTTGATTGATTGCAAGTGGACTATACCTAGTAAGGGGTCTAGGTAATAGAATTTATTTATTAATTTAGAGAAATTTTATCCAACAATAATTCTAACACGGTTATACCAATTGACATGAATCAAAACCGATACTACACATTTACATTCTCTTTCACTTAGTCAGGTGTGCATATATGCTAAAGTAAATAGAATCATGGATATAAAACACGTCACTTGATATAATTCTGTTATAGCCTTATAAAATTTCTCATTCAAAATAATATTTATAGCTTAATTAAGTTTCCAAATACAGCATGAATATAGTTTCTTTACGCTACTATTGTAGAACTATTTGCTTGTCTGAGGGGAGTAGAATTGTTTGATCTGTTGCAACAGAAACAGCTTTGCAACAAACTTTTTTATTTAATCAATGATACGGGCACGACGGTGCAGATGACCGTTTTGTCAGTACTGATTGTGACACAACGGTTTTTATATTCGATCTCGAAAGAGTACTAATTTGAGACACGTTATCCTACATCAGTTATAACATGTACTTATGCTTTCTTTCATTGTATACACTTCTACGGTGTGAAAAGAGTAAAAATATATTGATATAACATATGTCATTAAGTATAATCGTGTTACAACCGTTGGATAAAATTTCTCATTTAATCATAATGATAGAAAAGGTTACTGTGGCTTGAGGCATAACAGTTGCAGATGTTAGTTAGAGTAGCCAGTTTGCGTGGAGGGAATTACTGTTATATAAGTGGAGCCCGCATGGATGAAACCTTTTATTTTTTTTGCAGTATAGCCCCTCATAGTTTTTGTAATTTCAAATCATATACAAACAAATTCCTTTTTCAGTTACAGGATCGAGGATCCATTATGATTCGTAAGACACGCCTAAGCCTAATATCTAGAGCGTTGCGTGCGGTATCAGAGTTGACGACCAATTCCGTCACTAAACCAAAGTTTAAACGAATTATGTGTGGTATCAGAACCAACTATCAGTTTCATCGTTAATACAAAGTTTTAGGGTGTTGTATGTTGTGTATATATATGAGGGCCGACAACAGACAGAACTAAATGTCACGCTAACCCTGTGGGAAACGACAAGATACACCTCTAAAATATTACGGTAGGATCCATAAGTAAAAGAAATTAAGGAAGGAAGGAAATCGGCACAGAAAACAAAGCGATATGTTTCTACATATATAGTTACTTGATTTATTATGACAGCTCGTATAGTGTCATTAGACTCAAGTTTTAAGACATTGCTTGCCAAAAGTTTATCGTAGAACAAATTTTTTTAGTAAGCGGTCGTCTATTTCATCACAATCGCGTTTTGTGTCACGTTATTGTATCCATTTTGTTATGATATTAACATTACATTACTCTTCTTCCATACAACATGATACAAAGCTAGATATCAGTAACAACCCCACTCCCCTCCCCCCCACCCCTCCCACCTTTACCCCAAAAAGAAAAAGAACAAATAAAAAAAGCAGCATACTGAGTATGAAAAACCTGCAAGAAAGAAGATCACTAGGTGGGCCCCACGTCTCTGAGTAACAAACTTGCCTGGTACATTTTGGTCCCAAAAAAAAAAATCATAGTATTATATTTTCAGAAACAAATATCTTGAGTCCCAAGTTCCCCTAACACAAACCAAACCTACCTTTTTCCCTTTTTCTAGCTAAAATCTCCCAGAACTTCTCCCCCCACCAGCTCCACTTTCCTTTCGGGTTCGGTAAAGTTCTAATCTTTCATTCATTTCTTGTTCATAGTTGTAAAATCTTGAAGTTTTAGCTCGACCCCATAAAATAAAACATGAAAAGTTTCAATCTTTTCTTGTTATCTGCAAAAAAAAGGACTATGATTCTTTTTCTGTACTGTTGTTTTCGTTTGCATTAATTTCATGTACTAAACTCTGAGTTCGTTGTTTTTATTTGTTGAATCTGCAATCAAAAAAGTAAAGCACATAAAGCAGGAGACCAAGAAACAGTTTTTCACAGAAGTCTGCAAAAATGCTTTGTTTTGATCCAAGCTCAATTAATGAAGGAGGTGGTGGGCTTGTTGTTGAAGATGGTTTTTCTCAAACTCAAAATCCCAATTTCAGCCCTAATTTCTCCATGTCAGATCATCAATCTTTTCACCAGAATTCATCTTCATCTCAACCACCTCACGTTGAAGATGGTTTAGCTGCAGCATTAAGCATGGAGTATCAGCAGAAGCTCAATTTGGAGATGGAACAGTGCTATAATTGTATCAGTAATCCCAATAGTAATCAGATTAGTACACATTTGATTCAAGAAATGGTATGGTTTTCTTATGATAATGGGGAATTGTTGACACAACATACTTTTACACACCTAAAAGTGTGTTGTGTAACCTTGTTGTGACAATTTTTGCTTGGAAGTAGCACTGCTCTATGATACATAGAGTAATGTTAGTTTCACAACAAACGGTTCACAACACTTACAACATGCTTTTACTCCATGGATATGATATTCATATCAATCAATGTATTTTATACAATTATTAATGATGTATAAATGTGTTGTGTGACAATTTTGATTAGCACCACTTTATGAGATATATAGAGTAATGCTAGTTCTGGTCGCAATAAACGATCACAACACAGTTTTACACTATGTTCTACTTCATTATTTTCAATGATCTAAAATTGTGTTGTGTGACCTTGCGTACTCTATGATATATATAGAGTTTTGATTGCTAGTTTCGATCACAACACATGTTTTACATTATTATCATGATGCGAGACTTTAGATAAATATCTCACTATAATTAATGATATAAATGTGTTTTTTGTGATCATTTAATTGTGAATGCTCATTGTATAATAAGCTAATGTTCTTTTATATACGGGTATATGGTTAGCCCAATCAGGTGTTATCATGTGTTGAATCAAATTTGGAAGACATGAATTTATGCACTCATCAACAACAACAAGATCAAGATCAACAACACATCATGCAAATTGACATACAAAACATGCAATCAAATCCATATCCACCAACACATGATCTTCTTAACATGCTCCCATTTCAAAGAACTTCACCTTCATCACTCCTTCCAAACTCTTCCTCCCTTTCGTTCGAGGGGGGCTCTTCATCGGGAACCCATAATAATGGCTCAAGCTTTTTGACTTCATTAGGCCTATTAGGGGATCATCATCTTCCATCGGATCACCACAGTGGTGTATCGTTCGATCCTTTATTGCCGGTGAGTCTTCCGCCGCAACAACCACCTTTGTTAAGGGAGTTGATGCAAAATTACAATTCAAGAAATCATGGGTCATTGTTTAGTGGGGTGGTTCATGATGAGAGGTCTGATGGGTTTTTTCAAGAAAATGATCAAATTAATGGGAGAGGCTATGAAAATGGGGTTTTTGAGTTTAGTGCTCATATGAATGGTACTGGTACTACTGAGAAGCAAAGAAGGGTGCAATTGAATGGAAAGTTTGAAGATTTAAGAAAGTTGGTTCCAAATCCCTCAAAGGTATCTCATTCATTTTCTTTTTGATCCACTTTTGTATTGTGTTTGTTATAAGTATTTAAATTTTGAAATCTTATTCTAAATTGGAAAAGTGAATGAAAAACTACTAAAGCCTATACATAAAACTTTAGTATATCTGTTAAAACGAGTTGGTTACTGAATCCATTATGACTCAACTAACATTGTTAAATCAGATTATTGGGTGTTATAGTCCTAGTTTTCTTTTTGAATCTTGAATACTATGATGCACATATACTTTTGTTTGGTAGCATATCTCGTATTTGATTATGTGTACGCATCATGATACTTAGGATGTATACACGCCTAAGGACAAGTTTGTAATTTTCAAAAACTGAATATGAAATTCATGTATGCATGCATTATCTATAACTCGGATAAATGAAACGAAGAATACAGTTTTTAAATGAAAAGTAGTCAAAATGACGAAAAACTACCAAAATATTGAAAGGACCCACAAAAAATTGTATCGTTTTATGTTTTGGTCCTTAAAGCTTTATTATATATAATTTGATCCTTATATTTTATTTTATTTTGTCTGCAACAAAGAATGATAGAGCTTCAGTCCTAAAAGATGCCATTGATTACATCAACGAGCTCAAAATGCGTGTAGCAGAGCTCAAGATTCTTGTATCCAAGAAAAGATCCACCAAAGAAAGGCTCAAAAGACAGAATGAGGGAGATTCTTCTAGTACTAACAACAATACTAACGGTGTCGTAAAAACCGAGGATCATCATCATGATGTAATGGATGGATCATCTGCATCTGCATTAAGAAGCTCATGGATTCATCGGAAATCGAAGAACACAGAAATCGATGTCCGTATTATTGATGATGATGTTACTGTAAAACTTGTTCAACAGAAGAAGATTAATTGCTTGATGTTTGTTTCCAAAGTTCTTGATGAGCTTCAACTTGATCTTCATCATGTTGCTGGTGGGCTCATCGGTGATTATTACAGCTTTTTGCTCAACTCCAAGGTAATTAAACTAACTAATCTTGATTCCAAAATACGCGTATTTTACGGTGCTGTAAATGATATGTACGTATTTCTACATTTTTTATTTTCAAAAATATATAACCGTAAAGTATAACCTGCTCGGAACCGAACTCAGCACTTTTAAGCTGCTCAGATATCGAACTTGAAAGTAGTCAAAAGGTTGTTAAGCATAACCGAGCTAAACTCAAACATAATTTAACCGATCTCAAACAAGTTGAGTTTGAGTATCACTGTTTTAATTGATTGTTCGACTCGATATCTGAAGCCACTAATTTACAAGCAGATATCTGAAGGGTCAACAGTGCATACACAAGCAATAGCAAACAGACTGATGGAGGTTGTGGATAAGCAGTATGCAGCTGTTCAACCTACTGGCAGCTTTTAGGTTTGTACATTTTTGTATAATTTTCTTTTTGTCCTTTCATTATGTGGGCCAGGTATATATATATATATATATATATATATATATATATATATATATACTAGAGGCGGTGACGTGCGTTGCACGTTTTGGCCCTCGTTTTGGTTGTGTTTTGTGTGTAAGAAATGTGTGCAATAGTGTAGTTAGATAAATTTTGTGTGAAATGAAGAGGCAGCAAACCGTAGTAGATAGGCATTACTCTTGCTCAGTACATAAATGTTTGTATCAGCATAGATGCAACAAGTACTCCTATTAACAACTACTCCTATTAACGAATATATACAGTGGAAAGGATGTTGTTTCAACTGGATTATCCATGGATACGCCAGCCTCCCCATTAGACAAAAATGAGAGGAACAAAGCATTTGGTTTTTCACCTGCTGCTCTAAGGCATGTTCAGTAGACTATTCAATAGCCAGAATGTCATGAACATGATTGGCAGGCAAGTATCCAGGCCTAGGCTTTGCAGTCTCTTTATTCCCAACATCTTTTTCAACATGATTGGGACGTGAAATCTCTGCAACTTCGTCATTACTAAACAAATCATCTGCACTCTTTCCCGTGGAAGCCATCAAGCAGGCTTGGATCATCATCAAAAGACAAGAAGCATCTTCCATTTTCTACAGCTTCAGTCTCTTGTCTGTCTAAGCATTTACGCCTCATCGGTTGCAGTTTAGAAGGGCATCTTCCTCCTTAAGGGCATTTTCTTTCTTAAGAGCATCTTCCTCCTTTTATTACGAGTGGAGTTCCCAGCCCCAGCCCCATTGGTTGATCTTGGAGCTTCCTCATTGCAAAGATCACTGCAATGCCATGTCGCAAAAATAAAAACTTGGACATGATCAATGTCTATATATACTTGACTGAAATCAATCCCCGTAAGCAGACATTTGGTGTACCACAAAACTTCTCCCTAACACTTCTATCATGGGAAAAAAAAAAAAAAGAGGCTTACCTTTTACGTGTATCTGTCGCAGCACTTTCGTGTTTCCACCTACAAGGAAACAAGAGATTTCATCATCGAGAAAATTTGAACATCGCCTAATGAAAACATTTAAGCAAATGCATTAATCTCGTTGTTCGATTCTAGAGAAAAAACAATTACTCAAGTGAGACATGCATCCATTTTAGTTGGAGGAGCGAAGTCATCGGGCCCCAGGGAAGATCGTTCGACTCCTATCGACAAAGTTTGAAACAAGAGCTGACCCTTTGTATGCTTCTAGCAACTTGGAGCAAAGGGACGTTGTGCGGAAACAATGCCTTCCAACTCTGGTAGGCAAACAAAGAACATGAGAAACTTGGATTAGTCGGTGCTCCTCAAATAATAAGAACCATAACTCAAATATATTTGACAGAAAAGAACTACCTCCATCAATGGTTGTCGGTGCGCGTGCGAGAACACAAGTGGCAACCTTAGACCAACAATATCCGTGCTTGAGAATGGCTTCCTTTAGCCTCATATCCTCCTCTTCAGTCCACTCTTTCAAATTTAAAGAAGGATCTAGGCTATTAACCCACCTGCCGTCATTTCTCAAGATGTCAATAATCAAACCAAAGCCCAGGTCAATTAGTTCACAAAAAGGAAGTACCTCTCTGTATATTGAACATGAATCCTCCCAGGAATAGAGTCAGCAACTTTGTTCCAAGTCTTTGGTCCAAAAAGCATCACAGCAACCTTTAAACGCCCATCTTCCTCATCGGTCCATTCACCAACCTTTTGTCTAGCAGGATGTGGCAACCTTAGACCAACAATATCCGTGCTCGAGAATGGCTTCCTTTAGCCTCATATCCTCCTCTTCAGTCCACTCTTTCAAATTTAAAGAATGATCTGGGCTATTAACCCACCTGGCGTCATTTTTCAAGATGTCAATAATCAAACCAAAGCCCAGGTCAATTAGTTCACAAAAAGGAAGTACCTCTCTCTATATTGAACATGAGTCCTCCCAGGAATAGAGTCAGCAATTTTTTTCTCCTTTGCTTCTGAGCCCTTTTCATCCTTCTTTGATAATTCCTCATCTTTTTTCGAAAATAAGAATCATCTGCAAAAGCACAGGTCATTCTCTTGGGTGTAAAATGACTCGAGTCACAGAACAATCGGTGAAATTGAAGAAAAATACAGAGGAAGAACAACAACCATAGAAGAATAACACAAAAGCACTCACCTGATGGAAAATGCGTCGGCTACAATCCCAGATCAAAGTCTTGAAGCGAAATCCGTAACCAACCATCCAAGACACCAGCAAACCGGTCACTTGACTCTAATTAAAAATGATCACCAGACAAGAAGTTTCCAAAAACTATTGTATCAATTAAAATTTGGTCCCCTGATTGAAGGTCTCATTTTATCAAAAACAAAATTGGAAGCAAAAAAATAACAGCAAAACAGGGACAAAGAAGGGAGATTCGTCAAATCAAAATGAAATTTGCGAAGATAATTCGCAAGGTAGAAACCTGCTAAGCGAGGTCGTCATCATCCGCTACTCAATTCAAATGCAACACCAACCTGAGACTAAGCACCGAAAAATTTAAAATGCAACAAATCTAAAATACATAGATTTGAAATTCATAGACATTTTGGGAAGAAGAGAAAAACATTTATGAAATTTAACACGATATTAACCAAGTCATGAGGAATAAAATCAAACCTTCACAAAACCTCGTTGTTACTTTTATTCCTTGCTTTTCCGGCGAATTCCTTGCATTTCCGGCGACCATCTCCGAAATCGGACTGGAAAAAAGAGAAGGGAGGCGGTGGTGAGCAGCAAGAGTATAAAGAAGAAAATGGTGAATGATGATTGTAAAGATTATACAACGCCAAAAAGCTTCATAGACAACACCAACCACCATACATTAAATGAAGGAAAAACCACAGAGAGCTATATGAATAACTCACCAGGAAGAAGAAAGACGAAGAAGAAAGACAATGCCAGAAAAGCTTGTTGATTGATAATGACTCATACTTATAACACAGCGAGAAGAAACGGTGGTGGAATAGTCAGGAAGCCAAGGCGGTGGTGCTCTTGTGACGTTGGCGCACCGAAGAAGGAAGCAACAATTGGGTGTGAGAAACGACGTCGTTTCTTCGTCGTACCAAACTTTGCAAAAATAATTAGTATACTACTTATATGATAATGTAGAATAGTTATAGGCAATTGTTAAAGCCTTAAAAGGCATAGCACCCTGCTTACTTTCCGGATATTACAGCGACATTTGAACTCTATAAAGTCGAATTTAATTAAACTTATCATTCGAGTTCCAAAAGTTGAATGTCCATTTTGGATTTCTATAAAGTCGAACCTAGCCCGAAGTCATTGTAGTGCATTTAACGAGCGTTTATTTTTATCCTCATTGTTTGGTAGAAAATAATGCAATTAATAAAATTATTTTTGATTAATTATTGCAGGTCACTAACATGAAGAGGCAGTGGATGCAGTGAGTGGTGTTAAATAATTTAGATTAATTATTATGGTTTTTAAATTATGTGGAAATTTGATTGTTGTTCTGTTTGTATTTGCATCTTAATGTACTTGTTGAAATTCAGTATTACCATTTTATTTGAGACATAATTATCTATGGAAGAAGCTAATATTTTAATTTCGGTTTTTGGTTGCACAAATGCTATTGCTATTTTTTTTTTTTTTTTTTTTTTTTTTTTTTTCTTGTTTCCTTTTATATCGATATTTGTTTTCTCGTATTTTGAATATTCCTTGAATGGATAGAGATCACCGCAGAGGATCCAGACTCACCAAAGGCGATTACCAATTCTTTAGTGAGCCTGTTTGCAAATGCGTCTCAACTCATTCTTGTTTCTTGTTTACTGGCTATTTGTTTTCTGAATATTTTTAAACGTCAGAGGATCAGACTCACTTTTTTTAAAGAAAACTCATTTGTATGTCCATTTCATTTTTTAACTGTTTGTTTGTCTTTCGTTGAATGGGATCCAATTTTCATTTAGATGTAATTTCTGCTTGCACTTCTGATCGTGTCTTTTAATAAAATCTTTCTTCCTAAAAAAAAATACATAAGTCAAGTAAAACACTTGCGGTTAAATTAAACCACTTGCAATAGATGATTTAAACAATTTAAATATGCAAATAAATATACATTTTGTAAGAAAATACAGATCATGATGTTTATCGTAATAAAAACATACATTAAGGTGTTTATCATTACAATGAAGATAAATATTAGTATTGAAAAAATAAAGAAATATGAAAATTCAACGTTAATTATCATGGGTTCAAATCCTTCAGGAAAAAAAAAACATGATTCCCATTCGACAGGCCAAAGCAGAATTGCTCTTTTACCTGACGCCGCTTTTGTTTGCAGAGGAGATTTTACGAGACGCCTTCAATTTTGATGATGAGGGGAGGCCGATTTGGAAGCCTCATCTATCAGGTAAGTTCACGGTTTCTTCTGCCTATCAAACTCTCCATAATCTTGATGATACACCCAACTCCGATGGTCGTGGCTGGAAATTAATCTGGGGTTTCTTTTATGGAAAATAAGTAGGAAATCCCTTCCTACTACCGGGATTCTCTCCTCACGACATATTGTTGAAGATGAAACATGTGCTAAATGTGGAAGCTATAATGAGTCTATAATGCATGTGGTGAGGGATTGTACGTGGGTGAATAGAATGTGGAAGGGTATGATACACCAAACCTACTTGAACGAATTCACTTCAATTGATGATCTCCCTCAATGGCCGGATAAATATCTCGATGTTAACATTCTTGATACCATTGAATTTTGGAAAATTCTTTTTTGGGAGTAAAACTTTAAGTATTTGATACTGGCTTAACGCAGAATTTCATAAAAATGGAACGCAATAACCCTCAACAATGGTTTTCATTTCGATACGATTCGCAAAACTCGAGAGTTTAGAGTAACTTGATCTTAATTCTCTTGTTTAGATATTGTAAATACTGACAATTTTGTATACCTTTTTGTAGATGTTTTTGTGTGACCAATAAAATATCCGGTTTTAAAAAAAAAAAAAACTTAATTATCCCTTTTAAATAACCATAATATATGTAAATGCTTAATTGTAAAATAAATTAATGCAATTGATCTTTTAACTAACAATCACAAAGTTTTACTGCCATAACTGCCGCCACCATAGCTTCACTCCGACTTCTTCAACGCCCCCTTCTTCCGCCGCCGCGGACCCTTCTCCCATCTCGTAATCTCCCAGCTCCTCCGCTCTCTCAAGCTCCGATTAGCTCCTCCTCTGCTAAATCCTCGAACCTTGGTTCGTTCCATTCGTCTTCAGAAGTGATGGCGGACGTACCACCTCCGAAGCTGCCGATTCCCGGAAAACGAAACATATTGATCACTAGTGCTTTGCCCTACGTCAACAATGTCCCTCACCTCGGGAACATTATAGGATGTAAGTAATTATTGGAGAATTTGTTGCTTATTAGATTAGATAGTAATGTGTTTTTGTGTCGTTAGCTTTTGATTTTGCGATTCTATTTGTTTGTAATTTGGAGAACTAATTAGCTTAGTAGATAGACAATGTGTCTGTGTGTAGTTAGCTTTTGATTTTGGAACTGAAACTGTGCTGTTGCGATTGTATTTGCATGTAATTTGGAGAAATATTTTGCTTATTAGATAATGTGTTTTGTTGTCGTTAAAGCTTTTGAATTTGGAAATGAAACTGTTGGTGTGATTGTATGTAATTTCTTGTAACAGGTGTATTGAGTGCGGATGTGTTTGCGAGGTATTGCAGATTACGCGCTTATAATGCTATATACATGTGTGGTACTGATGAGTATGGGACTGCGACGGAGACTAAAGCTTTGGAAGAAAATTGCAGTCCTCAGCAGATTTGTGACAAGTAATTTCTAATTTTGGTTTCAATTTATCAAAATTTAAGCTTTATTCGTTTTCTTTTCAATAAATTGCAGCTTTATTTTAAGGAAGTGAATGACTTGTTTTGTGTTTAAGAAGGTTTTGTTGTTTGCTACCCTCATGTGTACGATTTGCTTTCTATGCTTCATCAAACTCTTACAAACGAAAAAAGAAAAGGCTGTATCTTGTTGCTTATATGGATCACTAAGCTACACTTCATGTTTTTGGGATTTTACAAATTGGATGCATTAGTCCTCCTGGCTGCATGATGCCCATGTTATAAAGTTGTAAACTTCAAAAATCTCGAATTTTGGAGTAACGTTGCCTTTTGTTATTATTTCTTTCTCCTTTTTTAATGTGAAATTCATGCCTTTATTAGATTTGAAGTTTATTCAAGTTGACTTTAAGAATAAAAAGTGGAGAAATTTCATTGAGTTATACTGGAGATTTCATTTTTATCATGGCTAACGGGTTTCCTAGCGGATGATGGATCAAGAATGGTTGGATGATTAGAATAATTCACTGCCATCCTTACAGTTGTTTACCTTGTGCTGTTTCGTTAGAAATGTTTATAGTGTTGTCCTCATGATTTGTGGTTTATCAGTGAAACTACAAGGAAGTTTTAGCCTTGGTAGCTGGTGTAACTTATTAGTCTTTTTGGTTGTTGTGAATTACTAGTGATTTAAGTTATAAATCTTATTTATATTTCATTGGCTTTTAGGTACCATGAAGTCCATAAAAATATTTATGACTGGTTTAACATAAGTTTCGATAAATTTGGCCGCACTTCGACTCCAGAGCAAACTGAAGTGTGCCAGGGAATCTTTACAAAGTTGTTAGAGAACAAATGGCTCTCGGAGAATACACAGCAACAGGTATGAAATTTTCAGCGCATAATGATTCCCTTTTTGAAGGATGTTGCATTTGTGTGGGGCTTGAACACCTGGTCTTGTTTCTATGCTTCTTGAGTTCCCTATTTGTCAGTTTGTTGACCCAACATACTTCTGTGAAACAGCTCTTTTGTGATAAATGTGAAAGATTTTTAGCCGACCGGTTTGTGGAGGGTAATTGCCCTACTAAAGGTTGTGATAACAATTCTGCTCGAGGGGATCAATGCGAGAAGTGTGGACAGCTTTTGAACCCTATCGAATTACTGGAACCAAGATGCAAGGTTGGTCTTGCTAACTCAGATATTCACATTTTTTTCTTTCTTTTAAGACGTAATGATAGATGGTATGCTGACTAACACATGTGTCATTTTTATAAGAAAAATATCCTTCCATTTAAGTCCTAATCCTTTTTTGACCTTCACATTTCAACAAAAAGTGTCGAGACCATGCGGATACAAGTATTTGGATTTAAAAGGCCGCAGACTAAAATTTTCCAGCTCAAAAATTGCAGTAGAAACTTTAAATCAAAACGCAAAATTGGATAATAGTGCAATGCAATCATAAATTCCCTTTAAGCCTGTCTTCTGCAAAGTTACAAACCTAAGTATGTTTTAAAAAAAAAAAAACGGGAGTGGACACAACAGGAGGAACATGATCCGGGAAGGGACATTTTGGATATTATTTCTTTCCTATTGTGTTAGCTGCATTGGTTTAAGTCTATTTTGGAAAATTGTAACACTTGTTTCTTGGATTCTTTGCGAAGGTCTGTGGTACCCCTCCACGTATCCGTGATACTGATCATTTGTTTCTGGAGCTCCCTTTGCTGAAGGAGAAACTAGAAGAATACATTAACAAAATGTCCGTTGTTGGAGGGTGGAGTCAAAATGCTATACAAGTCACACAAGGATGGCTCAAAGAAGGGTTGAAACCGCGATGCATCACTAGAGATTTGAAGTGGGGTGTCCCTGTGCCACATGAGAAATATAAGGACAAGGTTAGTTTAGGAGAGAAACCCAGCCTTGAACAATCATATCACTTTGATCTGCACTTTGTTCTTTGACTTATCCTTATATGAAAAGTAAGCATCTGTAGTTGGTGTCGTGGGTCATACTTATAAAAATTCCTTTCTGGTTTTATTTACCAGGTATTCTATGTGTGGTTTGATGCACCTATTGGATATGTATCGATCACTGCATGCTACACAAAAGAGTGGGAGATGTGGTGGAAAAACCCTGAAAATGTCGAGCTCTTTCAGTTTATGGGCAAGGATAATGTTCCCTTTCATACTGTATGTACACTAGCCTTAAACTTGGTTTCTTTTGGGATTTCTTCCCGATGCAAAATCTTTGCTATTCTTGAATATTGGCTATATAACTTATTAACTATATGGTTTCTGATTTTGGTAAAGAGATTAGCTTGAAATTGTATATTCACATGTTAATACTATAAAGTGTTGAACTCACATTCAATCATTTGTCATGAAAATGGAAATCTAGGATTTTTGTATTCCATTAGTACGGCTTATTGACTGCATGCTTAAAAAAGCTTAGACTGTGATGCAATTATTGTCTCAAGCTAACTTAATAGGAATGGATTCAGACGGTCCCCTCATGGATGGTATAATTGTTGTTTTTTTAAAAGGGATTCATTTGCCCATTATAATTTCTATACTTTTTTTTTTGAGAAGGAATTTCTACACTAATTTGAAAGTCAATTATTTATTGTCTCCTAGGGTTGTTTTACACATTGTTTGTGAATCTCAGAAAATATATGACCTATAGCTTTTTGTTTAGGTAATGTTCCCGTCTTCACTTCTTGGTACTGGTGAAAATTGGACACTAATGAAGACAATCAGTGTAACAGAATACTTGAACTATGAGGCAGGTTGGGTCACTTAACATCTTTGTAAATTAACATTTTCTTGTAGCAATAAGAATGCAACATGCAAGCAACATGTCCTTCTCGACTTATCTTGTACCTTTTACTTGTATTGTAATGCTTCCATGATCAAAATTTGTCACCCTTTGTGTCCAGGGAAGTTCTCAAAGAGTAAAGGTATTGGAGTTTTTGGAAATGATGCTCAATATACAAATATTCCTGTGGAAGTATGGAGATACTATTTGCTTGTTAATAGGCCAGAGGTGTGTGTCTACAACTTTCCTGATTTCTTTGATCGATAAGTATCACAAACTTTAGGAGCCTCTGTCATTCTGCATAGATGTGCCTGTTTAACATTTATTTCTTTGTTCTATAGGTTTCAGACACTTTATTTACTTGGGCTGATTTGCAAGCAAAACTGAACGGCGAGCTGCTTAGCAACCTTGGCAACTTCATCAATCGCGTCTTGAGTTTCCTTGCAAAAGATCTAGGTGGGTTTCTATATAATTGTTTGAATGTAAGTAGGTTCAGAAAATTCAGTAGTTCACGTGGAAAAAGCCACCTTGTGTGGACGATTATTATTCTTTTCTCATTTAGTAATGGGCAACTATTTATTTTTCCTTCTCTGATTACTGACAATGCATGTCTAAAACATTCATCTGACTGCTGTTTAGATACGGGATATGGTGGTATAATTCCTGATGCTAATGGTGCCGAGTCACACCCTTCAACCAAGGCTTTGGGAGATAAAGTGGGTAAATATGTAGATCAATACATAGAAAGCATGGAGAAGGTAAGGCATCTACTTGATTTTTTTTGTATCCTTTGTGCAGCAGATATTTGATATATTTACTTGCCGACAACAGTGATTGTTCTTTTTTGGATAATCAGGTCAAACTTAAGCAAGGCTTGAAGATTGCCATGTCGATTTCTAGCGAAGGAAATGGTTATTTGCAGGTAAGGCTGGAGCTTTTTGATTTTGACACGTCATATGTAGTTTCTAGGTTCTTAATAATTCTTGTGCTGTATAGAGAGTTTCTACAAGTTCTCTCATTTTCTTTGAAGTTTCTAATGGCTGTTTTGGTGCTTGAGAAGTCTTAGGCACACAGGTACAATTACGCGGCTGCGTGATTTTTGGTAATATAGGATACGTGTACGAAAGACATATTTGTGTTATGGATATGCATTTTTGAACCATGTATACAACTTGTAAAAATTATACGAATTCGCTCTAGGTGTGTATCTTAAGTAGCCGACGTAACT
This sequence comes from Gentiana macrophylla, assembly GCA_026214975.1. NCBI lineage: Eukaryota > Viridiplantae > Streptophyta > Magnoliopsida > Gentianales > Gentianaceae > Gentiana > Gentiana macrophylla. The sequence continues at coordinate 3,362,613 of CM047813.1, read as the reverse complement.
GCCACCCTTCCAATAAAAGGTCTAGTGTTGGCTTTTGCTTTGCAGGAGAGCCAGTTCTGGAGGCTCTACAAAGAAGATCGACCTTTATGCTCCGTAGTGATGAAGACTTCCACCGGACTCGTGTATCTCCTTGCTTGTCTTCTAGAACCATTTATGCCATCTTTTACCCTTGAGGTACAACATTTAGATCCAATGCATTTTCATAACAGGTACTTTGTTTTCTAAAAATTGTGTTAAAATTTTATAATTTGGTTTTTATGTAGGTACTTAAGCAGCTTAATCTGCCAAACACACATGTTTCACTTTCTGATGAACATGGCGATGTCGAAAAAGCCTATAGACCTTGGGAATTTATACCTGCTGGTCACAAGATTGGGACACCTGCACCATTATTCAAGGAGTTGGTATATATACTTTCTATTCTTTTATGAACAGATTTTTCTTTTAAAGCACTTATGGTAAATATTGTGAAATAAGATAACCATGCAAAATAGAGATTCAAACTATCCAAATAAAAGCCATCTAAAGTAGAATTCGTTCACATCTGTAAAATACAGAATCTCGAAATACAGCGGACAATGTAGAACCTCTATTCAAATTATGCATTGTACAGGTAGATTGTACGTGTACGGATACGTGGGTATTGAGACATGCGGGTGGGAGAAATTTAAAAAATATAGTAAATGGGTACGGAGGGTGTATGTGTAAATTTTGGAAACATAATGGCCAAATTGTATATTTTAAAATGATAAAGACCAAATAATAAATCTTATAGCTCATGAAATAAAACAATTTTTAGTGGTTTCCTTTCAATTTGGTAGTTTTTCATTCATCATGGTGGTATTTACTCAATTTTCAACATGATTCTTCGTCTCACATATCCGAGTTGTGGATATGCATATACAAATCCCGTATCCAACTTTTATACATTACAAATTCGCCCATAGGCGTGTATCCTAAGTATCGATGCGTATCTGTGTTATATACGTATCACACCAGATAGAAATATCAAGGCATCGTAGTTGTAAAGATTCTAATGCATTCATCTGAATAGAGATTCTGCAAAATATATAAAAACTGTGTGTTAGTCTATATAATGGAGAGTTTGTAAATTTTTTTTTTTTTTTGACTTAAATTAGATATTTAGTTTGTTTACCACATCTACTGTAAATGTGTGCCCACATGCTCGAGTTGCTCAATATTCAGAAAGACGAGGAAGTGGAGTTCTTCAAGGAAAAGTTTGCCGGCAGTCAAGCTGATAGGAAAGACAAGGAAGAAGCTGCAGCAAAGGTTACTGCACAATTAAGCAAAGCAAAAATTTCAGGTATTTTTCGCTTTCTCTGTCCAAATGATTGTTCATTGATCACAATGAATCTGCACTGACTGAATCTCCTTGCTTCAGGTGGAAACACGAAAAAGGCAAAGCCTGCAAAAACCGCTGAGGGAAAATCTAACGCCGTTGAAGCTGAAATTTCTGTTGGTAGACTTGATATACGTGTTGGTTTGATAAGAGAAGCTCGGAAACATCCTGATGCAGATGCTTTATACGTGGAGGAGATTGACGTGGGTGAACCGCAGCCTCGAACTGTAGTGAGTGGTCTTGTCAAATATATTCCTCTGGAGAAAATGCAGGTTATCTCTCTACTTTCATACTGCCTTTATCTATACACATGTTTTTTCAGGGGCGTCTTTAGTGGCACCATACTTGAAACAATGTAAAGTGAGTCGATTCTTTGCTCTATAATCGACCGTGAAAAAGTCGTTTGTCATTATGGTGCCACAATAGTGAATTTAGTGTGGGTTCCATTAAAGGTGCCTTTTTTTAAAGTTACGTGAGGCTAAGGATAACCAGTGTTCTATAAGACGATGCAGTAGGTCAGTCGGGGGGGCGCCTAGTTTGTTTTTTATAATTTTTTTTGTCTTTTATAAATTTTTTATAATAATAATATTACTACAAAGACGGTTGCCCGATATGAGTCATAAAGCAAAAGCATTAAGAAAGAGTCAAAAGTACAAAAACACATAAGAAAAAGAGAACTAGTACCAAGTCTAAGAATTCGGGGTAATGCGGCTGGAGTTTTTTTAATTTTTATATCTAGAATTCTAGATCTAAATCATTATTATATTCATAGTTATCAGACCCGGCCCGTCATTGACCCGGAAAAGACATCAGGTCACCGGGTCAGTGGTTCAACCGGTGGGTCACATCATATACTTAAAAAATATAATTGAATATTCAAAACATAAAGATAAAATAAAATATGACAACCATAACTATTTTCAAAATACTCCAACAAACACAATTATAAATTAGACAACATAAAATGCTCAAATGATTATATGTTGTGCAGGTTAAAGCGTAAATAATTAGCTTTTTCTTTAGGTAAGTATTGTAGCTACTACTACAATTTCATACATTCCTAAAAAGACACAACGATACATTCAATCCATAATGAAAACAAGCTCATTATCTTCACTTCAAGTTTTCGACTGTAAAAAAAGTTTAAATACCCCTAATTACCAATAATTATTTCCTTAAAAATAAAAAGTAATACATACTGCTGCTCGATTTTTTTTTTTGGTGAGAGATCTGCTCGATGTTCTTTTTTTTTTTTTGACAAAATTTGCTCGATGTTTTGAGATTTATACTATTTAAAATTGAAGCTTTTTTTTTAGAACCGGTTGAGGGTGAATGAATTCCTGATGACAAAAAAAACTGGGCTGATGGAAAACCGCCCGGGTTGACCGGTCCGACCGCCGGATCGACCGGTCCGACCGCCGGGTCAAAATGGTTCACTTGCTTAAACGGTCGAATGTTTGACCCGGCCCGGGTTTGGGACCGGTCCGACAGCCAGGCCGGGCCGGGTCTGATAACTATGATTACATTTTAACTTAAGCCCTAGACCCCCTAGACCTGCCTAGGACCCGTCCAGGACCCAACCGCTTAGCCTAGCCTAGCCCGTCTAGGGTATAAACGAGACGCTTTGCTTTCGCCTAGGCCCGACTTTTGGAACACTGAGGAGAACTAACTTTTTAATTGATGGATCATTGAATCAGAATCGGAAAGTTTGCGTGCTTTGCAATCTGAAGCCTGCAACAATGAGGGGTATTAAATCTCAAGCTATGGTACTTTGTGCTTCAAGTAGCGATGACGCAAAGGTTAGCACATTTTCACAAAGTAGTGCACAAAATACATATATTCTCTATTAAACAATTATGCGATTTAGAGAATCTCTTGCATTTCACTCAACAGAAAAGAGTGTTTGAACGATGCATATACTCTTGGATGATGTTCTCTGATTTAAACAAATAATTTATGAATAATAATGATGAATAACAGGTAGAGTTTGTGGAGCCACCTGAAGGTGCAGCTGTAGGTGAGAGGGTGAGTTTTCCTGGGTTTGTAGGCAATCCAGATGATGTATTGAACCCGAAAAAGAAGGTATGGGAGACGGTTCAACCAGACCTCAAAACCGATGATGAGTTGGTGGCTTGTTACAAAGGTGTACCTTTCACTACATCAGCTGGTGTCTGCAAAGTGGCTTCTATTCTTGGAGGGACAATTAGGTGATTTTGAAGTGGCCTTTCTATTCTTAGAGAGGGACATTTAGGTGATTTTACCCACAAAAATGTCTGATATAACATTTGATGGGGATGGATGGATGATTTTAGTGGTCTATTTGCTTTTTACATAGAGGAACTATGAGAAATGTTTTGTCCCTCTAATGAATTGTTAGATTTTTATTGATTGTGAGAAGTGACTCTTTGGCTCCCTATATATATTCTTATGAGAAGTGATTTGGTCCAAACAATTTTGACCCGATAATTGACATAATTCACTTTTACACGAGTTTTTCACTTCATTTGTGGAGTGACACAATGTGCATGAATTTGAACCATACAGTTTTTACACATGATTTTAGCATGTCATCACACCTTTTCATTTCCCTAGTGGCACATCCATTTTGACACAAAAAACGTCACAACATGACGTGTTATTTTTTGTTCTTATCACATGAATCCCTTTCTTCTTTTTAATCTTTTGGATCATGATGTGAAGCGTGAGACTCATCTTAGTATCTAGAGTATTAGGCTGTGGTGTAAGTTGCCCTTGCATGTCTGTTCACTCCAAGGTTGGATTCCGTTTTGTTCCAAAGGGAAGACCCATGAAAACGTGCTTTGAGTCACCATAAACATACATCCCATCTTCTTTGCTGACCTCATCCTCTTCATCTTCAGTGTCTTATCTATCCTTAGTCAAGAAAGTAAATTTAGAATTTTTATCTCCAAAAGACAATGTTTGTGACAAAAACGGTTAGAAAGTGAATTTAGAAATTTATCGATGTTAGTTAGGTGAGCCTCTAGAATAAAGTTAAAATCATCACAGTATGGCGGACACAGATTATAGCGATTAGTCGCAAGTCGCAACATCCATATTATCTTTCACATGCGACGTGATCAAACAGGGCAGTGGCTCAAAAAAGAATCCTCATACTCAAATTCCTCTGTCAATCTTTGATAATCACACAGGTTCTCGTCAAGAATAAACTCATCCATATAAAATAACAAATTCAGGACCAAAAACTTATGTATTAAACATAAACAAATTGATAAATATAAATATTTTCCACCATGTTATGCCCCACAAATTTTACAATGCCTATGAAATATTTGTATAAAATTAAATTTAAAAACAACTATTTAACAAGTATACGTATCACAAACCATTTTATATAACATCAAAAAAGTTTATACCGACCAAACCATTCCCATAAAAAAAATACCATGCACAATGTCAATTTACACTTTTACCCTTCTTCTCTCACTCATCTTCTTGTTTACCATAATCAACCCCAGAACCAAATCCAGAACTCTTTGATCTCTTAGAATGATTACGCCCCAGCTTATCAAACTTGACTCGACCCGTTTCCTTAAACCGTTTCCTTTCCATTGGATCAATCACGCATTCGGGTAGAGGATTCGGATACCGTAACGTATCGTAACAATGGGAGTAATACATATACTTCAGCCTGAACTTCTTCATGGAAACACGTTGTTTATATGTAACCGTTGTATCAATAGTTGTATCGGTTTCCGTACAGTCGGCATGGATAACTTGTTGAAGAGGGTCATTTACACATCCATGCAATGTAAGGTCAGTGAATTCAGCTATGAAAGGGGCATATTTGTAATTTGCTTTGTATTTGCCTCCTGAAGTTGCCCAATCTGATGCATCCCAAATAGTTGCATATAAAGCCATTGGTTTATTTGGATAGTCTCCTCCCATTGATTCTTTATGTGTTATTTCTCTAATTGGAATGTCATCAATGAAAAATCTGCATAAAATTTTATGATCATATAATTAGTTAAATACTCATGTTATATATATTCTAAATACTCCCTCCGTCCCATTTTAATAGTCCTGTTTGACTTTTCACACGATTAAGAAAAGTGTAATTAATGCTTTGAATCTTATAAAATGATTTAATATTTTTACATTTATGTCCTTTAAGTAATACTTTGTCATAAATGCAAACATATTGAATCATTTAATGAGATTCAAAGCATTGATTACACTTTTCGTAATCGTGTGAAAAATCAAACATGACTATTAAAAATGAGACGGTGGGAGTAATACAGTATATGAGTAATGGATTAGGTTTTTGTTGGGTATACTTGTTCACACAAACTAATGTACTTAATTCACCCAACTTTAGGTTGTGAGGTGTACGATTTCTATTATAAAAAATAATAATCCAAACTATATATTTGGTTTTAAATTAGTATATATATATATCATCATGTCATTATCATACCAAATAAAAACCAAACAAAAATAATATCATAATTAACTAGTTGTAACATGTATTGCAATATATATATGTATAGTAGATATATGACGGCACGGCAACACTTCTTATCAACATATGCCACGTACAAGATAACATATTATAAGTGAAAACGATGTACACTAAACTTGTTTAATGGTTTAGTATAAAATAATAATATTATATATAATTAACTACCTAACTAGTTAGATAATCTATTGACATATTCCAAGTTTGTAGTGTAACATAACTTGTTGATTTTATAATAGTATATAAAAAAAAAATAATAGTCTCCTCCATAAGAAAATTGTTATTTTTGTGTTATAATAATATTATTACTTACATAAATGAATATTCAACAAGGAAAAGTATTTTTTTGAGGGGAAAAAAATATATTCTAGAAAGTTAAAGACTACCAAACAAAAATTACAATCAAACAAAGAGGCAAAGACAAATCATATATTAACTAAAGATAGAATTGATAAGTAATTGATGGAAGGAAAACTTACTTTAATTGATGACAAAACAAAAAAAGAAGTCTTATTGTAATGAATGAATAACTTGAGTCCAATCTCCACTTAAAGAAACATAATTATGAGCTCTAGATGACAAAGAAACCATCGGTAATACAACATTATCAATGATTTAAAAATATTTTTATACGCTTTGTTATGATTATTTTATTGGGAATAATAACATTACTGTTTTACGTATTTGACAATTTGAAGTCAAGTAAGGACGATGACGTTAAGTGTAGTGAATCTATTATTGTTTAAACACCGTCTCCAGACTTGATCTGGTAAGTTACATGTAGTATAAGATCAGGAAACACACACACAACACTATTTCTCGAATTATTTTCCAAAAACAAATCACAAATCACCCGAAACCCCCATCCTAAGTCCCCCTTATTCCCCTACCCTATCCAACCCTCACCCCTTCCTCTACTCCAAACTTAATTATCCCGCAACCCTCAAAGTACCCCACCTTGCTAAACACTAAACCCTATACCCCCAACTTACCCCGTAAAACCCTGACTTATCCTCCGACCTCCTCTTCAACAAAACTATAGCTCTCAACCCCTGTTAAACCCTAACCCCTTATCTATCCTTCAACTCTTTAATTTTCATTAGCTAATACTCTCTCCGTTTTTTTATCTCATCACATTTTAATTTCTTTTTTTTTATTTATCGTCATTATCAGATATTTCAATCGATCATTTATTATTTTTTCCTTCTTTACCAATAAAACATTTACATCTCTAATAAAAAATACATTTCCAATACTAAAAACACATTTATCAACAAAGTATTTACATCTTCAATAAAAAAATATATTTCCAACACTATATTTGATTCATATTAACTACTTTTTAATTTGTGTGAATCTTCTCTCTGCACATATATATATAAAAACTGAGGGAGTAGATAAATCTCAAGTAACTAAAGCATATTACAACTCAAGCCACTAAAAAGAAAAGCCAAACTCAATTTGATATGTGTTTATTGATTTTTTTTTTCCCTTTCCTTTTAAACAAAGAAAACTTTAAAATGAACATATTTATTTACAACTACCTGACAACTAAATAATACTATTAAAATACAAAAACCATATATGGTTAACTAACAGCTGTCACACAACATCATATGTTAGTATTTATCCTTTAAGAATATGTGGTTAAGAATTTTTTATGAAATAATAATTAAATTATAACGTACGCATGCATATTTTCTTTGGTCTTTATTGCATGTGACGTTTGAATATGTATAATGGGGTTGGCCAACTTTGAAGAAGACATTAGAAAAGTAATAGAAACGGTCAAATTTATATAAATTGACTGCTTCATTGAAAGTACATGTAACTTGTAACCAAAAATTTCTCCAAAAAAAAAAAAAAAAAACTTGTAACCAAAATTATAATAATAAAATACTCCCTCCGTCCCGTAATATAAGTATTTTTGGTTTTTTAACAGGGTCTCAAAATATAAGTCATTCTCACAAAATAATACTCCCTCCGTTTTTTTTTATCTGTCTCATTTCATTTTTGTCATTTTTTTATTTATCTGTCATTTTACATTTCCAATGCAAAGATTTATTATTTTTTCCTCCAAAATACAATTCCAATACAAAACTCCTTTACCAACAAAACATTTACATCTCCATAAAAAAATACATTTCCAATACACATATTAATTATTTTCTTAATTTGTGTAATTCTTCTCTCTGCGACATATATATAAAAACGGAGGGAGTACAATATTAAATACATTATTTTTACTTTCACACTAAGCAAATTAATATTATTAACTAGTCCCAAAAACAATACAATATTTTACATTGAAAAACAACGCATTTATTATGTTTTTTTAAATCGTGTGAAATGGCCAAAATGCCTTATATTATGAGACGGAGGGAGTACAAAATTAATTTTGTTTTACAACAATTTACAACGCATTCATTATGTTTTTTTAAACTGTGTGAAATGGCCAAAATGCCTTATATTATGGGACGGAGGGAGTACGAAAACAAAATTGATCACGGTGTAAAGCCTACTGATCGATATTAGTGACGTAAGAATATGCCGGTTCACTTTATTGTAAGTGTATTGTAGTGAAATTATAATTGTCATAAAGTGTGATGTTACTATCACAAACACTCTGACGCAAACAACATAGAGTGTCAGTGAGACCGTTCATGATTGCATGACAAGGTAATGCTTCTGCTGCAAATATTCAGTCACAACAAGTGACACAATCTGTTTTTACATCGTTGATAATGATGGATCTACATCATGATCAATGTACCCTACATCATAATCAATTATGGAAAAACAAGTTGCGCCAATCATAATGCCTGAGTGATTGTGATTGTAATATTGTCCTTCATGGTGTGGCTTTAGGAACCATGCTTAAATAGATACCACATCATAAAAGGTCACGGGGACCAAGAACCAAGCTAGGATTTTACTATTAAGTGAGCAGTGAGCTAGATGATAAAAATAGTAATACTACGTACATCTTTTTCATGTGATGATTTATTCAATTGACAGTAGGAACCGTGTAAAAGGTGTTACATCATTTAGACCATCATCGTTGGGTATAAGTAGCTGTGGCATGAGATTATAATGAATACACTCAATAGTGTAAAGTATATATAATTAATATTTTCAATGGACTCATATATCCTTAAATAGCTAGCTAGAGATTTCCACGTAGGTCATTGGATATTTCACGTAGTGTCACACTTGTGTGGTACCCGAGTGAGATTATAAATAAATACTATTATTTTTCTAAAAGACAAAGAAGATTGAAAAAGAGAAAAAAAACTCACATGATGTTGTTGGTGGTCCACATAATGGTGTAACGATGAAAGTCCGTAGTAGGATCAAACCACAAATAATATCTCTCTTCTCTTCCTCTACTTGTGCTTCCATTCCCATACATATTTGTTTGAAACCTCCATGCTTTTCCCTTTATATTTCCCAAGAATTCAAAGTCCAATTCATCATGTGTTTTCCTGAATATATCTTGATTTGTTGTCTGCCAATTAATTATCATTGCATGCATGCAAACTCATCAAACATATGAATAATAATAATAATAATACTACTTGTCTAGAATAATAATATTTTACAAATTTACAACAAGAGGGAAACTTAAATAAATAACTAGTTGTTTCACGAATTTTAATGCTGCATGACTAATAAAATCCAATAGAAAGTGGTTGATCCAATATTTCTTTTTTAATAATTTTCCATATCCTAAAATATTAAATGATATTTAAAACCACCATAAAACTATAGTGATTTGTTTAGATTATATTTTGCCCCAAAAATATTGCACGGTGAACTCTCAGAACTAGCATAAAATTAGTGATTTGTTCGGATTGTATAATAAATGTGATTACACTTTCTGATATCTACCAGAATCAATCTCGTACCTCTGCCTCACCCATAAATAAAATAAATATCTCCACCCACAAAAAATAAAGTACAAAACTATTTCTAATTCAAGAATCATAGCTAGCTTCGATCACAATCTTTTTGTTATAAATTTAAAACAAGAACAAAAATAATAGCTATATATATATATCCATCAACCTAGCTACAAGTAATCACTATGATTATAAACCTTTTGTTATAATAAGCATAAGATAAAGATGATAAATATAATATAAATATATTAATTCTTAACCTTCTTGCTTCAAACACACAAAAAAAAAAAAAAAAAAAAAAAAACACACACACACACACACATATTAATTCTCTAAAAAAAATAAAAAAAAAAAAGAAGAAGAAAAAGATGGATCATACATAGAAAGCAACTACAACTCCTGCAGTGTATTCTGATGGCAACTTAATTTTGGCACTGAAGATTGCATGGTTGTAATAATCTGATGATCTGAACCCAGAACCTGTTTTTTTATATCATCAAAATCATATATTAATATATCATCAAAATTATATATATACACTATAATTTCGTATATACTGCACCGTAAAATCACACTGCAGCAGAGCAGAGGATCGGAATGAAAAAGCTTGCCTGTATATTTATTAAGATGAAGACGAACGCTACGATCATCGGTCGATGGGATCACGTTTCCTCCACCAAATAAAGGATCAAAACCTCTGCTAAATGGAATTGTTGTAATTGGATTTACTGCAATAACCAAAGTTGTGGAAACAAAGAAAAGATGAAGAAATAGAAGGAAAAATTTTGATGCAGAAGAAGAAGAAGAAAAGATTGTGAAAACATGGAAAAACTCATGAAACTTTGCCATGGTATTTCGTGTGTAGAGAGGAAAATTCTTGTTTCTGTGAACTTTTTATTTAATGGCGGTGTGATATATGGGAAGAGAATGACTTTTTTTTTTTTTTTTTTTATTATTTTTTTCTTCAAGAGAATCTTTTCGTTATTTATTAGTAATTGATACAGTTACTAAAAATATTTCTTTATTTTTATCAATTTTTTATTAATTAAATCAAATATATACATTTTTACGTTAGTTATATCGATCTAAGGTTTTTTAATAATTATTTTCTTGTTATTATAAAAATATAATGGTGTGATTTTAATAACTATAAGTAGTAGCAAATTGTTTTATAAACACTTTGGTGTAAAGGAAAGCCATCGGTCAAAGGCACTTTATTGCAACGGTTAATAGTATAAAGTCTACGACTCTTTACATTTTCTTATTATTACAATAAAAAAAATATGGTTCCCTAAAAAAATAAAATTAATTGGAAGAGTAAGTGATGAGGTCATGACTCATGAGGGCAAAGAGTTTATTGGAGATATACATTTAAACATATGCATGTATAATTGAGAAAATTTTATGATACGATCGTAGAACTCGAATAAGGTGTGATATGCATGTATAATTGAGAAATCGACGATCGTAATAGGGTTGATAATAGATCAATTTTTAATTATCTTTCACATGAGGGTAGATAAGGGTTAGAATGTTTAGGATACGTGTCGGAAATCTATGGCACATTTTATATTTTAAATTTAAGCTTTTTTTTTAATGTATTTATTATAGTTGTTAAGCAATAGTGTTTGTTTAAATAAATCACTTTAGTTTTATTGGATATTTGTTACGATAAAGTTGTTATGATTGGTTTGTTTGTTTGAGCATAATTTTATTTGAATAGATCAATACGAAAAATAAATAGTTACTCTTTACACCAGTGCAATCGTTTCATTTTCTTTTAATAATATGTCAATACGTGAAATAGTGGGGATAAATGTATAAAATTAGCAAGTCAATTTTAAAATTCATTTATGTATAAAAAATGTTACATGTACTTTATGTGAATGTATGGAGAAAAGGATGAATATGACATTTTTTTTTTATGAATACGAAATATATACACACGCACACACTCTTTTTCTCCTCACTGGGACTCAAACTCCAACATCCGGATCAATGCCTTATTGGCAATTATGGCATATTTGAAGATACTAATGATATTTGGTGGAATGATTCATTAATGAGAATATTTGAAGATATTAGTGATATCATATTTGATGGAATGATCTCCGTCGATTATTTTAGTTATTATTGATGGAGTACACATTTAGGTGGAATGATCTCCGTCGATTATTTTACTTATTATTAATGGAGTACATATTTATCCGAAGTTTGTCCGGGTCGTGCGTGCATATGTTGACTAGTTGAGCCCGACTATCCAGGAGTTTGGCTCGGGTCGTGCCTGCAGAGGCTGTCCAATAGCTAGCTCTTTCAACACGACTTTAGTGGAATGATCTCCGTCGATTATTTTAGCTATTAATAATGGAGTATATATTTATTCGGAGTTCGGACTGAGTCGGGCGTGCAGAGTTGGTCCCGACTAATCCGGAGCTCGGTCCATGTCGTGTCAGCAGAGACTGACCAATAACCAGCTCTTTCAACATGACGAATTAGAGAAAATCGAACTCGTGACCTTTCTTAGACATTCTCAAATAATTTACTGTTTGAGCCAACTTATTTCGTTTAAGTGATTTTGTATTCGGAAGTAAGTATAAAAACAAAAAAGGCTTTTTTTTAAAGATTAAAAAAAAGGCTTTTTAAAACCACTTTTCTTAAATAAAAAAAAAATTATTGTCAAAAAGGACAATTTGAACATAGAAATATGTAAAGAGGACAATGAAATATTTTTCAGAGTAAAAATGACAAATTCTTATTCCATTGTGATTTATATTCTTTCGTATTCAACTACAAAAACGAATATATCTTTTGATCTGATTGTCGAAACCGCAATTCTTTCATCATATTTTCCTATTCACCTCCTCTTTATTTAGACAACTCATTTGATATTTTTTGGACGTTATTTTGAAGTCATTTTTAATAAAACATATAATGTTGGAACATCAAACATTGGATTTGGCGTCGATTTCGCGTAACAAACATTAGATTTGGGGTTATAAATATTAGATTTGTCATTATCACACAATTTACCTTTCCACTGTCCTGATACTATTTTCCCCTTTTTTTTTGTCCTGATTCTATTTTCCTTTTTTTTAAATATTTTTTTTATACTTTTAAACCACTGTCCCATAAAAAAAAAAAAAACACTTCCTTAATAATTTGCAATTTTTCTTTCTTTGGTATTCATTATTACCTTTTGTCATTCTACATTAAATTGTCCACTATGTATTTCTTGATTTTCTTCATATATAAGTCTTAACCAACCCTATTTCTACCCCCTATGTCATCAGACATTACTTGTTTCCTCTTTAAACCCTATATATCAATTAATTAATACCTCTTTATTTAACTTTTGTAATATTATGATATTTTAGTATGTTAATTAAAACAATAATAATTATATATATACCACATAATATCTTTGTATAAATCATGTAATAATTGCATGAATTGACCCAATCACTTGCGTCCAATTTCAGCAAGGCTATCGTTAGTATTCTTGATAATGTTGCAATTAAAAGCAAAGGTGTATAATTTTTTCAAAAAAGTTAATAGGAAAAAAAACAGGTGTGTCATGATTTGATTGATCATGAAAATTATGGAATTTCTTTTAATGATGGAGATTTAATTGGTGAGTCATGAGTTTACTTGTTATAATTTTTTTTGAGGGCTATTATAATTTTTTTAAATTAAAGTGGTCACCACATACATAATAAGAAATATTCAAACTTGACTGCTAAGAATAAAATCGAATATAAGATATATTTTCATAATTTGATGTATTTAATAGATGCAAAATTGTTAATCTAACGACGGTAGTGTTCCTGTGAAGGCCAACAAGACCACGACAATAATTCATCACAGAGTGAAAGACTATGAAATTTATTTAGGTTTAGAGCCCTTGTTTACACAGAGACAACCTTGTCTCCAGATGTTTTTATTCTGTTATATTTTTATTTCTTTTTGTGTAGATATGTGGTATAAATCATTTTACGTAGTTTTTATGTACACCCAAGTTACATACATATACATATCATTTCCCGTAAATAACACCCCATAATGAAAACACTATTGTCACAACGGATATAAGACATCACAGTTTTACATCGTTGATAATGATATATGTATTCATCATTGTATATGATATAAAAATATATTGTATCGTTCGTTATATCACAAATGTTATGACAATAACATCAGTGGCGGACCCAGAAATTTTTTCAAAGTTTCAAACCCATGACCTTAACAGACGTATTCAGCCTTCCGTAGGTTGAAATTAAATGGAGACTTCACTAAATTTTTCGAAATAATAAACATCTGTGATTTTAATATTATTAAAGAGGTATATTAGTAATTTCGTCCGAAAATTTGAGTGGGGTCCATTCACCCCACTCCTACCATGCTGGGTCCGCCCCTGAGTAACATTGACTATATATAAAATAATTTACATATAAACTTAACGACTGCATCATATGAGTACATCATCACAAGGCTTTTGGTGGTTACGTGCAGCAAAAGGCAAGTAGAATTACAAAAATTGATTACAACGGTTGATTACAAAAATTGTATTCAACGTCTTTTTTTTTTTTCGTTTTTTTTGAGTGGGTAATAGTTAGCAACAAGATTTTTTCATGAAAGAAAAATCAACAAATAAAGTTAATAATACAAACACGGTATGTAAAATATAATTTAATACTATTAAATAATAACTATGGGTATAAAGCAAAAAAAAGGAGACACATGAAAAGTGGTTGCACCAACTTAACAACTCTCCTTATCCTTATCGAGCAGCTAACTAAACCCCGAATAAGAAACAAGAAAAGTCTTGTCATTGTAAGGGCACGTCATATACATATATGAGTGTCTTGGTTTGATCAGACGAGTTAAGACGCCTTCATAGTATTATGAGAGAGATTTTTCAAGTGATTCTCAAATGGAATAGTAGGGATAAAACATCTAATTCATATTGCGTGTCTTGGAGATTTAGTGTCATTCATTCATTTTTGTCTATTAGTTTTCTAACAATGACTACGTACATCTACGGAGAGATTTTATGGTGCAACGGTTATGGGAAAGTTATACCAAGTGACATAAATTAGAGCCTATCATTTTTACACTCTTTCATATAATACACTTTTATCGTGTGTGAGAAATTAAAAATGAATGGTTATAATGTATGTTGGAGAAAAAGCCTTTTTTGAAGGGTTGAATAGTCAACTTTAGCACGATTTACGGATAGGCTCCGATGTATATCATCGAGAGTTAATGATATCATTAAATACTCCCTACGGAGTAGTTGATGATGGGCTTTTGAATCACTCGATTCGGATGTCGGGTGAACGAAATTAAATTTAAAGTTGATAGAAAATATGTAGGAGATGAGAGTTGAAGGAGGACCTCACCCCATTCTCCCACATAGGTTACTTGAGGCTCATGAGCTCAAGTAATAAGAAGCTAAGTGTATACTACTTATAGATGTGCCCTCATGGCAAGTGCACTTTGTGCGGGAGGGAGGACTTAAATTATTCCACACGCGCGCGCACGCGCCGTCCGTCCGGCTCGGCTCGGTTCGGTTCAAATGTTACTATTAATATTTTTAGATAAAATTTCTTTATGAAATTAATTCTAAAAATTAATTTAAGTAATCGTGTCATCGGACCAATAAGAATCTATTGAAGTCATCCGACCAATCGAATTCGTAGATGTGTCATTCGACCAACCAATCGGGGTGTGGAAATAAAATTCGAAATTTTATTAATAATTTTAATGAAAATTTCGACCCCATGTCTTTTTCCAAGGAAAAGTCTTGATGATGCTGTTTACTAATCAGTTAAAGTATTGGCCTCCTCTCAACTATATAAACAATCCCATGGATGAAAGTTTATTCATTCAGGTTTTCTCTTGTTTTTCCACCACAAAGGTAGTGCCATATAGATATAGTCATTCATGTAGATCTAGATATTGAGTCGAAGAGAAGTCGGGGCATTCAATAAGCTCACGCGAGCTCGGATTTTTGAAGTGCTTCTAAATCCGAGACTTAAAACCGTTATATCTTGGGAGGATACACTACTCACGTGGGCACCATACCTGTTAATTTGTCTTAAGGAAAAAGTAAGCTTCATCGCCTCGGTTTGTCTTAGTCCTTTATTTTGTGCATACTATCTTTGTTGTCTATTGTTTGGATCAGATATGCATAATGATATTTATTAGATCTGCTAAATAATATTCATATGATTTATTGTCTACATTAATATTTCGTAATTTAATCCGTAAATTTCGGATCTGTTTAAAGAATCACTCACACTTGCGATACATATTATCCAACAAGCTTAAGACAAATTTTGATTCGTGTGTTATAAGATCGTTTAAACCTGTTACTTTACAGATCTTGTCGAGTTGTTGCTAGTTTTTATCCTTATGTTGTATCCCTGCTTCTAACCTGTTTATTAACCGAACCTGTGGTTTACAAGGATGTATTGATATAAAATTTGGTATGTTTATCTGACTGTGTTACCGCAATTAATACCTTCTTGGAAGTAATCCAAGTTTCAATTGGGTAGAGGAAATATACATATATATGTTGGTCTCGGCTGCAGGTAATTTTAATTTCTGTTAAACCTAGTTGCTTATATATTAAGCAAAGTCTTCAAGTTGCAAATGGCATTTAAATCTCTTTGGTTAAGGGTTAAGATACATACTACAAGTGTAGTATGTTTATTTGCAGAACCGTTTTTGCTGATTGGTGAATACCAATCTGATTAATTAAATTGATTATTAATTGAGATCTTTGTATTTGATTGCAAATCAATTTTTTACGAACCGGAAAATTTCCTGCGGTCGATCCTCTTTGCAAGATTGAGGTTTTGATACTTTAACTGATTGATGGTGTGAAGTGTAAGGAATATAGTTGATTTCTTATACATTGAATGTTATCCCCAAAATTTTGCATGCAATTACAGTAATATATATAGTATTATTATTACTATATATCATGCTTAGTATATATTGTTGAGCGAAAGATATTAATGATTTAGTATATGTCATGCTTATATTGACTTGCATTTATATAATTGCAGTATAAATAGGCTTTGATAATTAGACATATTCGTTCACATTTGCAATATGTAATTGTTTTCACGTGATGCCTTTGAAGTAGTTCATTCTATTTCAAGTCTTTTATGTTTGTGACATTCCTGGACATAAATAGATGTTCTATACAAAGTGTCTAAACTATGAAATTAAATATCCAACAAGTAAATAATAATTAAGTAATATTGTTTTCTTGTTAATTGCAATGATGGGTGTCATGATCGAGCTTTTGACTTACTGGTGTAATTATCTCTAACTTGCTCCGTAAGTTTGCTAGAATTTGGTAGATATATATTGGTTGTCTTGGCCGACTAAACCAATTTGTGGAAAGGAAAAATAAAAGGGAAAAAGAATCATAACAACAAATAATTTTGCTTGTCGTTCACGGTTTTGAAGGTCGGCGATTATTGTGACCCTTTTATGATCTCAGAAATATATTTGCGTTGGCCCTTTAACTTTGCTGCAAATTTGCTTGGTTTCTTTCCAATGTGTTGAGCCATACTTAAGTTGGATATTTGTGGGTCAAACAAAGACTCACTAAATTGGTTTACCAATGTGCTTATTTGTTTTGTTAAAGTTGTGTAATTAAATATTGGTTGACCTGTTGTTCGTTGGACAGAAATAAAAGGATACACCGAGGTGAATCCAAATATGATTGTGTCTTTTGTGACACAAGTGTACGTGCCTGTTGTAGCACTAGCTCGTAGCACCAGTGACCGGTTTAATCTCCTCCCTTGGATGGAGAAGTTCGGTGGTGCAACAAACGATGCTTTGAATGATCAAATTAAATTGATCAGTATGTTGACAGTGAAACTGTCTGTTGGGCACAAACGTGATGCTCCGTAAAGAGCCAGTGAGATTGACTCTAAGATCTGCTTACATGCTTGAGTAATATTTGCTTGTGACACTATGATTAGGACTTGAAATTTGATCTTAATCACAAGTGTCTAGTATGTGTTGAAGCCATGTTGGCTAACTCACCGGTTGACCGGTAGAAATGAACACATGACCTCTAGATTCATTCGAACTAGAGATGATAACAGTATTATGTTACTTTTATTGAGTATAGCACCAAATATTGTGATGATTAAATACTGAAAAGTTAAGATAAGGCTTGTGATGCCTTGAGATTTATCAGAATGAATGTGAGAATAAACATAGCAAACGGACGAGACGTATCCGTAGTGATCGTGATAGTGGATATGATGTGTTGTTTCATGAGTCTTGCTAAGGGCCCGGCATCATTCATCAAACAACTACACCATACACACCTCAGTCAAGTGGTATGGCTGCGTGCAAGAACCGAACTCTTAAAGAGTTGATGGATGCTATGTTGATAAGTTCGAGTTTACATCAGAACTTGTGGGGGGAAGATGTCCTCTCAGCAGAATTCATTCCGAACAACATCCCTTCAAAGAAGAATGGTGCTACCCCATATGAACTGTGGAAAGACTACAGATTCTTGGAAATGTGGGGGTGATTGGCTAAGGTCGAAGTACCTAAACCAAAGTGAGTGATAGGACCTAAAATCATTAGTGCCTATTGCTTCTGGTGCATAAATCAGACATCAATGATGTATATGAACATGTCATCACCGAGTCTAAGAATGTGGTGTTCCTTGCGGATATCTTTCCTTGTAAGGAAAGTGTTAAAGCATGAGTAAGCAGGAATATGAGTCTGAGTGATTCTCAAGAATATGAGGAACCTCATCGTAGTAAGAGGGCTAAGACTTCCCAGTCTTTTGGTCCTGATTTTCTGACCTATATGGTAGAAAACGAACTAAGGACATATGCTGAGGCAATGTCTACTACAGAGCTCCTTTCTGGAAAGAGTCTGGAAATAGTGAAATACAATCCATCATGCAAAACCACTCTTGGAAGTGGTTGGTCTTCCAACGGGAAATAAACCACTCGAGTGCAAGTGGATCTTCAAGAAGAAGTTAAAGGTTGATGGATTTATTGTAAGGCGTTGTTGATAGCCTAAGGGTATCGACAAAAAGAAGGCCTTGACTTCTTACTCACCAGTTACGAGAATTACTTATATAAGGTATAGCTGGAGACTATAACCTGGAAATCCATCAAAAGGATGTTTGTGGTGAGTTGAAGGAAGAGACGTACATGGAACAACTTGATGGGTTCATAGTTCCAGGCTAAGAGAGTAAGGTGTGTAGACTTGTTAAGTCTCTCTGTGGCTCGAATAATAGCCAGAGCAACGGCATATCTAGTTTGACAATGTCATGTTGTCAAGTGAGTAGGACATATATATGTCTACATTGAGAACACACCTTTGTGATAGTATGTCTATGGCATGCTAATACTGGGAGTACTCATGAGAGTATCATGAATATGGAAAGGATGCTGGCAAGGAACTTCGATCTGAAGGACCTGAGAGTTGCAGATGTGAGCACTCCACTTGACCTAAGTATGCACTTAGTCAAGAACAGAGATGAACCTGTCCATCAATTGAGATATTCTCAAGTGATTGGAAGTCTGATGTACATAACCAACCGTACACGACCAGACTTAGCATGTTCATTGAAGAAACTGAGTAGGTTCACGAGTAATCCAGATCATAATCATAGGAAAGCCTTTATAGGTTGTTGAGGTACATGAAGAACACTATGAGTCTGGGACTACGATATACTAGATATCCAGCAGTATTAGAAGGATACTGTGATGCCAACTGGATATCAGATATGAAAGATTCAAAGTCCGCCAGTGGATACTTATCCACGATTGGTGGTGCTGCTGTGTCCTGGAAGTCTACTAGACAAACATGCATAGCTCGTTCCACAATGGAAGCTAAGTTTATAGCCTTGATAAGGCTGGAGAAGAAGCTGAATGGCTTTGGAATTTCCTAGAGGATGTTCCATGCCAGTGGCTGCTATCAGCATACACTGCGATAGTCAGTCAGCTAAAGGAAGGGCACATAGTAGTGTGTATAATGGTAAGTCTCGACACATATGGCGTAGACAAAATACCATTGAATAATTGATCTCTAATGGTGTGATTTCCATCGATTGTGTAAGGTGGAAGGAGAATCTTGCGGATCCGCGTACAAAGGTTTAGCTAGAGATCAGGTGTCAATCTTGACAACCGGAATGGGACTGAAGCCTATTACGCATGTTTCCTTGTAGTGGCAACCCAACCATGTTGACTGGAGATCCCAAGATCATGGTTCAAAAGGGACAACTAAGCTTATAAGAGCAGTCCAAAGACTTACCCATTTCGAGAGAATAATAGTGCTATCTCGCAGAGGGTGTGAGGTTAAGCTTAGCTTTTAATGATTCCTATATCTTGATATTCAAGTGGGGTAGAAAGGAGAATACCCTTGATAGGAGGTCACCTATGTAAGTGCGAAGTGGGGCGCTTACATGAGAATTTTGAGGCTTGAATTCTAAAGCACTTTACGAAACCAAGTGTTGTCCAGGGCCGAGACGGACACAACCATGAGAACCGAAAGGTGCTAGGGGAAATATTGTGTGAGTGCTATTGTCTTGGTTTACACTAAAGGTGAGCAGATTCAAGACCTAGTTCAGCGATTAGCGAGTAAATTCGATAAGTACTTCACTAAGGCGAGTTCAAGGCCGAAGCTACCTCTCTCCGATGCAATATTTTTCCGTCGACTTCTCTTGAGTGCAGATTTGCATTTGCATTAATTTTCATTCATGTGGGGGATTGTTGGAGAAAAAGCCCTTTTTGAAGGGTTGAATAGTCAACTTTAGCGCGATTTACGGATAGGCTCCGATGTATATCATCAAAAGTTAATGATATCATTAAATACTCCCTACGGAGTAGTTGATGATGGGCTTTTGAATCACTCGATTCGGATGTCGGGTGAATGAGAAATTAATGGCTAAAGTTGGTAGAAAATATGTAGGAGATGAGAGTTGAAGGGAGGACCTCACCCCATTCTCCCACATAGGTAACTTGAGGCTTGTGAGCTCAAGTAATAAGAGCTAGTGTATACTCTTATAGATGTGCCCCAAGGGGCAAGGCACTTTTGTGCAGGAGGGAGGACTTAGATTATTCCACACGCGCGCGCGCACCGCCGTCCGTCCGGCTCGGCTCGGTTCGGTTCAAATGTTACTATTAATATTTTTAGATAAAATTTCTTTATGAAATTAATTCTAAAAATTAATTTAAGTAACTGTGTCATCGGACCAATAAGAATTCATTGAGTCATCCGACCAATCAGAATTCAGAGATGTGTCATTCGACCAACCAATCAGGGTGTGGAAATAAAATTCGAAATTTTATTAATAATTTTAATGAAAATTTCGACCCCATGTCTTTTCCAAGGGGAAAAGTCTTGATGATGTGTTTCGGCCAATCAGATTAAAGTATTGGCCCCTCCTCTCAACTATATAAACAATCCCATGGATGAAAGTTTATTCATTCAGTTTCTCTTGTCTTTTCCACCACAAAGGTAGTGCCATATAGATCTAGTCATTCATGTAGATCTAGTTATTGAGTCGAAGAGAAGTCGGGGCATTCAGTAAGCTCGCCGGAGATCGGATTTTTGAAGTGCCTCTAAATCCGAGACGAAAGCCGTTGTATCTTGGGAGACAGTTGCTACTACCGTGGGCACCATACCAGAGCAATTTGTCTTAAGGAAAGAGTAACTACTCGCCTCGGTTTGTCTTAGTTTTTTATTTTGTGCATACTATCTTTGTTGTCTATTGTTTTGATCAGATATGCATGATGATATTTATTAGATCTGCTAAATAATATTCATATGATTTATTGTCTACATTAATATTCCGTAATTTAATCCGTAAATTTCGGATCTGTTCCGTAAATCACTCCACACACGATACACTATCCCAACAATGTATGCAACTTGATAAAACCTTCCTACAACGGTTGTAAAATTTCACACATCTACGTGCATGATGTTTTTTGTTCGTATGTTAGTGTTTTTGGAGGTGGCTGAGCTGTGTTAGGGCTGCCTACCTACGTAACCCTTAAGAGATTAATGAACATACTAAAATTGATTTGAGAGACATACATGTACTTGTACGAGTCACAAATTTTATTCTCGTCCAGCTATAAACATGACATGGTGTACCTTATACGATATAATTAAGGAATGCCTACATGGTCCCTCTATTTAAAGGAAAAAACTATCCCAAAATTATAATGTTGCTCCATTATTAAACAGTGGAGCAAGTATGGCATGGTGTGGCTGTGCCACAATAATGCTACAGTGTATGGATATACGTGAATCGAATTGAATCGATTGAACGGACTATTATTTATTTATTTATTTTTTTTTTTCCTTTTTCTTCTTTTTGATGTTTCCAACAACTTGATGACGACGGTCTGGTAGCTATCCGGCGGTGTACCAGAAGAGGTCATGTTTTGGGGTAATCCTGATGCGGGGAGTCCTCATTGGACTCAACCGTCGTATTTGTGCGACGTGTATATACGACAAAAACTCTTTTTCGCCTTATATCTGGCGTAAGCACGATCCGATGATTGAATCCAACGAGGACTCCCTGTATCAGAACTTCCCCATGTTTTGTGTAACTTTGTTTTTTGTTTAACGGTATATTTCGTTCTGGAGAAGAAAAATACCTATTCACTTAATATGTAATTAGCATCAATTGTAATAGTTTATACACAATTTGAATACCGACCCAAATCAAAAGGCAAAACAGTAATCCATATCGGAGCCACATACTTCATAACAAGGTCCATGCACCCCTCTCCAAATGAAAATAAAAATACTTCAAATTTTACCTATTATCCCAGTGGTTAGTGCTTGAGAACTTTACCTGGCGCCGATTAGGAGGCCCAGGGTCAATCCTCTCCTCCTTTCGTATCCGGAAAAAAAAAAAAAAAAACCTATTAAAAATATGGTACGTCTGATAGAAGACAAAATTTGAAGAGATGTAGATAAATGCCGTCGGAAGAGAAATCGGAGTGAAGGTACCCTCCAAAACATTACAACTAAAGGACTTCGGAAGAACATCCAGAATGAAGATGTCCTCCAAAACATTACAACTAATAGGCTCCGAAAGAGAATCCGAAGTGGAGATACCCGCCAAAATGTCGTAACAAATAGACTCTGGAAAAGCCCTCCGGAGTGGAGATACCCTCCAAAATATGCAAAGACAAAATCGGCCTCCAAACCTAGCCTCGTTTGAGATGCCCTCCAAAATATGCATAGACTAACTCGGCCTCCGAACCCGGCCTCGTTTGAGGGAGGGTGATAGAAGATAAAATTTGAAAAGATGTAAATAAATGTAAAAAGAGATAAAATTGTTTTACCGGTTCAAATAAAATTTTTATGTTTGAGTTGGATAAGATTGATATAAGAGATTTAAATCAATTTTTAATCTAGGATAAGAGTGTACTCCTATATAAGGAGAAACAATGTAAAATTTGAATCATCCAATAAAACAAGCAGTTTCAATCTTTTTTTTTTTTTTTTTTAGGGGTAGTTTCAATCTTTCATTGTGATTTTCTGTTTTTCTTTGACGTCCCATCCCCGATTATCAAAACAATAAAGTTATGATCCCAAAAAAAAAAAATAAAAAAAAGAGAGTTATGCACCTGGTGATTTTTTTTTTCAAGACCCGCCACTACATTAGCAATTTTGATTTAGTTTGAGTGATTCAAATCTTTCCCATGTTTTATTATTCCCTACGGTCCATTTGACAAGGCCCAATTCATTTATTCATTCATTTTTTTTTATAAAGGTGCTATAACTCTTCTTCTTCTTCTTCTTTTTTTTTTTTTTTTTTTTTTTTATTATTTTTATTTTTATTTATTTCAATTGAACGAATTTTTTTTTTTAATCTACGGGGATATGTAAACAATTTTTATACTATTCGATTACGTAAATCATGACCTCTCTCAACAATAAGAAGCGTATAGACAACCCTTTATAAATTATATTCATTTAGTATAACACTCGATTTATATCCTCCACAAACCTCCAGTAAAACATGGTACTGGAAGTCATATTGAAAGAGGTTATATAAAGAACCTACACTACTGGAAGTGGATGAATATGCCATGTTTAGATGAGTTCTATTCGCGTCACGAATCTCCTCCGAACACCACAATTATACGTAAAGGAAGCAATCTGCAAAAGTTGCATAAATAATTTTTTTCCCCTACTATTTCATTTTGTTGGGCTTTTATAAATATTTTTCTGGGAGTTTCTATTGATACCCATGATTATTTCGACACGACTGTTACACACAAATTTTTACATGAAAACGTTAAAAAGGGAACTACATGGAAAACATATACTCCAGCCTCATATATAAGAGAGGGCTCATCCCCAGCACCAGGTTGTGAGGTGAGAGAAAGCTCATCTCTTAATATAAAGTAAACAACCACAAGCTCTTAAATATGGAACACTTTAACAACTACTTTTCTGGCCTTGCTAAAGGTTCTCCCAGAAGCCCAAGTACCAAAGAGTATACATATATGATATAGTTTTTTTAGGAACATTATATACATGTGAATTTTATTGACATCCATTCACATGTAAAAATTTATATTTAAATATGATGTCGGAAGTATTTATATGGTGTTAATAGAACTCAGCGTGTATATATATATATATATATATATATATATATATATATATATATATATATATATATATATATATATATAGTATTTAATAGAGCAATGACACTATTGGTCCAAATCATTGGGCTCTGAATTGAGGCATTTTGTTCCTTGTAGAAATGACCAATAACATGAAATTATGTTTGTTCTAATTAATCCCTTCGCTTCTTTCTTATTGGTGTAACTAGGAAAGTAAACATTCGTCTTTCCGTCTGGCGGTCTTTCCGATTTATTTTATAATCGTTGAAATGCGAAAATCAAAAGTGAATCAAGATAATGTAATAATCATAGATTTGGACCGAAATGATAAGCCCGAGTAAACTATAAAAGGTATACGATACGCGTGCCGACAACCAACACGCGACATGATACGCCTCGATACATTACGATGGCATGTCCGCCGCGTGTCGGTTGATGAAATGAATTTCCGACACATCTTCGACACCTCCGACATCGTGATAGATACTTTTCGACACTATTGAACAATTTTTTCAATTAATACTTAAATCTATTCTAACCGAAAAAATGAATTTATCTTCGACATTATTTGCAACAACACGTGTTCTACCAAACACACGACACGACACGCCGATACACCCGACGCCATATCCAACAGGTGTCGGTTGATGAAATGAATATTAATTAAAATTTTAATTAAAATCTAACACACTATCAACACTCCACGACATAAAATCGACACCTTTCGACACTACCGAACCCTTTTTTTGTATTCGCAGATCTAGGCTAATTTTAACGGCCATGGTAACTACACAATTCGAATTTCCATAGAAATTAAATCAACAATACACTATAGCCGGTTTAACAATATTTATGGCCGAAATAATTTTTTTTCAGGATATTTAATATTTTATATAAACGATATGTTTTTTTTACGAAAAAAAATTCATTTCAAGAATTTTAAAATTTCATGTAATCATCAAATCAAATATTTTTAGGCATGATATAAAGATCGCAGAAAGAACGTGTCGTGGCCTTATATCTTGAAATAAGTCATATCATTAGTGATAAACGATATGTTTTTTATGAAATGAATTTATTTTAAGAAATTTATAAGATTTCATGTAAACGTCAACACAATTTTTTTGGTATGATACAAAGATCATGTCGGCAACAAGTCGTGGCCTTATATTTTGAAAATAGTCATACATTTGCTACATATATTCGCACATTAAAAGGAGATACAATTGAGTCCTCCAAAATTGAACAATTTAACTTAAACCCTTCTTCTAAAAAAAAAAAAAAATAATAATAATAATATTCTGGGCTGGGCCATGAACAGTAAAAATATAAAATTAAAAAAAAATTGTTTTGGGCTGGGCCATGAATAGTAAAAAAAAAACTAACCAATAGAAAAAAAAAAAAGTGTCATCAATTCACCAAAATTCTCTTCTTATTATATATTTTAGGAGGATAGGATAATGAATTTGGAGAGAATTATATTTTGTACTTTCCAATCCTTTGATGCATGGTTATTATTAGTGTTAACCTAATTCTACCATTCCGTATAATCGACTTTCGAATAGTCGAATATGACATTCAACCGACTGAAAAGTCGCATGAACGTGTAGTGACACGTTTGATGTTTTACATGTGGTATCAATATCGATTACCGGATTAAACTAATTGTCATCGTGAGAAAAAACAAATGTCAACTCATTAAAGAAAAATCAAGCTGAACATCGACTCATTATCTATTCAACAATCAACCACTCCAAACAATCCGCAACTCCCTAGCATTACGAATTGCCTGAGACACAAACTCCACCCGTGATGGCCATCGTCCTCGTGTATGGTGCACTTCTTGATTTTGTCAGTACCACGCACCCATTACAATCTCACGGTACAAAACTCCACAACTGAACATCCACTTCATTAAATAAGTCTCTTTTGAGACAATCATCTATCCAAACGGAACCATCCACCTCTCTGAAAAAACCACAAAAATCCTGTGACTGAATCACACTTCTTCAAACCGATCGAATCCACCCACATTACCGAAACACATGCACCAAAGTCTCACAATGTGGCTAGCAAATCATACACACATCATCATCAATTTCGATTTTCATAACATCATGTAGAACCCTATGCAAATTTAAAACCCCTAATTATTAAGATCACCCCACACATTAAAATATTTCCATTTCTGTTCCAATCAAGCAATTTTATTATTACTCCCTAGTACAAAACAACCATATTTTTTAAAAAGAGTTTATTTAATTAATCACGTGATTAACATCTTAAGAAAGCCTAAACATATATCATAAGTGGCATATCAACATGAAATATAAATACTCTTTCTTAATACAAGTACTATGATTATCTTAACCTTCTAATCAATTTATTAAATCCCACGAAACAAAAAGGTAAATTCCATGTGTGTACTACACGTGAAGTTATAATTATAGGCATCTTACTCTTTTATCTTTTTATATATATATATGAAAATATAAAGGGTATTTCTGCAATACATAGGGCTGAGTCATTGTATACAAGTGTACTAGTTTGTTATGCATAGATATGTGTGTCAGCTACTAGACTTGGATAGAATCTATAATGGTCTGCTTTTGTAATGGTTAATTATTATTATTCCAAAAACAATGAATTACAGAGCTTCTTCCTTATGAAGTTCAACATCCATGGTGTTTGTTTAATTTCTGCATTTCTATAAATCAAACTTGTATTGGAGCCACATACAAACGTCATGAGCTCAGGAACGTCAATGTAGGATGTAATATCGCCGGACGGATCAAAGATCCACCCGATTACGCAGCGGAAAGTACAAGATCTAGATCTAAACAATCAAAATACATGAATAATAAATCTAACCTACGAGGGGGTTAGATTACCAACATTTTTATGGTGCAAAACCGCCAAGAACAAAAGGTCAATCCAAGATCCAAGCTAGATGAGAAGCCACAGTCTTCCAACGTGTGTCTCCAAGCACCACCAGGTGGATGATGTTTCAAGCCGCCGGACCTCCTCGATATGCTACCTTAGAAAACCTGAAGTTTTCTAAAACTCAAACCCTTAGTATTATAGCCGAAAATTCTAAGCTATAATATACTCCCACAAAGTCGTGTATGTGATATGTGATCAAAGGTTTGGAAGAACCCTCTTTATATAGGAGAGTAATCCTTGTCCTCCAATGATTCAATAATTAAGAGATAATTATTAGATTAATCCTTATTTCAAATAAATGATAAATATATAATATATCCCAAACAAACTAGGATAAATAAATATATTATCTAATATTCCATGATTTATCACTTAACAAATAAATAATTAAATCATATATCAAATAATTATCCAAGAAAACTAATTTCTCTCTAATTATTTAATAACAAATGCGCCAACCCTAATTGGGAAATAGGCTACACGCATTTTAACACAAATTGGGCCGAGTCCACGAATTCTTTTCCATGTATTTAATTATTTAGTCCAACTAAACAATTAATCCACATATCTATTAAACAGTCCAATCCAACTATTTAATATTAATTGAGGTGAAACGACGAGAAAACATATGTTATGTTAGGAGCCACGTCGTGGACCATGGACCCATATTCAGTAGCTACAATAAATTAAATAATATTATCCGTCAGACCGAACAATAGTATTCAATCTATTAATTCCGGGATTACACCACCATAAACCCGAAACTGAACTCTGCCGAATATAGATAACTTATACTCAACTATAAGCGTCCACCGATATAATCATTACATACGGATAAATCCTCCATAGACTGTTCGTTTCGATTCAGGATATCTCCGTAAACCCTTCTCGAAACATCTCATCCTTATTTACCATCAACCCCCTAGTGATCAATTAGTTCATAACTAATATAATATGAACTGGCGTCATCGATCAGTTTCTAGGATTAACAAATAAAGGAATCGTTCGTCTACTTCCCGAGGAAGGAATGGATTCCATATTCGTGATAGCACGGACTACTCACTCATCCCAAAATAGAGCCAACGAGAAGTGTTGGACCACATCTTGCTGAAGTGATCCTTACTAACACATCAAACTCTACCCTAGTCTAAGCCGTAAATGCGTGATCACCTCGAGATTGAGATTAATCCATATATGATCATCTTGTGATTGGACAAGACTTCTCGATCACGGAATTATATCGAGAACTCAAATCAAATCGGTCCGATACTATATGATTATCATCATATATAAATGCCCCACTAGTACCCTATTACCGGCAGTCCGGATAAAGGCGTCACACCGTAAAGTGTTCGGGTGCATTAATAGCAAATTAATCATGAGACCGTGCTCAGATTAATAAACGCTACGGACTAAGTTAATTTTAAGTACATCTCACTAACTCAATCCTCTTGTGTATAGCCATACAATGAGTTATGTGATTACATAAACGAGGTACTTAGGGTTTCTAGTAGTGTCTTAATTATAAGCATACATGCATATAATAAGATGAATTATTAATTCTGTCATAAAAACAATTAGATAATTGTCTTTTGGGCACTACACCTAACAGTCAACTCCTCTGGTCACCGCTGCAACTATGAAAGAGACTCTGGTAACAACATCGATCCCGAGAGAAACTGTGGCATCAACAGTAGATGGTCGTGAGCAAGCTATACCCAGCTCAGTCCTTGGTTCATTTTCATATCCAGGCTTTACTTATCCACCGCCTGTGTTTTCTGAGAGCTTTTCTCTCTCTCAAATCAGTGGATCTGTAATACCACCATCTTTTCCGGTAGTGTCCTCGGCTTTCCGGTCACCATCATCAAACCCTTACATGTAGATTTCCTCTCTTTTTCAAGGGCATCTAAATCAGACTTGTACTATGAAGTTGGGCAGAGAGAATTATCTTTTTTGGAAATATACTATCTTATCATTGTTAGGGGTCACAAAATGGAAGATATGCTTCTAGGAACAAGGCCTAGACCTCTGGACACTAGCATCTTCAGCTCTGTTCCAAATCCTGCTGTAGAAGAATAGAAGACATCATATCAGTTGCTGATGGGGTGGCTTCTAATCTCCATGACAGAACCAGTTCTGATTGAGGTAATGGGTTGTTCTACTTCACATGAATTATGGTCTACTCTTGAAGTGCTTTATAATAATCAATCTGAGGCTAGAATGCTCAAATACAAGAGTGCTTTGACCAAAACTGAGAAAGGGTCTAAGTCCATGAGTGACTACTTAGCTCAAATGAAGTCGTATAGTGACAATCTTCCTGCTGCTGGTTACACAATCACTAAATCTGAATTGATATTAGCTTCTTTGAGTGGTTTAGACAAAGATTATGAATCGGTCATAGTTAATATTACCTCAAGGATAGGATCTCTCACCTGGCCTGAAGTTCATTCACAGCTTCTAACTCATGAAAGGCTCTTGTTCAGGTTCAATCCAAGTGTTTCTATCACTAACCCTGGTACTGGTGGTCAGTCTAATGCTACTACACATCTAGCTACCTACTCACATGGATCTAATGCTGGGAATAGGTCTGCTGTGAGACCAACTACAATGGTGGTCAAAACAGCAATAGAGGCAGAGGGAGCTCTAGAGGTGGTAGAAATAGATGAGGAAGATCTGGGGGCAGAGCTTCAAATGGGAACATGCCTACATGTCAACTATGTGGAAAGAATGGACACACTGTGATTGATTGCTGGCATAGGTTTGAACAAGACTTTCAAGGACCTATATCTGCTCAAACTGGTAGACCTAAGCAAATATCTGCATTTGTAGCTACCCCCAACACTGTTTCAGATCACTCATGGTACATGGACAGTGGAGCCACAAAGCATGTTACTTCTGACGTAGGTAATCTGATTGTAAATCATAGTTACAGTGGTAAAGACACACTATTTGTGGGAAATGGTGAACAACTTGCAATAGCACATATTGGTCACACAGTTTTACACACATCACGTGGCCCCTTATATCTGCATAACATTCTTCATGTTCCACAAATTACCAAAAATATCCTAAACATTTCTAAATTGATTGCTGATAATTATGTTCTTGTTGAGTTTGATGGTTTTTTTTGTGTTGTCAATGACAAAAATATAGGGCCAATGCTTCTCAGGGGTCAGCTTCAGGATGGTCTGTACAAGATAGCAATGCCTCTTAATGGATGTAACCAGAGTTCCCTTCAATCCAATCCCATATCCTCTTGTTATTCTGTGTCTAAGACTTCTGTGAGTTGTAATAATCTTGATAAGAATCCTGATGTTTGGCACAGGAGACTGGGCCATCCATATAGTCAGATCTTGTCTTTTGTTTTGAATAATTGTGATGTAAACTTGTTGGTGCTTTATCTTTTTGTGAACCATGTCAGTTTGGCAAAAGTCATAGTTTATTTCATCCCGTGTCTACTTCACATGCCAAAAATATGTTTGATTTTGTGCATACTGATTTATGGGGTCCTTCACCAATTAAGTCTGTAGAAGGTTATTCTTACTATGTGCACTTTATAGATGATCACACTAGGTACACATGGATCTATCCTTTAAAGTCTAAGGCTAACA
Source organism: Gentiana macrophylla (assembly GCA_026214975.1). Classification (NCBI taxonomy): domain Eukaryota; kingdom Viridiplantae; phylum Streptophyta; class Magnoliopsida; order Gentianales; family Gentianaceae; genus Gentiana; species Gentiana macrophylla. The sequence goes on along the minus strand of CM047813.1, from coordinate 3,331,639 downwards.
CTTTTAATGCCTTTCAGAAGTTTAAGGCATTGGTAGAAACTCAGTTTTCCAGTAAGATTAAGTGTGTTCAGAGTGATTAGGGAGGGGAGTATAGGACTTTCCAAAAGTACCTTGACACTGAAAGGATTCAATTCAGACATCCTTGTCCCCATGATCATGCCCAACATGGTAGGGCAGAAAGAAAGCACAGGCACATTGTTGAAACTGGCTTGACACTTCTTGCTCAAGCTAGTATGCCATTGAGGTATTGGTGGCATAGCTTTCAGACCTTTGTTTTACTTATAAACAGTCTCCCACACCTGTTCTTCATCACAAATCTCCAAAAGAATGTCTGTATCACACTAAACTTAACTACAAAGAATCTCAGACCTTATCAAACCCCAAAGTTTCAATTTCACACCAAAAGGTGTGTTAACTTGGGCCTCAGTCCCTGTCACAAAGGTTACATGTGCCTGGATGAAACATGCTTGATCAATGTATCCAACAATGTAGTTTTTGATGAGAGCCTTTTTCCATTTCTCAAGGTTTTGCTCAGGGTCCTTCTACTCAAGTCCTTGTTGATCCTGCCCTTACTACTTCTATCATTACCCTACCATCTACTCAGTCAGAGGGGGAAAAGACATACATCTTGAGCAGATTGCCTGAAGAAAGTGTTGTTGCTGCTCCTACCACTAGTCGGGTAACAAATAATGTGCCTAATGATGAACCTATTTTTACTCCTGTCATTACACCCACACACTCACCTGCTAGGTCTCCATCAAATACACCATCTGTGTCTTCACCTACAACACCAAACACTGGAGATGCTGGAAATACATCATCACCAGACACACAAAGTGATGCATCTTCCTGTCCCTCACCACCTGCTGTCCAAATTATACCACATCCCATGCAGACTAGAGCAAATAGTGTGATTTTCAAACCCAAAGTATACTCTGCTGCCATTGCAAGTGCACATTCTTTCCCTGTTGAACCATCTAGTGTGACAGAAGCTATGCAAAGTTCAGAATGGAAAGAAGCTATGACCTAGGAATATAGGGCACTTATGCGCAATAAAACCTAGGATCTAGTAAGATTACCCAGGACAGAGTGTGGTGGGTAACAGATGGATCTTCAAATTGAAGCTCAATCCTGATGGTATAATCTTAAAGCATAAAGCTAGACTTGTTGCAAAGGGTTACAGTCAAAGCTATAGGATAGACTACAATGAGACATTTAGTCCAGTGGCTAAATCATCAACCATCAGAATAATGCTCACCTTGGCAGTGTCCATGAATTGGCCCATAAATCAAATAGACATAAACAATGCCTTCATCAATAGACCCTTGTAGGAACCTGTTTTTATTGAGCAACCTGCAGGCTTTATTGACACAACAAAGCCTCATTTTGTGTGCAAACTCAACAAGGCCTTATATAGGTTGAAACAAGCACCAAGGGCTTGGTTTGAAGCCTTGAGATTCCAGATGATAAGTTGGGGATTTACTCAATCAGTGTGTGACACCTCCTTATTCATGTTAAAGACTGAAGGCAAAGTGTTATTTGCCCTTGTGTATGTGGATGACATCCTACTTACAGGTAATTCTGCAAAATTGATCCAGAAATTCATCAAAATGCTGGACACAAAGTTTTCACTTAAAGACTTAGGGCCTGCCTCACATTTTCTGGGGATGCAAATGACAAGAGATAATACAGGATTGTACCTTACTCAGACATACTATGCATCTCAACTTCTTAAAAGACTGAACATAGAATATTTGAAACCTTGTCCTACTCATATGGTTGCTGGCAAACAATTTCTGCCTCAACAAGGTGAACCCTTAGCCAACCCTGTAATATATAGAAGTGCTATTGGAGCCCTCCAATACCTTACCTTGACTAGGCCTGATATTGCCTACACTGTAAACACTCTAAGTCAATTTATGCAGGAGCCATACACTGGCAAGCACTCAAGATATTGCTGTACAAGGCACCTTGAGACAAGGCTTGCACTTTATACCTAGCTCAAGTCTGGACCTACATGGCTTTACAGATGCAAACCGGGCTGTTAGTCCTCCAGATAGAAAGTCAACAGGAGGATATTGTGTGTATTTGGGAAAATCCTTGATCACTTGGAGCTCAAAGAAACAAACAATAGTTGCCAGGTCTAGCTGTGAATCAGAGTATAGAGCTCTCTCTAACTTGGGTGCAGAAATTCAATGGATCATGCAGCTGTCGAATGAGATAAAGTTCAGATTGCCTAGCATTCCTATAGTCTGGTGTGACAATACAGGGGCAACAACTCTGGCTCAAAACCCGGTGTATCATGCTAGGACAAAGCACATAGAGGTGGATGTGCACTTTGTCAGAAATCTGGTTTTGGACAAAAAATTAAAGGTCTGCTACATCCTTCGGTGACCAAGCGTGACGTATATTCACCAAGCCCTTGCCCATTCTGACCTTTTGCAACTAAGAACAAGCTAAATGTAGTTGAACCACATGTTAGCTTGAGAGAGGGTGAAAATTTAAAGGGTATTTCTGGTAATACGTAGGGCTGAGTCATTATGTACAAGTGTACTAGTTTGTTATGTATAGATATGTGTGTCAGCTACTAGATTTGGATAGAATCTATAAGGGTCTGCTTTTGTAACGGTTAATTATTATTATTCCAAAAACAATGAATTACAGAGCTTCTTCCTTATGAAGTTCAACATCCATGGTGTTTGTTTAATTTCTGCATTTCTATAAATCAAACTTGTATCGGAGCCACAGACAAACGTCATAATTAATTAATTATTTGGAATATAAAAGGGGCCAGGATGTAAAAGTTTGAAACATTATTTTTTTTACCATTGATAGTTTATAATTATAATTCTCTTTTTTTTTTTTTTTTTTTTTTTTTTTTGAAAACTATAATTCTCTTTGTTGCATGTGTAATATTTTAACAATCTTGTTTGCTAATGCAAACACTAAGATATCAAAATTTACTCTTAGAAGATCCAAGTTAAAAATATAAAATCCCAACACTTAGAAAATATAATTAACTTCGAAGTGCCCTTAATCAATGATTTAAAAAAACTATAATGATGAGTTTAAATTAATTTTATTGTGCTTCTCTGTCATGTATGTCATAATCAATCATGTCTATAATAGATGGTGGTTAGATAGAAAAGCACCCAAAAGTTTGATTTTTATTTATATTATATATATTTATGAACAATGTGTTAATGCTTACAAAGCATCTTCCACCACTATTTTTTAAACTTTTCATATGAAAATAATAATAATTAGACAAGTGAAAAACTATTAATTTAATTTGTGGATGGGGGTGGAAGATATCACATGTGATGTGACTTTAAACTTTAGCTAGAAGGATATAAGTTAATCAATAAAACATGAAGGGAAAAAAAAGATTCCTTTTCTCATTTGAGTATCTAATATATTGAAAAATACCGATTACTGTAATCACTTTTCCCCTTGTTTGAATATAATTGTGAACTCGTCATTAATATTTTTTATACATATAAAGACAAACCCTACGAATTAAAGTTTCTAAAAATTACATATACGTAAACTTGCAATAGCACTAAAGATTCTATTCTTGGAAATTTGATAAAAAAATACCAGACATTTTTTTTTTTTTTTTGGGGGTGATACAAGACTTTTCCACATGCTCAAATCCGAAATTAAACTAAACATGACATAAAGAGAGACACACAAACATACTCTTTTCTTTTTTATGTATTTTAAAATTATAACATGTGAATTAAGGTAAGAATTAATTGAAAGATTCTATATATTAGAGTACCGCAATATAGGCAGCAGAAATAAGTCAGGAACATACCTACATCCATTGTTATTAAGATTACCGTGTAGAAAACCATCAAGAATAGCTTGATCTCATAGTTGTTGATATTACCTCATGTTGGATATTTTACTCACAAAGTCTGTTTTATTTTTATTTTTGTTTTGAATGTGTTGTTGCACACTGAGTGCGACAGGTGTTGCCGAAAAGAAACGGGGTTCGACCTAAACAAACCTATGCGAATGACACACCATTTCGTAAAAGGGTTTTGTCATTGGGACACACCATTTCGGTGGTGCATGTTCAATGGGACACACCACTTCGGTGGTGCATGTTCATTGGGACACATCATTTGAAGACGAACTGGTATGTTCTTTCGTGAAGAGGTACATTATCTTTTCGTTGTCTATATATAGAGAGACATCAGCATTCGGTGTGAGATAACACGAAGTTTTTTTGTCATAAGCATCACCGGCACAAAAACGTATGGTGTCTCTAAGTTGTACTCCATTGAATCCTGAGAGAGATCTAAAACATCTCTTTAAAGAAACGTTTTATACGTGCCTTTGAGATCATTCAATTCTGTTTGTTTTATCACATTTTTCTAACAATTTTAAGGAGATGTCTTCGTTTAAGGATTTGACATTCAATGACTCCGTGGCACTTTCAATCCAAAGTCATGAATCAAGACTCGGTTCGCCTTGATCATTTTGATGGGTACAATTTCACTCGTTGGCAAAACAAAGTTTGTTTTTCTTGACAGTGATCAAATTGTCATACATTTTGAGTGATGAACTTACACTAATTCCAGAAGAGGCAAGTAAGCAGAAATTTCCAATTGTTCCCATGCGAAGGTATGCAACCAAAATATATATATATATTTGTTTCAATATTTAAGTTTGCACCACAGTTGAAAAGAAACGAACAAAAAAAATGTGACTACTGTAAAATTATTTAATACATAAAATATGGGAACGACAGGCGCACCGAATTTTCCAAGTGCACAAAGAACATATTCTGTGGTATATTAGAACTTCAAATAGAAAACATATAATGTTTACTCGGATGGATTTCATGCTTTAAGGCTGTGAACAGTAAATTTGGATTCTATTTGAAGAACATGTTAGTTGATTCTCAATATGTTATGGTTTGACAGATTCATATCTCTGTGCTTACAAAAGAGTGACATTTTGTTACCGTTTTCGGACTTTCGTATGTTTAATTCTGCAAAATTGCACTTTGCACATGTTTCTGAGGAGTACACACAACGTGGTTAATTGAGTCTTCTTCTTTTGGGTTGGGCAATTGATCCCTGAATGGGTTATTTAAGTTGAGTCTTCTTCATTGTCTGCGTATTTAAGTTGCCTCGATATACATTTCTCCAAAGAGGTCCAGTTGTCTTAAATGTCATTATGAATATTTGATTGAGCAGAACAATTCTATTCTTGTTCACCATGTTATCACTATGCCTAATTCATGAATCTGATGAATTAATTTAGTGTCTTTGTATGAATATTATGTTTTGCAATTACATGGATTTTGGCACAGTTGACTACAATTCTATCAGTGTCATGTATACATACGCATGAAAGAATTAACGTGTTTAAGCAAAGTATTTTACTGGAATCTAATATCCTGTGACATTTTGGTAAATTATTTTAATATAAAACAGTGACACAAATTTATAAACATATCCAGGTTAATTGTACAATGTGTTTTTTGAACACACAAATTGTACTTGAATTATACTAGCTAGTTGTTAGATTTATGCTTAAACATAAACGGAAGGAACAACAATGTGAAATCAATATATATATTATTTGTGTCTTTTGAAAAAGGTGTTGATTGAATTTGGTGTATATGGTTATTATTGGTTTGAAAAGGTGTGTTGATTGAGTTGAGAATCACGGGATGTATATTTCCTACTTTTCGGCAATATAGTTACTATATGCATATCCATTAGTTGTAACAATGGTTCAGGTGAATTGTGCAATACCTATTTGAATTATGTTAATGTGTCATATTTTAAATGAATTTGGCAGTGAATGGAATATGTACTAGATACATGAGAATGCATATTTCATATTTTGATTTTAGTGATGAATCTGGATTAGACACAATATGATGACATGTTAATTTTCAAGTCACAAGCAATAATGTGTTAATTTGGAAAAATTAGAACTAATTTAAAGGCCGTTCAAACCAGACATGGTTAACAGTATTTGATTACTTTTATTGATGATAGCTCACGAGACTGTTATGTCTATCTGCTGAAAATTAAGTTAAATGCAGATGGTTCCATTAACAAATACAAAGCCCACCTAGTGGCTAAAGGCTTTAAACAACGTCATGGCATAGATTATTTTTATACATATGCCCCAGTGGCACGGATATCATCAATCCATGTGTTGTTATCTCTTGTCTTGATTCACAATTTAGTTGTTCATCAAATGGATGTGAAAACGGCTTTTCTAAATGGTGATTTAGAGGAAGAAGTATATATAGAACAACCCGAGGGATTTGTTTTACCGGGACAAGAAAAGAAGGTTTGCAAATTGGTAAAATCTCTTTATGGTCTCAAGCAAGCCCCTATGCAATGGCATGAAAAGTTTAATAAAGTAATGCTGGAAAACGGATTCAGAGTCAATGAAGCTGATAAATGTATCTACTCTACATATAGGAATGGTGCATGCATCATTGTTTGTCTATATGTGGATGATATGCTCATCTTTGGTCCGAACATGGAATCCATTAAGTAGACCAAGCAATTGTTGGAAGCTAACTTTGATATGAAGGATTTGGGGGAAGCAAACGTGATCTTAGGTATCAAAATAATGAGAAAAGATGGATGTATATCGTTAAACCAATCTCATTATATTGAAAATATCCTTAAAAGGTATGGTCATATGGACCATAAGCCTGCATCTACACCCATGGATCCTAGTATCAAGTTAATGAAAAAATACCGGTATATGCTATGACCAATTACAATATGCAAGTGTGAGGAAGTCTTATGTATGCTATGCATTGCACATGACCTGACATCGCATATGCAGCTGGTATATTATGTCGTTTCACTAGTAATCCAGGAAAAAAACATTGGAATGCAATTTCCAGACTTTGAGATACTTGAAAGGAACAATCGATTACAATATTGTGTGTTTCCTGTTGTACTTGAAGGGTACAAGTGATGCAAGTTGAAATAACATAGAATCGAATTCTAAGTCCACCACTGGATGGATTTTTACGTTAGGAGGTGCAACTGTACCTTGGTGTTCGAAGAAACAAACTTGTGTTTGGATTCAACTATGTTAGCGAGATGCAAGTAAAGAAGCTGAATGGATAAGGAATTTATTAATTGACATTCCATTATGGGACAAGCCATCCCCAGCTGTAACGATACATTGTGACAATCAGGCTACTTTATATTCAGTAGCAAGTAAGACTTACAATGGTAAGCAACGACATCTTAGTGCGAGACATCGATCTATTGGGATTACTTAAGCAAGGAGTAATCGCATGATTGACTATGTAGAGTCAAAAGCAATCTAGCGAGATCATTTCAAAAAGGATCGCTTTAGAGATGATTGCAATAACATCGAAAGGAATGGGATTAAGGTCTATGAAACATTAGTTAGCTTTAACGGGAACCCTACTCATGTTTTGAAAAATAAACAGAGTTCAAAGGGTACAAACAAGTTAAAGTCTAACTAGATCGACACGCTAGAGTATTTAATAGATCCCATTCATAAAATCTCTACAGTGTGAGTAATTCTTGCATGGTAAAGGTTGAAATTAGTTCTTAATAAGTTACGTCATTGGGAAAACTGACTCGCAGTATCACTTTAAAAGAACTTACCTATGTGAGTATGAAAGTCAGGCCGCTTTCTATGAGATTTAGACCGTCTCTAAAGCATTCATGAATCTCGGGATGTACGCATGGCCATTAATGCGTTGGAATGAAGAGAAACTGTTTTAACGGAATAGTATGTGTGATAACTCCGGTAACATCATGATATGGTCCTTGGTTCAAGATTTATTCACCATAGAGCCCTGATGTGACTTTGAGTTGTTTACACTAAGTGGAAGTTCAAAGCCAAAAGCTACTTTCATTTATGTATGATTTTCTACGATGATGCTTAGTCCGTGTCTGCATGAACTACGGTGGCTCGATCCCCAAAAGGGTACGTAGGCAGTCACTTAGGTGATGCAGCCGTTTTTTACATACAAACTTTTTTTTTTGTGAAAAAATAGGGGGAAAATGTTGGATATTTTATTCACAAAGTCTGTTTTATTTTTATTTTCGTTTTGAATGTGTTGTTGCACACTGAGTGCGACAGGTGTCGCCGAAAAGAAACGGGGTTCGACCTAAACAAACCTATGCGAATGACACACCATTTCGTAGAAGGGTTTTGTCATTGGGACACACATTTCGGTGGTGCATGTTCAATGGGACACACCACTTCGGTGGTGCATGTTCATTGGGACACATCATTTGAAGACGAACTGATATGTTCTTTCGTGAAGAGGCACAATGTCTTTTCGTTGTCTATATAACACGAAGTTTTTTGTCATAAGCATCATCAACACAAAAATGTATGGTGTCTCTAAGTTGTACTCCATTGAATCCTGAGAGAGATCTAAAACATCTCTTTAAAGAAACGATTTATACGTGCCTTGGAGATCATTCAATTCTGTTTGTTTTATCACTTTTTTCTAACACCTCCGTCTTTATCTACAATATTGATAAGAACAGATAGAAAAACAAACTATAGTGCTCATAGAGTCTTCTAGTCTATACCTTTCATAAATACCCTAGACTGATGGTTTCACATGCTTATATAGGCTAGACTAGGGACCCAAGTGCAAGTTTGTAACCGTAGTTAATTTCCACCCATCAAGGAAATTATATTTAACTCACGTTTAATAAACCAATGTGTAACCGATTTAATGCATTAATGAGAGAACATATGTATTAATGGGAGATAATGTACACATTAATGACAGATCATAAGACCGGGCAATAAATAATGTCTAATTAATAACCATAATAAATTATTGTTAATTAAAACGTTATCTTAGATTAGACATTTCTTACATTCTCCCACTTGGCCCGATAGTTCGGCTAATACACATAATGACCAACATTTGCATGCACCATATGTCACTTAAAACAAAAATGGTTTATTTCCACAAGACTTCAACCAGAAAATGTAAATACATGGACAATGGCGGTCCAGCTCATAATTAAACTCTCCCTTCCATCATCACAATGTATAACACTCTCTAATCAAGTCAAACGATATGAATGACACCAATATTAGGGCAAGCTAAATGTCATTATGGGTCCAACATATCCAAATGGACTCCCGATATGCATGATGCGCGCAAGTCATGCCAAGCAACATCATCATGATGTTTCAAAGACAAAATTCAGAGAACATAAGCGTACTAACTTTATGTGTCAATTAGTCTTATATGATCCCAAACGATTGTGAAACACAATAAGCTAGCAAAATATTCCACAATCTATAACTCCATAACGATATACTTATTCGACATGCGCTTCTTAGCTAGCATCGTCTCTGACATAATGTCCTCAAATGTCGACTCCAAATTGCATTGTTCTCGAAAAAATACAATGCAGTCGAATATACATGAAATTGGCCTATACGCAGTATCGACAGCCTAAAGTTTAGTGGCCAAACTCAGTGCATGTGATTTAACTTCATAGCATAATTGGTTGTTCAAATATGAGCCACAACATTAATCTCACAAAAGTGTCAGAAGTCTTACGAGATAAATTAATCATTATTAGTCAAATATCTCGATGAATCACTAATACCCTATGAGACTCATCCAAAATCTCCGCACAACTTTTGGACACATAAGGTAGCTCAAAATTCTCAAAAGTAACGTCACCAATGTATAACCAGTACTCCCACTGATCTTGACCACCGTATAGGTGAGAAACCTATCAATATTAGGAGACACTACAATGTGATATTATTACTTGCACACCTTAATCATTCATTTTTTATTAATACTTTTAAGATGCATGACACGTTATAAACGGCCTTTATACCAAAACATAAATCAAAATTAAATTATTTATGTATGTCATGTTCACAAATATCATTATACTAATCAAAATGTCTCAACACTATTTATATAGTGAAATTCTCATTGATAAGTCAAGCCAAAAAAAACTCATTCACTATATAAGTCTCATATGATTTTGGAAAATCATCGGTGACACCAATAGAGACTTTAAGAAATAAGGAACGAGCAAAATGACCTTGATCAAAAAGAGAATAATTCTTATTTCAATGACTACGCATAATGAACATATGACATATTTATAACACACAATTGAACCACCTTAATGTCAAACCATAAGGTTAGACTATGCATTGCTAGGAAAATAATTCTTGAGAACACTCCCACTGTTTATTAAAATACTTAATTAGTGGGTACAAACACAAGAAAACTTAATATGATATATTCGACTGCATTTTATTTTTTCGAGAACAATGCAATTTGGAGTCGACATATGTATATCGACAGCCTAAAGTTTAGTGGCCAAACTCAATGCCTGTGATTTAACTTCATAGCATAATTGGTTGTACAAATATGAGCCACAACATTAATCTCACAAAAGTGTCAAAAGTCTTACGAGATAAATTAATCATTATTAGTCAAATATCTCGATGAATCTCTAATACCTTATGAAACTCATCCAAAATCTCCGCACAACTTTTGGACACATAAGGTAGCTCAAAATTCTCATAAGTAACGTCACCAATGTATAACCAGTACTCCCACTAGTCTTGACCACCGTATAGTGAAAAACCTATCAATATTAGAAGACACTACAATGTGACATTATTACTTGCACACCTTAATCATTCATTTTTTATTAATACTTTAAGATGACACGTTATATACTGCCTTTAATGTGGTTCAAAATATACCAAAACATAAATCAAAATTAAATTATTTATGTATGTCATGTTCACAAATATCATTATACTAATCAAAATGTCTCAACACTATTTATATAGTGAAATTCCCATTGATAAGTCAAGTCAAAAAAAACTCATTCACTATATAAGTCTCATATGATTTTGGAAAATCATCGGTGACACCAGTTGAGACTTTAGAAATAAAGGAATGAGCAAAATGACCTTATCCAAAAAAAGAATAATTCTTATTTCAATAACTACGCATAATGAACATATGACATATTTATAACACACAATTGAACCACCTTAATGTCAAACCATAAGGTTAGACTATGAATTGCTAGGAAAATAATTATTGAGAACACTCACACTGTTTGTTAAAATACTTGATTAGCGGGTACAAACATAAGAAAACTTAATATGATTTAATCAAATAATTGATCAATGTTCAATTGATTTTTTCTATATATACAATTAAAAAGCTAAAATCAAAATCAATTTGAACATCCAAAATGGAAATCATAACACATTTCCTACGATCAACTATTAATTTAATCACTCTCACTTGTGTTATGTTTCTCAAGAGACAAAACAATTTTCTAGCCTCCGTAAATTTAAAGTGTACATCAAAATATACATTACTCAAGAGTTAACACAAATGTCTATGTAGTTGGACCATATCAATGTGCATCCAAACACTCACAGGTTATACCCATAATTTAATGATGACAACCTAAACGTGCAACATTCAATAAATAGCTCAATTTGTATCGATATATTGTCAGATGACAATTACAAAATGAACCTCAATGGCCTACCAGACTTTAACTCATACCAAATGATATATACTTTGAGCCCCTGTCAACATTGTACACCCTTATTTGGAGAAGTCGTGTCAACCTTACAAACTTCAACAATATCAATTAAGGATATAAATGTAACTACAAAAATGAGACAAAAAAAATTCTCATATCATTCGAAAAGGACATGTCTACCATATGTATATATCTCAGTAAATTTGTACACACTCACATCAATCATGTAATCTATTTATCCTATAGATAAATGTGTGTATTAGTTAAACAAACTAAAAACATACCATAAGCTATGAAGCCCCAAATTGACCGATGTCAATTAATGAAGTAAATTCAAGACCTACCTTTGGACGAAGGCCGCACATCATGCATAGAATTTACTATTCAAATGATAAAACTAATAGATAAATTACGAAGAATAATCATCTATACCTTTGGACAAACAGGCTCCCGCTAAATATTTAATTTATCATTTTACCTCAGTTAATCTTATAAATAGTCACCTCCCTTCGGGGCCGGATAACCATCCATAAATTAATTGCCAAAAATAACAACAATGTAATCACAAATCAAAATGTGATTGACATATGTCACTATTTGATCACTTACAATATATGATAAAATCTTATTCTCGTTGAACACTAAAGATGCTTTGGCTTTCTCATAAAACAGAGAACCTTAATGTGACATAATGAAACTAAAAAACATAAAAATATATGCCACTATTGATCATCAAACTAAATATGACCAAATATCATACTCGTCAAACACTTGGGACGCTTTGGCTTTCCTGAGTGTTTGACCTAGTATCATCATGTAACATGATACCCAAAATCATCACGATGGACGAATTAAAATGCTCAATTATCATTTTCAATCAGTTTGACAATTATACGTGCCCAAGGCATCATTATAACATTCAAATGTCAATAACATATTTTTTTTAATCACTAAACTACATGTGATTAAAACCTTAATGCATCCAAATGTCAGATTGCTTTAGCTAGACATAACATTTGATACTATAATCAAAATATTGACATTATCTAAAATATACAAATGCCAACAAAATGTTATAAGTACATTTCAACCACTCATCAAGATGAATCAAAAGTAATGTCACTACATAATCACTAACAAATTGTAATTAAGTGATATGCTTATCAAATACTTAAGATGCTTTGGTTTTCCTAAATGTAAGATAGAGTACCCTTTATGTGACATAATTCTAATAAACGAGGTCCAAAAATACATGTCTATTGCCACACAAATATATTGCAATGTAAATATGTCATAATTAAATCGCTAATTATAATACGATCAATTATTATTTATCAGTTATATGAGTTGCTTTGGCTAAACTCAAACAATTGATAAAGATATAAGACAATTTACATAATGTTGCACATTATCCATTCATAAAGGCAATTTCTATATGACACGCCGTAACTTCATATGCTCCGACTATTATGGATTCTTCACAAATATATATGTGATAGATATGTACCAAACCACCATAAAACTATTGTTTCTTAACATCATAATAACTCAAACTTGTTTTGGGGTTTATCTTCCGGACAATACTCGTACTTGATGACATAGATGAGGTTATCAGCCATCACATGCATTGTACGCACACAACGCCAAAGCCGATTAAACCTCTGGCTATCAAAAACACAAAATACAAAAGCAATATGTATCCCTTTAAAACTCGTCATGGTGATAAACAAAAAACAATATTCACCCATCAGAAGCCCAAATACAATCCATTGATCTCTTGGGTAGGTGATCCACCAAATCGCATAAACGTAATTGCGTTTTGTTATACAATTCGAAGAATACAACCGATCGAATTGTTCACATTTATTGAATAATTCTAATAACAACACAATCTAATAACATGAATATTAGGTCTAGCTTGATACCACATGAAAGATTCTCTATATTAGAGTACCACAATATAGACAGCGGAAATAAGTCAGGAACATACCTAGCTATATCCATTGTTATTAAGATAACCGTGTAGAAAACCATCAAGAATAGCTTGATCTCATAGTTGATATTACCTCCGTCTTTATCTACAATATTGATAAGAACAGATAGACAAACAAACTATAGTGCTCATAGAGTCTTCTAGTCTATACAAATACACTGGGTGATGGTATCGCTTGATTTATATAAAGCTAGGCCCAGGGACCAAAGTCCAAGTTTGTAACCGTAGTTAATTCCACCCATCAAGAAAATTATATTTAAGTCACGTTTAATAAACCAATGTGTAACCGGTTTAATGCATTAATGGGAGATAACATATGTATTAGTGGGAGATAATGTCCATATTAATGACAGATCATAAGATCGGGCCATAAATAATATCTAATTAATAACCATAATAAATTATTGTTCATTTAAATGTTATCTTAGATTAGACATTCCTTACATTAATAACAATATAACACTTACATACCTTTATTTATTGATGATTGTTGAATTGTTTTAGAATCCAATGGTACTATATTATTACATTGCTTTATAAGTGATTAATTTGGAGTAAGATGGAAAAAAGTGTCAAAATATAATTCTTTAGGCACATAATATCCTCTTCATCCTCTTTAATTTCTCTCGATATATATCCCTATAATAAAAACTCTGCTTCATTATTGCCAAATATATGCTATGATTGCAAATCAGATCGACATAACCTTGGACTAGCTAAAAACAAGCTTAAGAGTTAGGTGGAACTAATTAATCAAATGGGCCAAATTGCAATTAAAAACATGCAAGTAGATAATAAATTATTGTTTAGGTAGAAAGTAAACAATAATGGTGGGGGCCTCGGATTTATGCATAGATTGAGGGAAGTTAATGGTGTTATTATGTCCGTAGACTCGAGTTGATTGGTTGTACTTTTTTGATAATCAAGAAAGTTTCATAAAGTTGTCTATGAAGATAACATGTTCGATTCCCACTGTTTTAAAAGAGCTCTGTTCAGTTAGATCTTACATTTGAGTAAGAGTTAGAATTTACATACACGATCCAAACCGAATTTCGGATTAGAAGGGTCAGTGGAATCATTCATGATGAAACGCATCTTTAAATATACTACGTCCATCATAAAAAGTGTCCACTTTTTGTGGTGCACACAGATTAAGAAAATAATTAATGTGTTGTACTTTAAGTAGTGATATACATATGTACCCCTATCAAATAATAAATACTCTGAAATATGAAATGAATATATAAACATTAAATATTATGATAGAGGTATGTTTGGAAAAAGTGAATTAAATGATGAATCGACACTTTTTGTTGGACAATCCATTTTAAAAAAGTGGATATTTTTTATGGGACGGAGTTAGTATGTCACATAATCAGAGGTCAGATTGATAGATCATGTTGTGATATTCGTTGTGTCGTGAATATGATGTTACCATATATTTATAACACAACGAATGACACAACATATTTGCTGAACGGGAAAAAGTGCTCCTGAAATCATGGATCGTCATTTGTCGGGCCTAGCAAATTGTTGATAAAAAGATGCCATACTTGTGTTCAAGTTTAAAAAGTGAACACGTCTACTATTCTTCTTATGTTATTTTTTGTAAATTAAATTAGTCATATATAATTATGTAACAAGTAGATATATTTTCCACTTCTTGGGGTGCAATTATCTTAGTCTTTCTATGTACGTAATATCTACATTAATTCAACGGTGGAGAAATGTAATCGATACATAAAGTTCAAACATATAATAAATTTGAAAATTTGTATTGAATGTTTTACGTCAAACAATGATGACCGATCGATCTAACTAGTTACCGTGTTAAATTAACCTTGTATTTTAAGTAGTAATGGATATATTATACCCACATCACAAAATAAATGCTCTTAGAGTATCAAATGAATATATAAATATTAAATGTTATGGTAGGGATATGTTTGGAAAAATTGCACTAAATGATGTATTTGTTTTTTAAATAGACACTTTTTATAGAACAATTTATTTTTAAAAAATGAACAATTTTTATGGAACTGACGTATAGTTATTAACTTAAGTAACACCACTGAACCTAAGTTCTAAATCGTTACAGATAGTCTCGAAGATGATCAGGGTTCTGACGAGGATGTCAACTCCTTCAGAGAATATGGTGTGTGTGTGTATATATATATATATAGTATAGTATAGTACAATATAACGATTATACACAAGTTCTGAGGCGTTACGTTCTCGGTATAAAGGGTTGTAAATATTATTTATGAAACAAATAAAAAGATAAGATTCTCCTATGTTACTCTTCTTTATATTTTTTATTTTTTACCTTTTTTTTGAGGGAAACAAACTTTTTATTAATCAACATCCGCCAAGAAATGCAATTAAACGTCACCGGGATGCAAGGCGCCCCAAGATGTCCGAAAGTGAACAGATAAAGTATGTCTAGCTAGCAGTCTTGTTGAGGCATTCCCATACGCCGAATAAATGAAAAGGAAAGTGATAAAAAAAAAAACTCGCTAAAATGGCCAAGCAGTCCTGTAGCAGGCAAGCCTGAGCCGTAAGATCCTCCACAGGTCGTTGCAGACGTAGAACGCAGGCCAAACAATCGATCTCCATCTCGAGTCTCTGAATCCCCAAGTGCCTCGCCTCTTCCAATACCAAAAAAAAAATAGCCTTAAGTTCCACGTATTCCATTAGATCCCTAAGATAAAATGATACGCAAAGGTATGGAGGACTGCTCCTATGTGACTTTCTTCTTAATATTATTTTTGTAGACATTCAAATTGATAACGACATGATGACAAAACGGGCTGAATTATTTTATAGAAGTTTTTGAAGTAATTCTTCTTTTATTTGTTTGACTTTTACAAATAATATAAGGACTCATCACCATTTGTCCCTATAATTATTGGAGATTGCCGACCTCCTAAATAAATTACTAACATCTTTTGTGTTTACACATTATATAAAAAAGGTACCCATTTAGACATTAATAAATTAAAAATTCTATGGCATTATATATCTCATATACTATAGTTTTTGCCTTAGGATTTTGGTACAAGCATTTCCCTAAAGTTTAAAAATTCTATGTAATATAATACCACATGCTGTATTGCTTGAAGATTATATAAGCACTTTGGTGACATCCAAATCCCACCATTTTTGTTTTCTCTCTCTTTATTTTTGTTATGGTACAAATTTTTTTTTTGAGGATGTTATGGTACAATTTTTGTCAACCCCTTTTGTACATATTTAGAACATGTAAGCACACAAGAAAAATAGAAGACTTCTAGGGTATAACTATTGTTTATTGGATGAACACAACGTAATAACTTTTATTCTATTGTATATAATAATATTGTAGCTAGATGGATGTGATAATTCCAACTCGGACTCGTCTCTAAGCATAATATATTACGATATTATTATTATTATTATTATATTTATTGTACTATTGTAGTAAGAGTATTTTGGGAAATTGGGTAAGACCTGGGGCATCCTATGTAACTATATATATTTCTGATAATGAATGAAAAGAACCAAGAACTACTATGTGATTTGACATAACACAATACTTCAGTAGTCCGTCAACCATGCGTTATGACAAGGTCAACCACCTGCGCGCCAACTCATGAGCCGACTGTAATGATACTTCAATTCATGCCTCAACAGTAAAATGCCAGTTTTGGGCCTTCGCATAACATGTAAATAAAATCTTTCGTAACCCCTGATCGTTCAGCTTGGTGCATGATGAGATCAAACCCACCTAGTATTCTTGTTAGTAAAGTTGAAGTTATAGGCTAGCGATCGATCAGTGAGTAGGGAAGTGGATATGATAGCTAGGGCGAGAGTGAGGATGGGTGGTTGGTTGTGGTGCAGGGCCGGCCCAAAGGTTAGGTGGATTAGGCAGCGGCCGAAGACCCAACCGTGCGTGAGGGACCGAAATTACATGTTTCGCAAAAAAAAAAAAAAATCATGTAGATCCAATTTCAAATGCAAACGATAATAATATATGAAATATATCTAACATCAATGAATTTAAATTTTGTATCTACAAATTTTAGAAACGCGATGTTGAAGTAATATTTTGTAAGTGTGTTTTCAAAAAGAAGAAAAAAAAAAAAACTCCGAACTAAAAGGCCCCCTTCGACGAAGTCGCTGAAGGCCCAAAAATTCCAAGGCTGGCCCTAATGTGGCGTGAATGATGGTTGTGGTGTGAGGCTGAAGTAAGTTTAAGCTGGGAGTTATATGGTAAAAATGATCGGGGATAAAAGTATGTCGGGTATGATGGTAGTGAGCCATAGGCGGATCTACGTGTATCATAGGGGGGTCCATGAACCCCCCTGAACGGATAAAAACTCTACATTTTACCTATAGAAAAATATTTTGGACACCGTAAAAATATTTTCGAACACCCCTAGAAAAATTACGGACCCCCCTAAAAAACATTTCTGGATCCGCCACTGTAGTGAGCCAGGGAGGTACATGCAACATGGGGTGGTAGCTAGGGTGGGTTGTGGTAGGTAACATAGACCTTTTGTCAGTTATTAATATTATTACACAAGTTTCTTCGGTAATATAAGTTTATTTTTTTTTTCATTTCATTGTAATGACATTTCATTGAATTACAGCCATGCTCAAACAATACAGAAAGATGAAATATTATTCAGTTATATTAGACGACCTCGAAAGTGATGATGATTAGCTGCACTAATCCACCATACTGCCATTCCTAAAAGCCATTTGTTCAAGTGCAACTTAAACTCAAATGATCTTCATCTTTTCAATATAATAATAAAAAAAAAAAGCTTTATTAATTTTAAAATAATACAAAAAAAAGGAACAAGATGATAGTCCTTTCATGTGTTTAAGTGGGGTTGATCACATGGGCTGATACCTTTGACTAATTTGCTTTAATTTTGTTATCCAATGTTCTTTAATTAATTGTCTAATGAATAAATTCTTGTAAATTCGTTTTTTTTTTTTTTTTTTTTTTTTTTCTTAAAATTCCAGTGATCAAAGAAACTCGTTGATCATTAATCTGGATTTGGCGGGTCGTCTTGTCAGATCGAGTCATGACTTTATTCAGAAAGTGAAGGCCCCAAAATTTCTTTTGATATATGCGATCGAGAAAAAGTCGAACCGATGACCTCCTTAAGTATTCTCAAATTACTTACCACATGTAAATTCGTATTTTAAATAAAGATGCTGATGATTTTTTTGGATCTAAATAACTTAAATCTTTATAAAAAGCAATTTGCTCGTTGGTAATCATGATAACTCACTATGAAGCTTCACTACTATAGAGTGAGATTAATCAAATCAACTTTAGATAGTCTAACGGTTTTAAAATGGCCGGGTTGTGTATGTCTTAAATAAATAAGTAAAAACTAGACACAACCAATCAAAAATGTCTAATCCATATGTTTCTTTTGCCTTTTTCTATGAGCAAAGCTTCCATTTCTAAAAATATAAAATAAAAGAGAAATTCTAGATTTATGTTTTTGCCTTAATTATGAAATGAAACTCCATGTATTAGATGCTTTTCTAATTGTCCTCCTCTATGTTTTATCGGTATTTTGATGGTGGTCCAGGACCACCATGTTATAGTTGGTGCTCCAATAAGATTTCTTAAAAGAGGGGCAAATTTGTAAAGGAATGACATTTATATTTTACACGGTTGGACCCCGTATGTTTTTATGGATTTCAAGCTTTGTTTCGTCAGTCGGATGATCTGTCTGTCCTGGCCTGTCTTGCGCGTGACTGTCTCGCAACTTCTGCTTATTTTGCGTCTTGCCGTTTTTGTTTTGTTAAACGTTCAGGTAATGTCTTCGTGCACTTTTTAGCTAGACATGGTGTCGCGTCAGAGGGAGCTATTTCCTAGGGTACTCGTCCCCCTTCTGATGTAGTCTCCGCAACACTTGCGGATTTGCCTTAATAAAATTTGTCGGTTTCTCAAACTAAGTTGATTTATCATACGTGAAATTTTAAAATACAACCAGTTGTAGGAAGGTTTCTCTAAGTGACATACATTCAACCACTCATTTCTAACCTCTCACACACGATAAAAGTGTATTATGTGAAAGAGTAAAAATGAGAGCTCTAATGTATGTCGACACTGCAGATAACCTTCTCTGCAACATTATACTATAAAATCTCTCTTTATCATACTACTCCATTATATAATGTGTTTTCGTTTTTTTTTAACACAGTTTTAGGAAAGTAAATAAATATCCTAAATACTAATGATAAAAGTTTAAAATAGCATTTGAAGCAATATTTATTAATATCCACTCCCCCCCTTCCCCCTCCCCTTATTGCTCCTTTTTTCTACCCACTCAATCCCATTTGTTTTCTACACACCTTAATTAGGTTTTCATTTCTTGGGCATTCATTTCTACAGTATATTACAATGAAAAAAACCATTTATTTAATTAATTTCATGCTTTTTTGTTTGCTAGCAAAATAATCATACTTTATTTCACCTTGTTTCCTGTTCTCTTATTTTTTATTTTTTGAGCTAAGTTTTCTTGTTCTCTATTACTCTCTCTTGTTTATGGCAGGACTAGACTTAGGTTCCACTTCTCGTTTTCTTCCTCAACTTCACCGGCATCCGCAGCCAGATCTTCATCTTCACGGCAAACAAGCAGCCACCGGATTCAAGACCAACACTACTCCGGTGAAAATGAGGACAGCCCACATCACCATCCGAACACAAGTTACGGTGGTGGTGATGATGAGTGTTAGTGGGCGTCGGCCAAGAGGCCGACCACCCGGTTCAAAAAACAAGCCTAAACCGCCGGTTATTATAACCCGAGAGAGCGCAAACACGCTCCGGGCACATATATTGGAAGTGAGCACCGGTTGTGATGTTTTCGAATCGGTTGCTACGTATGCAAGACAAAGGCAAAGAGGGATATGTATATTAAGTGGAAGTGGTACGGTTAATAATGTGAGCTTGAGTCAACCGGCTTCAGCCGGTTCGGTTGTGACGTTACACGGCCGGTTCGAGATATTATCGTTGTCCGGTTCGTTCTTGCCGCCACCGGCTCCGCCCGGCGCGACGAGTTTGACTATATATTTAGCTGGTGGACAAGGGCAAGTAGTTGGTGGAAATGTTGTTGGAGCTTTGATTGCATCTGGACCGGTTATTGTTATAGCTGCTTCATTTACTAATGTTGCTTATGAAAGACTCCCATTGGATGAAGATGAACCGGCACTCATGGCACCGCCGCCGCCGTCCGGTGGTGGTGGCGGCAGAGAAGATGGTGGTGCAGGTGGTGGTGGTGCGAACCCTTTTCCTGATCAATCTTTAGGGCTTCCGTTTCTGAATTTGCCACTAAATATGTCAAATAATAGTCAGCTACCTATGGAAAGTGGTTGGACAGGAAACTCGACCAGCCGTTCACAGTTTTAGCTCTCAAAGGTTAGAAAAAATCATGGGTTCATCTTCATCTTTATCATAATCATCCCTTTGTACATGTTTATGTTTTCCTTTTTATTCTCGGTGGAATAATGTTTCTGCAACAACCATTATAACACAACAAATATCACAATATGATATTATGAATGTTATATCAATCATGAAACTTTTCAATGATCATATCATATTGTGATATTTATTGTGTCAGAGACAGTTGTGACAGTAACATTAATCTGTTTTGGGTACCCTTTGATTTACATTTGGGCATTTTAGTCAATGTTTCCATTTTCATTGTGTGAAAATTTTCTTGTAATTCTTGAGTGATGTTGGTTAGTAAAATCTTCAAATTACCTCTTGTTATACTTACAGCAACTTGTTTAATACTCCAAGAATACTTTGTTTTGAGTTATCTTAGAAACCGAGGCAAGTGTGTTAAGATCATGATGTAGTAATAATTTAATAGTTTATCCTATTATAAATTGAGGTGTATTATAATAGAACTTATCCTTTTGGTTCCCAAGATTATTCCCCACTTAGTCATTAGTAATAATTAATCGAAAATTGTCTTTTTTTCTTTTCTTTTTAAGGATTCTTTCCTCCATCTGCAATACACATCAATATCCATATTGATTCTATGTTTAATGAGATGAGAATCATGCTAATTTCTTTATTATCTTGAGGAAATTATAATAAGGTAATTAACACTTGTTATTACATATTATACATCCATATCTTGTAATTCCCTTAATTGACTGTTGAATTGATGGTACATTAATCGTGAGCTACTGCCATATATAACGGACTTACCACAACGACTGGCAGAATACTTTCTAACGTACGTCATATTTATAGTAACCCTACGTCATGATCAATTAATATTACTTTACAGTTGTGTAAAAATATGTTGTATCACTTGTTATCACGTAATCGTTATGCAGTAATATTTTCACTTGCATCAATGATTACCTTCTTCAAGATAAAGTCGTTCACTAGGGCTTTAATGGCTAGGCCAACATTATTTGCCTCTGGGGGATTCTGGATCTTTAGGGCCAAAGGAGATTTTAATTTCGAAGTGATAAGAGGCGCTTTTCTATATAGCCTGAACGAGGATTCTGGTTAAGACCGTAAGTGAATCAGGTTACTCGTGAGCTGCTCGTGCTTGATTTGTAAAGAAGTTTGATTTGATTCGATTTTATGAAGTTCGAATTGAGTCGAGCTAATCAAATAATAAATCAAGTCGATTTTGAGTTTCAAAATGTAGTAATCGAGTAGCTTGTGTTTTTATGGGCCCTCAGTTGTGTCCTTAATCCCTCAAACAACCTGCGAAAAAAGGTTTAAAGACAAAGGGAATTTTCTATGAAGCCCTTTGATGCTTTCAAACATGTGAAAAAGCATACGTTGTGTTAACTATTAGCTGTATATATATTGTTTGGATAATAGTCTCCTATGTATCTAGTCTGTATTTATTGTTAGAATATATTTAGCATGTATCTAGCCTTAATTCTAGCACTACTGTAGTTGTAGCTCTGTTGTACTCTCCTATATATAGTGTACTACTACTCAATTGTGAATAATAACAAATCATAATTTTCCAAATACTCTGTTATGGTATCAGAGCATTCTCGATCCATATACGCTAAATTTTTTTTTTTTCCGCTGAAATTCCCCTTCTTCCTGCTTTTTTTTTTTTAGGGTTTCTTCCCATAAACCCTCCTTTCTTCTTCGTCGGCTGCACCTGTCCTGCCGCTTTCGGTTCTTCCTTCCCGGCAAACATGGCCACCGCCCCCGCTCTTGTCACTTTCAATCATGCTGCTCAAGCCACCATTAAACTCGATGCAACGAATTACTACGTATGGCATATGCAAATCGAAGCTCTTCTCCTTGGTAATGGACTCTTTGGCTATGTTGATGGCACAAAAACAGTACCGCCGGCCACCATCACCACAGCTGCTGGTCAAACAGTCCCCAACCCAGATTTTGTTCATCATACGCGCCAAGATAATCTGATTCGCAGCCTTCTCATCTCCTCTCTCTCACCGGATGTTGCCACTCTTCTCTATGGCAAAAAGACTTAGGCTGAGGCATGGAAGGCTTTAGTGGACGTTTATGCTACTCCGTCTCGGGCTCGTATCAAGGCAATTAAGGATGCTATGCGGTCTCACCAACGTGGTTCTCAATCAATTTCTCAATATCTTTATACTATGAAGCACAAGCGCGATGAATTGGCCCTTCTTGGCTCAAAGATGGATCATGATGATTTTGTGGATGTCATCTTACAAAATATTGGCAGTGAATATTCTGACATAGCTCGTGCCATTGCGGTTCGTGAACGGTGATCACGCTTTGAGGAACTCCATGAAAAGCTCCTCTCGTTTCGGCCCGAATCCTGTTCGGCATCACCTCTTCTTCGGGCGGCCACCGCCCATGCCCGTGTCTGAGCCTCCCTTCGATCCAGGCCACGCCCGCAGCGACTTCTTCCGGCCTCTGGCGCACCACAGCACCGCCGCATCAGCAGGGAAGCCGCTCCTATGGCGGCAATTCTAATTCTTTCTCTGGCGGGAATTTTGGTCCTTCTTCAGGGCATAATTATGGGCAGCAGCAGCGTGGTCATTCAGCCCCTGCTCGAACTGGGGGCAGCTCTTCCGCCAACTCGACTCGTCGTCCATTTTTGGGTAAATGTCAACTTTGCTTTGTTCAGGGTCATTTTGCTCAAGAGTGTCCTACCTTTGGTAGTCAAGTTAGTCATATATTTGGTTCCACGAGTACTCGATCACCCCGTCCTCAGGCCAATGTTGCAGCCCCCCTCATCGACTCGGCTCAGTTTGATTCAAATGCTCCAAATTGGCTCCTGGATAGTGGAGCATCGCATCATGTGACCTCGGATTTACAGAATCTGTCTCTCCATGCTCCGTACACTGGCACTGATGACCTTCTGGTTGGTGATGGTAAGGGACTGTCTATTACTCATACTGGCACTTCTTCAATTCCCCTTAACCCCGTTAAATCTATTTCTTTACGTAATGTCCTCTGTGTCCCCAGCATGTCCCGTAACTTACTGTCTATCTCCCAGTTGTGTAAAGCCAATAATTTATCTGTCGAATTCTTACCTTCTGAATTTGTTGTGAAGGACCTTCAGACGACTCAGCCTATCCTTCGTGGTCCGGTTAAAAATGGATTGTACGAGTGGCCGAATCCTCCTCTTATCGCCTTTGCTTCCAATAAAGCCTCCTCACAGGACTGGCATCATCGGTTGGGTCATCCGGCTCATCCTATTTTATCGTCTGTTTTAAAAACTTACAATTTACATTCTAGTAATAATGCTTTTACTCATTGCTCTGCCTGCTTAGAAAGTAAAAGTCACAAACTGCCTTTTGGTGAATCTACTTTGAATTCATCTCGTCCTCTCGAGATCATTTTTAGTGATGTGTGGACATCACCTGTTATTTCTGCTGATGGTTTCAAATATTTTGTAATTTTTGTGGATCATTTTACGCGTTATATCTGGTTCTATCCACTAGCACGAAAATCTGCTGTACATCCTACCTTTATTCGCTTTCGCTCCATTGTTGAAAAATATTTTGAACACTCCATTAAAATCATCTATTCTGATAATGGTGGTGAATTTCTATCTCTACGTGAATACTTTGCAACCAACGGTATTTCCTTTTTCACCACACCACCCTACACCCCTGAACACAATGGACTCTCTGAACGTCGTAATATGCATATTGTTGAAACCGGCTTAGCTCTTTTAACTCATGCTTCCGCTCCTCTCTCGTATTGGCCTTATGCCTTCGCCACCGCTGTCTACCTCATCAATCGTATGCCCACACCCACTCTCAAAATGCATACCCCGTATGAATCTATTTTTCAAACTCCTCCCAATTACACTAAACTGCGCATTTTTGGCTGTCTCTGTTATCCCTGGTTGCGTCCTTACAACAGTCACAAACTTCAACCTCGTTCCACTCCTTGTGTTTTCCTTGGCTATGTCCTTAACCAGCATGCGTACTACTGTTATGATCTTGTCAAGTCCCGTATGTATATCTCGCGACATGTCAAGTTTGTTGAGTCCGTCTTCCCGTTTCACTCCATTCTACCCTCGGGTTCCCCATCCATTTCTCCTCCCCTTGCCTCCATATCAGATTGGATACCTCCCTCTCCTCCTATTCACCTTCCTATCCCTACTCCACCTCCTACTCCACCTCATTCCCCGTCACCTCCCTCCACTCCTCCTCCTCCTCCTCCCCCCCCACCACCGCCATCTCCACCACCCCTCCCCACCGCCTCCTCCCACCCCCTCCACTTCCACTCATCCCATGCGCACTCGAGCTCGTGATCATATCCATAAACCCATTCAAAAGCTCAATCTTCACTCTCATCTTCTTTGATTCCCTTGACACTGAGCCCACCAATATCACCCAAGCTCTCAAAACCCGATTGGAGAAGCGCCATGCGGGAGGAATATGGCGCTCTCATTCGCAATGAGGCGTGGTCCCTGGTTCCTTCTTGCCCTAATCGAATGTTATCGGTTCTAAGTGGATCTTTCGTCTCAAACGTCACCCGGATGGCACTATTGATCGTCACAAGGCTGCGCCTTGTGGCTAAGGGTTCACTCAACGCCAGGTATTGACTATTATGAGGCGTTTAGCCCGGTGGTTAAACCTACTACGGTGCGTGTTGTTCTTACTGCGGCTTTATCTCGGGGTGGTCTTTACGCCGACTTGATATCAACAACGCATTTTTGCGAGGTCATGCAATGCGAGGATGTTTACTTGGCCCGACCACCGGGTTTTTCAAAGACTACACTTCCTCACCATGTGTGTAAGTTACGCAAGGCTATTTATGGGTTGAAACAGGCTCCTCGGGCTTGGTATGAGGAGCTTAAGGGATTTCTCCTTTTCAGTAACTTTAGGAATGCTACAGCTGATTCTTCGCTTTTCATCTACAATACCGGTACCACTCTCCTTTATCTCTTGGTATATGTGGATGACATTATTCTTACAGGGAATGACGCTAAGGCTCTTGAGACGTTCATATCTCTGTTGGGTCGCCGGTTTGCTCTCAAAGACCTTGGTGCCCTTTATTGTTAGAATATATTTAGCATGTATCTAGCCTTAATTCTAGCACTACTGTAGTTGTAGCTCTGTTGTACTCTCCTATATATAGTGTACTACTACTCAATTGTGAATAATAACAAATCATAATTTTCCAAATACTCTGTTATTAACAAACGCTTGAGCTTTATACACCCTTTGAATCATGAACATCAAGGCGGTATATATATATATATATATATATATATATATTACGACCATGGTACGGATGTGATCGACAGAATATAAGTGTATGTAAGAGAAATTATGCATTGTTCGATACATATATCCTGTTGTACAATTGTTTTGACCACGTGCCAGAAGCGAGGGTTGAACCCGCATATATAAGCCACAATAATTGTACGTCTTGAGCCATAGTTTCACCCATGGCCAGATGGCCTCTAAGTTGTGTATAAAGGCTTGTCAAGAGTGAAAAGAGGTTGAGACCTACCACCTTGGCCTGGTATATATCGAATGTGCCTCAAGCCCTGAACGTAACCGAGTGCACCTCGAACTCAAGACCATCCCAATTCCCAAGGCTTCAGGTTGCTGGTATGTGGGTTTGGAGAGCCTTCTACAAGAATAGGGTCTCGTCCGGCCCTTAACGATCGAGGCCAAGCATTCCGAGTTCCTTGTGGGCTTGATGGTGAGAGAGCCCTAATCCTAGTCCTTAAATGCCTTAGGTCTGATATTCACATGTAGTTATAGTTATTCAGGACTTATACCACTACTTAAATATTCATAATTAATGTGTTTTAATTATTCACTAATTTTAGGTTTTCAACTGACCACCAACCAATACTGGGTTTTCCAATAATTTCCTTTTTTGAAATGAGCAAACTTTAAAATATAGGGTTAATTTTTTTAAAATTTTTATTAATAGAGGTCCACTATTTTGTCATGGAACTGCATCGGTAGTACATTTGATCCATAATCATTCTGAAATTTGTGTAATTTATGTCATCACTCTTGTCTCGTGCTATTAATTAGAATAATCTTTATAATATATTTTTATACCATTGATGTTGATTTGTGACATATTAATGAAAAAGTATTTAGGCACAAACTTTGTGCACAAAAAAATGCACCGAAGAAAAACTGTGTGGCTTAGATCATACTATGTGCAAATTTCTATGTATGTATCATCCTCCCATATTAATTGATAGAAAAACTGTAGTGTCTTTAAAGACACCTATATTTTTATTAAAAGAGGTCCACTATTTTGTCATGGAATTGCATTGGTTATACATTTGCTCCATAATCATTCTGAAATTTCTATAATTTATGTAATCTTTTACTCTTTTCTCAAGCTATTAAGTGGAATAATTTTTATATACATGTAACAAGTAAGTTCAGAGTAATAATAAGTATATGATATATTTTTATATCATTGATGTTGATTTGTGACCTATTAATTGATATGAGTTATAATATTGATTAACAATATGTTATGGTGATAATTTAATTGTATTAATAGAATTTCCAACACAAAGTTTCTCCAAAAAAAAAAAATTTCCAACACAAAAAAAAGTTTTCCAAACTAAAAAGACACAACAAGACAAAGACAATACAAACATCAGAATTGATGACACAACAAGATAAAGACAACACAAACTCCAGAAATAACGACACAAAAAGACAAAGACAACACAACAAACACGAGAATAACGCAACACTACAAGACAAGGACAACACAAACACGAAAATCACGACACAGTCACACAGACTCGAAACAAAAAAATCATAAACGACAGCAAAACACAATAGCTCTCTAGGGTCGCCAATACATGGTACCTGCAAATCATCATCGTCGAACAATTCTTGTCAGTTGGCACCCTTGAGATCCCTATCCGAAAATCACTCAAGATGGGAATAAACATTGACACGGCTGATACATTCGATGTCCACTGATGCCACCTCTGGTTCCTGCATTTCATCAGTCGTCACAGATGATGATTCATCATCATCACACTCTGGTATCTGCGTTTCTTCGGTTGTCACACATGACGATTCATCATCAGAATCCTCCAAGAGTGTTGGAATAACGACTCTCTTTCTTAAGGCCTTAATTCTTGCAATTATACGAGCCTCTCTTTGTGTCAGAATCCTCACAATTTCTTCAATTTCAGACTTATTCAAATCCCTATCCTTTTCACCCTTCAGGAGTAGCATAACAATGCTTTCCATTCTTTTTTTACTTTCACCAACAAACATTTTGTGTTTTTTATTTTTATTTTTATTTTTATGAGTGTGGGTGATTTTGCTTCTGTGTAGAGGGCTTCTTTATATAAGAAACATATAGCCTCCTACAGTCCTACTTAATCAACTTTCTACTACACATATTACTGTCCATAAATATGATGTTAATTATATTACTATTTTGATACATTGAATGTACCTATATAATTGACAATGAAAGCTTTCATAATGTGACAATATTTAAAAAATGATCCACCAGAGGAGCAGACGGTTAGATTTACGTCATGTGTGTATGTAACGCTCATCTAACGGTGTAGAATTCTTTTATGAGGAGGTGACATAATTCTCATTTTTACTTTGGTTTTTTTTTTTTTTTTTTTTTTTTTTTTTTTTTTGATTGCGATTTTTACTTTGTTAAATTACAACAATTGCACCATAGTAATAAATAAAAATTTATGTCACGCCCCTCTATTTAATTACAAAGTTAATCTATTGATTTGACATTCTCCAAATACATTAAAATCTTTGTACTGCGGATTTATTTCCAATTATTCTTCTATACATTTAAAGAATTTCTTAATGGGACAAGAGCACTTGCATGATCCTTTCAAATATCTCTCTTTATTTTCTGATTTTAAATATACATTATATTAATTTACTGAATCTCTATCCAATATGAAATGGATCGTTTTTATTTAACATAATGCGATAAATATAAAGAAACATTTACCGAATTAGTATTAAAACACTGCAGTGAATCTTGTAAAACTTTTATAAACTTTGAGAATTCAACATTCAGATTTAAGAAAAACACTGCAACGAATACTCTATTTTTTACTGTATACAGATTCTGTAAAATTTCTTTCACATCTATCGCATTCATCTAAATTCTGTAAAAAAAAAATTATATCTACCATATTATGTAAAATAGAGAATCTAATACATTTCATTTTGGATAGAAATTCTGTAAACTAGAAAAAATGTATATTTAAAACTGTAAAATAGAGAACACGTTAAAAGGATCGATCTGAAATCTTTCTTAGAGGACTTGTAATATATACTGTAAATTTACTAAAAACTGTGTTTTTGAGATTTCAACATTCAGATTTAGGAAAAATAACACTGCAGCCGATACTCTATTTTTTATTGTTAAATACCCATTCTGTAAAATTCTATTTACATTTACAGCATTCATCCTGATTCAGATTTTTTTTTTATAACTGTGCATTATGTAAAATAGAAAATCTGATGCATTTCATCTTATATAGAGATTATGTAAACTAGAAATATGTGTATTTGAAACTGTAAAATAGTGAATTCGCTTAAAGAATCTGATGCGGGTGCTCTTAACGCGGTAGATGTAAAGAATTTTTTATGGAATCTGTATTTTAGAGTAAAAATAATAGAATATCTGCTGCAGTTTCATTTTTCCTAAATCTGAATGTTGAAATCTGTAAGGATATAGAGTATCTATGGCAAGTGCTTGCATCTGATATTTTTAACGAATTTAATTCTCTATTGTACAATTTTAAATATATATATATATATATATATATTTTTAGTTTACAGAATTTTCATCCAAGATAAAATACATTATATACTGTATTTTACAGAATGCGATAGATATAAATGAATTTTTTTACAATCTGGATAAATGCGTAGATATAAATAAAAATTTACAGAATATGTGACAAACTTTGATAAACCGTAATGTTCTATTTTCATTCCATCATCAATCATATATTTATACATCATAAGAGAAACCCTATCACCGTAAAATACCGACTATGTCCTTTTTCTACTTACCATAGATTTTAACTACTAATAATATTGTATATAGATATATCCGCAATACCCCCCCTCAAGTTGGAGCGTGAAGATCACGGACGCCCAACTTGGACAGTAAGAAGTGAAACTGTTGCTTCCCAACGCCTTGGTAAATATGTCATTCTTGTTCATGAGTAGTAACATAATCCGGGGCAATCGGACCTCAATAATCGCGTCACGAACAAAATGACAATCACCTCAATATGCTTAGTCCGCTCATGAAGAGCGGGATTTCTGCGCAATATGCAATCTTTGCTGACTATCACAATGTAAGGAATCCCGGCGGAACTCGGACCCCAAGTCCCCAAGAAGTTGGCGGAGCCACTTAAGTTCACACGTAATAGCCGCCATGGAGCGATATTCGCCGGCCAGATGACCGTGACACCGTTTGTTGTTTCTTAGTCTTACGAGACCGGCGACGTACCAAGGACCACGAACCAACCAAATCAACGGCGACGAGTGACCGGGCAACTTGCCCAATCGGAATCACACCACCCTCCAAAGATAATGGATTATCGGTAGCGCAATAAAATGCCCTGGCCAGGATGTTTCTTTAACGAACGACGCGCGAACGCGGCTTCCCAATGCCCAAGCCGCGGGGATTGCATAAAGCGAGAAAGAACATGGACGCATAAGCCAAATCGGTCGCGTAACGCCAAGATAGATTAACCGACCCACCGATTCGTCGGTATTTACCAGATCATCCAAAGAAGGCATCGCATCGGTGGCCAACCGGTGATTTTGCTCCATAGGAAACTTCGGCGGACGAGATCCTAACAATCCAGATTCGAATAATGTCCAAAGCGTACTTCCGTTGGGACAGAAAAATACCTTGTGCATTTCTTGCAACTTCCAACCCAAGAAAATATTTCAAACGGCCCAAATCTTTCATTTTGAAACAACCGCTCAAGTAATTTTTGAATACCTGTAACGCGGTAACATTGTTGCCAGCAAGAATCATATCGTCAACATACACCAAGACATTAATTCGAACATCCCCACGAACAAGAGTGAATAAGGAGTAGTCCGAATAAGACTGTTGAAAGCCATATTGTTTCAATGCCGAAGCCAATTTTGCAAACCAGCAACGAGGTGCCTGTTTCAATCCATATAAAGATTTACGCATCCGACATACCATATTTCGATTTGCATGGTCAAAGCCTGGGGGAATTTTCATGTAAATCTCCTCATCCAGATCACCATGCAAGAAAGCATTGTGGACATCCATCTGATGAAGTTCCCATTTCCGAACAGCTGCCACCGCAAGAAATGCGCGGACGGTTACCATTTTGGCTACGGGAGCAAATGTTTCATGATAATCAACTCCTTCGACTTGGTGATGACCAAAGGCAACTAACCGAGCCTTTAATCGCTGAAGATTCCCCAACTCATCATATTTTTCAGTGTAAACCCATTTGCTCCCTAAGGCCTTCTTTCCGGGAGGCAATTCTTGCAAGACCCACGTACCTTGTTCCTCTAGAGCTCGTATTTCGTCGGCCATAGCACGGCGCCAACCGTCGGATTTCAATGCTTCTTTAAAAGTACGAGGAGGATGGCCTGCGCTCACATTTGCTAGAAAACGTCTATGGGCGTTAGAAAAACAATTATAATCAACAAAGTGTGTAAGCGGATATAAACTACCTGAGGAGACGGATGGACCGGAGGAGCATGCCGAAGGACTTTTCTTTTCCACTGCCAAATGAGTCACGTAATCTTGATACCGCGTGTTGGGAATTTTTGCACGTTTCCCTCTACCCAACCCCACTGTATCGTCTGTTACCATTGCTGGAACCTCCGTAACTAGCTTATCATGCTCCCCACCCCCCCTGTCATCAGTAGAAGAGGGTGACCCTTCAATCAAACCACTTATGTCCGCATAGACCTCATCATGTGCAATGTCGGGAAATACACCTGGGGTGGGGGGAGTGTTGGACAACACGCCCATAGGAAAAATATGTTCAAAGAACTTCACATCTCTAGACACAAATATTTCTTCAGTTTCTAAATCAAATAAAGTCCAACCTTTTTTCGCGAAAGGGTATCCTAAAAACACGCATTTCCGACTCCTACTTTCAAATTTATCGCCCTTATGACGTAAATTGTGTGCATAACATAGACATCCAAAAACTCGCAATGCATCCAGACTAGGTGGTTTCCCAAAAAGGCATTCATAAGGTGTCTGATAATTTAAAACACGGGATGGAGTACGATTGATTAGGTAGCAAGCGGTCATAACACACTCTCCCCAAAACCGCAGTGGGAGTTGACCCTCAAACCGTAGAGCCCTCGCCACATTCAAAATATGTTGATGTTTTCTTTCAACCCGACCATTCTGTTGAGGGGTTCCCACACAAGATGTTTCAAAATAATCCCTTCTTTACGAAAGTCACGAAACAAAGCGCTTAAACTCGTTCCATTGTCACTCCTAACCCGTTTAAGTTTGACACTAAATTGCCTCTCAATTAATGCAAGAAAATTCAAAAAATATTTTCAACTTCCCATTTATTATATAATAAATAAACCAGACATGAACGAGAATAATCATCCACAATAGTCAAAAAATAAGAGGCCCGCATGTAGAAGGTGTAGCATACGGTCCCCACAAATCACAATGCACGAGTTCAAAAATTCTACTAGCTCTACTTTCACTACGCGGGAAACTTTCCCGTGGTTGTTTAGCTCGGAAACAAGCCTCACAACCATCCTTATTGAGAAAACTAGATGCACTCACACTAGGAAGTTGTTTCAACACTTTTTCTGAGGGATGTCCCAACCGCTTGTGCCATAGATCCATGGATGTTGTCCCACTGATAGCCATAACCTTCACGTCTGGTACTCCCGGAAAAGAAAAGTCCATCGCCGCTCACCCACTCCAATCATCCTCCTCGTCATTCGGTCCTGCATAACACACAATGTTGAAGTGAGTTGAATCTGACAATCAAATGCATCAAGTAATTGAGTCACAGATATTAAGTTGCATTCCAAATGTGGGACAAAAAGAACGTTTTTAAGTGTCAAACCACCGGGCAAAATACTCGTTCCTTCATGAGTCGCATGAGATGTTCGACCATCTGGTAGTCCCACAGGACATATTTCTATCTCCCGTACATCTATTAAATTATTTAACTCACCAGTCACATGGTGAGTTGCACCTGTATCTATTATCCACGAGTACTCACTGTTAATCGATCTTTAGGCTTTGCTAGATTCAAGATATCAAGAATCCCTTGCCACTGTGCCGGTGTCAAGTTTGACAGCCCCGTCTGCTCTGCCGTTGTCGGGACCTTTGGCATTCTTGAATTTGAGCCGATGGCCATTTGATCGCCGCTTTATTTGCACGAGCCGAAAGCCGCTATCGAGCGGCCCGATGCGGTGGTCCATTCGGCTTGAAATCCACGCCCTGCTTTGCCCGAACTCAGACGTCCTCCCCTCGGTTACCACGTCCGAACCCGACCACCTTGGGCCTATCTCCCACCGGTCCAGGATATCCATGGAGCTCAAAGCATGTCGATTATCGTGCCCATTCGCCGGCGATGGTTGCGGTATTTCTCTGCGTTTCACCTTGATTTTTGCTCTACTATCGGCCTGGAATTTAAATGCCATCATGGTGTCTCGTTCTTCCTTTGATGCCCGACCATCGCCACGCGTGATTGCTCCTCTTGAATTAAATTTTCATAAGCTCGGTCAATTGATGGGAGCGGCTCTTGATTCAGCAATTGGGACCGAACCGATGAGTAGGTTCCATCTAATCCCAACAAAAACCAGTGTAATCGATCCTCAAGCAACAATTTTTGGAATTGATCTGGGAGTTTGCACTCGCAACCTCCACATGAACACCCATCACAGGAACATACAGGTACTGCAATCAAAGTTGCCAAATCGTCCCAAATTTTGCTGATACGTCCGAAATAGGAGGAGATAGATTCAGTTTTGCCTTGTTTGCATTCAGCTAAGGATGCCTTTAATTGACAGATTCGCGTTCCGTTCACCACGCCGAAACGTCCTTTTAGCGCCAACCAGAGATCATGAGCATCTTCAAAGTGAGACAAAGTCGATCGAATAGACGGTTCGATCGTATTCATAAGCCAAGACACTAACATCGAGTGTACTGTATACCAATCTTCTAATTTTCCGTCATCTGTTGGTTTCTTGATCGTCCCTTCCAAAAAACCAAATTTTCGTTTTGCTCTCAACGCCGTACGTACGGCCCTCGACCATTCATCGTAGTTATTTCCACGCAATTGTGTTGGTGTGATAAGGTAGCCTGGATTATCTGTGGTGCTAAGGAAGTAAGCATCCACTTTTTTTCCTAGTTCTTCACCTTCGGCCATGATGATACCTGTTGATTTGATTTTGCAGCTTTAAGTTTTGCTGCTGCGTCCTTTTTTTTTTCTTCCGATCCCTTTTTTTTTTTTTTTTTTTTTTCTAGTACCGTAACCTGTCTCTGCTACCATGACAAACTTTGATAAACCGTAATGTTCTATTTTCATTCCATCATCAATCATATATTTATACATCATAAGAGAAACCCTATCACCGTAAAATACCGACTATGTCCTTTTTCTACTTACCATAGATTTTAACTACTAATAATATTGTATATAGATATATCCGCAATAATATGTATTTTAAAGTAAAAAGGAGTACATTGTTATTTTTTCCAAAATCTATATATTGAAATCTCTAAAATACAGTTTTTGAAGAATTTACGGTATGTACTGCAAGTGATCTAAGGATTGAAATTATTGCCTTTTTATTGGTGGAAGGAATTGAATTATCTCATGTTCAAACTTTCTTTTCACCCTTCAAAAATAAAAATAAAAATTCTACATCAGATTTACAAATTCACAAATTGTAGAATAAAATGACTTGGTGTTCAATTACCAATAGACTTTAAGATAAAATGTTTATATCTTAGTACATGGAGAAGTAAGAAGACAGCCACAAGGGATTCTGCATTTGATTTGATCATAGGCGGCATATTTTGATCATCCAGTGCGACGCATTTTCCTTTGTCACGAGGAGCCGCCCTCTGATCAGGCATATGAGGCAACATTTCAGGTAGAGGAGCCAATGCAATGCGCACCCTTGCCTTTGTCTTGAGCAAGCGTACTTGATCAGGCATATGAGACAACATTTCAAGTAGAAGATCCAATATGATGCCCTAGCTTGCCATTGTCTCGAGGGAGTGTTACTTGATCACTTAGAAGATGAAACATTCCATGATGAGGAGCCAATGCGATGCACATCCTTTGTCCCAATGAAGCGCCACCTATCAGCCAGAGAAGGCCACATTTCAAAAAGTGGAGCCAACATAACGCCTCTACCTTTATCTAGAAAACGACATATGATCAACAGCAAACAACGTCTTAAAGTAAGGCAATTGAGTGCCTCTGCCGTTTTATTGAGGAAGCACCATGCCACCATCTGATTAGCTATAAGAGGCACCTTTCACGAAGATGAGCCAATGTAATTCCGTGTCCATTGTCTTGAGGATACACTAAATGATCATCCACAAACGACGTCTTATTAAAAGAAAAAAGCACCTTCATGTCACTGCCATTGTTTTGAGGAAGCACCATCTGATCAGCCACAATAGACAACATTACAGAGGAGGGGCCATTGAAACCTTTTTGCCTTTATCCTGAGGAAGCACCATCTGATCAGCCACAAAGGTCGTATCAGAAGCAGGCAACTCAACCCTTTTACCATTGTCATTCAGATGCCCTAGAACTTTTCTATTAGGTCAGTGACATCCATCAACTTAACATTCTAATCTCACACTATTTCATTCAAATCATCCACATTCAAGTTCTCGATGTGTTCCCCCGCCAAAAGTTTTCTCACATAACGTGTTAGTTTCTTTGCAACTTTTAAAACACTTTTTTTGAAAGTGATGAAAATATATTTTGCAAGAGGAAAAGAAGTCACAACACAACTTGTAATTTTATTTGTAACAAGAGACTTAGTTTTTGTTTATATGGTGACTTGTGACTTGATTTTTGTCACTAGTGACTTGGTTTACAACAATAGCATATAACACCTATTTATACTACTCTTAGGAGAATTCTAGCAACTCTCCATACATGTATTTTCATTTTCAAGAAAGTCTTTTGTGTTCTCTAGTAGCTTTTTTATTTTTCTATGACACAATAAACTAAAAGTTTATTTCATGTATCTAGAAAATAATTAATTTTTTCTTTTCAAATTCAATTTATCCAACAATGCCTCCCGTAAATTGATGCTATTTGACTCCGAGAGATGTTGATTCCTTTAGTCCTCATTCTTCCTTCAAGTGGATTCATTGGCATCGGCATGCATTGGGCTTGGGCTCCTTTAGATTTTGCCACATCCACACGATCTTTTACATTTGCTTTGTTGTGATACAAATTATTGTTGGAATATTTTCTTCTCCTATGAGAAACACTTGCATGTTCGCAACGTGGATTCTTGATAGTTAAAGGATCTTTTATTTTCTTAGCATGATCCACTACACTGTATTTGTAATCGGAAGCAAACTTGTCTCCTTTGATTTTTTTTTCTGCTTGTAAGTGGACTTCTCGGCACCTGAATTATCCTTCGATTTGAAGACATTACCATCTTCTTCAATCTTCTCCGGTTGGCTAATAACATGTGCCCCGAGAGCTGCACATTCAAATGCTGCAGAATCTCTATTTGATGTACCGATATCATGCATGATATCCGGTTGATCTAGTTTTTCTTCAACAGGTTGAAAAACATCAAGTTTGAGCATAAACAAATTATTTGAGCTCAAACCGATTTTCGCAATAAGTTGATTTTTCTTTTTCATGGCACAAACATTATTGACGAAATGAATATCAAAACCTTTCTTCATCAAGTGTCAAACACTTAACAAATTACTTTGTAGACCCGGAACATAACATACCTCTGACATTTTTTCAATCTTTCCGGTTTTTGTTTTGAAAGTGATTTCTCCAACACCATGAATTTTATATGACTTAGCGTCTCCAATTGTTACCTGGCCATAATTAGCTTCAACAAGGTTTGAGAATAATTTCTTATTTCCGGTCATGTGCTTACTTGCACCGCTATCTAAATACCAGATATTACCAATATTTCCATCCGAGGCAAGTAATAAAGTTTCTGAATTTTCATCATCATTCTCATGCACAAAATTGACTGCTGGTCTTTTTTCAGGATATTCGTCCCAACAATCATTTATTCGATGTCCAGGTTTATGACAATATGAACACTCAATGTAAGGTTTTGTACCTTTGTACGTACCTCGTCCTCTTCCTCCTCGAGAATTTTGAGAAAATTGTTTTTCTTCATTTTCCTCGTCACTTGTTTCACTTTGTGAATTTTGATCGAAAGAACTTTTGTCACTTCGACCTCGTCCTCAACCTCTTCCTTGTCCTTGATAAGATCCACGGCCTCCCGTGAATTGAGATTTCAAGGCTTGATCAAGCGAAGTAAGTTGAGGGTTTCTTTGTAAAATCCGAGCTTCATGGGCTTCTAATCTTCCTTGCAAACAATCTATCGCCATCAAAGAAAGATCTTGTGATTCTTCAATGGCCACCACCACATGATCAAACTTGCTTGGTAAACTTTTTAGAATTTTTTCAACGACCCTTTGGGTCTCCAAAATCTCTCCATTCGTTGCCATTTGATTAATAAGAGAATTAACCCTAGTGAAATACTCGGAGATTTTCTCATTCTCTTTCATCTCCAATTTTTCAAATTCAGCCCGTAAGAACTGCAAACAACCTTTTTTTACTTGTTCTTGGCCGGAATAAGTTGTTTGGAGAATCTCCCATGCCTCCTTTGCATCATTTGCCTTGGAAATTCTCTCATACACCGGAACTTCAATAGCTTGAAAAATCTGAAACAATGTTTTTCTGTCTCTTTGTTTTCTATTCTTCAAAATGTTTCTCTGGGCTTCAGACAATTGTGTTTCGTCTTCCGGGGCATTGACTCCTTCTTCAACCACGCACCATAAGTCTTGAGATTCAAGACAAAGCTTCATCAAAATGCTCCAATAATCAAAATTTTCTCCATTGAAACGAGGGAGAGGAGAAGCAAGATTAACATTGTTGGACATTTTAAACTGGCTCCGATACCATTTTGTTAGTTGCTTTGCAACTTTTAATTAAAACGCTTTCTTTGAAAGTGATGAAAATATATTTTGCAAGAAAAAGAGAAGTCACAACACAACTTGTAATTTTATTTGTAACAAGAGACTTAGTTTTTGTTTTTATGGTGACTTGTGACTTGATTTTTGTCATTATTGACTTGGTTTACACACCTATTTATACTACTCTTAGGAGAATTCTAGCAATTCTCCATATATACATGTATTTTCATTTTCAAGAAAGTTTTTTGTGTTTTCTAGTAGCCTTTTCATTTTTCTATGACACAATAACCTAAAAGTTTAATTCATGTATCTAGAAAATAATTATTTTTGTCTTTTCAAATTCAATTTATCCAACATAACGGACAACCGCATTCCTCCAGTTAGCCTTATAAACCCTAATTTCTTAAGTTCTCTTGCAATCTATTCTTGTTTTCCTCCGTGAATTCTTCTGGATTCAATATCCTCTTGTTGCCTCCGTTTGTGTCCTCAAGCTGATCAAACTTTTCAATCATCTCGTGAATTCGATCTAGTGATGGAGGCCACACCTTAAGAACTTGCTCACCAAAAGAGGTTTGAACAATAACACAAACGTCCACGTCGCAAAGTGTACTTTGTTCTTGAGCATGTTTGAACACATTTTTTTATGAAACAAGATGAAACGCCCCCAGACCCCGGGCCTATAGCGCTAAATGAGTCATAAATGGTCCGGTCAACTGCTTAGACCTCCGTCCTCGCTTGGTCTAAAAGTGCTAACCCGAGTTGACAAGACCTTTATGTCTCACACTTATATAGGGGTGAGCATTCACTTAATTTACCGATGTGTGATATCACATTCTCCCCCTCTTATAAGGGACTGGCGTCCTCGCCAGGACGGCCAAGACTTGTCCCGGATCGTCCCTACCAGAGGTAACTAGAGGCCATCCTTACACCGTCTTCTTGTACGGTGCAGCGCATAGTTCCGTCTGATAGTCGGCTCTGAATACCATTCTGAAACGCCCCCAGACCCCGGGCCTGTAGCGCTAAATGAGTCATAAATGGTCCGGTCAACTGCTTAGACCTCCGTCCTTGCTTGGTCTAAAAGGGCTAACCCGAGTTGACAAGACCTTTATGTCTCACACTTATATGGGGGTGAGCATTCACTTAATTTACCGATGTGGGATATCACACAAGAGTGCTCATACGAATCATTTTGTATGAATTTAAGCTTTGTTTGGTCCTCGTGGTTTTGTTGTTGTTGTAGTTGAGATTATTGGAGTGAAATTAATGTATTAGAACAGTACTCGCATCAGATACTCTTAACGGAATATCTATTTTACACTTTCAAATACTATAATTCAAGTTTACAGATCTCTATCAAGATGAAATACATCTTATTCTCTAATTTACATAATTTGGATGAATGTTGTAGATATACATAAAATTTTACGGAATCTTGATGAATTCGACATATGTAAATGGAATTTTACAGGAAAAAAATAAAGTATTTGCTGCAGTTTTTTTTTTAAGTTCGAATATTGAAATTTTTTTAAAATACTGTTTTTAAAGTGCTATCTTATAAAGAGTTTTTGAATATTTTGAGAGAGCGTGGATGATTTCAATGGAGAAGACATATATATGTAGGGTAAGTATTAATAAGGGATGATTTCAATGGAGAAGACACATCTGTGTACAGTAAGTATTGCATGGATATTAATTAGGGTACAATAATGATAAATGCCACACACATGTTTTTCGTTTACATTATATTTTGGTTAGTAATGCTGTAAATCATTTTAATATATAAATCATACTGCATAATTATATAAATGTTTTGGAAAATCGTTATTGATATGTACACGGTTGAATCATCTGTGTTAATTAAGTATGTTGACTTTGCTTTAATTTATTGACCGAATAAATCATATTCAAACCGGTTATTGTAAATTTTACCTACTATAATTTATAAATCTTAATTGCAATAGTGTGTTTTTTTTTTTTTTTTTTTTTTTTTTTTTTTGGGATTGAGGGAAACCAACTTTTTATTATTCAACATCCGCCGAGCAAGCGGCTAAAACGTCACCCGGAGGCAAGGCGCCCCCAGATGTCCGAGAAGTAACAGACAAACCATACATTTGCTTGAGTCTTATTTGGGACATTCCTCATACGCTGAATAAATGAAAAGGAAAGTGATAAATAAAAACTAGGTAAAATGGTCAAACAGTCCTATAGCAGGCAGCCCTGAGCCGTAAGATCCTCCACAAGTCGTTGCAGGCGTAGAACGCAGGTCAAGCAATCGCTCTCCACCTCGAGCCTCAGAATCCCCAAGTGCCTCGTCTCTTCCAAAGGCCAAGAAAATAGCCTTAAGTTCCACGTACTCCACCGGATCCCCAGAATCAAAGTGATACGCAAAGGTATGAAGGACTGCTCTGTGGGAATCCCAAAAAATAACTCCAGCACCCGCTCCTACCTCTGGAACAGAGGCATCCACATTGCTCTTTATCACCTCTTCCGCCGGCCTCACCCATTTATCCGAAAAGTGTTGGGCCGATGGATGCGCCCTAAAGTTCTCCATAGCCTCCACATACTCAGTCGAAGCTGTCAGAGATCGCGCACACACTATAGAGACATAAACAGCATGGTCATCGAATACTGCAGAGCAACGCGTCTTTCAGATCCCCCAAATAAGCCACACGAACCTCGCAACACCCTACGCACCCTTATCCTCTAACAGCCTCAGAAAGAAATCCGCAAAGGTGGCAGTACGTAAATGCCCAATGAGCCTAGAAAATGGCGACAACTGCCGGACTCTATCCACCAGCTCGCAGTCAAAAAGGATATGTCGCATCGTTTCTAATGTTTCTCCACAAGACAAACAGACACCGTCACCCATATTTCGCCTACTCTGTCCCTGGCCAATAGCGAGGCGATCGAGAAAGCGATTGCCATAAAAATGCTGAATACCCGGTCGCACTGAGGCGCCAAAGAACTCCTCCGAACCCTACTCGCCCCAGCCGATGTAGACGCCCCTGCTACAGATGCTTGTCAGTAAAGTGATAATGCCAAGAAATACCCAGAGTGAACAGTATAAACTTTCTTACGATCATAATGCCATATTCGCCGATCCGGGTGCGCCCCTGGGGCAATGGTAGTCTCCAACACTACTACAAAATTGGACATAGGTCACACTTAAGATATGAAAACAATCACAGTTTCAATAAAACTGAGACAACGAAAATATATATATCACACTTACAGCTTTCTATCACGCTTATTGAAAAACTGAGATAAATTATATTAATCAATCTCATTTTTAAAGTGTGACTTAATTGATATGATTTTTCTGTCACAGTTATTGAAAAACCGAGATAAATTATATCAATTAATCTCACTATTAAACTGTGACTGAATTGATAAAATTTTTTTGTCACGGTTTCTAAAAAAGCGAGATAAATCATATATATCAATCTCACATCTAAAACAGTGACATAATTGGTATGATATTTTTATCACAGTTATTGAAAAAACGAGATAAATTATACCAAACTATCACACTTTTAATCTGTGACTAAATTGGTATGATATTTTTGTCACGGTTATTGAGAAAGCGAGATAAATTATATCAATTACTCTCATTTTTAAAGCGTATTTGAATTCATGATATTTTTGTCACAATTATAGAAAATGTGAGACAAATTATTTCCACTAATAAGAAAAGAGATATAGATCACACTTATCTAAAGATAAGGATCACACTTTTAAAAGAACCGAGACAAGTAAAATGTATATATATCACACTTAATTTTTTTATCACGGTTATTAGGTGTGAAAAAAAAGAATGATCACACTTTTTAGGTGTGATTGAAATAATAATAGATCTCGGCTTTTAAGTGTGATAACAACTACTAAAATAGATCACAGTTTTTAAATGTGTTTAAATTATAATCGATCTCGGTTTTTAAGTGTGATAACAACTAAAATAAATCACAGTTTTTAAATGTGTTGAATTATAAAAGATCTCGGTTTTTAAGTGTGACAACAACTAAAATAGATCATAGTTTTTATTATCACGGTTTTTAAGAAAACTAAGACAAGAACATCAATCAATCACGGTTTTTAACTGTGATTAAAAAAATATGATATTTTATAATCATATCTTAGATTATTGTGGTTGAAAATGATAATATAGTGGGCATCAGCCCAGTGGTAATTAGTGTGGTTCCTTAATCCAGAGTATCCGGGTTCGAGTCCCAGTGGCAACAAAAGATATGTGTTCGTTTATTTCATTTTCGAAAAAAAAGAATGATCACACTTTTTTAGGTGTGATTGAAATTATAATATATCTCGGTTTTTAAGAGTGATAACAATTACTAAAATAGATCACAGTTTTTAAATGTGTTGAAATTAATAGACCTTGGTTTTTAAGTGTGATAACAACTATAATAGATCACGGTTTTTAAATGTGTTGAAATTATAATAGATCTCGGTTTTTAAGTGTGATAACAACTATAATAGATCACGGTTTTTAAGTGTGATAACAACTAAAATAGATCACAGTTTTTAAATGTGTTGAAATTATAGTAGATCTCGGTTTTTAAGTGTGATAACAACTAAAATATATCACGATTTTTATTATCACGGTTTTTAGGAAAAATGAGACAAAAAATCAATCAATCACAGTTTTTGACTGTGATTAAAATAATATGGCATTTTATAATGAGATTTTAGTTTAGTGTGGTCGAAAATTAGAAGAAAGAAAACATCGGTCTAGTGGTAGTAAGTGTGGCTCGTTAATCCGGAGTATCCGGGTTCGAGTCCCAACAAAGACAAAAAATATGTGTGCTTATATATTGTTTTTGAAAAAAAAAACACTTTTATTGGTGCGATTGAAATTATAATAGATCACGGTTTTTAAGTGTGATAACAACTAAAATAGATCACAGTTTTTAAATGTATTTTAATTGTAATAGATCTCGGTTTTTAAGTGTGATAACAACTATAATAGATCACGGTTTTTAACTATGATAACTAATATAATAGATCACGATTTTTAAATGTGATGAAATTATAATAGATTCACGGTTTTTAAGTGTGATACCAACTATAATAGATCACGGGTTTTAAGTGTGATAATTATTATAATAGATCACAGTTTGTAACTGTGATTGAGTTAAAGTACTTTATGTCACACCTCAATATGCCACACTTTGGAAGCCGTGACTAATGTAAATATATCACATTTAAAAACCGTGATCTTTATGCTTTTTTGTAGTAGTGCAATATGGCATCAGAGTCCCATGGCCGAAACAACTGTTGGACCCGCTGCACATCCCACACCCTAGTGTTGGGAAGGAATAAATCCGAAACTTTAGAGTCCGTTGGGAGTTCATGCCCTGCAAAAGGAATACGAAACGAAGGCTGGCGACTAGTCCAGGCATCATGAAAAATAAACACAGACTCTCCATCACCCACTTGCCATCTCAGACCACTGAATAATAAGTCCCGCCCCTCGAGAATACTGCACCAGAGAAATGACGGCCTAGACCCCAGCCCTGCCGCAAGGATGGTGTTGTACTCAAAATACTTCGCATGCAAAACTCGTAATCATGTACAAGTAATACACTCCTAAATAATGTGTTATTTTTTAATTTTATTTTTGGATATGGGCTGAATAATATGTTATTTCAGGAAATGATTACTTCTAAAAAAAATCATTAAACTTTATTATTTATTAAGATTTTTTTTAACTATTATAAACATACATATTTGATTTTGGGGGCCTTTAACCACATCCCTCCAAATCTATCAGTGTCTATAAGGGTATACAAGTACATGCTTGTTTTTAAACATTATATGAGATTCTTTTAAAAATTATTATGTGATGGACTCATATAGATTTAGTGGATGCTCCTCTTGATTTTACTTAATTAACAATTGCAGGACGAGTCAATGAAGTGAAGAGGAGAGTGATTTAAAGCTTTTAAACAAAATCACAATAAAAAATTTTGCTTAACCGCGTACTTAATTATTTTTTATTTTTTTATAAGACGATATATATCAAACATGTTGGACTTCCCTTTCATGTTGTATCCACGTTGTGTTTGCATTTATAATATTTTCTAGATCGAACAGTTCAGTTTAAAATGGTTCGAGATTCAATTCAACTCGGCTTGAATACTAAACGAATCAATCTCAAGTATTCTTATGTCCGACTTGTTAACGTGCTATCATACTTAAACTTAATACAAATATGAAGATTATGTACGCCTTTGATGATATACTAGTTAAATTTTGATTTTTAATTACTATATTTTATAGCATTTCAGATTTTTTTTATTTTTTTGTAAGCAATAATTTTTCCCATAGCATATACTTTAAATGAAATCTCAAGTATACTTTTCTCGGGATCATAATTCATTTTTTTAAACAACTTATATATATATATATTAAAAAGACTTATCTATTAAGCTAATAGATAAGCCACCAAGATTATAGAGGTTCAACAGAGTCGCTCCAAAACAGTAAAATGTTAAACTCCAACAAAAGTAACGTTCAACCAAGCAATCAACGCCTGTCTAAAGTTATTTAATTGTTGATCTTTCCAAATATCCCAATCTAAAGAAAATTTATCGCATCGCAAATAGATCCAGGAAAAACTGAGAGTTTGA
Organism: Gentiana macrophylla; assembly: GCA_026214975.1. Classification (NCBI taxonomy): domain Eukaryota; kingdom Viridiplantae; phylum Streptophyta; class Magnoliopsida; order Gentianales; family Gentianaceae; genus Gentiana; species Gentiana macrophylla. The sequence continues at coordinate 3,286,780 of CM047813.1, read as the reverse complement.
ATTTCTCCGAGCACATCATCTACCGAAGCAAGCTTTGAATTGAAGATGAGATTGTTCCTTCTTTTCCATAAGCTCTAACACATGATTTTTATGATAGCGCCCCATACCTTTGATAAATTCATTTGTTTCATGCATGCACAAAGGTACTTGCTGTAGAAACGGTCTCCAATCCACAGTTGTATGTAATGAACACACCACCAAGAAAAAACTTTGTTCCAAGTCAGTGCCGCAAAAGGACATCGTAGGAATAGATGAGTTTCGTCCTCCCGGTCCAACCCACAAGACGTGCAAACGAGGCTAGTAAGACTGATGCCTCTTATCGATAGATAACTAAGAGTGGGAAGTCTACATTTAGCTGCTTTCCAATTAAGAATGTTTACTTTAGAAGAAACTAAGCTATTCCAGCGAGTTGAAGAGACAGCCATCAAGCGAGGAACATCAGTTTCCAGTAGCAGGTTCTTTAATTTGACAACGGAGAAGACCCCACGGGGATCAAGGGTCCAAGACGGAGCATCCGAATGATCTGTACCCAAGAAAAGATCAGGAAGATAAGCTAAAAATCAATAAGTTCTCCCGATTCCTTTCCTCTTATTTCTCTTCTCCAGTCCCACACCCAACTCCAAGTGCCTTCGTTCTTTTTCCATCGCTCCCCCACTACACACTCTTTATCACTAGCAAGGTTAAACAGTCATGGGAAACGTTGACAAAGAGGCTCATCACCAACCCAAACATCCCTCCAAAATTTAATATGCTTTCCATCTCTCACCTTCCATCTAATGGACTCAACAAGGTTCACTCCCTTAGTTTCAATCTTTTCCAAATTCCCTATTATACTAACCCAAAGTTTTCCTTTTCTACCAGTCCCAGTTTCATGATTAAAACCTCCCCCCTTGCCATATAACATTTGAATGATATTCCTCCATAGGCTCTCCTTTTCTGAAAGAAATCTCCACCACCACTTCCCCAACATAGCAACATTTTGTTCACCTAACCCTCCAACTCCTAGCCCCCCTTGATGTTTATGTTTGAGAATACTGGACCATGAGATCCAAAAGATTTTGCGCTCATCCCATGTCCCTCCCCAAAATAAACGAGCTCTCATTTGTTCTAAGGTGCGGATTACCGCAATAGGAGCATGAAAAAGCGAGAGTAGTAGTAAGAATTTGGAAAGGCATAAAGCATCGATTTGAGAAGGACAAGCCTTCCTCCTGTCGATAGTAATCTGCCTTTCCACCCAGCTAGTCTTGATCTGAATCTATCAATCACGGGCTGCCAATCATTGATGCGGTTCATATTTTCACCGACTGGTAAGCTACGTAAAAGGGAGTGAGGCTGCATTACATCCTAATGATAGAGCACCCTCATTTAAATTACCATCAAGGATATTCAAACCATAGATTTTGATTTTATTCATGTTTATCTTCAATCCAGAGATTAGAGCAAAAGACTTTAGAATCCTACCAAGGTTCTTAAGATTATCCAAGTCCCAACTTCCAAAAAATATGGCATCGTCCGCAAATTCCAAGTGTATAAGGTTGATGCAAACACCTTGTTTAACAATATCAATACCTTTTAAAATTTCCAATGGTCATAGCTCTCTTGATAAGAACATTAAGTGCTTCAGCACAAAAAAGAAAGAGAAAAGGAGAAAGAGGGCCACCTTGTCGAATTCCTCTCTCCATCTTAAATTCGTTCGTAGGGCTCCCATTTACTAAAATAGATACAGAGGCCGATGAAATACATCCCAAATCCATTTCCGCCAAGTAGATCCAAAATTCATCTGGTTCAAAATAGAGTCCAAAAACCTCCAATTGACTAAGTCGAAAGCTTTTTCAAAGTCAGCCTTAAAGATAAAGGTCTTACGATTGGATTTCTTTACATAATCAACCACCTCATTCGTACTCAACACACCATCAAGGATTTGCCTTCCTTTGATGAAGGCGGACTGGCAATGGTCAATAAGAAGAGGCATGACAATCTTGAGTCTCGTTGCAAGCAACTTGGCTATAATTTTGTAAAGACTACCGATCAAACTTATAGGACGATAGTCTTTGAAAGATGTGGGGTTGTTCTTTTTGGGAATTAGAACAATAAAAGAGCTATTGCAACCTTTTCCAAATCTTCCGTAACGTTCGAAATCCTTGACACATCTCATAAGATCATCCTTCACCATATTCCATTGTGCCTTAAAGAATCCGAGATTGAAGCCATCCGGTCCCGGGGCCTTGTTAGCTCCACAAATCCAAACAACATTCTTCACTTCTTCCATTGAAAAGGGAAGCTCAATGGAGGAGCGCAATTCCGTAGGAAGCTTCTTGAATAAATCCGACTGAAAGGAAGGTCTTTCACCTCTAGTTTCGCTAAATTGATTACTAAAATATTTCACCGCTTCTTTCTTTATTTCTAGGGCATTCTCACACCAAATCCCATTCAACAAGAGACCAGTGAAGTTATTTTTACTCTGTCTTCCTTTAATGAAGTTGTGAAAATATTTGGAGTTCCTATCCCCCTAATTAACCTACTTCTCACGTGCTTTTTGCTTCAACATGCATTCCAACTGATTATCTTTCTCATACATAAGATTAATTGCCTTGATTCTATCTTCCATTTTCATAAGATTTAGGACCTTAATTATCTTCAGCGCTCTTGTCCCATTCTTCCACAAGAAGTTTTGCTTGGGTCACTTCATCTTTAAGGTTCCCAAAAGTAGCATGACTCCACTATTTTAAGGCTAATTTAACCCGCTTAAGTTTCTCCTTAAAAGTAAAGAATGGATTACCATAGAGCTCTGTTTCGTTCCAAGCCCTTGCCACAACATCACGGGATGTTTCATCTAGAAGTCATAGAATTTAAACGGAGTGGGTCCGAAATCGATGTTGGACTGTTTTAGGAGAATGGGGCAGTGGTCCGAGAGGCCTCTTTGTAAAGAAATAAGGGAAGTATCTGGCCAAGAGTTCAAGAACTTAGGAGATACTAGAGCTCTATCTATTCTGCTCATTTTAGACCCATCTTTGTTGATCCAAGTGAATTTTCGCCCCTCAAGTTTAAGATCAATCAAGCCACTCTGTAGATAAAATTCAGTAGCATATTTGCATCATTTTGATAAATAAAAAAGTACTCTCCCTCTCCTCTCGTGATGAAAACAGACGGAGTTAAAATCGCCGATCACACAAACCAAACCCACCCAATTACAAAGTAAGAAGAGTCGTGTAACCAAAAAAAAAAACAAATTTAGGAGAGTATATTATCCCACATACCAGATTTTGCAGAAGCGTTATGAGGGGCATAAACATTGACAATCAAAAGAGGTTCTGAGAGATACCGTTCCGCGAGCGTGCAACACCACAGAAGCCTTCACCCTCGAAACAGTCAGTTTTGGTAAAGACATTTTTGTTCCAGAGACAAGCAAGACCCCCTACAGCTCCTAATGAACCGACAAAGTGAAAATATGCCTCTAGAGAGCTCCAGATTGCCCTGGCCTTCTGAAGATTGATAAACGGCTGCAATTTTGTTTCCTGAATAGCAAGAAAGGCCATCTTCCCCTTACATATGATTTCCTTAAGCCACCTACCTTTCCCACCTTTTCCCAAACCTCTTATATATTAATGGATAAAATCTTCATTTAAGACAACAACAAAAAAAAAAAAAAAAAAAAAAAACACCTGCTCAAGAGAACTGCCCTTAGCATTCAATATCAGCTGCTCTGCATGCATCTCTAGAGAGGTATCGACATTAATACCCAACTCTTTTGCGAGAGAGAAAGTATTTGCTAGATCATTGTTTGAGTCCCCTTCTTTCAAGCTCCCAGGTGCATGTCATCTTTGAGTTAACACTTAACAAGCATGCAGCCTCACCATGTTATGGATGCCGCTGTCGGTGACGGGATTTGCCTCCAATTGTTAACGATTTGTTCCTGGGTAAATTGAGTTTCAGCCCCTTATCACATTTGTTCTTGTTGACTTTCTTGTGGAAACAGATGGAAACCTCCTTTGAAGAAAGTCTGGATAAAATGTCATCTAAAGCTTTGTACGTCTTTTCTTTTTGAGTCAAAACATTCAATTCTTTTGCGACCTGATTGGGTAGGGGTATGAGTATCATTTGGGTTGAGTTGGACTGTGACATCAAAACCCGGTTCCAATTGAGAGAGGGAGAGTCTTCCGTCTGTGTATTCTGATTTTCTTTACCATCGGGACCCCCATTTTGACTTAGAGAGGGAACGAGGTCATCAAGGTTCTCTCCCATGACTGATTCCGACAAGTATAAAGCCTTCCAAGGACGAATACCTGCTGGACTTTTCCGAGATTATTTTCCATGCTGTGGTTGGGGCTAAATTACAATTTTGGTCCTCTAACTAGACACGTTTTTCGATTTTGGTTCTGCTTTTTCTCCGGCGACAATTTTTGTCCTCTAATTGGTTTGTTTTTTCGCAAAAATAGTCCTGAACGCCGGAAAGACCACTTACAGGATTAAAATTGCTCTATTCCGGCGACAATTTTAGTCCTGTAAATGGTCTTTCCGGCGTTCGGGATTATTTTTGCAAAAAAACCACTTACTGAGACTAAAATTGTTGTAAAAAAAAACCATAACCAAAATCAAAAACGATTTAGTTAGATGACCAAAATTGTAATTTAAACGCATGCTACTTGGTTTTTCTTGTTGGTATGAATCCTCCATCACCATCACTTGAAAAGAAATATTTTCTACGTTCGATCACCTTAATTGGTTGAGAAATAGTTGATAGATAATGAGCCATATATACTCAAAGGTTGATTTACACAATTAAGGTGGTTTCACTAATTTCCAGTATCGCCGGAAGCCGATACCTGGGGACCTTGTTCTCTTTGCTTTTCTCACAGTAACCCACTCAGATCTCTCACTAACCATTTTCTCACTCTATTTTCTTCTTTTTTTTTTCATGAAGACCACTTCTCATATAACAAGTTTACTGTTGTAATCATGATTCATATTTTACTACTTAGATTAAAACAATATATATTGGATTTAGCTCAAGTTTGAAAATACTTGTAATCGAATTTGTGATCGATAGTAATGTAAAGTTAGCCCGAATGAAAATTTAAAGGGTTACATCGTGATAATTTTTTGCCAATCGACATTTTGTTGCGATTCCATCTCCGGTGGCTGGCTGGCGTGCTGCTTTTCAAACTTAATATAAAATCTTTTTTGGTGTGCCATTTATTATGTCACTAGATTAACGAAACTATTCTTTCTGCCTTACGACATCGCTAATGCCCAAGGCTCATATGGATTATGGCCCCCGCCCCTCCCTATTTTACCTTTGATTCTCATTGTTGGTACCGGTACCGATTCACCATTGTAAAGTCTTAAATCTGTAAAATAACATTATGTTCTCTAATATAACTCTGAGACAAAAATCTCTTGTCAACTCGGGTTAGTCTTTTTAAACCTAGTGAGGACGACGGTTTAAATAGTTGACCGAACCATTAATGACTCATTTAACCCTATCAGACCCGGGTCTGGGGTGTTAGATATTCAGAGCCGACTGTCATACGTTGCAACACCATGAGAGGCGGTGGGGGCGACCTCTAGAATCCTATTGTACGGACGAGTCTGAGACAAGTCCTGATTGTTCTGGTGAGGACGCAAGTCCCTTAAAATGGAGGAAAATTAATGTAAAGTCTCACGTCTGTAAAGTAATGTTTTGTTCAACCTCATATAGTTAAGTCTGAGACATAAAAATCTTTTCAACTCGGGTTAACCATTTTAGACCAAATGTGAACGACGTCTAAGCAAGATTGACTGCACTTTACGACTACACTTAAGACCACCTGCACCGGATCTGGGAGCGTTACAATTAACCACGTTAAGCGTTAATTTCACTCACTCGGCCCCACACCCTTTTGGTAAAAATAAATGGTGCTATTTGTTTCAAGAAATTATTCCTGAAATTGGCCGGTGTTTAATTTACAATTAACGTACATTGTTTCTAAAATCATCTTGTTTTCCACTGAAGATTACTATTCTTCATGGCTTACGAGATTGCTCATGGCCAAGGTGCATATGGGTTATGATCCTCATTAATCCTTGTATCATGAACCTTTATGTCGTGGGTACCGATTCAATAGTGGTTAAGCGCTAATTTCACTCAAGCGGCCCCACACCCCTTGGGCAAAAATGAATAATGATATGTGTTATTTGTTTATAAGGATGTGTTTTGAGACTTAATTAGGCATTTAGGACACCCAAAAAAGACCATTAGTTATAAGGACATATTTCATTTATTTTCCCCATACTACCCTCTTACTTTCTCAGATCTACACAGAAGCTCATCGGTCCAGAAAACATTCTGGGAACCTCCTATGTCTGTTTTGCTCTCCTTTATAAGCCCGTTTCAGTGCTCTTCCCTCCCTCCGAAATCATGGAAACGCCGGTGATGTACAACGGCTCCGACGTGGTTTCCGGCATAGTGGAGGAGCTGATGTGTTATTTGGATTCGAAGTTTCCGGACCCGCCGATGCTGCCGAAGAACATAGGTAAGAATCTCTGCTAACCCCATTTAGCTTTTGTTTTGTCTGCTGCTCTGTTCTTCTGGTTTTGATTCTTTTCCCTCCTATTTTTTGGCCTGGAGATTTGGTTCTTAGTTACAGTGTTTACAGGGCAAGCTGAATAAAATGATGTTTCTACTACGTTGGCTAATGGTCTGTCTAGTGTTATGTTGAACTTTGTTAACTTGTTCTGATTGAATGTTTTGAGCTGTTTTGAGCAATTGCTTGTTTTGATACCAAAGGCAATACTAGTTTTTTTTGTTGCAAATACGATGTTCCACCTTCTGTTAAATGGGCTATTGCATGAAGGCATGGATGATAAATGTATGTAATTAAAAAAGGATAAATCGGTTGTTTTCTATCGGTTTTTGTGTGGCACTGAGTCACCCATTTAAACCTAAATGTAGCTATTACACCCATAAGTTCTTGGAGAAGACCTGAAACTAGGAGATAGAGTTATGAGCTGATGGACAAGTTCATACGCTACTCTATATTCAAAACATTAAATAGTCAAGAAGCTGAGTGATAGTACAAGTATAATCTTAGAAATTGGCCTTATGCAATTTGTCCTTTTTTCAGGAAAAAGACAACAGGGGACATGGGCAGATTCTTAAGCTAGAACATGAGTTGTTTGACAGTATAATCCACCATATTTAGCATTGTTTTTTTTGTTGTTTAACAATGATGCTACATAGCATAAATTTGAGTTTGATTTGGAAAACAATTGGTGCAGTGACATTAATTTGATTGTGGTTTGTGTATGATTTTGAATAAAATTGATGAAGTGACATTAATGTCACTGCATTTACAATTTGATACACAAATTTGGTAAATTTGTAAAATAAATGTAGTGGCATTTACATTATGGCCAGTGTAATCGGTATGAGTCGAATCTATACTCCCTAGAGGTCAAGCTCGACTACAAAAGTTTGGGATCGATCGAGCCATAAAAAGGCAAGATCAAACTCGATTCGTTAAGTACTCGATATATCTCAACTCGGCTCGTAAACTTTACAGCTAGAGAATTGATGCAGTGACATCGATGTCACTGCATATATATTCTGTGCATTTTTTCTCTTGTGCTCTGTATGGTGTAATTATTGTGAGTGTTTGCATTTTCTAACATTTCTGCAATTTTTTCAGGCAGTGCAATTGGGGATCTAACAGGTCCTGTGATTGTATCCTATTGTTTACGTGGGATACTTAACTTGGAACTATGTTGATGTATTATTTTTATATGATTAAAAATACGTTATATTATTATGTTTTATCAACGAATTCTATATAAAATATATGAAATTATGGTATAAAGTGTTAGTCTTTATAATTTAGAGTATTTAGTAATAATAATAATAAAAAAAGTTGTAATTTTGTACCTATTTTAGTAAATCTGTGTAATAAGTATCGATTTACGTGGGTATTTAATGATGTTTTATTGCAGATTTATAAACCAAGACCCGAGAATCGACATTTTGAAGTTTAATCATATCTCTCCGGAATGATTTAGAAAGTGCCACGAGCTTAAATGGTCAATTGAATAATTTTAAGTTTGACAAGATAGCCCAACCAATCTGGATAAGTAATAATAGAAATATCTTCGACAAACGAATGGGCCATCAAAATGATATTTTCAGAAAAAGTGTTCTTCACGAAAGTTGTAGATTTTTCCGAGAGTGTTCCAATGCAATTTAAATTATGAAGATTGGAGGTCTAGAACTTAAACAGTGATCAAGTGGCTAATCGACTTGGATTAAGAAAAAATCCCGTAAAAGCTTCGGAGGAACACGAGGTCATCAAAAAAGCGTTATCTGGAGAAGAGTCCTTCATGAAAGTTGTAGAGTTTCTCGAGATCTTAATTTTGGCATTTCGTTTGCAATTTTTGGAAGTCCAGAACTCGAGATATGAATTTTAGAAGTTTAATAATTATATATAAAAAATAATATCTCCTACGCACATGCTGGAATGATCAAGTTAGTGGGGATCATCATTAGTCCGGACCGAGCCGGCTTAATACCGGACCGGTCCGGCCTCTACCAATTTTCCTATATAAAGAGCAGCATCAGAGATCATTCGAGGGGGTACCAAATATATATATAACAGTCTATATATATATATATATCTCCTTCTTCTTTTCTTTTTTTAGTAGTAGTAAATAAGGCCTTACGCCGTAATAATGTAGTTTTAGTATCGTTGTAATGCTCGAGAAATTCTCGGAAGTCGGTTTTGCTAAAGAAGTTGTAATGTCCGGAAGATACGATTTCTGAATCAACTGCCGTATTCGGGTAACTTTTCTTAAGTATTTATGTTTGTTTTTGTATTTTTCGTTGTTATAATGTTTTTAGGCTAAATATAATACTGGCCAAAACTATGTAATCGGTTTTATTTCGATCTTTTCGTTAAAGAAATGTTGTTAAGTTAAAATGACTAAAATTGAGTTAATTGAATCTTTTTCTATTTTGATCGTATTCGTATTGACATATTTAATAGATCTCGAGGAATTCATAATCTAATTATGAATTGACGCCTCGTAGTCGAGGATATGAAATAAAAGATAGAAAAACCGAGGGTAAAATTGGCCGTGTGAACAACGTGATAACGGAATCCGATTTCTAACCGGGGTAAATTTGTTTTGGGAGAAATGAATTTTATTATAATTTGTACTCGAGATCGTAATAATGTTAAATCATCAGTTTAATTGAAACTTAAACGGAAAGTTGAATCGTCCGGCTTTGACAACCGGAGCCTTTAAAATAAAATTGACCGTTTGACGAACGGAATGACTCCTTTTATCTAAAGGTAGATTTGTACTCGGACCTGTTCGATTAATTAGTTTACCGTAATAGATTGTGGATCTTGGGTGATGACAATGGACATATGACAATTTCATACGCCGTGTGAGAAGGAATTGTTCACCTCGTGAGTGCACCGCTTCACTTACTCAATTGGACCTAAAATAAAAGGAGAGATCGAACACATTTCAATTAATCGAAAAGATCGTATAAACCAATTATATAAGTTTTGGCCGCTTTTCTAAAATTATCATTAATATCTTGGTACCTATATATTTATATCTATATATATATACTTTGCAATTTATGTACATTTATATATATTTATATATCTATATATACTATATTAGAATAACTTTTAAATTACGTATTTATTTTATGTTGAATAGAATAGTAGTGATCTGTGTTATAAAATTGCGATTTAGATCGAGTTAATAACAGCTCTTTAGTGTTTAACCACACGTAAAAGAAATTACCAAGTTCCCTGAGGATTCGACACCTGACTCATCATACTAGCACTACGATTTGACCCGGTACACTGCCGGTTAGGATCTGTATAGCCTAGAAAAGGTCCGTCATATGTCAACTCAGCTCTTTGAAACAAAGATGAATTTTTTTCTAGAATATTTCTCAAAGAAAAACATCATGGTCGAACATACTCCATAGGTCTCCTCTCAGCATACGAGGAATCTGCCATTGTCGGGATTAATGCTGTTGTGTTATATTTAAAACGTCTGAATGTGCCATATGTCCTCATAAAAGCATGGAGAAGCTTTGCGAATAAGCTGCATTTCCAGCACTGTATCTTTATACCGGTGTCGTCATCACAACCTGTGACCATATATCCATTGAAGCTTTCTTTAACAAGTTTTGCATTTTGTTTTTTATTGTTTGTTTTATATGTACAGGCTGCTTCCCCCCAAAAAAAAATGTACATGTTGCTATTTCAAGCTTATAATGTTTAATAACATATGTTCTGTCAATGAATTTTTGTTTTATCACATGCACTTTTTTTCCGGATGATATTTTATTTTTTGGGACAATTATTGAAAAGGACCCAGCTAAGTTCTCGATATAGTACGACGCGGCTCATAAGCTTGATTTCCCCTAAAAAAATCTTCCTAATTTCGGGACAAAAAGTTCAACAAAAATATTGATGTCACTGCATACAATGTTGATATCACTGCATATCTGATTGTCGATGTCACTTCATAAATTGTTGATGTCACTGCATAAAATGTTGATGTCACTGCATATCTGATTGCCGATGTCACTGCATAAATTGTTGATGTCACTGCATAAAATGTTGATGTCATTTGCATATCGATTCATCGATGTCATTGCATAAATTGTTGATGTCATTTGATAAAATGTTGATATCATTGCATATATGATTGCCGATGTCACTGCGATAAAAATATGAATTAAGGTGAAAGATTTATGTTGATCGTAGTTTTATATCAAAAGATATAGCCATTTGAAGTCGATTTTATGAAGAAAAGAAATCGCTTTTATGAAATTAAGTCGGAAAAATATCAAATGTCATCATGGTGTTGCTTCATCAAATGTCATTGCATCCCGGTGATCAATGCATCGAGATGGTCTCGCATCGTTGTGTCTCTCGTGATCGGGAGTGACAACTTCATCGCGGTGTCTTTGCATCGAGGGTGGCCACTTCATCACGATGTCTCTGCATATATTATTGCCGATGTCATCTGCATAAAATGTTGATGTCATTTGATATATGATTGCCAATGTCCATCGCATATATGATCGCGGTGTCTGCATCATTGTGGTCATTTGATCGCGGTGTTACTTCATCATGATGATCAATGCATCACGGTGGTCAATGGAAAAAAGCATAAATCAACTTTCACTGTCTAGAAAAAAATAAGAAAAATAAAAAAAGAAAAAGAAAAAAAAAAGCCTCCAGGGAATATAATTTAAAAAAAACAAAAAAAAAAAAAAAAAAAAAAAAAAAAAAAAAAAAAAAAAAACAAAACAGAACAACAAGTCTGTTTCTGTTCCCAAAACAAAAATAAAAATAAAAAATGGAGAAACAATACACATTCGCGTGTCCTGCTGCCTATTCATTTTTTTTTTTTTTTTTTTTTTTTTTTTTTTTTTTTTTTATTTCTTCTATCTACCTATTTTTTGTCCTTATATTCTTAAGTGTTTGTTTTGGATGTCATTTTTGCACAATTAAGTTGATACGCGTCCCTTTTCAATAATTGTCCTAATGATATATATATGTTTTGAGAAGTTATTTTTAAAATTTTCCGGTGTTTAATTTAAAATTAATCGTACATTGTTTCTAACATTTCCTTGTTTTGCACCGAAGATTTGGGACCATATTTTTCTTGTAGCATTGGTTTTTTTGAATAAAAATATCCTAACCCATAATTTAATAACAAATCAAAGTTATTAAATAATTCACATTTGTTTTGAAAATTATTCGCCGAGTTTAAGAGTCATTATTATTAAAAATTATATTCATGACAAATATGAATTACCATAAACATATACATATTGTTTCAAGCCCTAGAGTATATCTATTTAGTGGAACTTATAAATTAATCAGATACATTCTTGTATTTTTTTTAATCAAGGTAAATAATGTGACGAATTTTATTCTCGAAATAATTAACTAAATTTAATCCATACTTGCTCGATAAAGTCTAGTATTTTGGTTTCCATTAAAGATTTTATTAATTGAATGAAAACATTTCATTAGTGTATTGTTGCACGAAAATAATAACTAAATTAATCCGTATTCATGATATATTACACACTATGTCATGGTGTGTGATAAGGTGCGGTGAGGATGATGTATAGGCGATAGACTAGGGTAAGGTAGCGTAGGGATAGGGTGGTAGGGGAGGTGAGGGTAAGGATTTAACAGTGGGGTGGGGTGTAGGAGGTAAGGTGAGGTTGGCGGAGAGTGCGTGTAGGTCGGTGTAAAAATGAGTATGATGATGGGATGCGGTGCAATAGGGTGCGGGTAGGGATGAAGTGTGGACGGTAGGGATTGAGTGGAAGGGTAGGGTAGGGGGTGAGGGTAATGGTGAGGTGTTGGGCAGTATGAATATAGTGGATTGGTAATATAGGGTGGAATAAGTTGGTGGGTGTTAGGAATATGGAGAGGGTGAGGGTAATGCAATGAAAGGTAATGGTGACGGTGGTATAGGGGTGCGTGGTAATGTGAATAGTAGGGTGGTAGATGAAGGGATGGATTAAATTAGAGATACGGGTGCAGGGTAGGTAGGGTGGGGGTGCAGGGTAGAGCGGTGAGGGTGGTGAGGGCATTTATTCAATTTTTATTGGCTCTCGTTTCATAATGTTTTTTAGGTAAGGAAAACTAATTTTTCATTTCATTAACATGAAATTTGATTTTATCCATTCCCTCCAAATCCTTTTCAAATTAATTTATTGGCTATTTACCATAAGGAAAGTTGAAAAATATGTTTCACTAATGTTTTTTTTTTTTTTTTAATTTTATTTTAAAACCAACTGATATTATTAAGGGAAATCCGTCAAAGAAGCGGAGATTAAATCATGTGGGGGTTTACACCCCAAGAAATGACATTTTATCAGTGAAAATGTATTTGAAATTGAATTACGTTGGTTTTCAGCACAAATCAATGTAATTCATTTTTATTTTTCACCGATGAAATGTTCTTTTTAACAAAAATCATTCTTATAGTTTTAAAATCCTGATATCTTTCTAAATGTGTCATAATTGATAATTAAATATAATTTTAATATTAATATCAAGTCAAACACTTCACAAAAAAAATATCAATTTTAATAATAAAAATATATCGTTTATAATTTCCGGGTCCACCGAATTGACCCGAATTTCTCAAGAAAAATACCCTATAAGCCAACATTTACCTTATATATACAAACCTAACAAACAACATTAATTCTCATCAAATTCAATATATACATTCATTTCAAAAGATATAAAATCCATATTTCCTTTTTTTTTTCTTTCTCCATTCATGGCTAGGGGTAGGGGCAAAGTGAAGGTAGCTTTCATTCATAATGAAAGAGACAGAAGAACTTGCTACAACACAAGAAAGAAAGGTCTCATAAAAAGGGTTTCTGAATTAAGTGTTCTTTGTGGTGTAGAAATGTGTGCTATTATTTATAGCCCATTTCAAAAGGAACCAGAAACATTTCCAACTTCAAGAGATGATGTTTTGAAGGTGATTCAAAGGTTTGAAGAGGTTTCATCCCCGGAGCAGAGCAAGAGGATGCTGAACCTGGAAGAGTTTGCTCGTCGAGAAACGGACAAACTCGAGGGGCGGGTGAAGAAGGTTTGGAAGTATAACGACTCTCGACTGTTTGTTTTTTTAGATTAGTATTAATTGTTTAACTATAATATAACGGTTTTGTTTGTTTGTTTGAATTACGTTCTTATCTCGTATGATTTTTGTGGTTTAATAAGGTGCAAAGGATCAATCGGTTGAATGAGATGGCTCGTGTGGTGAACCGCCGGTTACTCTATGAGGAATGGAACCAGAATTTGGATTTGGTTGATCTCGAAGACATTAACAGTGTTCTTACTTATAAAATTAGTGATATAAAAGAGAGAATGCAGGAATTGGAAAAGCAAACTGTTGCTTATCACCCGGGTCAAGCTCAAGACAAAGGGAAAGGCATCGCCGTGGGTCCGGCTCTGGGTCCAGCACCACGACCACTTCAAGTGGCGCCAGTTTCCACTGTTCAAGACAAAGGAAAAGGCATCATGGTGGCTCCTGGTCTGGCTCTTGCTCAGCCGACACTTCAAATGGCGTCGGTTTCGGCCAACCAGCAGATGCAGAATCTGTCATCAACTCTGGCTCTGGCTCTGACTCCGACGCCACTTGAAGGGGCGCCGGTTTTTACTGCTCAAGACAAAGGGAAAGGCATCATGGTGGCTCCTGCTCATCCAGCTCCAACTCTGCCTCCAACGCCATTTCAGATGGCGCCGGTTTCGGCTCATCAGCAAATGCAGTATTTGACATCGGCGGCTTCGGCTCTTACTCCGGCGCCGCTTCAAATGGCTCCAGTTTCAACTCATGAGCAAATGCAAAATCTGCCATCATCGCCATTTCAAGTGGCGTCACTTTCAGCTCATCAGGAGGAGTCAGAGAATCTGTCGTGGACTCCTTATGAGCAGACTGAGCTTGGTAATTTTGGGTGGGAGAATGATGTTTGGACGCCGTCCATGTTTAACAACGAACCAGGACCAAGCCTCATCAATTTTTGGGAAAAATTTTAGCCGGCCGGTTACTCAGACGTCTAGTTTTTTTTTTTTTTTTTGTTGTGATTTTTCTATTTTACCAGAAATTTTTAGACGGGCACTCTCGTCTGTTTTTTCTTTTTTTTTTTTTTTTTTTTTAAAGTAATGCAATATCGGACTATTAAATCACACTAAAATAAACACACTAGTTATTTGACAAAATCATATAAATTCATGTGTTTAAATAAAATCTATATAATTTTACCAAGTAAGTAGTGTGTATATTTTGATGTAATTTAATAATATGATAATGCAATACTTTCTTTCTCTTTTTTATGCATTTTGGTGGATCAATTTTTTTAGTGGGAGTTGTTCCTTCAATAACAGCCAAATAAAGTTTTTTTTTTTTCTTTTGCTTTGCATTGTATTTTTAATATGTATCGATACTCTATAATAAAATTTGATATATAATAAATCACATAAAATGATGCAAATCATACGTCTTACGTATAAAAATAGAAATAAAAATTGACTATTTCTGTATACATTTTTTAAAATAACTACGTGAACGGTGAACCTACATTTATTAGATGAAGTATATCATATAATCTTTCTCAAAAAAAAAAAAAAAAAAAACTATATCATATAATCACAGATACATGAACCACAAATATATATATGTACCATCTGCATAAATATTATATAATTTTGTAAACATCTAGATATATTAACAATAAACAAAACACATTGTTTTATGTACTTTTCAGAATTTTGTTTGGTTCAGTTATGTTTAAAACCGAACATAATATTTCAATTTGAAATTGACCTGGGTCGGTTTATTTTGTTAATGGGTTTCTCTTGTTTTGATTTCTGGAACACACTGTATTGGATAAGGTTTTTTTTTTTTTTAATTCTATCAGAAGATAATTTCATCACATATTGAAAGCAAAATTAGGATTTTAGTCCTCTAACTTGACCTATTTTGGATTTTAGTAATATTTTCATCTCAGGTGAGGAAAATGGTCCTCTAAGTTGCTTTTTTTTTTTTTATTTTAGTCCTATCCATGGAAATAAATGATTAGGCGACCTAGTTAGAGGACTATTTTAAAAATCCCCGTCTTGTCAATTATTTCCGTGGATAGATTAAAATCAGGAAAAAAAAAAAAAAAAAAAAAAAAAAAAACAAACAAACAAACAAACAAACAAACAAACTTAGATGACCATTTTCCTCACCGGAGGTTACGAGTTATGACTAAAATCAAAAATATGCCAAGTTAGAGGACTAAAATCCTAATTTTGCCCATGTTGAAGTTGATCAGCTTTATGTAACCTTCAGTAACGAAAAAAATAAGCATTAAAGCGAGGGTTTAATATTTTCCGTACATCAAACTAAAATACGAGATATGTCTCTAATTATACTTTTACGACCATTCTAACAGAACAAATTCCACCCCATGATGTGCGGTGGACCATGAACCCCTCTCATGATTTAAAGGTGTCTCGCTGCCTCATCATGCTTAGTCCTATTGATACATCAAATCGTGTCAGAATGATTGTGACAGTAGCATTTTTATTTCTGAAAAATCATTGGATGAGTAAAAACGATTCACCGAAGGGCGATTTTTTTCTTTTATCTGTTTATACAAAGCAAAAAGGAAACAAAATCACTGGGGGCAACCGGCTGAATTGCACGGACACTCCGTACAGCCGCCGTGTCGCGTGTCGGACACGCACCGGACACCCCATCGAGTCAAATCGGAGTTTTAAAAAAATTTGGACACGCCATCAGACCGAAGGGGAATTTTCAAAAAAATTGGACACGCATGTCCAGAAACATTGACACTTTTATCAGATTTTGGACATTTTTTTTACCTAAAGCGGTGCAGTTTCGATTAAAAAATTCTAAACAAATTGACATCCCGCTCAAAGCAAATAATCTCTAGTGGGCCGACCCTAAACCCTAGCAACATTTGTAAATTACATTTTCAAATTTATCATTTTGGTGCTTATAGTTTTTGTAAATTACATTTTTAGTCCCTATATTTTTAATATTTACATTTTGGCCCTACACCCGTGTCCTATTTTTTTTTTAAAACTCCGGTATCCCCGTGTCTCGTATTCACGTATCCGTATTCTCGTATCCGTGTCCGTGCAACCTAGGCGACCGCCACCAGTGCCGGAAGGGTGCTAGCATGTCAAAACTCTTTTCACCCCTCAAGAGTCGGAAAAACAAGATCATAGATTCTTTCTCTCGGTTTTCATTCCTTAACTTCTGGATTTGCTCTCTTAAGTGGTTGATTTTGTTCACAAGGAACTCTTCTTGCCTGGTTTCTTTTTAATGGAAAAGTTTTTTAATCTATTGGTATTTGATGAATGTGATTTTTTTTTTTTTTTTTTTTTTTTTTTTTTTTTTTTTTTTTTTGTCTTAGCAATGTTTTTAAATCTATTGGTATTTGATGAAGGTGTATTCACATTTTTCTTGGTCAATGATGAATCGGCATAGAAGGTTAATTAGTTACACCTCATTTAATTATACTATTACCACAGTTATTTATTTATATTTTGATTTATGATTAACTATATTAGGCATCGTAAATAAGTATTACCTCTTTCTAAAATATAAATCCGTTTAATATTTTGAATTTGTTCAATAGTATAAGTCAATTTAAAATACGAATGGGTATTTATTATATTTTTCTTTCTTTTACCCCTAATTAATTATACATTCAGCTAATTTACAACTATTATATTAATGAGAGTCAAAGAGTATGCTAGACTTTTTTTTTGAAGAGTAAAGGCAAATTTATTTAACAACTAACCAGAGTCAACAGCACAAGCCGAGATTACATGGGAGGGAGGGTTGGATCCCCAAATCACACACCCATTAAGACTTAAACCTTTCTTTGACAAAAGATGGGCAAGGACATTTCCCTGTCTCTTCACAATGGAGAACGAGGAAGAAACAAAACCTGAAAGTAAGCGACGGATGTCATCTATAATACTTCCAATCAAGGATCGATCTTCAGAAACTTCTAAGAGCCGGTGATAAGTGTTCGAAGAATCTCCTTCAAAAGTGACATGAAAATGGCCCTGAGATAGTAGCATAGAACACGCGTGATACATTGCCAAAGTTTCACCCACTAGGTAATCGTGACCACTGTCCAAACGCATGGAAAAACTGTTAATTATCTTACCATGGGTATTACGTAATATTCCGTTGACCGCAGACTTTCCGTTCCCAAAAGCAGCATCCATATTAAATTTCAACATATCAAATTATGGCCTAAGCCAAGTCATATTCCATGTTGGACGGACAACTTGGGAAGATTGCGCGTTAACATCTTTGAGGAACTCATCCGCTTCGCTACGCAAGAGAGATTATATTTTTAACATGGACATCTTTTTTGTCATAGACCCAAGCACACATTGCTTTCCAAATATTCCACGTGAGACTCACTACCAGCGCAATATCTTGCTCTTCTTCTTTGTTGACCAAGTAATCGAAAAAGTCCATCATTGAACACAGGCGAAGATTTTCCAAAAGTTACCTCTATAAAAGCTTCTCCACAATGCTCGCGGTATGTCGCACTCAAATAAACAATGCCAGATAGACTCCTCTGTTGACTGACATACTGGGCAACTCCCATCTCCAATGCCCCTACCTTTTAGGCCAAGTGCCGTAGGTACGCAATTATGCAGAAGTTTCCACATGAAATGAGCGATTCGAGGCTTCAATTTAAGTCTCCAAAGGGAATTCCAGAGACATGAGGGGTCACGTGAGCACGAAGGGGTACCTACTTCACCTTCTCAAATTTTAAGAGTATAAGCCAAGTGATATCCCGTCTTGACGGAGTATACTCCATTTTTTGTAAAGTGCCAAAGGAGTTTATCTTCTACCGGAACCGGGGATAGAGGCAATGACATGATTCTCTCCGCTTCTAAGGGATTAAACTTAGGTTCAATAGATGCAACGTCCCATATTCTAGTATAGGTGTTGATTAGAGAACTGACACATTCCCCTTTAGCCTCGGGTCTAGAGGGTGAGCCCGAAAGGATGGTAAAAGAGGTAGCCAAGGATCTTCTCCAATTTTTACCGAAGATCCATTACCAATCTGCCAACGTATACCATGGAAAAAAAGATCTCGGCCCTTCAATTTACTTCTCCAGACTACAGATGGGTGATTAGTGATATTAGCTTTCTTGAAACTCTTTGACTCAAAATACTTCAACTTAAGGATGTGTGAAGATAAAGATGAAGGATCGATTAGAAGTCTCCAAGCTTGTTTTGCTCACAAAGCCATATTAAAACATTATAGGTCGTGATATCCCAGCCCGCCTTTCGACTTCTGCTTACAGCAGACATCCCATGATTTCCAATGTAATTTTTCCTTTTCATCAGAGGATCCCCAAAAAAATCTTCTAATCATCACTTCAAACTCATTGATCAACTTCTTAGGTAAGGCGAAACAGTGCATGACAAATTGTGGCAAGGCTTGAATGATTGCCTTTATAAGTATCTCTCTACCTGTAGGCGTCCACCCATTAAGTTTCCTTTGAATTCGATCATTAATGTAAGAAAATATCTCTGTCTTCGAGCGACCTATGACAAAGGGAGGCCCAAATATTTTCCCTTCTCGTCTCCGAAGGGGATGTTTAGGATGGATGAGAACTCGGCTTTTGCGGAGTCATTGAGATTCTTGTTGTAGTAAATAGAGGACTTGCTCAAGTTTATCTTCTGGCCCGATAACTGTTCATATAGAGTGAGAACACCAATGCATACTTAACCATTTTTCTTAATCCGTATGAAAAGATCTAAACGGATTTATATTTTGGGACGGAGGTAGTAGTAATTAAATTTCGGGACCCTTATTTTTCTTTATTTTCTTTAAATTAGCATCTATCTTTCATATTGATAATTATGGTCCACTAACTTCTCTTTTTTTTGTTATACTTTTAGGGTGATTTAGATTGTACATTTTGTTTTGTTATTTCGATGTGTCGAGACCCACACTCTTTTCTAACGTCTGATTTTCCCCACAATGGATTTTTCGGACTAGGGTTTTAAGTGTTAGGAAATCACTAGTTTAACGCAGCGGAATTTAAAATTTGTTTCCTTTTTCTAGATCGTTCATCGTTTAATGCAATAAACACGTTAAGTAGTTTGACGGTTATACCTCAGATGATCTATAAGATCGCCGCTCGACCGCCAACGGAGAGTAGTTCAATCGCGCAAGCCGCCCACGCGTCCGGCCTCTATCGCTAATCCACACGAACCCCTTGCCGGAATCCTCCTTGATTGCTACCGGAAAAACTCCGGTCGCTTAGACCGGACATTTTCTTCCTCACAAACTCACTATGGATAGCTCTTTATTTTACACAAGAACTATAAGCTCTTGCAATTGTGTTGTGTAAAAGAGCTTGACACCCACCTCTTATTTATAGTGATAAGTGGCGCCCAATAGTGTGTAGAGAAGAAAACATTTTTCCAATAAAATAAAGAAAATCTCTTAGATTGATTTATCTTTTAATTATAATTTATTTTGCCAATATCTTATATTGATTATAATTATCGTATTACCATAAATCTATTTTTCCAAAATCAATTAATATCTTATATTACTATTATGACAATATTATTAATTAAAGTGCACAATCCAAGTGTATCTTATACACATCAAAAGTGGCGCCCCATATCCCAAAAGATTGACTTCCGGAATATTCTTTAATTAACATAATTTATATATAATTAATATTTTGTATTTTATTTATTCATAATAAATAAATACCATCATATTAATTTACCACTATAACCTTTATAGATACAGAGATAAACTTTCCTTATTTGGTTATCAACTATAACCGCATTTTAATCCGACTCGATGTTCATATGTGTGTGACCCGATAGGCTTCCGAATATGTTGACCGTAGACACAAACTGTAAATTACTAAAATTCCCTTCATGCCTAACGATCACGGGATAGCGTCTAAGCAACACACCGTGACCCCAATCATCGGAAGAGTCAAAAGCAATGACAACTACGTTTCATGTGAAGCAGTTACCGTGTAACTTACAATCCTATCGTTGTAATAATATCCATACGATCGTATCTCGAGTGTCAATACATTAACGATCGTATCTTATAATCTGGATATCATGCTCTCTCGGAATAACACATTTACTCCCACTTTGAAAAGATTCTCGAGAGCTAAACATTCCTTATAAGAAGGCCATTTCGGATATTCGATCACAATCATAGGATACGCGATTCCCGGATGACCAATCATGTATACTCCGCATGCTTCAATATCATATCCAATCACTACCGCATGATCGCCCCGTGGTTAGGAGAAATCTCAATAGTGTGAAAGCATGACAATCCACACCGTGATGCCATGAAGACTCCGATCAAAAGGATAATTACACAACCGCCACATAGTGTGACACTTAATGTAAGTGGGTCAGTCTAACGTACGCATTCTCTAATACACGTCCACGTACCGTCCAAGTGTCCCTACACTTCGATAGACGAGATCTATCCCTATCTTCTAAAAGATAGAAGACATCCAATACGTCTTTAGTCTCGATTATACTATCAATGTCCCATTTGATAATATATAAGACTAGAGACATTTAAGTACCAACCTTGTTATATTGATTAGAGATCTCATCAACCATAATCACTATCATGGTTTCTCTATCATGATTGATACTAGGGACGTTACTATATATATATACAACAAATAATATGAAGATAAACAATATATAATAACATAAGTGCTTTTATTAATCATAATAAAGTTATTACATGAACTAAACAGATCAGTAAATGACCCGACCCGGTCGGATCGGTCCAACCCGATTGGGTTTAGGACACCTTTCCAACATTAAGGAGCCGGGGAAGCACATTGAGGACATTATGTTTTTTTTTTTTTTTGAGGCCGGGAGTGGCCCATAGCCTTGCACTCTTTTCTCTATTATAATAAAATTTACAAGGTTTCAATATATATATATATATATATATATATATATATATAAAATTTCAAGATACTAGTTTAGTCAAGTATGAATTGTATCAAGTATTTTGAAACCACCGACAGTATCAGTATTCGTCAATTGTGAATTATATCAAATGTATTGTAACCGTTGACGATATCAAGATTCGTCAAGCTAAGTATGGATTGTATCAAGTTTTTCCAAACTGCTGGCGATATCAGGATTCATCAAGTATGAATTGTGTCAAGTGTTTTAAAACTACTGGTGATATGAGGATTCATCAAGTATGAATTGTATTAAATGTCTTGAAACCATTGACAATATCTTGATATTCGTCAAGTGTGCATCGTATCAAGTGTTTTAAAACTGCTAGCGGTGATATGATTTGTCAATTATGAATCATTTATGTGTAATATATTCCAATGCCATTTTACTATAAGCCCAAACTCGATAAGAGTGCTTTGAAGTATGTTTGTTTTAGTGCATGTATGAACTATTTATCTTTCCAACTATTTAAGTTTTTAGAATAGATGATAACTAAACGGCCTTTTAAAGGTCAAGTGGAAGTAGGTCAGCAACAAAAGGTAAAAAAACAAACACAAATTAATTTCATTAACAGAAAACATTGACCATTACAAATCAAAAACAAGAACAACAACAAAAACCTAATTAAAATGCAAAAGTGCAAACACACCGAAACTAAAAGGGACTGAAACTGGATGAGAAACACAAATAATGACACACAACGAAACACAAAACAAATGCAAAAGCAATGCAACACATAAAACAACAACATCACCAAAACCAATACTTCTTCTTATGGGCACTTCTAACATGGTCCCTCCATGTCTGATGAATGACCTGACGTGATATCATCCTGACCACAGACTGTAAATCATCAATTATAGTCTCTGATGGTGCCACATCACGTCAGGTTACTCCTCAAAAAGACATGCCATGGAATCCTCTCTCTTCTAATAGGGATTTAATCATGGCTCGGGCTTGGGCCAACACTGTTATTTGTTCAAACCTCTCTATTGACATCGTTTTCTCATTTATATTGGTCAATTATCAAGTCTATTTGTTGGCATTATTGTGTCATTTATGTGCTTTTCTCTGACGTTGATCTAAACTTTTTGTTATAAGACCACACTCAAGGGCTGGACAGTGTCAAGGATTGAAGTTGAGGTGAGCTAGTGTAAATAATATACATATAGTCGAGTGCGCTGGATTGAGACCGCGGTAAATTGAATTGGATTATATAGATCTTTTAATGTAACACGAAAAAATTCCGGGTGGGCTTAGCCCCCTTAGCCATATAACTATATACCTACGTCCCTGCTCGAGGGGGGCATGTTCGAATACGTTGTGTTTAAACGTATAAATTTTCTACCTTCCTAACTGCTTAAATGCTTGGAAGAAATAATAATTCAACAAATCTTATAAGTCGAGTATGAATGACTCACAAATAGCCCGATTCGGTTGTATATGATTCTTAGTTAATTGCAACAACTAAGGTAAAAACAAACACACATTCATTTCATTGTTTGAAAACATGGACCATTACAAACCAAAAACAAGAAACAACAATGCTTCACCCATTGAAGCCCTATTTTAAAATGCAAGCACAGAAACTAAAACTGCATGAAAACAACAAAATGACACTGAACCACAGAATACAGGCACATAAAACAACACCACCACAACAACACACAAATAAACACTTCTTCTTAATTGTGGCTTTAAGTTTTTCAATTCCTTCATTTATTTGCTTAAACCCTTCAGAAGATACTTTCATCACATCTTGAAGTTGAGCTTTATCTAACCTGCAGTGACGGATTCAAAAGAAAAAAAATCATTAAATACATGATTGAATATCTTTCGTACATCAAACCAAGTACGAGATATGCTTAATAATACTGTCACAACCACTCTAACACAACAAATTTCATCCCATGATGTTTCAGGGAGGCCTTCTCGTGATTTGACATCTATTTAGAAGGTGTCTCGCTGCCACATCATTCTTAGTCGGTTAGTCCGACTGTTACATCAGACTGTGTCATTTATTGTGTCAGGATGATTGTAACAGTAACATTTTTCCTGAAAAATCATTGGATGAATAATAACAAATATATATAGGGGCGACCGCGACGGGTGCCGGAAGGGTGCTAACATGTCAAAAGTCTTTTCACCCCTCATGAATTGGATAGTCAATATCATAGTTTCTTTCTCTCGATTTTCATTCCTTAACTTCTGGAGTTGCTCTCTCAAGTGGTTGATTTTGTTCACAAGGAACTCTTCTTGGTTATTCATGTGTTCCTTTTTTTCTTTCTTTCTTTTTTTTTTTTGAAATGCAAAAGTTTAATAATGTAGGAATTTATAGGGGAAATAAAAGCGTGTATTCACATTTTTCTTGGTCAACAATGAATCAGCATAGAAGATTAATTAGTTACACTTCAATTAATGATACTTCTACCACAGTTTTTTTTATTTATTTATTTTGATTTATGATGATTAACTATATTAGGGATTGTAATAGTTAGTAAACAATTAAATATTAATTTGGCATCGAATGCTTTTTCATTCTATTCCATTCATTAATAAAAGGAACAATTAAATTTTCGATCCCTTGTTTTTTCTCTCTTAAAATTAGCTTTTGTCTTTCATATTGATAATTTTGGACCACTAACTTTTTTGGTTATACTTTTAGGGTGATTTATATAAAATTTGAAGATATTATGATTCGTCAAGTATGAATTGTATCAAGTATTTTAAAACCAATGCGATATCAATATTCGTCAATTGTGAATTATATCAAATGTTTTGAAACCGTTGGCGATATCAGGATTTGTCAAGCTAAGTTTGATTTGTATCAAGTTTTTTCAAACTGCTGGCAGGGGCAGCTACATGATTTTTAATATGAGGGTTAGAAATTTATCAATTTTTTTTCCGTATCACACATATACTTGGATATTCAATTCTATACATTTAATTATATGGAAATAGATAAAAACAGGGGTTCAATACATGAAAATAAGGGGGTCAATTTTACATATATATATGAGTTTATAAAACAAATTATCCACTATTTATACATAATATTTTGATTTTAGGGGGTCGGCTACACCCCCAAAGCCTTATGTAAAGCCGTCCCTGACTGCTGGTGATATCATGATTAATCAAGTATGAATTGTATCGAGTGTTTTGAAACTGTTAGCGATATCATGATTCATCAAGTATGAATTGTATCAAGTATTTTAAAACCCACTGGCGATAAGAGGATTCATCAAATATGAATTGTATCAAATGTCTTGAAATCATTGACGATATCTTGATATTCGTCAAGTATATATGCATCGTATCAAGTGTTCTAAAACTGTTGGCGGTAATATATTTTGTCAAGTATGAATCATTTAAGTGCTTAATCATCAGAAAACTCAAAGAATCGCGCGTGGACAGGCATACAACTAACCTGGTTACCTGGGAAGGATTTGAAGAAACGCCTTGAAAAGTTGCTTACCACCGTTAGAATCATGCCCGAATAGCCGGAGAGTGCTTGGGTTGCTGGAGATTCTTGCAGTATAAATAGCCTAACCTATTATATAAGCAGTGGTTATATGCGCGTGCTAGTTCGATTCTTGATCTTGACATATTTTGGTTTTATTTATTTATTTTAATTAAATATTAATTTACCGTTAAACCCTTGTAAAGTGAAGACACTAATGAAAAATCTGCCCTAGCTCACCGCTTAGGGCATATGAACAACATGATATGTTGGACAATATTAACTTGATACTATAATTGATGATTTTGCATTTAGATATACACATTGATTTTTTTCATGATCAATTTGCTTTCTTGTTATTGTAGTTATGTTGTCGATTGGTGTTTAGGAAACTTTTGATGTTGTTGGTTACGATTATGATGTTTTGTAATTGTTTGTGATGTTTTCTGCTTAAAGCTCCCGGTATCCGGAACCAACTGATCCGACTATTCCGAAGTTTGGCCCGGGTCATGTCTGCAGAGTCTGATTCTTACTCACGGGTGTTGTGATGTTTTTGATTTAGCTATTGTTATTTCCCTCTACAGATTCAATAATTTTATTGTTTTTTATATTTGTAATATGTTGTTAGATATTACTTCCGTCCCAAAATGCAAATCCATTATACTTTTTAATTTTGTCACATAATGTATGTCAGTTTACTGTATCAATGAAACATTTATTACATTTTTCTTTTTTCTACCCTTAATTTATATACATCCATCCACTTTTCACTACTACACAAGTTTTGCATTAATAACAATCAAATGGTATTTTAGACTTTTATCATTAAAATTAATGATATTTAACTACTTTATTAAACCGTGTGAAAAGTTCTAAATGAATTTATATTTTGGGACAAATATAGTACTAGTCTTAGTATTTTCTTATCATTATTTAACTTATACTACTTATTTATGAATAGAAATTATTTCTTTTATATAAAAAGTGGGCCTTTTTTTTCAAACTTTGCCTTGGGCCCATTAATTCTTAAGAGCGGCCCTATAGGGTGATTTATATAACATTTGAATATGTGAGGATTCGTCATTTGCGAATTATATCAAATATTTTGAAACCGTTAGCGATATCAGGATTCGTCAAGTATGAAATGTATCAAGTTTTTTCAAACTGCTGGCGATATTAGGATCCATCAAGTATGAATTGTATCAAGTGTTTTGAAACCGTTAGCGATATTAGGATTCATCAAGTATGAACTGTATCAAGTGTTTAAAACTACTAGCGATATGAGGATTCATCAAGTATATATGAATTGTATCAAATGTCTTGAACCCATTGACGATATCATGATATTCGTCAAGTATACATCGTATCAAGTGTTTTAAAACTGTTGGCGGTATTATGATTTGTCAAGTATGAATTTATGTGTAATATTTAATTTCCATTTCCATTTCCATTTTATATACTATAAGCCCAAACTCGATGGGGTGCTTTGAAGTACTTTGTGTTTAAGTGTATAAATTATTTATCTTTCCAACCATTTAAATTTTTAGAAGAGATAATAATTAAACAGCCTTTTGTAGGTCAAGTACAAGTAGCTCAGCAACAAAAGAAAAAGAAAAAAAAAAAAAAAAAAAACACACATTAATTTCATTAATAGAAAACATTGACCATTTCACATAAAAAATAAAAAATAAAAACAAGAAAACAACAACAAACCCTGATTAAAATGCAAAGTGCAAACACTAAAACTAAAAGGGACTGAAACTACATGAAACACAAATAATCACATTGAAAAACACAATACAAACTCATGCTAAGCAATGCAACACATAAAACAACAACATCACCACAAATTAATATACTTCTTCTTATGGGGACCACAGACTATAAATCACCAATTACACCTGCATGATGACGCCGCAATCAAACCACTCTTCCTCAAACAATGACCATAGAAGAATACCCTCTCTTCTTATAGGGCTTTAATCATGGCTCGAGCTTGGGCCAGCAGCGTTATCTCTACACAACCTACAGAAAATAGCATCATTGTCATCATATCTATCGAAGAAATCAAAGCCTATCTGAGCAGACCAATCTATGCCGTCATTGGGTTTCTCGGATTCCGGGTCCACAAGGGGCTCCTTTGAATTGGTAATTTCTTCGGCTTTGGGATCGCTGCTGGCGTTCTTAAGTTCTTCAATCTTGTCATTGATTTGTTTCAACTTCTCACAAGTTAATTTATACACATCATTAATATCATTTTGATCCAACTTGTCAAGAAAAAAAGTCAAGATTTTTTAGCCGGATGTATATAATGCACTATTTGTTTAATTAAAAAGAGAACCGGGGCCAAGTGGGCTTAGCATCCATCAGCCCTTAATCTGGCTACGTCCTTACTTGTCATAAGTCTTTTGACCCTTCATGAGTTGGAGAATCATGAGGTTGATTTCTCTCTCTTGGTTTTCGTTTTTTAACCTCTGTAGTTGCTCCGTAGCTTTGTTGATGTTGTCCATAACGAACTCTTCTTGACTAGCTGTGATCATTTTACGCGACTGGTCATGTATGTCGAGATTCTCAAACTTCGAGATGACTCTCATTACATCTTCATGGGATTGTGGCCATGTCTAAGGTTGTCCATCAATGGGGCTATAAATAATAGCACATGCATCAACACCACAAAGGGTGCTTAATTCTTGAACTTTTTTAAGTAGGCTACTTCTTCTCTTTTTGTAGCAAGCTTTATGGGAGTATTCGTCTTGGAAGAGGCTCAATTTGATTTTCTTTCTACCCATTTGTAGGAAATGAAAAAACTGAAAGGGGGTTTAAGAAATTGAAAGACATTCTTCAAACACCTCTTTGGTTGTACAAGATTTGGATTTAAAGACTAGCGAATTGCGTCTAGTCCAAAGTGTCCAAAGTGCCACTACGTCAAAAGTTTTGAATGGGTAACTGGTAGGAAAAGTAATTTGTACATTGAGTGGGCCGGTTGGAAGAGTAATCCTTTTAATTATCACACTATGTAGTTCGATTAGGTTCGGTGATTTTTTCTTAAGTTGTATTGTTTTTGGACTTTGGTGGATCTTGTCTAGTGCCTTACTAGACCTAATAAAATTTCTTATTGCTGTTCAAAAAAAAGAAATTGAAAGGGTTATTTTGGAAATGGATGAGTTTATTAAGTTATTGGTATTTGATGGATGTGATGCTTCTTTTTGCCTTAGCAATGTGGATATTTATAGGTGAAAAATGGAGGGCAAAATTGTAAAATTAGTCCTGTTAACTTGACATGTGCAGGGTATTAATTAGTTTGTTTGTGGTAACAAAAGTATTTATGATTACAGATAACCAATAACAAATCACCTGTATCATGCTTAAGTCAAGACTAGCTATCTTCAATGTCAACAAAAATATAACAAATTTTAACCAATGGACTAGTTTTTCTGTTCGGAAGTTCACTATCTTGTTGAAAGGTTCTGAAACCGCTGGCGTTATCAGGATTCATTAAGTCAAAATTGTAACCAATGTTTTGAAACTGTTGGCGATATCAGGATTCATCAAGTATGAATAGTTTCAAGTTTTTTAAAATCGTTGGCGAGATACATGATTCGTTGAGTGTGAATTGTATAACGTGTTTTGAAATAGCTAGTGATATCATGATTCAACAAGTATATGAAATGTATCAAGTACTCTATCCGTAATATAGGTCAATTTAAATTATTAGTTTTGTAACTTCTCATAATTTGGATTAGTACTTTTGTGTCCAAGGACGGAGGCACATAGGAGTTGGGTGGGAGGTTATTGTGTGGTGTCTCCACACGGTGCGGAGATACCGTGTGGCAGCCCACACACCACACACTTTTATTCTGTATTTAAACTGTGTGGTTCTGATCGTTTCACCCGTCACTTCACCTTAAAATCCCTCACCACACAATAACTTCCCGAGTTGGGTGAGGGCTGTTTCACCGAACAAAAAAAAAAAAATTACACTAAAAAATTTACATAGTCCAGTTGAATCCACAAAATTATCTTTAACACAGCCTATCCGATAATTTGAAAATTGTCTATTAGCCCACCCGAAGATGAAATCCTGACCCGTCCTTGTTTGTATCAATTTGAACTCTAGGCGATATTAGTATTTGTCAAAAATGAATTGTATCAAGTGTTTTGAAACTGTAGGCGATACCTAATACCAAAATTTGTCAATTTTGAATTGTATCAAGTGTTCTAGAACTGTTGGCGATATCATGATCCGTCAAATATAAATTGTATCAAGTGTTTTGAAACCGTTTGTGATATCCAATACCCGGGAATTCGTCAAGTATGAATTGTATCAAGTGCTTTAAAACCATTAGCGATATCAGACTCATAAAATATTTATTGTATCAAGTGTTTTGAAACTGATGACGATACCGGAATTCGTCAAGTACGAATTTTATCACTTACTTCCTTTGCCCCCTCTCCAATAATATAATTAAATCGCGACAGAGTGCGTCGGATTACAGTAATAATAGCTAGACTATAACTACTCATGAAGACCAGTGTTGCAAAAAATAAATATATAATTAAGTCCTCAAAATAATATATACAAGTCATTAATTAGTAAGAAATCATACACAAATGAGCTTGAAATGAAAATGATTCATCAATGTATCATTAAATCAAATGCATAATACCAAATTCTGTCATAATTAAAGTATTATTTTCAGGAAAAAGTTATAATTAATAACAAAGCCATATATAAAAAAAAAATCCTGAAATAAATCAAAGTTACAATCTTAACAATTCTAGCTCCCTCTATATGTACTAAAAGAAAATGGAGAAAGCAATAAAGGGACATGAAAATG
Organism: Gentiana macrophylla; assembly: GCA_026214975.1. Classification (NCBI taxonomy): domain Eukaryota; kingdom Viridiplantae; phylum Streptophyta; class Magnoliopsida; order Gentianales; family Gentianaceae; genus Gentiana; species Gentiana macrophylla. The sequence goes on along the minus strand of CM047813.1, from coordinate 3,256,900 downwards.
CTCGAACTTCTGTGATTCCTTCACTTTAAACACAATTGGCACATATGGGAAAAAACCCTCTGGATTATACTTGCCAGTACTGAAACTGATTCGATAAATCCCGGGTTTCAGAGCCGACGTGTTAGTAATTAGCTGGCCGGAACGCCCGTCTTTATCTGTTACTGAAGAACCGAGAAGAATCCAACAGCCATTGTCGTGTTGAGGTTCGGAAAAGACTGTTTCTGGTTGCTTGGTGTCCAAGAATTCCAGTTTTACTTCAATGCCTGCAGCTGGAGATCCACCGGCAGTGTCTAACACGTGGGTGGTTATGGGAGGGCGAGTTCTAGTTGGAGGTTCGGTAGCTGTTATGTGTGCACCGATAACGCTCACACGGTCTTCTACAATTCAAGAATTAAACTTGTAAGTGACTGATAGATGTCAGGGATAATAACACTTTTGGTCACTTTTATTTCACGATTTCTGTCCCTAATACTTCATTTTGTGCTTTTATCTGTCTATTTTATGGTAGAATCGTTGTAGGAGCGGGGTACCAAGTGAATAAGCGGTACGCATTAAGTGAAAGAGTGCAAAGATAGAAAGACACAATGCATCATCTTGATACAGCCTTCTTACAACAGTTGTACCATAAAATATTCAAGGCACAGCGGTGTTTTTAAGGTTTACTGTGTTTTTAAGGTGGCACCACACTGGAAAAAAATCAATCAGAGGAAAATTGATTCTCAGCTTTAGAATCGACTTTCACCCAGTCAATAGTGACAATCGACTGTCAAAAAGTCTATTCTAAGCTCTACAATCGATTGTGAAAAAGTTAAAGGCGGCTATTATTTGCACCACACCTATTCTATCCGTGCACCACTCTACATGTTCGATCACGAGTAAAACCGACCTTGTGAATGTCGATTACGAGCCAAGAACCGACTTTCCGTATGTGCATTGTGAGAGGTTCTTGCTCCAGAACCTATGGAAAGTCGGTTCTTGGCTTCAGAACTGAATTTCACAAAGTCGGTTCTACTGTGGTGCACAAGTAGAATGTTGCACGAGTAGAATAGGTGTGGTGTAAAAAAAATGTCCCAAAAGTTAATTGTCACAGTAGTGCCACAACAGTATACTACACAACAGTATATTCGGTATGGTGCCAGTAAAGACGCCCTATCAGAAAAGCGAATTGGGTGCAAATTACCTCCTGCTTTAGTCGCCATGTCAGTAGAGAACTCTTTTTTCTTGGCCATGGAAGAAGCTTCAGAATCCGCGGAGAAGAGCTTAGCAAGACGCAGCTCGGTTATTTTCATTTGCTCCTGAGCAGCAATTTCAAACTCAACTATCGGCCTGTTTGTGTATCGCCTCTGCATAAAGATTTCCGGGTAAAAGCAAACCAAAGTAGCTAAATGAATAAAGAAACAGGCCACATATGAGTGAGTGTATATATGTGTGTACATATATGTGTATGAATATGTGTGTGTGTGTATGAAACCAAGACTCAGCAAGAAATTTTCTGGGCAACAATATCCTTCAAAATAGTTCTAGTAACAGAGAGTCATTTATTTGACAGGGTTGAAAGTAAAGTATTGCCAAAAAAATTATTATCCCGAAAGTCATTCTAACTCAACATTGTTAGAGCACTTATATCTTTTTTTTTAACAGACACAAAAACCGTTTTTTTCTATTTTACAGAATCTTTGGTGAAATGCATCAGAATCTCGTAAAAATGGAAATTGTATGGCACATTTTGGGGAGCACGGAGAAAATGTTTCATTTTAATGAACTTGTAAACACCCAAAAAGATGATTCTTTTTATGCCCTTGTAAGAATTACTCTTCATAATTCATACACTACCTTCAACTCTGCAAGAATCTCTGGTGTACTTCTTCCGGAGGCACATATCAGAAAGACAAAACCGAACTTTTGGCTGTAAGTAGCATTCCACTCAACAAGTTCCTGTGATGTAAAAGAACACAACAAACACTTAAAGTCATGTGAAGTCTCCAGGAGAAACCTTTTTTTTTTTTCGTTTCGGCGTTATGTTCAGGACCCTTTTGTCCATTTCAGATGAAATAGGAAATAAAGCAGCCGATTAGTTTTGCCATAAAAGGTAGTGCTCAGTAAGAAAACAGAAAAGTTTCGTGTCCATGTTGCATTTTGCATTATACCTTTAAGGTAGATTCTGTGGCAGTTGCTAAGGCTCTCGATTGCTCACCTTTGCTCCAGCTACCAAAAGAGAGTGTTGGGGGTAGAGGGAGGGGGGTGGAGAATCAATTCCCAAGTAGTCAAATATGTAAATCAAGCACATACAAAAGAACAAAATGAATCTAAAAAAACAAATGAAGGTTAACACATTCATTATATATATATATAGCAGCATATGACTAGGCTTCGTGAATATACATTTTTGACAAGAACATTCACACAACAAGTTTTTATTACAACAGAATAGGATCATTTGAACAGAACAGACTTCAGTACAAACTATAAATTGGTTCCTGTAAAGCATTGGGTGCTGAATACATAATTTGGTAACCAAATAATTATCCTTACAAATGTAGAAAGAGGTTAAGAGAGGGTGAGTGAGCAGGGACGGTTTTGGAAATTTAAATTTCTTCCTTGTTTCTGAGTTTGACTTACCTCCTAAAGGATCCACATATCACTTCAAGAAACAGTTGCAGGCAGAGGTAGCATGTTGTCATAAAGTTATCACATACAACAACAAATTTAGAGAATAATTATGACTACAAGTACAAGTTAAGCTGAACTAAACGAGTTACATCCAAGGAAAAGATCAACTCGCCAAATAAACCTCACAAGTAAAGTTTCCAAAACGGCTTATTCTCAACCTTTACTTGAACACTTAAAAACACAACTTGAAAATACAGATCACAGCAACTTCCTTTCTATAATGGAAGGCTAGAAAACTCAACTGACTTCAAAATAGTTCGCCTTCAGCATATGTTCGAAGATCTAACATGTTTTCAATGAATTTACAAAGCCAATAAACCAAATACAGCATAAACAAATTTGAGAAACGCATCATATTATAATCCCTTCAATCAAAATACATTCAACATAATTTAATCAATAAAACAGAATTATTAGTCAATGATCACAACATGGATACCAGTAAAAATGCAGTCTTTATGTAAGATAAACAGCCAAAACATAACTTTCTAGCATAATTGAACACACCAAATTGAGAAACTAATAATCAAACTTCAACAATAAAACTATGAACAAGATTTCAGTCGCTGCAAAATTAAATTACTGACTTGGCACTAGAGAGATTTGAGCTTTTCTGAGAAGGGCTTTCACCAATTTTAGGATGAGCTCCAAAAGCTTCGAGCCAACCATTTACATCAACCTAAAAATGCCATCTTTATCAGATTAAAATTAAACACAACAATTTCTTTTAAAATATAAATAAAAATCAGAGAAGTGTAGAAGTAGTTGTGAACCTTGTTGATCCATATATCTCTAGCCGTATCAACAGCTAGACTGTAATCGGAAAAGGGTCCAGCTAAAACCATTTCTTTAGCAAATTTTCTGCTTCCACAACATGCCAAGAAATCCTTCTCCTCAAAAACTACCATTTTTCCGATTTTTTTTTTTTTGGGTGTGTGTGGTGGAGTGAAGAAGAACAACTCTTGCCTTTTGTTCTTACAGAGAAAACTGCAATATAATCAAACACTAGAGAATCATTATTATCAATGCCGATGAAAAACCGTCGAGCTCCCGTCATGCCATTTCTGAAAATAAATAAATATCGTAAATGTAAAAGATTTAATGTGAATAATCATTTATTTATCGAATTGAACAACCACTCATTGATTTTGGTCAGGACATTCCTGTGAATTTGGAAACCATAAGCCAAATGCATTTATCATACCTTTGAATAAATCTTTTTTTTCTTTTGTAGACTAAATTTTTGTAAGCTAAGGGCTGTTTGTTAAATCTGAAATTTGAAATCTGAATATATAATAAGTAATTGAAATCTGAAAATTAAAACTGTTTGACAACGTCTTCTATCTGAAATATGATTTTTTTTTAACTTCAAAATTTTGCACTTGTGGACTTTTTCTTATATTAGAAAATTTATACAGTGTATACGTACCATGTAGACTTTGATCCCTCCGTCTGACTTCGACGATCAAGCGTAATAAAACACGCAAAGACGCGTTATTTGGTTTGTAAACTACACACAAAACGATGTCATCGTTTTGTGTGTTTTGCTGCACTTGACCGTCAAACGTATTGGAGTGAATCTTTTTCACGTACCATGCATATTTATCCACACAAAATGTTATCAATGGTGTGTTTATATATACATTTATCAATATATATTGGCGTGCACACACCTTTTCTATAAGTACTAGTGTTTAGGTATGCCGCAAAGTGCAAGCATGGCATGCCCTTTCCAAAGAATTTCAATTATATACTATTGTTATAAGTGCATGTATAAGTAATATTGAGTTTTTCGAATCTGTACATATTACATATATGAAAGATGTTTGAGAATGTTGAATGACATCAAAAAACATAGAAGAGTAAGTCATACATATTTATAAAGATGTAAGTACAATAAAAAGCCATGCATTTATTTAGAAAGGTGATAATGCCCATAATAAGTTACAAAGCCAACAAAATACTACATCATTGGTAACAAACCCATGCATCAATTAACCGTGTTGTTTGATCCAAACTCGAATTAAGTTATGTGGCTTATGCATATAATTAAGAGGAAATACAACATATTATATGATGACTGAAACCAATGACAGAAATTGGACAAAACAATTTGTAAGATGTTCATTAAAGCTGCAGATTTATATACATGAAAAGTTCAGCACAAGAGTGTAAAAGTAGATTTGAAACAAGCAAAATGATAAGCTAAACTTGATCAATAAGTTATCAAAACACCATCCAACTTCTTTGAATAAAGCATGTGATGGTTTCATAAACAAGAGTCATAAAGAGTAGTAGTTAAAAACCTGCTGAAAATTACATTCCAAAAGGAATATTCTTAAGCATGAAATGAAATGCAACTTAAAATCTACTTGTCTTCTTAGGTGGAGTTTTGAACATAATTTAGTCTTCAACTTTAGGTGTTGGAAGTAACTGTAAGCCTTCAATAACTTTGTACATTTCCTCCTATCAATATATTGATATGATTACTTGAGACATGCATACAGGCATCCAAGAGAAAACAAAGATGGAATAAGCCCATAAATTACCACAAAAGGGTTAGGAACACTTGAGCTAAAGAAAGTTCATGCAATGAATTAATACCAGCCACCCCCTAGGATTTCAAAGATGCATATGTAATATAAATGAGATCAATTACATAAAACCATTTAGGTCTCCAACTTAATACCGAAAGATGAAAATTTGTACCTATCAATGATGTACAGGATTCCAAAAAGTTGCGATAAAATTCATTATCAAAGAAAACATACAGTTGGATTTTCATGGATTTTTTTTTTTTTTTTTTTTTTTGAGAGAAGCATTTTATTATTATGAAAAGAAAGTACAAAAGGCAATCCAACCCGCCTTATTAAAGTCTAAGATACCTCAAAGAAAGAACCCCGCCTCATTAAAACCCCCCTTAGCAACAAAACATGTATGATGACCTCGACAATTTTTTATAAAAGAGCATCAAGATTAGGAAGGAAAAACATTGTGAGTTCTACTACCTTGACATACTCGACACACAAGAAGGAGAGAGGTGTCGACCCATTTGCAAAAGCAAGAGGAACCGTAACAACCTAAATCGTCCGCTTCACTGAACTAACAACAAATCCAAATTTTTGGCATCGTCGACTTTAGGTGCTAAAACCTGAGAATTCAAACTTTGAACAGTTCTACAATAATGGCTACATACAAAGGCACCAAGAACATGCCATTTTTTTCACAGTCACCCAATAATCTTGAGGTATGGGAGCATTTCCAGTATTTATAGAGGGCTCAGCATCGTCTGATGGCCCAGACAATTCTAAGGGATTCTCTATATCCCGAGTCTATTCAGTATCCCGTCTAGGTTCAGCATCCCAAATTGGAACAGGATCAGAGATAGTAGATGATATATCTTCTCTGTCAGCAGTAATTTATGGACTTTCAAGTAGTTCATCATAAAACTTTGCCTCCCTAATTTCTTCGATTATCTTCTTAGTTGTTAGGGTGAAAAGTTGTTTACTTAAGTCAGTAGATTTACCTCTGGTGGCTTGAAGGACAGCATCTACAACATCATCTTGAACAATAACATCTAAAGCAAGGACAACGTTCATAAGAATGTACTTGGCTGAATCTTCGTAGGGCTTAGATTCCATCGACTCCATTGCATTTTTCTTATCCATAACATATCCAGATCAATCAAAGTTGCAAGGAATGTAGAAGAAATCAGTTTATGGTAAAAGATTAATAACAATTATTGAGATCAAACTCATCAGAAATCGGTCGATCTTAAATCAACGTTGTATGGTTAAACCAAAGACAGACCTAAATCCAACATTAATTTTTGTTCATTTGACTATAACAAGGCTTTCAAAACAATCTGCAACAAACATATAATTTATGGTTACCACGGTATGTCTTCTCAAAAAAAAGTTACCACAGTATGCGATAAGGTTTGGGTTTCTAGCAATCATCATTGGTCATTTGTTTCCCATCATCAAAATTAGAATCAAAAAAATTTTTGAGAATCTTTTATCCTAAATATATGTGCGACGTAACACAAATCAGTGACACTGTAATATATGCTAGATGTACAATACGCAGAAAAGGCATGTTCAAATATCATTGAACATTTGTGAGTAAAAACACTGAATTGCATCATATGATAGAGCAGTCATGGCAGAATGATCAAATAAACATTCCAGATATTTATAGAAACTACCCTGCAATTTCACGTAAGTAGAATTAAGCACAAGTTACCTTGCAATTTCACATAAGCAGATTTAAACAAATGACTAACCTGACACAACAAGATCTAGCGAAAGACATTACCCAATAAGTGAGATCGTACCAATAGGCTTTTGCACATACCAGCACCAAAATATTTATCACTTTATTGTTTTTGGTCCACCCAAGGATAATCTACAAGGTTGTCAAAGGAATTTCTGTTGTGGTGTGCCAATTCATCTTGTTTCTTGAAAATAGTTACATCATAAGTATTCATCTTAATTCTTAGAAGGGTCTAAGAACAAGTGTCATGTTTGTTTAAAAGAGTTACATCATAACTACTACCTCCAAAGTATCAAGAAAAACAATCCAAAATACAAAATGACAAAGCATGTCAAAGCAGACATAGAAAACGACTACGATATTTCATTGTTTGTTAATGATGATTATAGTATTTGCATATGAAACAAAAGTAAAACGATATTAACAAAGAACAAAAATAAGCACATTCTTACATGTCAAGTGCTTCTCTGAAAATGTTTATCTATAGTGCTGCTCCTGCAATCATAAAGATAAATTAAGCACACATTGTCTAGACAATTATCAGCAGCTGAGCAGGAACAAACACTACTACTTGCTGATAAAAATTTTAAAAAAAAGCAAAAATAATAATAAAGAATAATAATAATAATAATAATAATAATAATAATAATAATAATAATAATAATAATAGCAATTACGACAACAGTAATATGTAAAAAATTGTGGCTTTAGGACGATTACTCAACCCAACATGTGAGATAATATGTGAAACATGGCTTTGGAAACCTCAAAACAACAAATTTTGAAGCTATGTTGAGTGAAGGAAATATAATAATCAAAATCATAATAGTAAAAGTAAAAAAAAATAACAACATCCACATTACAAGCCAATAAATAATATGCTTCAATGCTCTACAAATCATTTTCCTTCTTAAAGCACCACATCTAATCTACTTTGGACACCACGCGGTGGCATTTGACCTCTGAAAGTCGATTCTAAGCTCAACGTCCGACTTTCTTTGAGGTCAAATGTCCATTTTCAACCTCTATAAAGTCGAGCGTAACCCAAAATGTGGTGCCACGGTAGATTAGGTGTGGTGCCTTTAACGGGAGCCTTTTTTAAAAAGAGGTAATGCTAAATGCTTGAAACATCTTCAAGCTGGGATGAATAATCAAACATCTAATTAATATTTGTTAAATTGTCTAAAGTGATAGAAAAACCTTGTCAATCAAATGCTCGCCTGTGCGTTTTATGTTTTGTATTTTTGAAGCTCTTCTTGTGCACATATGAGCCTAAATAAAGCACAGAGATTAAATTATAAAGCGGTCAAAAAAATCAGAATTGAAAGACAGATTATAACATACACATGAACTAATACCTCCATTGTAGATCTGTTATCTCCTGAAGTAGTTCCTTTTCGTGATCATGAGCTGCCTCTAGCTACAAATACAAATATATCGTGTTTCAATCCATAAGTAAACTGATGATTAAGATATAATTTGTATCATATTAGTCAATAAAGAAAAAGATCACAATGCAAAGCAAAGCATAGTTCTTGAAGTTTTTTAAGATTCTTTGGTGACATAACAGACACTACAAATTCAAGTTAAATTGCATTTATTAAACTGCTAATTAACGAACTGTAGTTACATACCGGAGATTTTTCAGCAATATTTGTATTCAATGGTATGCCTCCACCTTCAACTGCATTTTCGACAACTATTTCAAGGCTTAGATTATGGCAAATAGGCAAAGATAATATAAGAACATACAAGAACAGAAAAATGATTACCATATAATGCTTGGAGTAACAACTGATCTTCCTTCAAGCTGTAATTTCACAATTGAAGCGTAGAGTTTAAAAGCTTGAATTTGGAAGTATAAAAAGAGTGCACTGAAGAAGAAGTTATCACGAAATTGTGTAATAGCAGAGCAGGTAGAAGAATTAGTGCGGAAATCATGGAATGAGTTGATGGTAATCCTCCAAGATTTGGTATAACAGAGCTCTAACAGTACTTTCAGTAACCAAAGTTTCCAAGGGAGCAGTGAAGAACAGTGAATCCTTACACATTAGGTGATTCTTGCAGCGAACATCGATACACCACCATATGTTTGATCGGAATTTCAGGGATCCAAAACAAAAAGGGACGGTAGCAGTAGGAAGAAGATAATCCCTAATTCAATTTGGGAATAAAGTAATAAAAAGAATCCTAGAAACAGCCGTATATAAAAAGAAATCCTAGAAAAACGAAATCTGAAGTGACACGCGGCATATATAACGTGTCGTGTATTTAAATTTTAAAAACAGCCGTATCGTCGTGACAGTGTCGTGTCGTACGACGTATCTATGTACTTGTCTGTGCAGCATTGATATATAAAGTATGTAACATGAATAATAACAACAACAAAAAACATAAAGTATGTAATATAAAAGAAAAAAAAAAAAAAAACCAAAACAAAACATAAAATGCCAGGTGGCATTGCTGAAGCATTTTCAAGAGAAGAGGGACATGGCCTCTTGCCCATCTTTTGTGCTCATCCATTTAATAAGTAGTAGGAAATGAATAGGAGTATTTATTTTATTTGGGAAAAGAATGATGAATGAAAATATCAAAACATATAAGTTTTTTTAAAAATATATTTACAAGTATATAATACATATGTCGACAAAAAGTTCACTGTAATATTCATGTATTAAAATATTAAAAACAATTATCATATTTTGTTCCTAAAAAAAAATTATCATATTTTGTCATTTTCAATCATTTTGTATCTTATTTTGTCCTTATGGACTCCGATCCCTTAAATTTTCAGATATAAGGGGCAAGAAATTTTACTAAGAAATCCAGACACTCTTAATTAGATAAGTGTTGAGTTATAACATTATCAAACACTACTTAAATTAATTGCCTCTTATTTTATTTAGAACAAGTACTTAATGAAATTAAGTTGGTTTAACAAACAGACCCTAAAATGAAACATATATCTAAAATAACATGTAAAGTCAACTACTAACGATGTAAATAATACAAAATAAATGTTTTTGTCAAAGTCGGTTTACAAATATGAAAGTCCTTTTACGCTTTTTATGATTTCCTCAAGAAGAAAAATGTTTTTTTGACTTTAAAAAAAGTACAACTGAGCTGAAACGTCTGGTTCTATAATACCATCACTATAAAAAACATTTATTTTCTTCACTAGTTTTCACATGTGCGTAAAAAATGTGGCCAATACTAGTAGGTGTAAGCTTGGATTGGTTTTGATGGGTTCGGATTGGTTTTGAAAGACTCGGGTCGGTTTGGGGCGCCATAATTCGTTCCTCAAACAAAACCAAAACGAAGTCAACCCCAATGGTTTGGTTTCGGTTTGGACTGGGTTGGTTTCGGTTTTTTCAAACCTAATCTTTAAAAAAAAAATTATGACAAAACCAACATTTTTTACATAAACTCTAAATAGCTACATCCAAACTAAAATAAATTACAAACCAAAATGATTTAAAAAAACTTAAAACAACTAACAAGTAACAACACATTACAAATTAATTCAATTTGCAATCAACGAAGTATTTGTAGGATATTTTATGACACTTGGTCGAGGGATCGAAAATGGTATATCGTATTACAAATATCCAAGTATATGTACGGGTCAAAGGTCAAATTTTTAAAAAAAATTAGCGGGTAAATTACTACGTATTAATGGATAAAATTTTCAAAAATTGAAAAAATACATAGAAATCTTTTTTTTTTGAGGTCAAGTGACCCTTTTTGTTGTGAATGGAGCCGCCACTGGCAATCAATCATCCATAACAGATATCTTACATACACGTCATTTCTTAATTTACATGTTTAAATCAAAAGAGCAGAAGGCTGAATGTTGACACGATAAAATGATCAAAACACCATGAGTATCTTCCAACCAAAACAACATAGCAAAATGATAAAAAAAAAAAAAAAAAAAATAAAAAAAAAAAAAAAAAAAAAAAAAAAAACAATTGGGTTATATTGGGTCGGTTGGATAATGTGAAATTTTGGTTTGGTTTAGATTGAATTGGGTGTAATTAAAAATATCTGAAACCAGCCCAATGCAATTCGGTTTGGTTCCAAACCAAACCAATTCATTGGGTTTGTTATTGGTTTGGTTTATTCGTATTGGTTTGAATCGGTTTACGGTTTGGATTAGTTTACTGGTTATTTTGCTCAGCCCTAGCTAATAGTACTTGATTAGACTCTTTTGTCAAGCTCATGTGGCTAAAAGTAAGTGTATATAGCAACATTTTTTTTGTTGTGTGACAAAAAATAATACAGCAAAAAAAATATTTTTCTTGTAGTGCAGTGGCTTATTTTTCAAGTGGCCCTTAAAATAACATATTTCTTATAAAATTACTGCTCACTAATGGCTTGTTGGCCTGGCCTAAGGGACGGGTATGATCTCGACTCGAATGGTGATATCAGATTGAAAGGTGCCTAAAATTTGAAAACAAAAAAGAAGCAAAATTTATAAGAAAGAAGAAAAAGCTGATACAGTAAATCAGATGACAGTTAATGGCGCCATTTCTGTGCTTTAAACCTTAAAATGAAAAGACAAGTACTTGAAAAAACATTGACAAATCAGTGATGCAATTCGTTGAAATATTGCTCCGGCTAGAAATGGAGGTTGTGCACTATCCCCAGCCTTCAATCATCAATCAATAGTTGCTGTTCCGTAAAGCTACCTCCTCCGCTTTTCCATCATGCCGGAAACGAAACAGGTGCTAGGTTTTTACCGTTTCACTTTAATGTTTTCCAATTCTATTAGTTTCTTAGCTCTGCAAAGCTGAACTATTAAAAATTTCAGTAATTGGATTGGTTTTGGTGGTGGTTTGACGCCACGTATTAGGATATCAGTCGCTTATCGGAAAAAAAGCGCGCGATACGTATATAATTAAATTTTAATCTAATTATACACGTAAGCAGACATCAGAGAACAAGCGGAAGGTACAACGACTAACTCGGATACTTAAAACAACTATTAAAACGATCGATAATAACACAGACTGCATTTATTACATCATCAAAGACTTATTATAATCATCAATACAAATGTATCCGTTACAAAGCGTTAACTATAACTCAAACCATTGATTTCCATCGTTACAAAGGACAAAAGAATCTATACCCAAAAGTAAAAAGCGAAAGTAAAGCATGAAGCGTCATATGCATCATCTTCGGGTCACTCCTCAGTGGCCTCAAAAAACAACCTACAAAAACACCACCTTCTCGGGGTGGGCAAGAGAGAACATGGGTAAGTACATACGCACGTCTTAGTAAAGGAGTAGAAAAGCAGTTCTGATTAAAGGCAATACATACAGATATATAACATGGAAATCTTCTACAATCACTACCACATAGGTAGTAACAGTAGAACTCACTCGCCCTCTACTAGCTCCGTAGTACATCCTTGCATAAGTAAGGTTTGTTACATCAATACCAAAGTGTTGAAATAGTGTCCTAAACCCAATCGGGTTGGACCGGATCCGATCGGATCAGATCATTTCTACTATTTCTTTATGTTTATACATATATTAAATGACTTTTCTGTTGTCATATATTTGTTCTTTTAAAGAACCAATTATGAATTGTTATATGATAACGTCCTTGGTATTAAACTGTGATAGAGAACAATGATATGCAATTACGGTTGATGAGATCTCTAATCACTTTAATAAGTTTAATACTTTAATGTCTCTAGGCTGATGTACTATTACACTAGGCATTAATAGTACGAACATGCTAGCACGTATTAGATATCTTCTGTCTTTAAGGGCAGGGATATATCTCGTCTATCGAAGTATAGAGGCACTTGGACTGTACGTGGACGTGTATTAGAGAATTTGTGCGTTAGACTGACCCACTTACATTATTAAGTGTCACACTATGTGGCGGTTGTGTAATTATCCTTAGGACCGGAGTCTACATGGCATCACGGTGTGGATTGTCATGCTTTGACACTATTGAGGTTTCCCCTAGCCACGGGGTAATCATGCGGTAGTGATTGAGTGTGATACTGAAGCATGCGGAGAATACATGTTTGGTCGTCCGGAAATCGCGTACCATATTAGTAGGGGTGAATATCCGAAAGGGCCTTCTTATAAGGAATGTCTTACTCTCGTGAATCTTTGCAAAATGGGAGTAAATGAGTTACTTCGAGAGAGCATGATATCCGGATTATAAGATACGGTCGTTGATGTTTGACACTCGACGTATGACTGTATGGATATTATTACAAATGATAGGATTTATTTACACGTAATAGCTGTTTCACATGAAAGGTAGTAGTCATTGCATTTGACTCTTCCGATGATTGGGGGTCACGGTGTGTTGCTATACGCTATCCCGTGATCGTGAGGAGTGAAGGGCATTTTCGTAATTTGCTCTTTGTCTACGGCCAACATATTCGGAAGCCTATCGGGTCACACACATATGAACATCAAGTCAGATTAAAATGTGGTTATAGTTGATGACCAAATAAGGAAAGTTTTATCTCAACACTATAAAGGTATAGTGATAAATTAATATGGTGGTATTTATTTATTATGAATAAATATAATACAAGATATTAATTATGTTGATTAATTAAATACACATAGTTGATGTATGTGTCGAAATTAATTGTGTATAGTGATGCACGTGCATTTTGAAATTAATTAACTATAGCATTATTAATTAAAGAATATTCCGGATGCCAAATCTAGGATATATGAGGCGCATATTGAAGTCTATAATGATACACTTGAATTGTGCAATTTAATTAATAAGATTACCAAAATGGAGGAATATTTGGGGGAGCCTTGGAGCATTAAAATACACCATTTTGGTGGTGATTTGGAGGGGGGTTTGGGGGAGCCTTGGAGATACCCCAAACTATCATAAAAGTTTGTCCATGTTATGGAAAAAACTATCATGTAATGTTTGTCCATGGTTTATTGACTCTTGATTAAGTGGCTAATTGCAATCATTTCTTGTTTGGATTTATGTAATGTAATCGAATGAAATGAAATAAATATAATAAAATGGAGTTATTTCATAAGTTAATCCATCTCTCATGCCGTTTTAATGCATTTTCTTTAGCGTATAACAGTGACTTTGTTTGATGTAATATGTAACATGGTTAGTAAATTGGTGAAGTATTAGTGTCAGAAAGAATCTGTAAAAATTAAATAAATAAATGTGATACCATTATAGAATAAAACTTGTAAAAAAAAGTTCAATTTGACACGGTTTTTTTACTTTCGGCGTCACAAGTGCCAAACGAGCTTAAAAAATTACTTCGTAAATCACGATTATTATTTGTGAAAAAAAAATGTCACTGCTAATGCCTTTACGTCTTCTACAAAATGTCAGTGGCAGTGACATTATATTAAAAATAAAAATAGAGATAGTGATGAGTAATGTCAATGATATTGACGTTCCCCATATAAACCGAATGTTGGTGATAACTGCGTTAATTGGAAAGTCAATGAGGAGTGACATTCCTACATTGGTGATGCCGAAGTAAGTTTGCAGTACCATGAAAAAAGAATACACTATACGATATCGGAAGTAAAAAAAATGTGTTGATATAATAAACTCAATAAAAGAGCACGTATTTGCACCAACCTGAATTTACTGTGTATCACAACACATCACATCTGAATCGATTTTTGAACGTCGTGCACCGGTATAATAAAGGTAATATAAAAAAGGCTCAAAAAATGGGCCGTTATTTGTATAATGTTGATCTACCGTGTATCATACTATTTGTGTGCATCATAGTAAAATCGACCGTATGAAAGTGGAATATATTGGGCAACAGGCAACCCTGTGAAAACCAAATCAGAATCGACAATACGGGAAATCGCATGTTGCCTATATATTCAACTTTCACATGGTCGATTATATAAAAATACTGTGGTATATCTTTTTTTTTTTTTTTTTTTCCACAATCGACGAAAGCATTCATTGATAAAACATTAGTTCGTACAAAGCCAAATAGGAGCGCACCCATGCCAATAAACGCCTACATCTGACTTGAAAGAAAAAGCAACAAGATTATGTGCAATCTTATTGCTTTCTCTTTCAGTGTACAATACATGGCATGAACCAAAACACGAAATGAACGACCTAATATCATCTAGAACAACTGCAGAATCAAAAGGGAGGCGGCTGTTACACAAATGATTAGCTAAGGTCGATTATCGATAAAACAAATCAAGCTCGTGGCGCCCATGGCTCTACACCTACTAAGACACCGGTATGAGCTTGAGCCTCCGCAAAGACAAAGCGGAAACGGCCACGGATCTCGGGGACGCCCAAGTTTCCAAAATCGTGCCATCCTCCCTGAGAAGAGCTGCTCCGTAACCAACAAGGCAAGATTCCGGCTTCCAGGCTGCATCGACAAAGACCCTAACCCCACCTGGAGAAGGGGGGCTGTACGCTGCAAGACAGGAGAGGAGGAAATGACATTAGAATTTACCCTCTCCTCACGTTGTGCCTGCTCAAAGTCTAACCACGCCTCATTAGCAAACTTAGCAGTACTCTCCGGGGGCCAAAACAAAGAATTAAAGAATCTATTACAACGCGCCTTCCAAATGAACCAAATTATGAAACAAGAAAATATAATTCGATCATTTAAAATCCCATGGGGAGTCATAGAGGACACCACATCCCACCAACATTTTACCGAGGCATTTGGAGCCCGGCAAGCAACACCTGCAAATTTCCAAACCAATTGTGCGTAGTGGCAAGAAACGAAGAGATGATCAATGGATTCCGGGCATTCACCACATGCTGAACATATTGGATTATTAAAACCAAAGCGTTTACAAACGGTCTCCGGCGTAGGTAAAACATTTTTTAGCAATTTCCACAGAAAAAACTTCACTTTCGGGGGAAGAGACATAGCCCAAATTCTCTTCCAGAACTTACCATTAACAGAATCACCACACATAGAACTATTATTGTGAGCACACAGCTTTTGCTGTAGACAAGTATCATAAGCATTTTTAGAAACAAAGTCCCCACTTTTCGAGAAAACACAGACCCGCCTATCTGGAGTATCTTGTAAGCTCACCGGTATTTTAATGATTTGGTTCACGTCTACCTGCCAAAAGGACTCCATCAACTTAGCGCTTATTCCACGCGTTATTGGTCGAGAAGTCACTAACTAAACGCTCCTATTGTGGGGTGAAGCTTTGGAAAATAGGCAACAAGGCGGGTTTTAGCTAATCAAAGATCTTTCAGGAACTTTTATAGATCTACAATTACCTATCGGAAACAAGTATTACTGTTTAGAAATGTTTGGGCCGACATCAAACTCTTCCATATGAACAACGATGAAGAAGGGACTTTACAGTCAAAAATAAAGGATTTGAAGAAATACTTCCCCTTTAAGACTCTTGGCCTTCAACTATGCTGCGAATAATAACAAAACAAAACAAATAATAATAATAATTCAAAAAAAGGTTAAATTTGCAATAAATAAGAAAAGTGATAAAGTAATCAGACGACAGTTGGTGGCGCCATTTCTGTGCTAGGAACCTTACCTTGAGAAGACAATTTGCTGAAATTTTATGGTGTATTATCATATCAGTTGAGCCTAATGAAAATCAGTGACATCTCAGAGATGCAATTCGGTAAAATGCTCTGTCGTCCAATTCGGATGGGGAGGTTTCATTATTATTAGATGCTGTAACTCTCTGTAAGCTAATTCCAATTCCATCATGCCGACGGGAACGAAACAGGTGTTTTTTTTACCCCTTTCAGTTTAATGTGTTCTCGATTTTATTAATTGGGTCTCTGTTTTTGTGTATAGTGATGCATCTGGGGATGTTAATTTAGTTCTGCAAATTGGTAGCTGTTATTTGTTTGATTTTTATTTGGGCATATGGATTTTGGGCAGGTTTTAGTGGAGGAGAAGAAGTCTTCAAGAATCTTGATTTTGAATAGGCCAAAGCAACTGAATGCACTTTCTTCTGAAATGGTAAGGCTTGTTGACCTGTAAGAGTCTGAGCTTCTGTGCTATGTCTTTATTCAGAAAATGATAGGATCATCCATTTCATACTTGTGAACCATTGATGATTGTGGGACCCATTGATCGATTTGGCCTCTACGCGTTAATCACCGGTTTACAAATATGCAATGGATAATAGTAGTAGACCGATGTAGTGACAGGAGGCCCTGGTTCAACCGAGGCTAGCTCTAGTGGTTAAAGTTGAGGCCTTGGCACGAAAGGTCCCGATTGAAATAATGTCCCCGGCATTTGGGGTTTACTAAAGGGAAATATTATGCAGTTTTAGAATACACTGCTTATTCACACCCACACCCACCCCAACCCAATTTCCCAAATTTTCTGCACTTTTACTGATCGTGTTATGTTTTATTAGATTTCCTTCATGTTGGATCGTTTCCTGGTGTATGAGAAGGATCTCAATGTAAAATTTGTTATTCTGAAGGTATTTTTTTCAACCTTTCGACCAGTGTTATACTTTATTATAATGCTCTTTACTATGTTTTCAAGATAATCTTCTTTATATAGAGACACATATAATTACTAGTTTCGGTTCTGGTTGGAATCTTTTATGTGAAATCGTGATGGTTTTTTTAGCTAGGCTATGCTTTAGTTTTCATTACATAATCGGTTACAACTCTGTGGTGATCAAAATGTTAAGATTTGGTACGCCGAAGTTGTTAGCTCGAGCTTCTTAATTTCGTGTTTTGCTTTCTCCTTAATTAGTAGACAATGGTACTCATCATTAGCAAGTTTTGTCTTGCTGTAAATAGGGAACTGGTAAAGCCTTTTGTGCTGGTGGTGATGTTGTAGCCGTGGTTCGTGGTATAAGAGAAGGTAGGCCCTTTTATTATTATTTTCTTCATTTTACTGGTCAATTTTGATTTAGACAGTCGATTCTAAAGGCGCCCGTTTAATTACACATACTTGATTTAGTGTCGAGAAGTATTTTTTCTGCACTTTATGATGTTTTATCATCTGTAGGTTCGTTAAATGCAGTTTACGGTTCTTCATTATATGCAGTTTATGATTCTTTCGTTTTATGGTCTGCATCAGGAAACTGGAGACTAGGTGCACAATTTTTCCGACAGCAATTAACCTTAATCTACTTGTTGGCAACAGCCAAGAAGCCCCAGGTGCTAACTTACAGTTAAAAGTAGTAAATTTTATGCCATATTCCCTTGTTTCAATGGTTTTTTTTTTTTTTTTTTTTTTTTTTTTTTTTTGATAAGGGCAGTGAAATTTAATGTTTTCTCTTTCCTTCTGTTCACATTTTAAGGTTTCAATTCTCAATGGAGTTGTCATGGGAGCAGGAGCAGGGGTTTCCATCCATGGTCAATTCCGAGTTGCTACAGAGAAATCGGTATTTATTTATTAATTTGTACACTAAGATGTCTGTGCCTCAACCCCCCCTTCTAGTTTCTTAAAAAAGCCAAGTGTTCAGAGAACTCGGGGCCAGATTACAAGATCAAACCCCAAACCCAGGCATAAAGAATCCTAAGGCCTATACAAAATCGGTTGGCTATCTTTGAACTAAGCTGGAAGCGATGGTCGTTTTCGTTTTGTCTTAAGAATATCTTGATGTTACAGGTTTTTGCTATGCCAGAAACTGCTTTGGGACATTTTACAGATGTTGGTGCCTCTTATTTTCTATCAAGGCTCCTGGATTCTTCGGTATTTCGATCTCTTTCGGTTCTGGATCTGCCAATATCAGTTTGTTATGATTGTTGTCATCAGATAGCATTCACTATGTAGGATCCGAAGTCCGAACAGCCATTACTGTGGTTAATGTCTGCCATTTTTTTTTTCATTATGGACACTGGTTTTTGTTTCGTTTTTTCTCCGTATTAAAATATGTCACTGAACTTGGTACATGGTTCTGGCAGGAGAATATGTGGGCCTAACAGGATCGCGGTTGGATGGTGCAGAAATGCTTGCTTGTGGGCTAGCAACACATTTTGTTCCATCCGAGGTATATATTTTTTGTCTGATCTGTTTATATGATGATAATAAGGAAAGTAGTGATTTTGCTTTTTTATTTTTTTATTTTTTTTGCAATGTATATTCTTTTGAATGGCAGAGACTATCATCACTAGAAAACGCGATAATTGAAGCAGATTCAAGTGATCCATTTATTATTTCTACGGTTTTAAACAATTTCACAGTTGTACCGGATCTTCAAGAGGGCAGTGCATTTTACCGGTAACTAAGTGTTGTTTACTTTCACAATTCCGTTTCATTCATTAGTCCATTTCTGCTTATTAATACAGAATAACAACATTTTGCTTATGCGCAGGTTGAAAATCATTAATTCATGTTTTTCTCGGAAACTGTTGAAGAAATTATATCTGCACTTGTAATTGATCGATTATATATCTTTTTTTTCTATAATCGTAAGAATGCAGTATTGTTCGTTCCTTTATTGAATCTAACGAAATTTGTGTAGGAGAAAGAAGCTGACAGAAACAGAGACGAATGGATCTTGTCTTCTATTCAATCATTACGAAAAGCATCTCCTACGTGTCTTAAAATTTCTCTTAGATCGGTATGTTCTTATCAAGTTATCAGATCGAGTTCGTTCACTAAAGCGTAAAACTCTGATATGAATTGGTATTCACGGTTTCTATTTTTATTTGATTAAAAAAAAAACACCATTCTGTTTATTCTATTTACAATATTTTGGCTCATTATTTTATACATGGGTGCAGATTAGAGAAGGAAGGCTTGAAGGAGTTGGTAAATGCCTTGTAAGAGAATACAGAATTGATTGTCATGCCATAAAGGGAGAAATAAGCAATGATTCTTTTGAGGTTCTCTTTCAATATTTCTCTGTCCTTCTATATATATATATCTTTTCTTTCTCTATATATAAGAAGGGAAAAAGTGTCAAATGGTGACACTTGTTTTTTTTTTATTGGTTCTCCCTTTTTTACTGTTCATAGGCCCAAAAATCCGGCCCAATTTTTTTTTTTTTTTTTTAATAACTTTTTACTGTTCATTGGGCGGCCCAGCCCACAAAAAAAGTTTTTTTTTTTTTTTTTTTTTTTTTTTTTGGTGAAAAGTTTAAGTTAAATTGTTCCATTTTAGATACTCAATTGTATTTTTAATCTACACATTAGCTTTAATTTATTCTTGATCTTATTATGTGTGTTGTGCTTAAGATGTATCCGATTTCAATTTAATTACATATTATTTTGCTTTCCATCGAGATCTCTTCTTTTTTTTTTTTTTGGTCTTATCCTAATACGATACGACCACGTGATATTTCAATATACTATAGTTTGTTTGTGTGTGTGTTCTTTCCTTTTTTGCGTATATATATTTTACATTGTGTGTCTATGCCGGTTTTTTTAGGGGCATCGTTTTTTGGGGTGCTACGTATTGATTATTTTTTCCGTCTTCTTTTTTACTTCTATATATTGTGTGTGTCGGTTTTTCTTTGGTCAATGGTTTAGTAGTAGTGTCGAAATGTGTCGATTTTATGTCGTGGAATGTTGATAGTGTGTTAGATTTTAATTAAAATTTTAATTAATATTCATTTGATCAACCGACAACCGTTGGATATGGCGTCGGGGTGTATCGAAGCGTGTCGTGTCGTGTTTTTGGTAGAACACGTGTTGTTGCAGATAATGTCGAAGATAGCTTCATTTTTTTCGGTTAAAATTGATTTAAGTAGAAATTGAAAAAAATTTATTCGGTAGTGTCGAAAAGTATCCATACGATGTCGGGAGATGTCGAAGATGTGTCGGATATTCATTTCATACGCACTTATATTATTCTTCATGAACATGTTTTGACGCCACCCTAAAAGGTATGAGGGGGTGGGTTGGGTTAAGGTGGTGGGAAGGGTAGGAGGTATAGTAAGATGGGTGGTGGGCACGGTAGAGTAGGGAGTTGTAGGGTAGAGTAGCATAGGGTGGTGGGTAGGGTAAGGTAGGGTGGGATGAGATAAAATAGGGTGTAATAAGCTTAATTAGGATAGTGAATTAATATGTAGGTTGGGAGGTAGGTTAAGGTTTGTAGGTAGGTAGAGCGGTAGGGTGCGGTAGGGTGTGCTAATGTAGGTGATGCGAGGTATGAGATGTAATGCGGTGATGTATGGTAGGGTAGGATGGTATGGTTGGATGATGTGGCGTAAGTTAAGTAAAGTTTGGTAGGTTGAATAAAGACGTAATATAGGGTAGTGTGGTAAGATAATATGTGGTAAGATAATGTGGTGTAGGGCATGGTGAGAGTAGAATTGGATAGGTGAGTGTTAAAAAATGTTGGGATAGGGGTTGGGGTGGTGGGAAGGGTAGGGTATAGTAAGATGGGTGGGTGGGCACGGTAGGAGTAGGGAGTTGTAGGGTAGAGTAGGATGGGGTGGTGAGTCACGGTAAGGTAGGGTGGGATGAGATAAAATAGGGTGTAATAGGCGAGGTGGTAAGGTAGGGTGGGATGAGATAAAATAGGGTGTAATAGAGCTTACATTTAGGATAGTGAATTAATATGTAGGTTGGGAGGTAGGTTAAGGTTTGTAGGTATGAAGAGAGGTAGGGTGCGGTAGGGTGTGCTAATGTAGGTGAGGCGAGGTATGAGATGTAATGCGGTGATGTATGGTAGGGTAGGATGGTATGGTTGGATGATGTGGCGTAAGTTAAGTAAAGTTTGGTAGGTTGAATAAAGTACGTAATATAGGGTAGTGTGATAAGATAATATGTGGTAAGATAATGTGGTGTAGGGCATGGTGAGGTAGGATTGGATAGATGAGTGTTAAAAAATATTGGGATAGGGTGCGGTTAGGTGATTGATAATGTGTGTAGTAGATAAGAAAGAGTGTGTTGGCTAGGGTAGAGATGTGTGGTATGTTGTGGTATCCGAAAGGAGATCGACGTAAAATGTTTTATTTTTCATTGTTGCGCTTAAAAATTGCGTTCCGAGCGGTTCGTTACGTCTACATTTCTTCGTATTTAATATCGTCAAATAAGTTAAAACTTATAATATGGCGATCGTGCGTTGCACGGAATAACGTTTTTTACTAGTATATATATATATATATATATATATATATATATATATATATATATATATATAAAACTGAATGGCGTCTTTAGTGGCATCGTACCAGTTCTACTGTTGTGGCACCACAGTGATTAGGCTTTTCCCAGTTATTCTAAAGCTAAGAATGGACATTCTGCTTGTTGATTATTTTCGGTATGGTGCCACAATAAAAACACTGTGGTGTGAGTAAAGACGCGTATAATTGAAATGATAGAATTTAGCGACCGTGTGGACAAAGAACCTCGTAACGAGACGGGAGAAACCGACACGTGTAGTTGGTGGGACTTCGAACTGGGATCATGCCGGAACTTCAATTCTATCGTTTTGATAGGTCTCGTCGGCTTTTTTCTCTCTCCTTTTTTTCTTCGGTTGAAGACTGAAGTTGTATTCACTAACTTGCAGGATTGCAGAGCAATCTTGTTGGACAAGGATAGGAACCCAAAGGTGAAGATTTTGCACCTTCGTATCTCGAGAAACTTTATGGTACAACAGTTGTATCAACGTTGTACTTAGTGACATGTATCATATCCTTTAATTTCTTCTCGTCTCACTCTGACACACATACAATGTGAAAGAGAATAGACATTGAATGATACAATGCATGCCACTTGATACATCTTTCCTACGACTAGGGGCGGATTTGTGTGTCCAATTTGGGGTCCACGGACCCCTCTTACTACGGCTTTTCTAAAACGGTTGTATTTATTTATTTATTTTTGGTTAAACCCTAACCACAAGGGTGCTACTTCCCTGTTCCACGGAATGAGTGGAGATGTTAATCACGTAACTTAGTGGCTCAGAGTCATGGGCTTGCTATTATACTAAACAGACTGAAAAAAGTCGTCCTTTTACGGGATTCAATTTTTTCTTACATCATAGCATTGTGGTATTAACCATAACGAAGCATCTGATACGCGATTTCTCTGTCTTTTTTCACTCTCGTTTTTTTAGTGGAATCCGGCAAGGTTGGAACAAGTGAGTGATGAGATGGTTGATAAATACTTCTCTAAGGTAGATGATGAAGATTGGGAAGACCTTAAGCTCCCACCAAGATCTAATTTACCTCCTTTTGTAATTGCAAAGCTCTGAATAATATCACAGATATGTGTGGGGGTGGGAGGGGAACTAAATAAAGTTTGATTTTTTTTTTAATTCTACGACCGTAATACGTAGGTTGTTGTATTAAGTGATATGTATCATTTCTACTGATTTCTCTTTCATATGTTATTTATGTGTATATTGAGAGAGTAAGAATAAATGGTCACAATACTTTACCGTTGGTATAACGGTTAATCTATCGTTGTGGCATGTTAATGAATATCGATTTTTTTAAGGTTGATTCTAGATCTAAGAATCAATTTGTTGAAGGTCGATTCTAGAACTGACCGTAAGAAAGTCTGATATAGAGCCAAGAATCGACTTTTTGTCCGTTGATTGTTTCGACAAAGTGTCACAATAAAACACCATGGTGCTTGGGGTGGATCCACATGGAAGAGGGGAGGACAATGGGAGATTGAATTCGTAAAGAAATGTTGTATTAAAACGATGTAGTTTTATCGTGAGAAAATGTAAAAACACCACTAATATCTCTTGTGGACTTCGAGTTTGATTCTAGATCGAAGATTTTGCACCTTCGTATCTCGAGAAACTTTATGGTACAACAGTTGTATCAACGTTGTACTTAGTGACATGTATCATATCCTTTAATTTCTTCTCGTCTCACTCTGACACACATACAATGTGAAAGAGAATAGACATTGAATGATACAATGCATGCCACTTGATACATCTTTCCTACGACTAGGGGCGGATTTGTGTGTCCAATTTGGGGTCCACGGACCCCTCTTACTACGGCTTTTCTAAAACGGTTGTATTTATTTATTTATTTTTGGTTAAACCCTAACTACAAGGGTGCTACTTCCCTGTTCCACGGAATGAGTGGAGATGTTAATCACGTAACTTAGTGGCTCAGAGTCATGGGCTTGCTATTATACTAAACAGACTGAAAAAAGTCGTCCTTTTACGGGATTCCAATTTTTTTCTTACATCATAGCATTGTGGTATTAACCATAACGAAGCATCTGATACGCGATTTCTCTGTCTTTTTTCACTCTCGTTTTTTTAGTGGAATCCGGCAAGGTTGGAACAAGTGAGTGATGAGATGGTTGATAAATACTTCTCTAAGGTAGATGATGAAGATTGGGAAGACCTTAAGCTCCCACCAAGATCTAATTTACCTCCTTTTGTAATTGCAAAGCTCTGAATAATATCACAGATATGTGTGGGGGTGGGAGGGGGGGAACTAAATAAAGTTTGATTTTTTTTAATTCTACGACCGTAATACGTAGGTTGCAGTATTAAGTGATATGAGGATATGTATCATTTCTACTGATTTCTCTTTCATATGTTATTTATGTGTATACTAAGAGAGTAAGAATAAATGGTCACAATACTTTACCGTTGGTATAACGGTTAATCTATCGTTGTGACATGTTAATGATATCGATTTTTTTAAGGTTGATTCTAGATCTAAGAATCAATTTGTTGAAGGTCGATTCTAGAACTGACCGTAAGAAAGTCTGATATAGAGCCAATAATCGACTTTTTGTCCGTTGATTGTTTCGACAAAGTGTCACGATAAAACACCATGGTGCTTGGGGTGGATCCACATGGAAGAGGGGAGGACAATGGGAGATTGAATTCGGAAAGAAATGTTGTATTAAAACGATGTAGTTTTATCGTGAGAAAATGTAAAAACACCACTAATATCTCTTGTGGACTTCGAGTTTGCTCCGGGCCCGTAACTGTACAAGATAAATGCTATTGACACAACAAAATTGTCTTAACAAGAGACAACACATTTTAATACATCATGATCGGACACATATCGATCAATAAGTCCTACAACATCAATGATATAAAATTGTGTTGTGTCTGTTGTTGCGAGTCTTGTGATTTCCGTTGTATGAATGATGCGGGCCTTTTGCCACCGTACCACACGGGGAATTTTCGAATAGTACAACCGTACGGTGTGAATATGCATATTCAAAGCGGAGTATCATTTACATCGAGAAACACAAACATTTTTCAGGTTCAGTAAACATATACACCCACTCAAAAAAAAAAGTAAACATATACACGTAGCCATGCAGATATACCACTTAAAAATTTCACGATTCTTGGACAAATCGGCAACTTTCGTTCCGCATACCTTTTGCAGGGCATTAGCTCCCAACAGATTCCAAGGTGTCAGATATATTCATTCCTAATTCCAGAGCGTGGGATGTGCATTAGGTTCAACATATATTCAGGCCATGGGAGTTGGATGTTATTCTGGCAACCACTATAGCCCCTGGTGGGCATCCAGATAGGTGGATTTGGCATTATGATCGCAAGGGAGTTTATAAAGTTCGGTCTGGGTACTTCATGGCCTTATCACTCTATCAGCCATCTTCTGTTACAGGGCCAGCTTCTTCAAGCAGGGAGAGTAAGAGTTGAAGGAGTTGTTGGTAGCTTCAGCTGTAGCCACGTATTCAGCACTTCTTGTGGAGATGCCTGCATGATTGCCTCGCTATTGGTTAAGGATTACAGAGGAGGCAACTAGGGGATGGCTGTTGCCTGGCATGCGGGGATGGTCTAGAAACTTTACGACATGTGTTTTTCGAGTGTGAGATGGCAGATAGGATTTGGCGAGTGTCGCCGTTTTATGGGATCTTGGGGCGCCTCGTTCTGCCTCCTTTGCGGATTCCTTTATACGCAACTGTTGAATAAAAAAGGATTAAAAATGTAATTATCCCTTTTATGTATGACCTTTGTTGAAGACTAAAGGTGCATCCACTTTTGCAGGGTTGTAGGGCAATCTTGTTTGACAAGGATAGGAACCAAAAGGTGAAGATTTTGCAATTTTTTTAATAACCTTTTTTGAATTACAAAAACGATACATGCACAATCTTAGTGACACAAATATAACACAATCATCATCTGCAATTGTTAGCCAGTGAAAGTCACTAATTAACGAAGCATCTGATACGCGATTTCTCTGTCTTTTTTCTCTCTCGTAGGTAAATGATGAAGATTGGGAAGACCTTAAGCTCCCACCAAGATCTAATTTGCTTCATTTTGTAATTGCAAAGCTCTGAATAATATCACAGATATGTGGGCCAAAAAACAACTAAATAAAGTTTGATTTTTTTAAATTCTACGACCGTAATACGTAGGTTGTTGTATTAAGTGATATGTATCATTTCTATTGAATTCTTGCCCTCTTTCATATGTCATTTATGTGTATAGTGAGAGAGTAAGAATAAATGTGTAACGCCCTCAGACCCCAGTGCCTGGTAGCGCTAAATGAGTTATAAATGGTTCGGTCAACTGCTTAGACCGTCGTCCTCGTTTGGTCTAAAAGGGCCAACCCGAGTTGACAAGACCTTTATGTCTCACACTTATATGGTGGTGATGCGCTTCCCCCCTTCCAATGTGGGATACCATATTATTTCCCCTTATAAGGGACTGGCGTCTTCTCCAGGACGGCCAAGACTTGTCCCCGTGGACTTGTCTCAGATCGTCTCTACCAGAGGACTCTAGTGGTGGCCTGTGGCACTTAGGTTCGTCTAGAGGTGGCCTGTGGCACTTAGATCCGTCTGATAGTCAACTCCTAATACCATTCTGTAATGCTCCCAGACCCCGGGCCTGGTAGCGCTAAATAAGTCATAAATGGTCCGATCAACTGCTTTGACCGTCGTTCTCACTTGGTCTAAAAGGGCTAACCCGAGTTGACAAAACATTTATGTCTCACACTCTTTGGTGGTGATGCACTTCCCCACTTCCAATGTGGAATATCGCAAAATGATTATAGTACTTTACCGTTGGTATAACGATTAATCTATCGTTGTGGCATGTTGATGAATATCGATTTTTTTAAGGTTGATTCTGGATTTAAGAATCAAATTGTTGAAGGTTGATTCTAGAACTGACCGTAAGAAAGCCGGATATAGAATCGAGAATCGACTTTCTGTCCGTTGATTGTTTCGACGAAGTGTCACGATAAAACACCATGGTGCCTGGGGTGGATCCACATGGAAGAGGGGGAGGACAATGGGAGATTGAATTCGGAAAGAAATGTTGTATTAAAACAATGTAGTTTTATTGTGAGAAAATGTAAAAAACCACTAATATATCTTGTGGACTTCGAGTTTGCTCCGGTTTTTCACCGGAAATTCTTACTGGATCCGCCACTGCATGGGGCTATGCCCGTAACTGTACAACATAAATGCTATTGACACAACAAAATTGTCTTAACAAGAGACTAATACAACATGATCAGACACATATCGATCAATAATTCCTACAACATCATTGATATAAAATTTTATTGTGTCTGTTGTTGCGACTCTTGTGATTTCCGTTGTATAAACGATGCGAGCCTTTTGCACCACACGGGGAATTTTCGAATAGTACAACCGTGCGGTGTGAATATGCATATTCAAAGTGGAGTATCATTTACATCGAGAAACACAAACATTTTTCAGGCTCAATAAACATATACCGTAGCCGTGCAGATATACCACTTAAAAATTTCATGATGCTTGGACAAATCGGCAACCTTCGTTCCGCATACCTTTTGCAGGGCATGAGCTCCCAACAGATTCCAAGGTGTCAGATTTATTCATTCCTAACACCAGAGCGTGGGATGTGTCAGCGGGTTCAACAGGTATTCAGGCCATGGGAGTCGGATGCTATTCTGGCGACCACTATAGCCCCTGGTGGGCATCCAGATAAGCGGATTTGGCATTATGATCTCAAGGGAGTTTATACAGTTCGGTCTGGGTACTCCTGGCACTCTATCGGCCATTTTATGTTACAGGGCCATCTTCTTTAGGTAGGGAGGGTAAGAGTTGGAGGAGTTGCTGGAAGCTTCATGTGTAGCCATGTATTCAACACTTCTTGTGGAGATGCATGCATGATTGCCTCGCTACTAGTTAGGGATTACAGAGAAGGCAACTAGGGGATGGCCGTTGCCTGGCATGCAGGGATGGCTTGGAAACTTTACGACATGTGCTTTTCGAGTGTGAGATGGCAGATAGGATTTGGCGAGTGTCGGCATTTTATGGAATCTTACGGCGCCTTCGTTCTGCCTCCTTTGCGGTTTTCTTTATGCGATTACTAGAGGATCGGGGTGTTCAGGCCACATAGAGATTTATGTGGCTCGTGTGGGGGATTTGGAAGGCACGTTGCTCCGCGGTGTTTGATGATCAGGTTGTTTATGTCTCTGCGGAGTGTACGCGCTCTCTGGCAGCATCGGCGGAGTATGTAGAGGCTATGGAGGTTTATCGGACGCATGCCTCTGCTCCACACTTTGTGGATAAGTGGGTGCGGCCATCAGAGGGAGTTATAAAAGGCAATGTTGATGCATCAATTACTGAGGCGAGAGCAGGGGTTGAAGTCATTTTCCGAGATTCTCATGGGGCAGTTCTTCATTTTTTTGCATATCATTTCGACCCAGGGGACTCAGTGGAATTTATGGAGCTAAAGGCTATATCCTTGGGTTTGGAGGGAAGCGCGTCATTTGATGATTCAACGACTACAGGTAGAGCGATTGTTTGACATATATCTCGAGGCTCCGCAGACCTGTCGAAGATCTTACGGCCCATGGCTGCCTAGTACAAAACTCTTTGGCCATGTTATCTAGTTTCACATTTGTTTCCTTTACTTTTATTCGGCGTATGAGGAATGTCCTCCGCACCTTTTAGCTCGACATGCTTTGTTAGTTTCGACTTGGACATTTCAGGGCACCTCGTCTCCGGGTGACGTTTTGACCGCTTGCTTCGCGGATGTTGCGTAATAAAATTTTTTTTTTTCTTTAAAAAAAAATAAAAAAATATTAATATATATACAATATATGTATTTTTTTTTGAAAAAAATATAAAACAAAAACGATAGGCGCTGCTCTGTAATCTGGCTAGCTCGGCTGCCACAGTGCCACCATGTCGGAAAGCTAAAGAGGTAGCCTTTTCCTCTTCATTTTAACTGTTTAGATGCTGAAATTCCCTGATTTTATTAGTTCGATCGATGTTTTATACATAGTGATGGACTTGGGGACTTAATTTTGACTTTGCAGAGTCTAAATTCGATCATTATTAGTAACTGGATTAGTTTTTGTTGGAAATTGATTTGGGTTGATGATCAAATTTATTGAATTATCTTGATACTGATTATAACAAGTGTAGTTATTTGCTTTATTTTTATCTGGGCCTATGGGATATGGATTTTTTTGGCAGGTTTTAGTGGAGGAGAGGAAGTCTTCAAGAATCTTAATTTTGAACAGGCCAAAGCAACTCAATGCACTTTCTAACGAAATGGTATGGCTTTTGGACTAGTAAGAGTCCAACCTTTTGTTAGTATTTCAGTATCCCAGCTTTGTTTTCTTGATTTTTATTCTCTCCTTGCTTTTTCTTCGGGAAAAAGATCTAATCTTTGCATTTATGAAAGGCATCAATGTGCTTTGAGAGAATTTGGTTCGGCCTGTGTTGATCTGTTGCACTTTTTGTGATAAAAATGCTGTTTGATTTGTATCAGCCTACCATGTTTCAGAAGTTCAAAAGTGCAGAGAGCTTGCATATTGAATCATGGTATAGAACCGTGCCTTAGTAAGATTTGGAGGGATCATATGATCGAAAAACATTTGCTTGTATTTGAGTGTACTTATGAGTATGGGATAAAGATAGGCTTCAACTGTTGTACACCGATAGCGTGCTACTAAGTCCTTACTTTGGCCTTTTTTAACTTGTGTTAGTGTCCGTTATCAGTGTTGCTCTATGCAGTGGATCAAACATCACAAGGGTATTATTTTATTTCAATGATGAATGGACCTAGCTGTAAGCTTGGTGATGTTCTGTCTTCTCTTCCACAACCATTTTAATTTAATCATATGCCTTGCATTTATCTTGACAGAGGGGGTAAAATGCACGTTATTGATGTGCAACGTCATCTACCTTTTGAGCATTTTATTGTAAATGTTGTTGAAGCATGCTTGATAATGACTATATTTTAAGACAGAGCTTTAACATATGAAAAGATTATCAAGTTGATCGTCAAGTTGGAGCCGTTATAGGTGCCATTTCCGATATGTGCTATTTTAGGAGTTTTCACTAGCTGTCTAGTAGCAGAATATGCCCGTATCGTTTTCTTGACCGACTCCTTGACTTTTCATTCATCTTTTTGACATAGAAATGTGTCTCCTATCACTATATACATTGCTCATCCACCACCCCCCCTCCCCCCTCCCCGCAAATTTTCTGCACCTCATATTGATCGTGTCAGCTATGTTTTACTTTCCATAGGTTTCCTTCATATTGAGTCGTTTCCTGGTGTATGAGAAGGACCCCGGTGTGAAACTTGTTATTCTGAAGGTATTTTTCTGACACTTGTTATACCTTATTCGCATGAACTTTAATATTTTAGTTGGAATGTTACTGATCATTTGCTACTTCTGTCTCGCTGCAACAGGGAAACGGCAGAGCTTTTTGTGCTGGTGGTGATGTTTCGGGTGTGGTTCGTGATGTAAGAGAAGGTTGGCTTTATATATATATATATATATATATATATATATATATATATATATATATATATATATATATATATATATATATATATATATATATATATTTTAGCTGGTCGTTTTCATTACATTTGTCACCGTTTCATTTGATTTTGATGTATCGAATTCTGCAGTAGGAAACTGGAGACCAGGTGCACAATTTTTTCAAGAGGAATTCACCTTAAACTACTTGTTGGCAACAGCCAAGAAACCTCAGGTTCTAATTTACGGTTTCTGCCGTGTTTTTTGATAGGGGCAGTGAAATTTAAATATCTTATTGCTTATGTTGTGATGGATAATACGTTTTAAGGTTTCGATTCTCAATGGAATTGTTATGGGAGGAGGAGCAGGGGTTTCCATTCACGGTCAATTCCGAGTTGCTACAGAGAAATCGGTAATTACTTTTTTGTCCCTCGATTTGGAAGAAGATGAGATTGATTTATTCTGCAAAACATAATCGAGCCAGAGATCTCGGTCTTGAATTGTTCTGAAATTTATATATTGGTCTTAGATTACACATGAATATGTAATTTTTAAAAGTTGTGCATGGGATTCGGGCATGTGAAATGAAGAACAATGCTTAAAATTGAGTTAAAACCGCTGTACAACGCATGAAAGCACTCCAAAATGATGAAAAACTACAAAAAAGAATGAAGGAAACAATAAAACTTGCTTTTTATTATGTCTTTAAGTATTTATAATGTAGTCCGTATAGTTTTATTATGTACAATTTGGTCCCTATATCTTCTTTATTTAAGCATATGCCCTCCCTACCTGTATCTTATATTTTTCAAAACCGGTATCCACTTATCCGTACCCTTGCAACCTAATTTATGAGAACTTTCTTCCCTGAAATAAACATTAGTCAAGATTTAATCTTGACCGTTGCAAAAAAAATGTTCAGTTCGATTTTATTTTATCTTAAAAACTTCTTTATGTTACAGGTTTTTGCTATGCCTGAAACTGCTTTGGGACTTTTTCCTGATATCGGTGCCTCTTACTTCCTATCCAGACTCCCTGAATTCTATGGTAATTGGATTTTTATCCGCATATTTTTATTATGTACAATTTGGTCCCTATTCATTCAGTGTTAATGCAGGAGAATACGCGGGCTTAACAGGATCACGACTAGATGGTGCAGAAATGTTTGCTAGTGGTTTAGCGACACATTTTGTTCCATCTGAGGTATATACGTATGTCACAGTTTTATACGCGAAGGATAAAGACATTTCTGGTCCCTTATGTTTCACAAATTTCACACTTCTATCCCTAGTATTTCATCTTGGCAATTAACCCCTTTTCGGCGTAAAATGCCACGTGTCTAATATCTAGCATTGAAGGTATGACATGCTCCGGTTATAATGAAAACTTGACACGTGGCAAAAATGGACTGAAAAGGTAAAAAAAAAATGCATAGATGAGGGGTAAAAATGTCAGGATGAAACGTGGAAGATAGAAATGCGTAAATCGTGAAACAAGGGGGACCAAAAACGTCTTTATCCCTAGGCAGAAAATGCTATTGTTTGAGGTATATAGAAGTTTTATCTGTTTAATGAGCTAATGGTTAAAATGGTCCCCCGTCTTTATCGAAAAGCTGTGACTTAACCTTCTTTCGTTTTGGTTTGACTAGTCCCTCATCTTTCATTTTCTTTTGCAAGCTTTACTGAAAAGCTGTGACTTGGCCCTCTTCTTTTGTTTAGGTGTCGCCACCTTTATTCTTTTTGCAACTTTGGTCGTCACCGCTTTTCGGTAAAGATGAATGACCATTCTTGCAAAAGAAACTGAAAGATGTGGGACTGGTCAAACCAAAACGAAATAAGAGGGCTATGTTACAGCATTTTGGTGAAGATGTGGGACCATTCTTGCAAAAAAAAAAAACGAGGGACTGGTCAAACCAAAACGAAAGAAGAGGATTTAGTCATATCTTTTTGGTAAAGATGGGGATCATTCTTGCTATTAGGTCTCTGTTTAATTGATAACTATCCTTTGCTTATGCTTTTTCGATGTATCGTGATTTTAATTGCAGAGACTATCATCACTAGAAGACGCGTTAATTGAAGCAGATTCAAGTGATCCAGCTATTATTTCTGCGATTATAAACAATTTTGCAGAATTACCAATTCCTAAAGAGGGCAGTGCATTTTACCGGTAAATCAACTAAGTATTTTCTTCTTTCTTTTTTATTAGGCTATTTTTTAGACATATTTCTTGTATAAACTCACATTTTTGTTCATTCATTAATGTATTTCTGTTTCTTAATGCAAAATAACAACATTATGAATTTCGGGTTCATGGCAGAAGTTGCTATAACAAGGCATGATGATCCTTTTCTTGCTTCTTCTGCACAGGTCAAAAATCATTAATTCGTGTTTTTCTCTAAAAACTGTTGAAGAAATCATATCTGCCCTTGTAAGTTTGTGTTTTAATCCTTTTCCTATCCTCGTAAGAAGGGATAATGATGCTTTTAGTACCTTTTGTTTCACGAAATTTTCGATTTTGTCCCTAGTGTTTGGTTTTCACACTTTAACCCCCCTTATCTACGATTTCTTTTTTTCATAACATATTCTGGCCAAATTGACACGTGCCAAGTTTATAACATAGAATGTACAAAATGTTACAACCAATAGAATCTTGAAACATGCCAATTTGGCCTGAAAATGTAAAAGAAAAATCATAGATGAAGGGGTTAAAGTGTAAGAATAAAACATTAGGGATAAAAGTGAATATTTTCATGAAACAAAAGGTATCAAAATCGCGATTATCCCCTTGTAAGAATGCAGAATTGTTCGTTCCTTATTATACGTAATGGAATGTGTGTAGGAGAAAGAGGCTGATAGAAACAGAGATGAATGGATATTGTCAACTATTCAGTCATTACGAAAAGCATCTCCTACGAGTCTTAAAATTTCTCTCAGATCGGTATAAACTGCTTTTTTCGTGTATGGTTACATTTATATTTTATATGTTCTTGTTAACTATAAAAAAATCAATATATATATATTGAATGAATATAATCACGATATTTGATTTATTATTATACATTGGTGCAGATTAGAGAAGGAAGACTTGAAGGAATTGGTAAATGCCTTGTAAGGGAATACAGAATGGTCTCTCATGTCTTGAAAGGAGAAATTAGCATGGATTTTTTTGAGGTATTTTACTTTCATATATATATATTGCATGAAAATGATAATGTTTGACCACACAAAGTGAACAAAGAACCTGATAAAGGAGATAGGAAAACTCACACATGTCACTGGTGGGACATCAACACGAGAGCTAAAGGTCTCGGGACTTTAACTATATCGTTTTGATAGTTCTCATCGGTTTTTTCTCTGTCGTTTCTTCAAGACTAAAGTTGTATTGACTTGCAGGGTTGTAGGGCAATCTTGTTGGACAAAGATAGGAACCCAAAGGTAAAGATTTTGCACCTTTTTTCTTGTTGTTTTACCTTTATAGTTGCATAACCTTTTGAATTACAAAATTGATACATGCACAACCATCATCTATGGTTAGGGCGGTTCGTGGGGTAGGTCCATCAGGCCACGGCTTGGGGGTCTCGTCAAAATTCGTAATTTAAGGGGACCCTATTTTCATATGTTAGTAGTGTTTTTATTTTATTTTATTTTTTACTTGAGCTAAAAGATTGGTAAAGGCCTAATAATTCCTCTCAAATTCAGTTAAAAAGCTAGGCCTAATGATCCACCTAGTATAACCCAAAAGTAGATGTTATATACTTATTTTTCACAGTCAAAGGCTCTAAAAATCATTTCGCCTAGGGCTCCCGATTACATAGGGGACGGCCATGTTTAGTGTATAACCATTAGTTAATGGAAGTTACTAAATGTGGATGATGTTTGTGTAAAAATCAGTTGAAAGTTGATTCTATAGATTGAGAATCGACTTTCTGGTGGTGGATTCTTAGCTCTAGATTCGACTGTCCAAAATAGTCCATTATACTGTGGTGCCAAAAGAACGATAGATTTGGTGTGGTGTCACTAAGAACGCTCTTATTATTTTCCCTTGAATTAACAACTATAACGAAGCATCTGATACGCGATTTCTGTCTATTTTTTTCTCTCTCTCTCTCTCTCTCGTGTTTTTTTCAGTGGAATCCGGCAACGTTGGAACAAGTGAGTGATGAGATGGTTGATAAATACTTCTCTAAAGTAGAAGATGAAGATTGGGAAGACCTTAGGCTTCCACCTAGATCTAACTTGCCTCCTTTTGCGATTGCGAAGCTCTAAATATTCACACTTAGAACGCGAGTTATATTTGTTTATTCAATAAGAATTTTTATAGATTGGAAGAATTTTTATAAATATTACCCTAGAAAAAAAGAGAATATTTCCCTCAAAACTAGGCAATTTAAAATTGGATTCTGCAAATTTCTATTCTATTTTGCAAGTCATTGACTAACCGTTCACTTCTACAAACAAAATTCTGCAAGAAATCTCAATCTGGATTTGCTTTGCTGTGTTTGTAGTTGTTTTTTATTTTTATCTTTTGAAAATGCATCCAATATATATATATATATATATATATATATATATATATATATATATATATATATAGAAGGGTGGAGGGTTAGAAAGACAGAATAATATACAAAATGGTTGAGAAGGACAGTTACTACATGTGTTACTATAAGTTTGTATATGTGTTACTACATTTTGTCCTTCTCAATAATTTTAAATTAAAACTGTCTTTCACAACCTTTAACCTATCGTATTTGGGTTTATGTTGGAAGCAAATGTGAATGTTGAGGGAAAAAATAAAGTTGACATATTTAAGGAAAAAAATATTACTTGTAAGGTTGAGTGTTGGGCATTTACAACGACAAATATGTCCTTTTGCACATTTGACATCCATCCGCGGCGTTATTAATAAAGAACCCTCTACATTGGAATTTTCTCCTACAATAAGGGCGCGTGAACAAAGATAAGAACCAAGCTGCCAACAAGGCAAGATCTTATGTAGACAAGGGCAGAGTCGGAATTGAAATTCAGGTGAGTGGAATTGAAATTCAGGTGAGTCAGTGGATTATATTTTGATAACTAAGTGGGCTGCATTATGATGATTTGATGAGTTGGGCTAGATCGTATCGGGTTCTTGGTGTAATTTTTGTTTTCGGGTGGGCTTAACCTCCATCAGCCATGCATTTGGATCCCTCTTTGCATGTAGACAAATCATGTGACGTAGAATACACAAGCTGCATCAATATAACTTTTATCACTCCATGCGTGGCGGGGTCCACGTGGTTGGCCAAATAGCTCCAGACGAGCACATCAGAGAGGTCTGCATGTCATAAATATAATCACTTGCTTCTGCTTGTGCATTTCCGATCAAACCACCAATATCCACGGGCCGGCAATCATCAAACAACCATTCACACCTAGCCTTCCAGATATACCAGATGGTCGTTTGAAGCACAACCAACTCATCTACATCGCACATCAGTGACGGACCCAAATTTTATTTCTAGTGGGGGCCATATTCAAAAATAAGAAAAAAAATGTTAAAAAACATGCAGTAGGCAGGTTTTGAACAAGTGACCCCTCAAGTATAGTAGTAATACTTCTAACCAATTGAACTAAATATGCAATTACACTAGAATTTGTTTGAAATAATATACATTCGTGATCTTTAATATTATTAGATGGGTATTTTAGTAACTTCGCACGAAAAGTTGAGTGGGGGCCATGCACCCCCCTCAATACATTGGGTCCGTCCCTGTCGCACATGTCACATAGTGCCTACACAAGGCCCGGAAAATCATGAGACAAATCCAAGGCCACACACAGTCTATCATTCCCCACCCGGGCCTAGATTTCCTGCGAGACCACACAATGAAAGAACGCATGCTTCAGATCTTCCTCCACATGACCACAAAGCCGGGAAGTCCCAGTCCCAACTCCTCTTTGCTATGAGGCTCCTATCGCTAAACACTTATGAAACCCACACCAAATAAAATGCTTCACCGGTCCTAGGCTGAATGGACAGATTCCACAAGCGTCTCCAAACTCGGTCAGGAGCAGATGAAGAGAAAGGCCTATCAAATCAGAGCATTGGATTATGAAGATACGTAGACATACGATACCCCGAACGAACTGAGTATTGTCCTCTTTGATCAAAATGCCACATAATAGCATCTTTGTTTGCCACCGTGGGTAATAGAATACTTAAGATAGCCGCACCTCGTGAGGGTAGAAGGAATTCTGCACCATATCCCGGTTCCACATGTAGATATGGCCATCAATGAGCGTCTCCGCCTTCTTATCATAAGGGAGAAGCGAAAGCCACCCGCTATGTGGGCGGCAGATGTAGTCACGCATCCGAACATACTCGATTAGTTAGCCATCGCCCACATGTCAACTTTTTTTTTTTTGAGAAACCAAAGAATTTTATTAATCAATGTCCGCAAAACATGCGGCCAAAACGTCTCCAGGAGGCAAAGTGCCCCAAGAAGATACATAATCCAAAGACAAAGCATGTCGTGCTAGCAGATGCAAATGTACATTGCCAGTTCGACGGACAAAAGTAAAGGAAATAGAAATAAAATTGGGAAGTAAAGTCAAACAATCATGCAATAAACAGCCATGAGCGGTAATGTCCTCTACAGGGTGTCGAAGCCGTTGCACACACGCCGAGCAATCGCTTTCTACCTCTAATGGCAGGACATTCAAGCGTTGTGCCAGGTAAATAGATCGGAGCTCCACATATTCGGTCGACCCCCCCCCCCCCCCCTCCCGCGTCAAAGGGATAGCTCATCGAGTGCATGACTACCCCTGTCTGGTCCCGAAAAATCAGCCCAACGCCCGCCCTATCCTCTCGAACAGTTGCATCCACATTACATTTCAATACCCCCTGAGGTGGCCTAGTCCAAGAATCCAGCAAGTGTTACGGCCCCCTTGCACCCGGAAGGCCAACATGGCCTCAATAAATTCCGTTGTCGCCGCTAGAGAACGCGCACACACTGCCGAGACATATACCGCCTGGCCATCAATCACCGCAGAGCATCGTGCCTTACATATCCCCCACATCAGCTCAACAACTCGTACTGCATCTTGCATACTTCGTTCATCTAAAGAAATCCACAAAGGAGGACGAGCGAAGATGCTCTAATAACCCGTGGAAAGGAGAGGCCCGCCAGATCCTGGACAGCTACATATTTTTTACTTAAAAATATTCCAGATTGTGTCTTTATCCCTAATTTCCCAAAGAAACTATATATATATATCAAGAAACAAACTGGTTATCTGATGAAAATTAATGGGTTAATTAGTTGTCAGTGGTTTAAAAAACAGATATAGCCTGGATCCTTCTTATATATGTATCCTCGAAAGGGAATATTGCCCTCTGAACGAGGCATTATATTATTGGATTCTGCAAGTTTTATTTTTATATTTTTTTTAATAGAAAATATTATAGCCAGCTCCATTTCACAAGTCATTGTCTCACTGTTTCATTTCAATTTTCAACCATTATTTATGCAATCAAATCTTAATTACATGGATTTGTTGCTGTGTTTGTAGTTGTCCTTTTTTCCTTTTTAAATTAATGGCACCAGTAAAAACAAAAAATTGAAGAATTCTCAATTAATGTAAGAATTTCCCTACGATAAGGGCTTGTGAACAAGCATAAGAACTAAACCGCCAACAAAACATATCATGTAGACGGGGCCACAGGGGCAGAGTTAGGAACTGAAGTTGTGTGGGTTAGCGCGCGGACTATATATATATACTCGGATCTAGGTGGGCTGGATTAGTATAATTTGATTAGTTGGATTGAATCATATCGGTTGGTGTATGTTTTTTTTTTTTTCTTTTCAGGGTGGGCTTAACCCCATCAACCATATGCATGCATTTGGCTCCGACTTTGCATGTAGACAAGTCATACAACTTGGTGTAAGTTCTTTTCGAGGATGAGCTAAAATTTACCCCTCAAAATACATTTATAAAGACTCAAGAATCAATCGCTGCAGAAACTAACTCTCTAACCAAAGAAAGACGGCGTCGATTCACAGGATAGCTACAAGTGAGTACGAGGTCGCCCCAAGAGAAATGTGGTTGTGAGTACAAAATGAACGTCGAACTTAGTCTAGGCGATCAAAGTTTAGGTGGAGTGTTTTATACTAATGCAAAAGTAAAGTTTAACTAACGGTTGTAGTTCTAGTGATTAAAAGGTATGGCCGAATTATGATCCAACGAGTTATTTTTACCCCTAAGGAAGACTTGACAAGGAGCATGTATTAACCAACCTTCCTTTCCACAAGATAATTTTAACGATATCCACGGGTGCCAACTCCTAATTTACGGTGTTAAGATCCGAACAACTCTCACTAACACCCTTATGTGAAGTTAATTAATTTTCCCTTTAGAAAACCGATTAAACCTAACATGATTACGCTCTTAAAGTCGCTCGAACAACGATGAGAAACTCAGATTGAAACGGTCCTAACAACTAGGCCGAATCTACATAACGATCCCAAAACCCTCTTTTCCCACATCTCACCGCAAAATACATTTATAGGTTCGATATGTGTGATGATGAACTAAATGATCGAGTTTAATTCAAAGACGTCAGATTAAGTTTTAGGACGTGATTACTTATTAAAACATTATTTTACGCGCTTACACAACTCCCGCTTAATCCCTTTAGTATGCGTTTTACTCGTTTTACATAATTCGATTATACGTAGATTTAGCTACTCATGATGATAATCTTGAAATGGAAATTAAAGCATATATATATACATATACATATATATAGTATATACTATCGTAATTAATATTTATATATATATAAGTACTAGATAATTTACATATATATATACATAAGTGCGTAAAAGTAAATATAATATATATATAAGCGTATATATAAGTGCGTAAAAGTAAATATAATATATATATAAGTGCGTAAAAGTAAATGCGTAAGTAAATGCGTAAAAGTAAATGCGAAAAAAAAAAATAAATGCGTAAAAGTAAATGTGTTAAGTAAATAAAGTTTCTAAAACAACAAACTATGATAATTATCCCATTACAACGGTATTTTAGCTAATTTATATAAAAACATATATATATATATATATATATATATATATATATATATATATATATATATATATATATATACATATAGATCTACTTATATATAGCCCAAAAGATGAAAAGAAGATGGAAGAAGATGGAAAATGATGGAAAAGAGATCTATATAGTTATATATATCAACAAAACAAAAACAAAACAAGATGAAGATCTTGATGATGATGATCATGGATGAAGATGATGGTTGACGATGAAGAAAAAAAATTGAAGATGGTGATCATGGAAGTTGAAAGAAAGAGATGGTGAAAAGAGATATATATATATATCTCTCAACAAAAATCAAAACAAAAACAAACAAAAATTGATGATGATCACGATGAAGAGAAAAAGTGGAGAAGATGAAGATGGAGAAGAAGAGAAGATGGAGAAGAGAAGAGAGCTATTCCCTCTCCCAACTCAAGCTCTCTTTGATGCAATTCAGGGGGTATATATAGAGAATTATATGTATATATAGATATATATATATGTATATATGCATATCTATGGATATCTCCCGTATCTATGAGAAATCTGATGAAGATCTGCTGCAAAATACGGTCCGGATCGATCCGGTGAAGTCCCGGATCGATCCGGAGATCTTATTCACTGATCCGAATCGTCAAAATTGCTCTACACAAGATCGCAGTTCAGTAAAATGGCCATAACTTGAGTTGTAGACATCCGATTGACGTGATTCAAAGTGCGTTGGAAAGCTCTTTCAAAGATCTACAACTTTTATGAAGGAAACTTCTTCAGAAAATGCGTTTTTGATGGGCCATTTGTTCGTAGAAGATATAATTCGTTAGTGGACTACGAACCACTGGTAAGCCACTTGACCTTTTGCAAGGCAGACACTCTTATATCCCTAAAAACACCTCTTTTAGGCTCTCAAACGTGTCGTTACTCGGGATTTTGGTCAACCTATAAATTCGCAATAAACCACCAAAATACCAAACGTAAATCCGACATTTACACACTCCAGGTTATTAAACCGGTACAAAACTAGTAAAAACACATAAAAACACGATATTTTACAAAATAGTCACGACTTATATATTTTTATGAAATTTAGGAATTAATGACTTTAATTGATATAAAAGTGCTCGAAATGATATCAAAAGTGGGGTAAAAAGTTATAAAAATAACAGTGAATTTTTCCGTCATCAGATGCGTAGGAGCGAGAAGCGGCGAGTGTTGGTGCCAGTGGAGGTGGTGGTGGTTGACAGGTGAAGACTAATATTGTCTATTTTTATTACATCTCATTTTCAGATTTAATGAAAATATATTTTTATTCATTCAATATAATCAAATTTCATAACATCACATTTCATTTATGTTGAAGTGACATCTCTCTCAAAAACTTAAGTTGATGGGGAGATAAATAATTAACATTATATCTCAATATATCCCTCAAGTGTGAGCTTATAAGAAGATGAATAATTAACATTATATCTCAATATACCCCCTCAAGTGTGAGCCTGCAAGAAAGGAGAGAGACTCGTGTGAGCCTATATACCCATGGGCGGACACAGGATCTCAGGTAAGGGGGGCAATAATTTTTTTAAAGACAAATAAAAAAATTAAGGGGAGGGACAAACGATATGCTTTGTATATATATTAGTGTAATTTTTTTCCAGATTAAGGGGAGGCAGTTGCCCCCGCTTGGTTGTATGTAGTTCTGCCACTGCATATACCCCCTCAAATATAAGTCTATAAGAAATGAGAGAGACCCGTGTGAGCCTATAAAAAGGGAGATATGGCCAAATACTTGAAGGTGTAGTTCGTGTGAGCCTATAAGAAGAGAGATAAGGCCAAATACTTGAAGGTGTAGTTTTTTAAAGAGACCCGTGTGAGCCTATAAGAAGGGAGATAATGCCAAATACTTGAAGGTGTAGTTCGTGTGAGCCTATAAGAAGAGAGATAAGACCAAATACTTGAAGGTGTAGTTTTTTTTCTTATGAAATTATGTTTGCAGCGGGGTTTGAACCTATGACCTCCTGCTCTGATACAATTTTGAATTACCATCTCTCCCAAAAACTTAAACATACGAGAAAGCAGATAATTACCATTATATCTTAAAAATTTCAAACCATGTTCAAACAATGGAACACATTTATTGATCAAAGAAATATAATACACAAATGCATTACAAAAAAAACCAAGTAAATTTATTGATCACTAAAATACTAACAAATGTATGTCCTTAAATTTATTTATCAAGTAAGAAATATATAATTTGGTACATACAATTCAAATCTACATACAAGTCAAATTTATTATATTTTCCTCCTTTTTTTGGTTTACCTTTTCAATTTTGTCAAAATTGATGAATCTCCATGGGAAAACAAGGCTGTCTCTTCCAAAAATCAGCATGCAATTTAATAATTTGTAAAGCTCTATCTTTTGTTGACGATTGACCACTTATATGCAAAAGTGCCACTAACTTTTTAACCCCTCCAAAACACAATATTTCCTCCAAAACCCTTTTATTTGGATTATTAATGCAAATCAACCACAAAATCTTCACCCCGATTCTTGTACATGTATTAGACACATTCAATATCTTCTTTGAAATTGCAGCAATCCCTAATCCATGTTCTTGAAATGCAAGTCTCCCTTCATCACATTCACAAATAAGTGTAATCAATTGCATGATTTTCTCACATTTTGATTTGTTTGAATCTGGAAGAAGCTCAATTAGTATGCATAACCCCCCAGCTTCAATGATTTTCGATTTGCTTGTTTTCGATACGTTCGATATGTCGATCAAGACTTGTAGTGCACAAGAACTTGATTTTGTGTATACATCATCCGAAATAATCTCCAAAAGGGACCTAAAGAAACCAATCCCTTCTTCTTGAATAACATTATCACAACTCCAATGATGATTATATCTTGCCATTTCTTGGAAGATCGAAACCGCGGAGAATCGGGCTTCGGCGCTCCCTCTTTGAAGCATTAAGGCACATGATTTCATGCATTCCGGCTTGAGCAGCAAGCCAAGTATTGTTTGATGGTCAGTGATCACCAAAAGAAGTTGGTGCAAGACTATAAGGGCTTCTTCACATGCACAAAAAGCTGTGAAATCGCAAGTCTCTACTAAGATCTGTACAATTATCTTGACAAGAACCTCAACCCCACCGATTTTCACAAGATCCCTTTTTGTTTCATCCCCTAATTCAACCAAAGATCTCAACTTTTTTAAAGAACTAACCTTGAATGGTGTGGATTCAATCTTCTTGATCAAAGAAACCATCTCCTCATGATTGCTTGGATCACAAGTAACTGCTTGATGTTTCCCATTCTTCCATGATTGTATAAGCCTTTTGAGTGTATGATTTGGGGTCATCTCAAAGCTATCAATACATTGCATAGTGGCTGGACATGTGTTTTTCTTGTATTTCTTGAACCACTTTTCGATGTTCTTGCGTTCGTACGTGACGCCTGTACAGATTGTTACAGGGTCCACCATGATCTCCATTGAAATGGGACACAAAAGATCTTGATCATGAATATCCATGGATGGGCATGGATGATCAATACTGATCTCCATTATATTCATGCATATGGCTATAAGAGTGAGTAGTTTGATGAATATATATATATATTCACAAGATTAAAAAGGAAATCTTTTTTTTTGAGGGAGATTAAAAAGGAAATCTTGATTGATACGTTTTCCCATAGGATTTTAGGTTTGACTTTTTATAGAATTAAAAATAAAATAAAATGTTGAATGCTTTTATTCAGCCAAGGACGGAGGTATGTGAAATATTGAAGAGAAATTTAAGTTTCAAAAAAAAAAAATATCACACTAAAAATTTATGTGATCCAGGTTTGATCCGTCAAATTTTCTTAATTCAAATTTAAACAAACCGGATATAGTCCATTAGCCCACCCTAGATTTAAATCCTGGCTCCGTCCTTGATTCAGCGACAGAAAAATTCTCCGTAGCATTTTGAAAAAGACAGCTGTACTGAACAAAAATGTTACTTTCACAGTAAAATGACATAACGAGCCTAACAAATTATCTCAAAGCATCACGAGAAGTAACGAATGCTAGCTGTTGCGATAACTTGCTATGGGTTTGATATGTCTTTGCAGAACCCCACGTTGTTTACTACGTATTGCTATTCTTTTTCAAGTTATCTTATGTTTTGCGACACCCTGCGATATTTTGTTACGCTTTTCTATATTTTTTTGTGATATTCGTTGCGACACCCCACATTGTTTACTACGTTTTGCTATTTTTTTTTTAAAGTTAGCTTATGTTTTGCGACGACACCCCGGCGACATTTCTTTGCGGCGGGAAGAATACTTTGTCTTTGTGTGTATTGATACTAGCTAGGGTAATTACTAAGAAGAAGATATATGAAATGTGAAGGAGATTGAACAAGTATTAGTTGTTTTTATCTTTTTTCTTAAAGAAATGTAATAGTAGTCAACTGTATTGATACATTGACAACTTGCAAGCTCTGCAAAGTGCAGACATGGTTGCTACTAAGTAATTATTGACTTTTTTTATTTATTTATTTATAAATTTTAATAATGATTTGTAACAAAGTTAAACACCTATCCAAGTTATAAATGCAAATGGTCAGCCGTTCTTAAGGCTTGTCTCAGTGGTTAAACCGAAGCTTAAGGGCCGAGAGGGTATGGATTCAAGTCACAGCATGTGCATGTGTGAGTTTTATATAAGTCCAGTGTATACGGTAATTTCGTATTTGGAAAAAAAAAATCCAGATTTGTTATAGATTGATCATGGGATCATGTTAGTGTGATTTTGTTCTTGTTTGATAAGGAGTGTTGCGCAGATCGAGGGATCGTGATTGTGGATATTGTTTATCTGATTGTAATGTCGTAGCTAGCCGTCTTGGTTGAGTTCGACGATCGAGGTTTGCTCGGAGCTTGATTGATGGTTAGAATATGTGTTGATGACGTTCTTGACCAAGCAGATGAGGGGGCCGACTGAACTAACCTTGACATTGGCTAGCCTCGGTCAAGTCTCAGTCGAGTCGTCTCATCCCTAGGATTAGTGGGGGATGGATGTGACTCAATATACTCAGAGTGTCTTTAAATCTTTTTGCTGCAAGATGTTGCTCCATACAT
Organism: Gentiana macrophylla; assembly: GCA_026214975.1. NCBI lineage: Eukaryota > Viridiplantae > Streptophyta > Magnoliopsida > Gentianales > Gentianaceae > Gentiana > Gentiana macrophylla. The sequence goes on along the minus strand of CM047813.1, from coordinate 3,212,124 downwards.
TATTCGAACTCCCACACTCCAGCTAGGCTATGACTATCACTATAACCCTCGATATTTTTAACCACTGAGTTATGTAATTTTTGTTCATAGTTGACTTGATTAATGGTGGTGTTGAATAAGTATATATGGGATTAATTAAGATCTATAGTTTGGTGTGACATGCTTGATAGATCTTATCGGATGAATGTCACATTTTCATTAATCAAATCAACATGCACAATTATTTATTTTGTTATATTCAAACACCAAATGTACAAAGACTTCAACTTTTTCTACCCTAATATTTATATATACATAAATACAATAGTACAGCTTAAGTACTTGCATTGATTTGAATTGAGCAACCTCTGCAAAATAGACGCTACCTAGGGGAGAAAGAGAGGATTTGTCAACGCAAACATGGCCTATAAGAAGGGTCGAAGAAATTACGATATTAATGTCATCACAGTTGATCCATCGTAACATCATACTTTGGTTAGGTTCTACTTTATAGATCGACGACTTTTCAGAGAACGATAGGTCTAAGTAGTTACCAGATCCAATATAGTTCACCTAGCGTCACTAGGTCTGGAAAATCCAGAGCGTTATAGCTAAGTGGTATTAGATTCGATTATCAAACAAGAATAATTGTCCATACCGTGACGGTGTGTCCCACATCTGAAATCCTCGGTAGAAGTCTTGGTGAGGGACCCTACCGTGTCAGACGGTGAGACCTGTCGATCTCTAGAATCATTAAGTAGAGTATTAGTAAATGTAAAATTCCAGGATGATCTTAGCCTTTTATTCATGTCTTTTTATTAGTTTTATTATTGTTGTTATTATCTTAATTTAGTCCTAATAACTATATAAATTAGTGGCTAAATTAAGATCCTTTTCTTCTGCTTTTATAGACATGAACGCTGTCCAACTAGCCGTTGGAACAGTGCTTCCTGCTTTTCCTTTTCTAGCCGTTGGACATCCACTCTATAAATAGAAGTGTGATGATCCATTATTTGTAATGAGCTTTCTATTCTAAATAACAAGAATGCTTTCCTCATTCTTTCTGAATTTACATGGTATCGGAGCTTTAGATTTTTTTCTGGGAATTTCTTCAAAAATTCAAATTTCTTTCTGATCAATAGTGGCTCCACTTTGCAACTATAGTGCACCACCGATCCTTCTATTCTTGAAAATCCTACAAACTCGGTGAGCTTCAAAACATTCATGTCGCTTACATGTCGAATGGGAAAAATTATCGAAATGGTCACGTTTTGTCGAACCTTCTTGAAAGGTAGAGGCAAACCGAGCCATCTTTGTGGACTGGTCCAAACAAGCGGATGATCCTGTGTTTGATAGCCGGGATGAAAAGGACTCAATGGTGATGTCATGGCTCGGAATTCTATGACTCGTAAATCAGTGACCCTACATGTTTCTTGAAACAACTAAGGAAATCGGGACACGACCAAGCAAAGTCCTACTCCAAGGTGAATGATTCGCTCAAATCTATGTGATAAGAGCAAAAATTCAAAACACCAAGCAAGGTAACAAATCTATCACTGAGTATTCCAATCTTCTGCAAGGTATGTGGCAAGAACTTGATCATTATCAGTGCATTCAAATGAAAGATAAAGATGGTGCTGCTACCTTGAGAAGGATGATGGAAAAAGATAGGATTTTTTCCTTTCTCACTGGTTTAAACCAGGATTTTGACCCTGTAAGGGTCCAAATTCTTGGAAAAGACGATCTACCTAACTTGAATGAAACAATTGCTATTGTTAGAGCAGAGGAAAGTAGGAGGGGTGCCATGGTTGACACTCCCTCTATTGATGGCTCTGCTTTGATAGCTGGTCATAAGAATCAAGGGTACCCCAAGACCACTGAGTCAAAGGGATATCCAGAAAAGAAATTTCCTTCTCAAAAGGAAAATATGAAACCTGATAAGGACAGTCTGTTTTGCTCTCACTGTAAAAAGAGCAGACATACTAGAATTCTGTTGGAAATTGAATGGGAGACAAGGGAAAAACAAAGAACCCTTGGCTCACACTGCAAATTCTGACAAATCTGGAAGTAATGGACAGGGTATGGATCAAAACCTCATGAATCAGAATCCTACTCTCGGTCAATCTGAAATAGAGAAGTTGAGGAAGTTCTTAGATACCTTGGAAAATCCATCTTCTTCAATGGTTTTTTCAGGTATGGCTTCTTTAAATCTCTTAAATCAGACTGTTACCAGGGATTGGGTTGTTGATTATGGGGCAACTGACCATATGACCCCTGACATTGCATGCTTTTCTGTCTATGTGCCTTGTAATACTAAGAGGAACATTACAGTTGCTAATGGTTCCTCAATGAGTGTGGCAGGCATTGGAAATGTTACAATAAACAATGACCTAACCTTGAAAGATGCCTTGCATGTTCCTAATCTCACTGCTAGTCTCCTATCTATCAGAAAGTTAACTAGAGACTCTAAATGTTATGCACTTTTCTCTACTAACTTCTGTGTGATACAGGTTCTAGAAACCATGAGGAAGATTGGACTTTCTAAGGCTAAAGAAGGTCTCTATGTTTTGATCAGAATTCTTCTTTTTTGTCTAAGACTAGTTATGATAAGGTTATGTTGTATCATATGAGACTTGGTCACCCTCTTTCTCAGATTCTTATGCATTTATTTCCTAATTTATGTAAAGGGTTAAATTCTAACGATTTCAAATGTAATGAATGTGAATTTGCTAAACATAAAAGGGTGTCTTATCCTATTTCATCTAATCTTTCTGCTAATCCTTTTAATCTTATACATAGTGATATCTAGGGTCCTTCTACTAACCATAACATCAATGGTGCTCACTGGTTTGTCACCTTTATTGATGATAGTACCAGGACTACTTGGCTATACCTTATGAAACAACTCAGATCTTTCCTGTGTTCTACAATATGATTATGACTCTGTTTGAGGTCAAAATCAAGAAAATCAGAACTGATAATGCCAGGGATTATTTCAACAGATTCCTGAGTCCTTTTTTGGAAGAAAAAAGGATTATACATGAATCCTCTTGTGTTTACACACCCCAACAAAATGGGGTGGCTGAAAGGAAAAATAGGCACCTTATGGATACAGCTAGGGCTCTTCTCTTCCAAATGAATGTTCCAAAACATTATTGGGGAGAAGCAGTCCTAACTGCTGCTCATCTCATAAACATGATGCCTACGAAAGTACTTGAAAGAAGGAGTCCTTTTGATACTCTTACTAAACTATTTCCAGATTTTGTCAAATCCGAAGGAGTCCATCCTAAAGTGTTTGGATGTGAGGCCTTTGTTCACATACATCAACCTAACAGGGGAAAACTAGATCCCAGATCTGTTAAGTGTGTGTTCATTGGATACCTCAATACACAGAAAGGTTATAAATGCTACCATCCTCCTACAAAGAAGACCTTTGTATCCAAGGATGTTACATTCTATGAGATGCACCCCTACTTTACAGGGAAAGCTTTAATTCAGGAGGGAACTTTAAGTCTGAGTCTGAAAGAGAAATGTTTCTCCTTGACCTTAGTTCTGACTCATCAAAAGTTGATGAGAAAGAACAGGTTCCTATTATTAATAAGAACAGTGAGGAACCTTTCATTGAAAAGGAACTTAATGTTCCTCTTACTGAGCAACAAGCTGATGCCCCCATTGTGAATGAGAACAAAGAAAAAACTCCTATAATCTATACCAGAAAGAACTGGATTAGAGTACATGATGTGGTTCCAAGTAAGGAAGCCACTACTGACACAAGTGAGCATGAAGCCTCTAATGCATCTGAGGATTCTCAGACTTCTGATGAGGATGACACTACTTTTCCTACACATGAACAAGGAAAAGGTAGTGGCTCTTCTCCTATTGAGCTTCTTATTGATTTAAGGAAGCCCACCAGGGCTTGTACTCTGCACCCTATGAAAAACTTCCTATCTTATGACAGAATCTCTAACAAACAAAAGAGATTTATGAAAAATCTCTTAGACAGTTCTGTGCCTAACAGATTCTCAGATGCTTTAGGAGATGAAAATTGGGTGAAAGCTATGAAAGAAGAGATGAATGCTCTTGAAAAGAACAAAACCTGGGAGTTGGCTGAGCTTTCAAAAGGGGCTAAAACTGTTGGTTGTAGATGGATTTTTACCATCAAATACAAGTCAGATGGAACTATTGAAAGACATAAGGCAAGATTAGTTGCCAAGAGGTATACCCAAACCCATGGAATAGATTATTTTGACACTTTTGCCCCTGTGGCAAAGATGAACACTGTCAAAATACTCCTCTTTTTGGCTGCTAACTTTGACTGGAAGTTAAACCAATTTGATGTGAAAAATGATTTTCTTCAAGGAGACCTAGAGGAAACCATATTTATGATATACCTCCTGGTTTCCAAGAAGAAAAAGGAAAAGTGTGCAGATTAAAGAAGGCCCTTTATGGCCTTAAACAGTCTCCTAGAGCCTGGTTTGGGAGATTCACTGGTAACCCTTAGCTATAAACAAAGCCAATGATATAAGGCTAAGTTTACACTGTTTATAAGGCTAAGTTTACATGGCAAGAGGTCCATCCTCTTGGTGTATGTTGATGATATAATCATCACTGGTGATGATATAGAAGGCAATACAACACTAAAGAAATTTCTGAGCAATGAATTTGACATCAAATTAAGAACTGGGAAATTGAAGTACTTCCTAGGCATTGAAGTTATGTACTCTCAACAGGGGATCTTCATTTCCCAGCAAAAATATATTCTGGATCTACTAAAAGATTGTGGCAAAATGGGATGTAAACCTATGAAGACTCCCATAGAATTCACACATGGGATCAACCTTGCACCCCAAGATAAAGATGTGGACAAGAGTGCTTATCAAAGACTTGTAGGAAGGCTCATATACCTGTCTCACACAAGGCCAGATATTGCCTTTGTTGTGTACATTGTGAGCAGGTATATGCACAAACCTAAAAGGTGCCATCAAAATGCTGCTGAAAGAATTGTGTACTACCTCAAAAGCTGTCCTGGAAAATGAGTGTTATTCAAAAAGGGAGATCAGAAGCTTCTAGAGGCCTACACTGATTATGACTATGCTGGCTGCATTGATGATAGAAGATCCACCTCTGGTCATTGTGTGCTTCTTTTTGGAAATCCAGTAGTATGGAGGAGTAAAAAACAAGGGGTAGTATCAAGATCAAGTGTTGAAGCTGAATTTAGAGCCTTGGCAGTGGGTGTTTGTGAACTACTTTGGCTCAAAATAATTCTGGATGATCTAAGGATTCAGAGAATGGCACTTATGATTCTATATTGTGATAATCAATCATCAATTGACATCTCTCACAACCTTGTTCAACATGATAGAACAAAGCATGTTGAAGTTGACAGACACTTTATCAAGGAAAAGTTGGATTGTGGCCTGATAAAGCTCAAGTTTATCCACTCACAAAATCAAGTGGCTGATGTTCTTACTACTGGGTCTGCTAAGAAATCTTATGATTATTTTTTTCGGCAAGTTGGGAATGATTGATATACATTCACCAACTTGAGGGGGAGTGTTAAATTCCAGGATGATCTTAGCCTTTTATTCATGTCTTTTTATTAGTTTTATTATTGTTGTTATTATCTTAATTTAGTCCTAATAACTATATAAATTAGTGGCTAAATTAAGATCCTTTTCTTCTGCTTTTACTGAGGCAGAACACTTTGTCCAACTAGCCGTTGGAACAGTGCTTCCTGCTTTTCCTTTTCTAGCCGTTGGACATCCACTCTATAAATAGTTTTATGATGATCCATTATTTGAAATGAGCTTTCTATTCTAAATAACAAGAATACTTTCCTCATTCTTTCTGAATGGACATCCACTCTATAAATAGAAGTGTGATGATCCATTATTTGTAATGACCTTTCTATTCTAAATAACAAGAATAATTTCCTCATTCTTTCTGAATTTACAGTAAAGCCCCCACTATGAGAGACGTAGGAACCACCTCTAAAATCCTCACGTAGACTATTGGTGAGAGCCGGTGGGGCACACCTTTGCGATAATGTAATGTCTAACACTGAAAAAATGAAAGATAACAAAGACAAATTGCTTTTAATGTACAACAACATAACAACAAAGAATCGAACTCTGTAGGCATGACCCGGGCCGAACTCCGGATTAGTCGGACCAGTTGGTTCCGGATACCGGAGGCTTTAAGCAAAAAAAAGAATCGAATATAAATAAAATGATATGTTTCGTACATTTGATACAACTTTAATACAACGACTGAAACTTTTGTATTCTAAAGCTTTATTCCTTAATAAGCAGTAGTAGGAAAAGAGTCGAGAATATAATGACCAAGTCTTCCAGTACGGTACAAATCGAGTAATTTACCAGCAACTGTGTTGTCAATATTACCCTCATTTGAATGATCAGAAAAAAGTGCTTCAATGTGAAAAACACTTTGTAAAAGATTGAACTCTACTTCAACAAGCTGCATCAAATCCTTTTCATTTCCAAAATTACCCCTGAAAGATGAAACCGCCTCATAAAGTACCCTCCTCACTTCATTCACTGTCATGTCCTGCAACCCACAATATTCATCAGACAAAGTAACCACCACGGACGAAATGGTAAAGACCGCAAGTGATAGGGCGTCTTTAGCGGCACCATATTGCTTTTAACGTGGCTCCGTACTCAGTAGTACTCGAGCTTATGAGTCAAGTCGAGTTTTATCAAGTATTAACAAGTCAAGTTTTTCTAACACGATCGAGTTCGAGTTTTTTCAATCGAGCCGACAACATTGAGCCCTAGGGAGTATCGACTCGGCTAGGCTCACTTACACTCCTGCAAAACTATAATATATATATATATATATATATATATATATATATATATGGGCATTGATGTAAGCACCACAATCAATCTACTTTTAGGGCACCAGAGTGATATTTGACATCTCCAGCTTCGAATTTTAGCACAAAATTCGACTATACAGAGGTCGAATAAAAATTTCGACTTCTGAGTGTAGTGCCCCGGTAGATTGACAATGACTGTGGTGCCAATAACAGTGCCTTGTATTTATATTTGTGCATACATATAAATATACTTATATATACACACACACATTTTCTAACAACATAGATGTACAATATGCACTATATATATACCTGTGTATGATCAGATAGCTGCTGCTTCTTTCTCTGCTTGACATCTGAAAGTTCAATATCATCTGGAATAGTATTTGCAGTGGATAAAAACTTTTCCCATTTCTTGTATTCATCACTTTGATTAAGAATAGCAAGAAAATACTGAGCTAGAATTGTTTTCCCTGTAATAAAATCTTGGATAGCTCCTACATATTAAAAAATCATCAAAATTTTCTTACACACAGTTTGGTTTCTTGCATCACTTAGTTATATACCAAAGAACAAAATAGAGAAATATAATCAAAATGCATAAATTCACCTGTCAAAGCCAGTTTGGAGCACACATCTTCACTAAAGATCTCAGGTGGCAATATTCCAGGTGTATCTAGGACATAGATATTAGGATGGCTGGCAATCTGGATCAAAGTAATTACCGATAAGACGCGATTTTGTATCAAAGTTATCAAAACTTGAGAATTTAAAGAAAGCAAAAATAGTTATGAGCAGATGTTCACACCTTCAAGCTAGTGATATTCTTGGTCTCTCCTGGATGTGGACTAAGAATGGCATGCTTCAGCTTTCCTTTCTCTGAAGTTAAAAATGAAGAACTTCGGATTTAGGATAACTAAGCTATTGGATTAGATAAATAGAAACCAAAAATTCAATCGCGTAAAGATATAAGATACAAACCTGCTGCACTAATTCTTCCAATCTGATGCAATGAATTGGCAATGGCAGATTTGCCAACATTAGGTATTCCAACTAGCATTATCGTTGCGGTCTGACCACAATTATTAGCTTTGATCATTTCCCTAACTCTGGCTTGCAGAAAGTTTAGCAGCTATAAAAACATCGTTAATTAAACAAAGACTTCAGTTCATACGAAATGAATTCAAAATACTGCGTATCTAAATTTTGCTGCAAGATTACGCGTTTCACTAAGGGTTTAAAAAATGCAGAGTATCTGATAAACTTTCTGATGCTCAAACTCACATACTTGTGTAAGCAAATACACCAAGAACATAGTTCCAGAATGTACCTCATTTACACTGTCCTTGTTATGGGCATTGACTCCAAAAGACTTGGAATTTTGCTTAGCAAAATATGTTGCCCACTCCTAAACATTAAACGCGATAACGGGTAAGTTTCTTGAGTACACAATGAAGGGCAAACTATTTATTTAAAGTAAAAAAAGAATATTGCCAGGTCATGGCTACAGAGTCATCATATACATAAATCTCATCATATCAAGCTCAAACATTCTTAGTCCCTGGAAATCAAAAGCTGCATACAATAAATACCTACAAGGAGTTTACCTTTATTACTGATCGATTTGTGAGGTCCACCTTGTTTAAGACAATGATGTGTCTTGAGGAAGATGAAAGATCTTTGGAATTGTGAAATTTCGACGACAGTGGAATCTACAGCCAAAAAGGAGCAAGATTTGAAGCAATTCTGAAGAAGAAAAAAAAAAGAGTAAAAATAGGATATAGCATGCATAGAAATGAAGGAAATTATACATTTATAAAGTCCATTTGTTGTACAAAAGACACATGTCATAAACCATGTACAATCTAAACCTATGATGCACGGACAGTTCTATCTAGTAGTGTGTCATGTATCTGATACGTATGTGACACAAATATGCACCGTATACTTGCGGAGAATTTGTAAATTTTAAAGTGGGATACGTGATTTGGATATGCGTTCTATAACTAAGAATACGCGAAATGAAGAACCATGTTGAAGATCGAGTAGAAACCACCGGATCTTAGTGGAACAAATATTTGGATTAAAAAAATGTAGTTTTACGGTCCGGTGACCCAATGGGAAAAATTCTTGGATTCGCCCTTGCTGTTATGTCTGAGTGGTTGTGGATATGACATTACCAATCAGCCAAACATTGTGTTTACATACAAGTGAAAACCAAGAAATGAGCTTTTCACGTGAAATAGAACAGATAAAAAAGAGGACGTACAGGGCAAAAAAATTGGGAAACACAATGCATTCAAACAGTCATTTCGTCAAACACTTTGTAAGCAATGGGTTATGTGTTCATTTTTTAACGTACCCTTGCATCACGGACTTCGAGAATAAGATCAACCAAAGGAATCCGATCAGCAATGGCGCGAGAAGCAGCAGCCATGTGAGGAGTGTACCACCAACTAGAGCTTTTGTTTCTCGCAACATCTCTAACTGAATTACCTAACTTTTGAATCAAGGTTCTAGTTGCTGCTGCTGAGTTCATGAGACTCAATTAAAGGAGCCCAATTCTTGTGAAATTGTGTGAATGAGTCTAACTATAAATTTGAAGGCAACTTCTATTATCATCACAAACTTGCTTACGATCACTCTCAGACATAACGAGTGTCATAAATTTGCTTCGTATATCATATCATATTTATTGGTACTTTTGCTTCGGCATCACAAAATTACACTTAGCTCACTACATGTCAAAATATTGTCGGGTTGTTGTTGTCGTTGATTCTTCTTGTACATGAAATATGTCACCGCCGGAGATGTTTATCACCATCGCCACTCTTATTGATGTTCCTGTAACGCAAGCGTTGTGAAACAAAGCGCGATGAAGACCGAACAAATTCGAAAGCGAGTGGAGACATCAATAGTGTTTTATATTTTTACCTATAAAAACATCGATTTTCGGATCTCGAAGCGGCTTAACACCCCTTTGTATCTTTGGGTCCGTCCCTGACGCAAGGAACGTCACTGCCAACGATTTCTTCAAAGCCAAAAAAATTATCAGATAGAATTTCACTACCCCGACTCTCGATTCATAGAAAGTATGATTTATTTCATACAAAATAGAGATGTTATTAGTATTTCATGATATTTAAAGTAGCAAAAATAAAGAATTTGTTAAAAATATCTGACGAAAACGAAAGTCCTCTATCATACACTAGTTCAGTTGTTCTATCCAAAAAAAGAAATGTTTCCTTAATCAAAGCATAAAAATGTCAGCAAAATACAAAAATTTCCAATCCCAATCATACAATCATCCATGTCAGATGTCTATATCCGGCCCATTTCGCAGCAAGGCGAACACCGATAGCCAATGCCGCACACACAAGTGGCACCGGCGTTCTCCTAATCACACAAGCATCTCGTTTTTCATCTTCTTCTTCGCCATTAAAATCCGCCTGCTGCTTTTTCCAATGGTGGAAAACCGCCAAACCCAAATACGAAACGATCACTATAATTCTCACCCACGGCTCTCCTACAGCAGCCAACACCGCTGCTACCGGCATTACCGCCGCCACGTAATCTCTCTTCTTTACAAACCGAGCAAAACTGAATATCCCAACCAGTAATATCCAGAAAAACACTTCCAAAATGTAGCTTTTAACAGCAGCAAATCCGATTAATCCGGCAACCGTTAAAAGACCCGGTTGGCTGTTTACAGAATCCGGCACTGTAGCTTCAGAAATTGCAAATATGATTGATGAAAGGATGATAATTGTAGTGAGTTCTGGAATTGGGGCGTACGCGATTATCCACGAGTACCACGCGCGGATGGTGTATAATGTAGTTTCGAGTGCTCTGATCGAAGCGGTAATATAATCGCCGATGAAATAGAAGACGATGGCTAAAAGAAGCTTCGAGATATACGCGAAGAATCGAGCTATGGCTACTGCAGCTTTTTTCCAATTGTAAAGCTCCCATATGACAACTCTCCATGCATACAATGCAAAGGCGGATGCTGCATTACAAAAACAAAAAAAATTGCAAATCCAAGTTAGAATATCCTAATCCAGTATCCAACTTTTAAAAATTACAAAATCGCATTCAAGTGTGTATTCCTAAGTATCTAGTGCATATTGGTGTCGGATACGTATCGCATACAAAACACGCTACCAGCCAAAAGTAGCCATGCATCATAGACGGTTGTCCTCGCATAGTACACTAATTGCAAGATCCACCTAGGCTACTACTAAGTCCAACACCCATCGCCCTCAGGGGCATAGCTCAGTGGGTAAAAGAGCAGGGGTGTGGGAGTTGGGAGTTCGATCCCCAACAACAAAAAAATGTGTATAGACAATGTTTGCAAACTGGACCACTGGGGCATAACCCTCGATTTACATCATCCACGAAGCTCTAGGGACGGGGCAGCAGAGGCAGTTTGAGTTGGGGCTCAACCTTTTCCGTTTCTTTAAAATGACCCATCATCCAATTTTACATATAAAGTAAGCATTTTTTGGCTTCTGAATCAAATACAACTCAACAGAGGCAGGTTATAAGTCAGCCACACAACAGAAATCATCTTTTAGAAGATAGAGAAGAGAACCAAAAGACTGTTGTAACCTTAGCAATTTTGCAACATTTTCTTCCTACTTGATCATTACAAAGCCTTCGGAATTCGCCTATTGTTACCGCAAAGGAACTAATGTTATTCTGGAATTTGTGATAAGAGATTCGGACAGACACCGATGTAGTCATAAAATTAACCTCCAAGTACCAAAAAGTCACACCACATTTCTTGCTCCTCCCCTAAATAACCCTCTATGAAACCTTGGCAATGGAGAGAAGGACACACTCGGGTCAGTAAATAGAATTTGAGCAAGGGAAGTTGATATAACCACATAATTAATGAATGGGCGGTCTTGAGTAGCACCACACCGAAATCAATCAACCCACGGAAAGTCGATTTTCATCCGCTCGAGTGTGACAATCAGCTCTAAAACGGACTGTCAAAATCTCGGTTATCATTGTGGTGCAATAGCAGTAAATTCGGTGGTGCCACTATATACACCCTTACTCAATTAAATTCATATAGACACTAGTTAAAGGCACCTGCACCACAACGAATCTATCATGCCACCACACTTCGGGCTAGGTTCCATTGTACAAACTACAAAGGTCAAAAATGGACATTCGATCTGTGCAAAATCGAATGTTGAGGTTAGATTCGACTTTCAAGAGGTTACCAAGTGCCATTCATAAAAGGATTACCTAAGTAACACCAAGAATTCACTTAAAAAAACTGGAAGGGCATCATGACTAATGATTTTGAATACCTCTAATGATTCTAACACAACAAAAGAAGAAACACATTACCCATAATAATGAAAAGATGCACACTTGAACAAGTAAAGTAGTACAATACCTACAAACCAAGGCCATCTAATAGGCTTTTCAGGTACTTCTTTTGTCAATGGCCGGAATCTATCAGGCATAGTGCTTCGCCCACGAGCTTCCTCTTCAGCTTTATCTAAACCATTCTCTTTTTGCTCAAATTCATCCTTCCCAGCTTTCAATAAACCACCAAGATTAAATCTTTTACCATTAAATGAAACTTTAAAGTGATTATCTAAAAACCCAGATAAATTATGAGCTCTCTTTAGCTTAATTGGATTGGTTCTGAGCCGAATTTGGATGGGTTGAGCCTGAGGTACTGAGTGGAAAAGAGAGTTTTGTGGTTTATGAAATGAATGATGGGCAGAAAATAAAGATGAAAGAGTAATGGACATTGTTTCAGGAGAAGAGGCTGCGAATTGGTGGAGGAGATAACCCAAGTGCGGCGGCGGTTAGGGAGGAGGAAGGCGGCGTGGTCCGCCCATAAGGAGCAAATGGAACGGTGGTGAGGATTGTGAATCCTAGTGATTCGACAAGTGTAGCTTAGGCGGAGACTATCATATGTGAATCAAATCGAATCGAGTCAAATAGCTCATATTTGTATTTTTGCACATTTAACACATGAATGACCTAATAAACGAGCTGATTCTTTTCAAGCTTAGCCCGTTGAATTTAGAGTTCGAGACCAGCTCATTTTTGTTGGATCAAACCAAACTGAATATCTTATAACGTATTTGTGCTCGTTTAGCGCTTGAAAGACATCGAGCTGGAACTTTTTTTCTGCTTGGCTCGTTTAATTTCCTGCTCTTTTACATCGAACAAACGAGCCTTTTTGTGCGTGACAGTTTTTTTTAATTTTTATTTTTATTTATTTATTTATTTATTTATTATTTTTTTTTTTCAAGTTTTGATTCATTTACATATCTTCAAGATTGACTCATTTATGATAAAAAAAAGAAGAAGATTGACACATTTATTTAGTTAAGTATAAGTTAGAAAGATATTGAGTACGTATATTTTCTCGTGAACTTAAACGAACATCCGTAATCATATGTGTCGTGTTTGTTTGTTTACGGTTCGAGTGTAATATCCCGAATTTTGGAAAATGATAGACGTGTCAATTTGTAAAGTTCGGTATATTATGTTTATTTAATTTATGAATTAAAGTATTTATATATATATTTCGAAAATAGGTTGGTAATGAAATAAAGGTGTTTTGGGGATTTATTGGTAATTAAAAGGAATTGATGGATTTAATTAGAAATTAGTGTGGAAGTTAATTTTGGCAATAACTTCCCACTAATAGAGAAGTTGTCAGAATCCCAAAAAGGTGCTGAGCATTGTTCGACTCTGAGAAAGGAGAGAAAATAGAAAAGAAAAGGAAAAGAAGACTTCTTCCAAATTCTCACAAGTCTGTGATCGGTTTCAGAAAGAATTGAAGAATCGGAATAAGCGGGAAGAGATGATCGTTTTAATGCTAAAAGTACAGAGTTTTGAAAGGTAATGGTTTTAGCCCTAATCTGTGGTTTTGTCAAGGATTGATCTATCTTCAAGGCTTTGGTTGGCTTGATTCGTAGTTCTTGTAGTTTAGAAACTTTTGATCATCAATTAATCTAAGTTTAATTTTGATCAAATAGGTTTTGGTTGAAGTTTGAGGAAGTGTTGCAGGTATTGTCTTGGAGTTTTGTTTTGATCAAGTAAGAGGCTCTTCCTAATGTTTAATTAAGGTTTTATGGTGTTAAAGTTGTGTTTTGGGTATGATTTGTGGTTAGAAATCATGCTAGTTGTTGTTGTTGTAATACGACGTGTTATAGCATGTTTAGAACCTGTTTTGATGCCTTTTGGATGTATATGTTGATGTTAAACTTGGTAGGGTTTGAGTAGAAATCGATAGAGTGCAGAAAATTGTGTTTTGTGCAGTTTTGCCTAGTTTTGGCGCCCACCTGACCTCTGATGCATTTTTGGCGCACGCCAAAGGTGTTGGCGCCCCCCCAACACTGTTTAAATGTTGTTTTGAGTGTTTTAAGCTACGAGATGAGTTCCAATTGTTATCTCTTGATCTAATAACAATGAACATGAACAAGCCTGGATTAAGCTTCTGATGCGTTTAGTTCCGGCACCGGATGTACTCTTCCATAGAGTTGAAGTTCGGGACTGTCGGAAGAGTATGAATGGCTTGTGCTTTGTGGAATTAGTATTCCTCAATGTCTGTGTATATGCTAGGCCTTGTCCGTGTCTAGTGGTCTAGGAAAGAGAGTATTAGAGGTGAGGGAGCTTACTTGAAAATGCTTAGGTGGCTAGTTAACAATTAATAATAAACATATTTGTGTAGTAAAAAGATTAAACATCAATCCATTATTGGTAAGGCACAAGTCTTTATCGCGATGTGTGGGCGTTCAGATAAAGTGGATAACTTCGTGAGTCTTTAGACCCAACGTACGGAGGAACACCACCCCGAAAGTCCGAGACCCTACATACGGAGGGACTCCGCCGAGCGTGTACACTATCGGGCTTTCCCCCGTGGATATTGGTGTGATCCGTCAATATGTTGCACCCTGATACTTCATGGTGAGTAGCACCATGCGTAGTGCCCCTGAATGATAATGTAACAAAGATAAGCTAAGCTAGAAACCAATAGTCACAACATGTTGATGAGCATGAAGTGAACCCTAGAGTTGAGTCGGTCTCTTAAAGATAACTTAATAATAACTAATGAACCTTTCATTGTAAACTCTAATTATACATTAGCTTATTCTTCTTGCTAAGTACTTTGTACTTACCTCAATTGCATGTTTTGTTGTATGCTTTTGGGGTGAGAAGACGGACAGGTTGATCTTAAGCTCGTTGAGGAGTTTGATGATGATATGTGATGGAGATGCTCGGGGATGTTTCCTTGTTGTTTTAGTTTATAAACATTGTAATAGATTATGTTGTATCTTATCTTTAAAGAATATGTTGTACTTTTGTTTTCATGTTGTAAGACAAGTTTGTAAGTTCTTTCTTTGAGATTTCATATGTTGTAAGTTTCTTTTCGTTGTTGTAAGGATAACCTTCTATCTCTAGCCGGTTTGTATCTATTCTCAGTAGCTTTTATGAGGTTTTTCTGAGTCTTTTTAGCTTTCGTTTGCTAAACTCGATACAACATAGTAGTGGCTTACGTATAATATTGAATTTATTTAATATTATACGTGCCGACCGTTTTTTTTCAGGATAAGGGCTCGATATCCAGGAACGGGGCGTTACAGTTGGTATCAGAGCGAAGCTTCCTTTAGGCTTCTTTTCCTTAAGATAAGATTTCTTTAGATCACTTAGTAACATTCTGATCTTCCTTGATCTTTCAGAATGGTAGAAACCCACAGAGGCGTTTTCAGAGGTGAGAGTTCAAGAGTTGGGCAAGAGGGTGGTCAGAATCAGAATCAGAACGAGATGCTTCACCAGCAACAACCTCAACCTCAAGTTAATCAAGAGATACCTCGGAATGATGGACTACCTGATGATGAACCTTTGCGAGTCACCGTAGTAGGTGATATACCCTCGGTGTACGTACCTCCAGTGACGAATGTGTATCCTCCACTGCCACCGGTAAGCCACCCACCTTCTCCGGTTATCCCTCCTTATCAACAGGCTTTTTATCCTCCACCTGCGAGTTATCCACCTCAACCTACCATGCCTCCGTCACCAAGAGCTGACCATCACTACGGTTTTGATTATCCACCTTATGGACTCCACCAACCATACCACATCTCACCTCAACACCAAGGATACTACTCTTACCACCAAGTACCACCAGTGACTCAACCTCAATAGCCCTATCCACCTCCATAGCCACTTCAAGCACCCTTTGGATACCTACCAGTTTACCTGCCGGTTTACCCACCAGTTGCTCAAGCGGTAAGACCTCCAGTGGCACCACCAGTTCAAGATCAGTTTCCAACAGTTGATTGGTATACAAAGTTGAAGAGAAACAGGGTTCAAGACTTCTCCGGTAATGTGGAACCGGGTAAGGAAGAATTATGGATAAGGAGCTTTGAGAAGGCGTGTAGGAATGTGAATGTACCCGAAACAGAGATGGCACAGTTGGTAGTAGGTTTCCTCCTTGGGGCAGCGGAAAGTTGGATAGATGCGTTTGAGAGCATCAACGGTAAGGTCACGGATTGGGAAGCATTTAAGAAGTTGTTCTACATCGAATACTTTCCACCTGCGGTATAGGCAAATAAAGCGAATCAGATTTGAAACTCCAGCAAAGTGTAAATATGACGGTTTCATAATACATCAACCGGTTCAATGAGTTGGGTCAGTTCTACCCCGATATTTTGAGTGTTGAAGAAAAGAAGATGGCTTTGTTCAAGAACGGTTTGTCTTGGGAAATACAAGCACGGATGTTGGGATTCACAACAAGGACCATGGAGGAGTTGCTGAACAAGGCTTTGGAAGTTGAGACATTTAAGAACAAACCCTCAATCGTCATTGGAGTAAAAAGACCTTTTGAAGACAGCTTTTTAGAATATCGGGAAGCACCTCAGCAACAAGATGATAAAAGGAATGTCGCACCACTTGCAGCCAAGTCAATAGTTGATGTACCGGTTTGCGCAAAGTGCAAAAAGAATCACTCCGGGGAATGTCGGGCAGATTCAAATGGATGTTACCTTTGCGGTGAGACGGGACACTTTTCAAAAGCTTGCCCTGTAAGGAATGCTAGAAGGAATCAAGGGAACAACCAAGGAAGAGCAAGTCGACCAACAAGAGTTTTTGCTTTGGATGCTACCGTACCATGTATCTTTTAGTTTGTTTGTTTTCTTAAAAGTATTCTTATGACATGAACTGAATTCACGTTGTAATTATATTTAAGTAAAGGAACTAACTTTAGATACATTATTAATGGACAAATTAGCTATGTCAGCTTTGTTTAATACAAGATGTCAAAGCTTTTGTGTTAAGTAAGATAGCTAAGAAGTTAAGCCTACCCTTCAACCTTTAGGAAACATTTCGGACACCATCCGGGTAAGTGTGTATAAAGGGCTGTTTGTTGATTAGGAGCTTGGTTAATGTGGTTTCAGAAGTTCAAGAAGTGGTTGGTCAGTTTTGGCTAAGTGTACATAGGTTGGTTCAGTTTTGGGAATCCGTAAAGTTTGGTTCTTTGAATATCAACATCAGAGTTGTTGTTTGTGATCCAAGTGTAAACAAGTGAAGCTTCGGTTTTGGTTCGTTTAAGGAAAAGTGTGAAGAGGAAGATCTACAGTTTGAGCATGTTCAAGTTTCGAGGACGAAACTCCACTTAAAGGGGGAGGAATGTAATATCCCGAACTTTGGGAAAAGACAGACGTGTCAATTTGTAAAGTTCGGTATATTATGTTTATTTAATTTATGGATTAAAGTATTTATATATATTTATATATATATTTCGAAAATAGGTTGTTAATGAAAATAAATGTGTTTTGGGGATTTATAGGTAATTAAAAGGAATTGATAGATTTAATTAGAAATTAGTGTGGAAGTTAATTTTGGCAATAATTTCCCACTAATAGAGAAGTTGTCAGAATCCCAAAAGGTGTTGAGCATTGTTCAACTCTGAGAAAGGAGAGAAAATAGAAAAGAAAAGGAAAAGAAGACTTCTTCCAAATTCTTACAAGTCTGTGATCGGTTTTCAAAAATAATTGAAGAATCGGAATCAGCAGGAAGAGAGGATCGTTTTAATACTAAAAGTGCAGAGTTTTGAAAGGTAATGGTTTTAGCCCTAATCTGTGGTTTTGTCAAGGATTGATCTATCTTCAAGGATTTGGTTGGCTTGATTCGTAGTTCTTGTAGTTTAGAAGCTTTTGATCATCAATTAATCTAAGTTTAATTGTGATCAAATAGGTTTTGGTTGAAGTTTGAGGAAGTGCTGCAGGTTTTGTCTTGGAGTTTTGCTTTGATAAAGTAAGAGGCTCTTCCTAATGTTTAATTAAGGTTTTATGGTGTTAAGGTTGTGTTTTGGGTATGATTTGTGGTTAGAAATCATGCTAGTTGTTGTTGTTGTAATACGACGTGTTATAGCATGTTTAGAACATGTTTTGATGCCTTTTGGATGTATATGTTGATGTTAAACTTGGTCGGGTTTGAGTAGAAATCGATAGAGTGCAGAAAATTGTGTTTTGTGCAGTTTTGCCCAGTTTTGGCGCCCCGACATTTCGAGAGTCTCGTGAAGAAGTTATTTTGGCGCTTCAAAGGCTTTGGCGGCCCTCAAACTTGAACAGAGAGTTTAGAAGAGTCTCTGATGCATTTTTGGCGCACGCCAAAGGTGTTGGCGCCCCCAACACTGTTTAAATGTTGTTTTGAGTGTTTTAAGCTACGAGATGAGTTCTAATTGTTATCTCTTGATCTAATAACAATAAATGAACATGAACAAGTCTTGATTAATCTTCTGATTCGTTTAGTTCCGGCACCGGATGTACTCTTCCATAGAGTTGAAGTTCGGGATCGTCGGAAGGGTATGCATGGCTTATGCTTTATGGAATTAGTATTCCTCAATGTCTGTGTATGTGCTAGGCCTTGTCCGTGTCTAGTGGTCTAGGAAAGAGAGTATTAGAGGTGAGGAAGCTTACTTGAAAATGCTTAGGTGGCTAGTTAACAATTAATAATAAACATATTTGTGTAGTAAAAAGATTAAACATCAATGCATTCTTGGTAAGGCACAAGTCTATATCGCGATGTATGGGCGTTCAGATAAAGTGGATAACTTCATGAGTCTTTAGACCCAACGTACAGAGGAACACCAGCCTGTAAGTCCGAGACCCTGCGTACGGAGGGACTCCGCCGAGCGTGTACTCTATCGGGCTTTACCCCGTGGATATTGGTGTGATCCTTCATTATGTTGCACACAGATACTTCATGGTGAGTAGCACCATGCGTAGTGACCCTGAATGATGATGTAACAAAGATAAGCTAAGCTAGAAACCAATAGTCACAACATGTTGATGAGCATGAAGTGAACCCTAGAATTGAGTCGGTCTCTTAAGGATAACTTAAAAATAACTAATGAACCTTTCGTTGTAAACTCTAATTATACATTAGCTTCTTCTTCTTGCTAAGTACTTTGTACTTATCTCAATTGCATGTTTTGTTGTATGCTTTTGGGGTGAGAAGACGGACAGGTTGATCTTAAGCTCGTTGAGGAGTTTGATGATGATATGTGATGGAGATGCTCAGGGATGTTTCCTTGTTGTTTTAGTTTATAAACATTGTACTAGATTATGTTGTATATTATCTTTAAAGAATATGTAGTACTTTTGTTTTCATGTTGTAAGACAAGTTTGTAAGTCCTTTATTTGAGATTTCATATGTTGTAAGTTTCTTTTCGTTGTTTTAAGGATAACCTTCTATCTCTAGTCGGTTTGAATCTATTCTTAGTTGATTTTATAAGGTTTTTCCATGTCTTTTTAGCTTCCGTTTGCTAAACTCGATACGACATAGTAGAAGTTTACGTATAATATTAAATTTATTTAATATTATACGTTCCGAACGTTTCTTTTCCAGATAAGGGCTTGGTATCCGGGAACATGGCGTTACATCGAGTTTAACAAACTATTTGATTTTGACTTGTTTATTTAAACAAACACGAGCTTATACGAATCGAAATAAAGTTTTGCTCGCGAGGCGAGCTTTATTGTACTTAATGATTTACCAACTAGAGCTGGCTGATGATACAATGCAGGCTCCCTCAGCAAGCCATGTTTATTAAATGCATCACATTTCAAGCCAGGCACGACTTTACAGAGGTCGAAAATGGACATTCGACCCTTTGTAAAGTCGAATGTTGAGTTAAGATTCGATTTTCAAGAATTCGAATGTCAATATAATGGCCCAAAAAGCATATTCCTTGTGATGCCTTTAAGTACCGTAAAAAAAAAAAAAAAAAAAAAAAAAAAAAAATCAAGATTCAACTCAAAGTGGATGCTTCAAAAAACAATACTCATATTTTTTTCCAATTGTTTCATCATACACATTTTCATCATCATAATAAATGCTACAATAATCAAAGGTTTTATGTCTTTTGATTGATTACAACAAGAAGTTGTTATTATTGAAGCTTGTTTAAACTGGTAAAACTATGTGATCTTTTGGAGTACTCTTTTATCAATTTAGAGAAAAATGAATCCTCTCTTTCCAGTAGCTTTGCTGGTGTATCATACTCTGCTATTCTTCCTGTTTTTCATTTATTAAACACATTCAAAATTCAGTTATAATAACAAAAACAAAAAAGAAATAAGAAAAAAAGGGGAAATTCTGATGCAGAGTCACACGTAAAAGCACGCGTAGTTTAGTTGAGTATAGTTTTCTTACCATCGCTTAGGACAAGGACGTAGTTGCTATCGATAACCGTGTGGATTCGATGAGCAATCGTAACAACCGTTCGATCTTTAAATTCTTCGGTTATGATCTTCGTCAGAAGATCCCATCGATCGCGCAGAATCAACGGATGCCGTTGCTTCGTCAAGAACGAGGATTCTACTTTTCTTTAATAATGCTCTTCCTAAGCAGAATAATTGCCTTTGTCCTACACTCCAGTTTTCTCCATTTTCCACAACTATATATAAAGCCCATCAAATCAATAACAAATCTTTAATGTGTTTATTTACGGCACCACAACAAACTTACTGTAGCACTACACGAAAACGCTCGGCTTTTAAAAAGTCGAGTATACCCTCACAATAAATCAATCAATGTACCTGAAGTTTCTAGCTTCTCCGGTTTTCGGGCCACAATATCACCACCCTGACGACCAGCGCGCCGTCAATTGAGTATGTATATTTCCCCGTGAACTTAAACGAGCGTCCGTAATCATGTGTCGTGTTTGTTTGTTTACAGTTCAGAGTTTAACAAACTACTTGATTTTGAATCGTTTATTTAAACAAACACGAGCTTATACAAATCGAAATAAAGTTTTGCTCGCGAGGCGAGCTTTATCGTAATTAATGATTTACCAACTAGAGCTGGTTGATGGATACAATGCAGGCTCCCTCAGCAAGCCATGTTTATTAAAGGCATCACATTTCAAGCCAGGTACGACTTTACAGAGGTCGAAAATTGACATTCGACCCTCTGTAAAGTTGAATGTTGAGTTAAGATTTGACTTTCAAGAAGTCGAATGTCAATATAATGGCCCAAAAAGCTGATTCGACCGGTAAAAAAAAACAAGATTCAACTCAAAGTGGATGCTTCAAAAAACAGTACTCATCTTTTTGTCCAATTGTTCATCATACACATTTTCATCATCATAACAAATGCTACTATAATCAAAGGTTTTTTTGGTCTTTTGATTAAAACAAGAAGTTATTATTATTGAAGCTTGTTTAAAGAGGTAAAACTATGTGATCTTTTGGAGTACTCTTTTATCAATTTAGAGAAAAATGAATCCTCTCTTTCCAGTTGCTTTGCTGGTGTATCATACTCTGCTATTCTTCCTGTGTTTCATTTATCAAACACATTCAAAATTCAGCTATAATAACAAAAACAAAAAAAAGAATCAAAACGGGAAATTCTGATGCAGAGACGCATGTAAAAGCACGCGTAGTTTAGTTGTGTATAGTTTTTCTTACCATCGCTTAGGACAAGGACGTAGTCGCTATCGATAACCGTGTGGATTCGATGAGCAATCGTAACAACCGTCCGATCTCTAAATTCTTCGGTTATGATCTTCTGTAAGATCCCATCAGTCGCAGAATCAACGGATGCCGTTGCTTCGTCAAGAACGAGGATTCTACTTTTCTTTAATAATGCTCTTCCTAAGCAGAATAATTGCCTTTGTCCTACACTCCAGTTTTCTCCATTTTCCACAACTATATATAAATCCCATCAAATCAAAAACAAATCTTTAATTCGTTTATTTACGGCACCACAACAAACTTACTGTAGCACTACACGAAAACGCTCGACTTTCAAAAAGTCGAGTATACACTCACAATAAATCAATTTACCTGCAGTTTCTAGCTTCTCCGGTTTTCGGGCCACGATATCCCCTAACTGTGATTTCTTCAAAGCCTGTTTGATATAAAGGGTATTTTAGACATTTATCACTTTCTTAATCTGCGTAAAAAAAAAAAAACCCGTAAAAACAAACAGAAAATCGAGGGACAGAAAGGTAATAATAATATATATATACCTCCCATATTTCATTATCAGAATGCTGTTCCAAAGGATCAAGGTTGAGTCTAACAGTACCCTCAAACATTGTAGGATCTTGAGGAATGATACTAAGCCTTGATCTCAAATCATGAAGACCGATTTTCGTAATATCGACATTATCGATTACGATGTTTCCGTAGCTCGGCTCAACGATTCGAAAGAGCGCTTGTATCAACGTCGACTTACCGCTTCCTGTTCTTCCTACAACACCGACTTTCTTTCTTCCAGGGAATGTGCAGGTTATACTTTTCAATACCGATGGCAAGTGTTCTGCATATCGAATCTGCAAATCGCATGATATCACGTAATCAATTTGGTCAGAAAAGTGTACTGTGTGAAAAGACGCTCGGCTTTTACCTGCAAATTCGTGAAACTGATGGTGCCGGTGTTAGGCCAATCATGCGGCGGTCTGCTATTTTCAATAACCAAAGGTGATTCACTTGCAAGATTTGAATACTGAAGAACTCTCTCAACAGATATCATCTTTTGTTCAGCATTACATATATTCCATATAACTGATGCTTGCAATACATTCAGATTGATCCCATATGTCACTGCCAAACCAGCAATTAATACCTACAAATTTGCAATACAGAGATAAAACATGGATTTTAATTCCGATACTAACACAACAAATACCACGACATGGCGTGGCAGTGGGACCCACTAAAATGCCACAACACGTATCTCAAAGCATCGTGGGGGCGTAACAAAGGCCCCGTGTTTCTTGCTATGTTTTGTGTCACTCCCTTAATATCTTGCTCTGGTTTGCAAGCCCTAGGCTTAATTGAACAACAAATGAAATATCTAGTATATTCGCATGATATTTATTTTCCCTTCTTCTTTCTAGGTATATTGTTTGGATTAATCGAGTTTTGTATCAAACAAAAATAACACGTCCTCAGTAAAAATTTTCACTCGGTCGTGCTAAAAAACCCGTCCTAAAATTGTTTTGTTTTGTTTTTTTTTTCTTGTTATTTTACAATTAAAAAACATCGCTTTCTTCACGGCAGAAATTATTTGGTGAAAAAGCTTCGACCCGGCAGCAATGGTGGCAAGGGAGCTGCATCTTCTTGATAACACGTCTTGAGCAATTTTCACACATTCGGACTAAATATTACGGCTGTCGTTTTTTTAATGTATATAACAAAACACAGTAAATATCACGACATTGAACGTCAGGTCTCAAAAGTTTCGACCTGGGATTTTAATGGCAGAAAATTATAGACAAATTACTCCTTCATCCTCCCTCCCACTTCTTCCCCTTATATGTAAATTAACGACATAATCCCTCCACCAGCTGAATCTTCTTTCCGCAATATTTCGAACTAATGGTTTGGGGAAATAAATTGACATTGGATTGGGGGAAATGCTGTAAACGGATACTTTGTTGATGAAGGAGACAAGTACGGAGGGATTAATATGTAAATTGACATGAAGGGAATCAAGAAGATGCAAAAAAAAAAAAAAAAAAAAAAAAAAAAAAAAACGGGAATTTTTAGCCCGTCAGAAGTGAAAAATTTGGTGGGACGTGTTATTTTAATCCGATCTCAATGAAACATAACCCGCCTCACGACAATATATCCCGTCCGAATGCCAAATCGCCGTCCTACTGAAAGTATTTTGATAGGGTTATCCTTGTAAGAATTAAAAATAGGGGTATATAAAACAAACTATTTTTATACAAATGTATATATTTTGAAATTTCCTCAATTTTTAAAGGTATATCAAATGAAGGAGATTGATTAATTAATGTCACACCCACACAGATCTGTTTAGATCGATCCGTCATCTATTTATTCCTCCAATTTGTCAAGTTGAGATATCACAATTAATCATTTTCCAAAACTATTACACCTACATGTTTTTTTCTCCAATTAATTCCATAGGGGGAGATGAGTAATGATAGAGCCACAACGAATATTACACAACGGGTGACAAAACGTGATCTCTTACCCTTGATTTTACAAGTGTTAATTGATTGTGATGTAGACTCATCAAAATCAAGGATGAAATATCACGTTGTGTCACCCGTTGTGTAATTTTTGGTTGTGTCTCCGAGGAGGAGATACCCCTATATCTATCTGGTGGTTGGGAGAAGGATGAAACAACACGTGGATTAGTTCCATTGGCTAAGAGAATATCTGTATATCCAATAGGGGTGTTCATTTTTTTTAAAACCGACCAAACAAAAAAAAAACCAAAACCGCTTTAAATGGTTTTAAAATCAGAAACCGAACCGACACAAAACCTAACCGGACCGACTCTAATTGGTTTTGGTTTTGGTTTTAACTAATGAAACCGAAGAACCGAACCGAATCGATAGCCATAACAATACATATTTCCATTTTTTTTGAACGACATATTTCTACTTTTAATAAAAAAAAAATGCATTTCAATGCTTTAATAAAAATTACGGTTGAAAAGACGTCCAAAATAATAATACTTCAACAATATTGGGCAAAAAAATATCCATCACAATTTTTTTATATGTGTTATATTTACATCTTTTGAAAACATAAAATCCTTTATCATTTCTTATTGTTTTCTCCTCCCATAGCTTATTTGTCTGGAAAACTTCGTCAGCATGTCTATACTATGAAAAATATGGATATGATGATTGAACAAATTTTGATTGAATAAGTATATAGTAGTTGCTAGATGGTATTCATTTCCCTATGCTTTATTCTTTATGAATTCTTTTGTTTAATATTCTTTATTTTTGGTAGATTTTGATTGAATAAGTAATTAGTAGTTGCTAGATGGTATTCCTATCCGTGACTTTATTTTTTATAAATTCAAATGTCTAATATTCTTTATTTTTGGAGGATTTTATACGAACTTGTTAATTTGGACACAAAATTAAGAAGAAAAGCATGTGGTTTGTAAAGCTATTGCCCTTAGCACTAAGGAGAATTATTAGTACTCATTTTGATGACATAGGAAAAACAGCATCTTTCTTTTTTACTTCTTCTTTATTCTTTCATTTACTTTCGGTGGGGGGAAATTGCACTAATGGTGTTGTTTTAAGCTTTTTTTTAGCATGTCATGTCAGCACAGAACCATTCTTGGCAAACAGTTCAATTATTTAAACCCCACCAATCCTTTGCATTATTGCATACTACAAACAACAACAACATTCTTGCAGTTTGCTTCTCATTATTATTCTTAAGGTTAATCTCAATAGGATTATATAGGTGGTGGTGGATCATCTGTGGGCTGTGGCTACAAACTCCATTGTTACAATCTCTGCTACCCTTTCTCCTAATTAAGGGACCTCTGCTCCGTTCTTCCCATGCTGTTGGTATGATTCGATCTTCTGTATCATATTTCCGAGTATTGTTAGTTATTGTCGCAATTAAATTCTCATCACAATCAAAAGAAGGTGACAAAACACACCTTTAAACCATCAATCATGGTGGTGTTAATGGTGTAAGACCTCCTTTTGATTATCGTCTCGTGTATATACATTTGATTGTGTAAAGTAGTTATATACCCATGATATGATACACACACCCTAGTAGTATAGTACTAGTAGTTAGTTAGTTCTTAATCATTTCTAGTTCTAGGGACCTCTGCTCTGCTCCCTCCAGGTCCAGGTCCAGGTCCGTGCAGGGCTTCAAAGTTCAAACACCCTTGATCATGGTAAAATATATACTTATATTAATCAATAGTCTTAATTACAATGTAATCAATGGTATAAAGTGTTGATTTGTGTTGTCTTTTTAACATAGCAATTGGTATTCTTGCATATGTGATTCGATACAACATTTTAGGGTTGCTAATTACCCGGGGTTTCAGAGGTTCGTTTATAGCTAATTAAGGATTGAGGAACTAATTATCATTTAGGCATCTTAATTATTAATGTTTTTTTAATTAATTATTTGCATAAATTTTCCTGCTTTTATTTCCTAACAAACAAAGTTTAGACAACATTTTATTTCAAGCTTTAGTACCTACAAGTTGATCTACTAGTGTATGTATCTTCAAGTAAAAAAAAATGGTCTTCTTTTAAATGGCATCTGAAATTGTATTCCCAGAAATTAGTACTGCACTAGTTGATTTTTTTTTTCTTTTAAATTCAGGATTAGTTGCTGAGATTTATTAACAAGTAGTTGCTGAGATTATTGACAACTAGCAGTTCGGCAATGGAGGAAGAAAGGATGACTCCCAGATACTTCCAACTGATTCTAAAAGAGCTCTCAGCATTGGAGTATGCCTCCCGGATACTTCCAACTTCCAATCAAGTCGACTTGCTAAAAAAGGACGTCAGAATCCTGGAAATGTTTTGTATGTGCCTTGAAACATGGAAGTATTCCAGTATTGATGAAGAAAATAAAGAAATCATGGAAAGACTGAAATGTTTTGTATGTGCCTTGATCACTTCTCTTAAATTGATATGGCCGGAAGACTTCACATTAATATTGTCTATTCTACACGAACGAATTTGGGAAACAGGGAAAACTGCTCCCATCGATTTGGTAATGTTTGAATTGACAGGGAAAATTCTGCAGAGTAAACAACAAGTTGAAGGTTGGTGTCGAAATATTATACATTCCTCCTCGATGATGATGATGCAACATAAGTCTTCAGGATTTCGGCAGATGTCAGACTTTGTTAACAAGATTGATGAGAATGTGTCAAATCTGAAAACTCTTTACATCCAAAAAGCTGGCAAATCTGTTCCATCGGATGAGCCAATTAATATTTTGGGAATCAAGATAGTATTTCTGAAAAGAACATTGAAAAAAGGTAATATACATTGCCCAGATGGGAAGGAAAACCTTCGATTTATGAATTTTGCTGGTAATTATTCCAACAGTGTAGCATTGTTAACATGTTTGTATTGGGCAAAAGAAGACAATGATCATGAAATGAACATCGTCCTCTTTGATATGTTGCACAAGTTCATACCTTACGCATACGATATTGCGCAATTGTGCGTTGGCATCTTAAAGTCCGACGATGTGCGGCCGGTGTCTGATTATTTTATTCTCGGTGAAGCCGTTGAAAGCTTTGTTGATTTTTTCTTTGACCACCTGGCTATTGTTATGAAGGATGATTTTCTATTTCTTCGGGATCGTCTAATATTTCTTTTCACATTTCTCACCGATCCTATATGTGAGGATGTTGAAGAAGAGGAAGGAGATTCAATCCGCACTCAAATTTATGCTATTTTGCATGAGGACATGTATCTCCTTCTGTCTTTTGAGGAGATGAACAAGGATTTCTCTAACAAAAAGGCGCTTTTCAGTGCTTGTATGATCAGGGTTGATATAGTAATTGCTAACATCAGGCAACTTTACTGCGGATCATCAGGCTCTCAGATCACACTCGAAGTGGAGAAAATGGAATACAACTATTTTGTTTCTCTTCATAGAGAGCTCTCTTTTCTTGAGGAGGATGACGAGGAGGATGATATGGAGCAAGTGCAGTTATACGAAATGGAGCAACTGCAGTTATACGAAATGGAGCTTAGATTCCTAAGGATGTTCTTTCTATGGTTAGCCACATGGGATGATACCGATGAAGAAATCAAGCTAAAATTGAGCTCTGTGATCACTTCATTTCAAGGGATATGGGGAAAAAATGAAGAAGAAGAGGGACTTCTTGCTCACCGCCTTCATGCGATACGTTCAAGTTCAAGATGGATCGAAGACACAGATTGGGATCCAATTAAATTTGAATTAAAAGGAAAAATTCAGCAGTCGAAGCTAGAAACTGAAGCATGGAGGTGCGTAGATCTGTTTCATTTGACATTTGGATACAAAACGTCCACAAGTTATAACATCCTCAAGTTTATGGATTCTATCCTCGACAATTTAAATGATCTTGTCAGCTACAAAGCTAGTGAAATCATTCCGTTCAAGAAGCAGATTGAAACCTTGGAAGAGAAGCTAATATTTTTGAAGAATCTTTTGAAACTCGCCGTGAATTGCAAATATTGTCAAGACTTGGGAGAATTAGAAATATTTGTTCAAGCCTTTGCTGGTGATGCTGCACGGTTGGCATTTCTTTATTGGACACAAGACGCAAATGCCGAAAATGCATCTGATGAAACAAATTCTATCTTTTATCATTTGCTGCAAAATATCAAACCATCCACGCTTAATGTTGCCGGATTGTACTTTGGAACCCTTATGGCCATATATGCGCATCCATCTGATTCTCATATGTTCGGACAAACTGCTTTTAGCTTTGTCGAATTTTTTCTTGAGGACCTAGCGACTCACTTGAAGGATGATGATTTTCAAATTCTTCAAGACAACATCATATGTCTTTTGACATTTCTCAACGATCCTCACAATCAAAATGCAGAGGAATCGATTTGCAAACTTAATTGATGTTCTTTTTCGGGAGGGTTTGTATGGCCTAATACCATTTGATGATATGGAAGAGGGTTTCACCAAGAAAAAATTGCGTCTTAGTGATTTTATGATGACAATCGAAGCTATCAATGCTGATATTAGATGCATTTACGGTAAATTCCCAGATTCATCTCTGTATAATTTCCCAAAGGTTATTTCTCCACAATTTCTTGACTTTCTCTTGAAAAATCTTAAAAGCCTGAAGGATAGGATGAATAGTGACCGTAAGTATGTATCTTTTGCGAAATACAAGATCATAAAAATTGAGGAGGAACTAGCTTCTCTCTATCCTTTTTTCATTCATATTTTCGATTTACAAAGTGAACAAAACGATACATGGTTAGAAGTTGTCAATGTTTTACATCTGACGGAACATGTCATCATGACATGCATTAGTTCGTTGTTCGTCTTTGATCATCCATTCTGGTATCATATGGCCTATCTTTCGAAAGTCTTTGATGAAATTAAGGCGGTTAAGGCAAAGCTTGAGATGATCAAATCAGATAACATCATAAACAAAGCAAGGTGCCTCTCTGGTTCAGTCGGTTTCATTAGTGAAGTCGTAGAACAACGTCGACCTTTCGAAATCAATGAATTTGTTGTGGGTTTTGAGGATGAGAAAGAAAAAATTATTGACTTGCTTACAAGGGGACCTATGTCACTTGACATTGTTTCAATTGTTGGCATGGGTGGATTAGGAAGACCACTTTAGCCAAAAAGGTTTTGGTTCCTCATCGGTGAAATGTCATTTTAACGTATTCGCTTTTGCTCTGTTTGGTAGATCATAATACTGGATAATGTTACATGACATTATATGCCGTGTGGGCGGGTTGACGACATAAGGCGTGGCATGACTAATGATGACTTGGCCCACCAACTATGGAAATGTTTGAGTGGTCGATGTATCTAGTAGTCTTGGACGATATATGGGATGTAAGTGCATGGGAATGCGTAAAAGCTCATTCCCCGATAACCGAAATGGAAGTAGAGTTATGTTTCACGACCGATCCCGTGATGTTGCGGACAAATGCAAAATCAATTGTAGCCCCACATCGCCTACGTTTTCTGAATGAGGTTGAAAGTTGGGAATTATTAGAAAAGAAAGTGTTCCGTGATGACATTTCACCACCATATCTCCATGAGATTGGAAAGCAGATTGCTAAAAACTGCAAAGGCCTTGCTTTAGCTATTGTTGTAATTGGCGGGCTCCTTACTAGAACGGAAAAAAGTTTGAGCGGATGGAGTGAGGTTGCACAAAGGTTAGTTTATTATCTTTCTAGCGAGGGATGTATGGAAATTTTGGAATTAAGTTACAAACATTTACCCGAGAATTTGAAACCTTGTCTTATCTATCTTGCCGCATTTCCTGAGGATTGTCTGATCAACGTTAACCGTGTGATAAGGCTGTGGATTGCAGAAGGATTCATACAAGAATCCAAGACAAAAAGCCTAAAAGATGTAGCAAAAGAGTACTTTCACGACCTGGTAGACAGAAGCTTGATCATTGTCGGTGCAAGAAGTTCTAGTGGGGGGATAAAAACATTTCATGTTCATGATTTGATACATGAATTTTGTCAAACGAAATGCAGAGACGGGAACTTTTTCCAGATGAACCATGGAATTGCATCATCTAGTACTTCAAACCATTCAATAAATAACCCTTATCGTGTTTCCTTGCATAGAGAACACGATGTTTCCTTTGCTGCCAGATCCTCACTTTCTAATACACGCACCCTATGCTATTTTAGTGAAAGGTCTGATGGTCGAGTTAGTAAAATCCATCCAAGGAAGTTCAGATTTCTTCAAGTGTTGGATTTGGGTCTCAATCGGATACATGAATGTGATATAAATGAACTTAGCTCTCTAATTCATCTGAGATTTATTGATGTTGTTTTGATGGAGTTGAGACGAAATTCTATCCCATCTTGGATATCCAATCTCTGGAATATAACATCTTTAAAGTTGACATTAACCAATATTGGTGCAGTATATTTGCCAGAGACTTTTTGGAGAATGAAAAGTCTTAGGTATGTCAAAGTAGGCAAATGCAGCTTAAAATTTCCAGATGACGACGACAAGCATCAAATATTGGATAAGGTGGTAAGCTTTTCATGTCCAATTTTATATACCGGAAAAGATGTCAAAAGGCTTCTCCAAAGGCTGCCCGTCGTTCGGAAGCTGGATTGTTTTTTAGGAGGATCTCCAGTTGATGATGAAGGATCAATAAAAACATTTGACTTTTATAGGGAATTGGAGTCATTCCGGCTAAAAAGCTATGAGCACAGACTAGACATGATCAACTTCCCTTCAACTCTCAAGAAACTAACTTTAGATTACTTTAAGCTACACAGGACGGATATATCAGCAATTGCAGCAGAGCTACATGTTCTTGAGGTCTTGTATCTAAGAGGCTGTTCCTTTGTGGAGCCAACATTGGAGACGGAAGATTTGGTATTCCAAAAACTGAAATTCTTTCATCTTGATGATGACAACTCTTTGGAGGAATGGAATGCCTCCACTGAGTCCTTCCCTCGTCTACAGCAACTTGAGATTTATTGCATAAAACTAAAAGAGTTACCGTCCTGTTTCGGAGAGAGTTCAACCTTGAAGAGGATTGACGGTAAATTATCTTCGGAAGCTGAGAGTTCAGCCCTTAGAATCAGGGAAGAACTGATGGATCTGGGGACACAACTTGAATTTTCGATCCAGTTCGAAAAATAATAATCAAGTAATTCTTCTTGAAATTAAAAAGGTACTACTAGTAATATATCTACTAATTGTTTTTACCATTTACTACCAATAGTAATCCTAATCAATCTGCTTCTTTTTGGCAGGACTTGTGCTTCTATGTTAAATATGCTAGAGTGGCCTCCAGAAAATTAATGACACGGTGGGTTCGGCATTGTTTCATGTTGATCACCATAGACGAAGGAAGCCAAGTTGATGTGTGCTTTGATTTTTTTTTTTTTTTTTTTTGATGTGTGCTTTTATTTAATAACCATTTTGAAGATTGTCCCAAAATATATATACAGAGAATTAAGTTTCAAATTATGCAGTTTTTTTGGGAGTGAAGAATGTGAGGATGAATAACAAGATGTGTGTTTATTTTTTTTTTAATTTTGAAAATTATTGTTTAAGATGGTGGGTCTACGTCATGATAAATAGTGTAGGAGTGTGTTGTGTCACTCGTTGTTTCTGAATGGTCTAAGTCATGCTTAGTGGGTCCTGAGCTAATATTTTTCCTTCTTTAAAATGCATTCAGAAAGAAGCATGGTTACATAATGGAAGTATTTGTTCACCCTATCGTGTTTCTATCAGTGTTGCATGCATGTATTACAATGAATCGACTTTTGAAAAAGATATTCTTCGAGTCGGTAATCGACTTTTATAAAGTCAATTGAGAGTTGGTTTTCAAGTGTGTGAAATTACAACATATAATAGAAATCTACCCACGCGTATACGGTGAGACATGAACTCAGAACTCATTCGTGCATCTAAATATTTTGGTATTTATAAAATCATAAAATAAAATAAAAACAATTGTATCACATTATTTACACAATTTGTTTATAGCGTAAACAAATATGTAAATATAATTTTTTCTTACAAATTATACTATAAATCAACAGAATATAGACTAATTCTTTTTCTCTTAAATAAATAAATTTCCAGACACGTTAGGTTGACTATGACAACACCTTTGAATTCTTCATAGTACATTTATTAATGTGGATATTAGTTATAAGACCGTCGCTAGAGACTTAATGATCATTTAGGACACTCAAAAAACTTATTCGGTTATAAGGACGTTCTAATTTATTTTTTCCTGTTTTCTGCCGGTGGAAGTATGTAACATCCCAAATTTTAGGATATTACCGTGTTAGAAAATCAACACCAGTTTAGATCATCGAATCCGAATGTTAGAAAATTAAGCTATATATATTTTTTTAAACTTTAATTAATCATTTATTATGCTATTAAAAAAATAGTAGTAAAAGGCTTTTTAAATTTTCATTAAAAGGAAAACGTGAATTCAGATTTATGTTACATATTTTCTTTTTACTAAATCATTTAATATAATTAATATGTTCTAAATATTGCTTTAAATGATTGCTCTGAATGAGTTATAAACATAAATATTGCTCTAAATGATTTAGACTATTTTCCTTTTGACCATCGGTTACGGTAAATTGTGATATATATATATATATATATATATATATATATATATATATATATATATATATATATATATATACTAAGATATAAACCGTCATGATGCATTTATAACGTTAGGAGCATGAAAGTGACAAACCCACAACAAATGAAATTGGGAGGGAGCAAGACACAATACTAATCGTAACCTTGTCTATGAAACCCCATACACGTATCAACGTTGAGGTGAAGAGGAGATGGTGAGTGTAATATACTACACTATGCTCGAGCCATTAGACTGACAATAAATATAAGGGAACCCCAAGTATATAGAAGTCGGTCAGAAGAAAAATTAACCTGCATATCTGTAGACGGGTTCCGGTTTGGATCAAATTTGATAACTGTATTAGCACCAGTTAGTTTTGTTTCAAAACCACCAACCTTTGTAGTCAAAATAAAGATGTCCTCAGAATTATTAAATTCATATATCAAGTTCATCCTTTGCTTTACATGAGTCAAACAGTTCATTCTCTTATCACTACATTTGATGATACCAAGTTTTTCATGTTCCAACGTGTTCCTCTCATTTGACCCAAAAAAAAAAAATCATATCAATACCCATTTTATCCTCGTACAAAAAACACCACGCAATCTACGTTCAAGTGAGAAAATTAACTACATACATTGTAGAATTCACAACAATTCAGTTTTTCCTCTACTTCCCCTTTCCTAATCCCAAATAAAATTGTTGACTAACAACATAACTTAAGTTCCACCTGAATTTAACGAAGAAGACAGGGAAATGATGCTACTCAATTTGGAAAAAAACGTAGGAAAGTGTTGAGGATTGTAGGAAAACAGAGAACTTACATAGTGTGTAGCCTATAACAAATGTTTTCCCATCATGTCGTAGGTGCAAGAGGATGCCTTCTAAGTAGAGAAAAGGCATTGCTGGAGCTATAGACTGTATATGATATATGCATGTCAGCAAGTGGTGTTTATGCAATTTAAAAAGAACACAACTGATGTGGCACACCAAGAAACACCCCTGAAATATTTTATGTCATTTCCATTAGAGAATATCAGCAGGTTATACACAGCTAAGGCCTTCATTAAAAGGCATTTGAAGACAGAAGTGGCGGTAGATCTTGAACTTGACGGCAGTAGTCAAAGTTTTCCTTAAAAAGAAAAGAACCCATTTAATCCACCCACCCCATCACTCACATGTCAGTAAAATCAAAGACACCACACAACATAGATGATTGAAACATCAAGTTTTACATATTCCCCCTACTTTTGAACACACAGCAAAAGGATCTTCTCATTGTGACAAAGAGAAAATTCTGAGACAATAGATAATATCTTCAAAGAAAAAGCTAAAAGGATGGCATATTAATGACCATAAACATCATACATTTATATATAAAACATCACTTTAGAACCCCACAGTGACATACTTGTGCAAGAGGTGAGTGTTTGGTCAAAACCAAATATATCACCCTTATATATAAATTTTCCCCAATGAAAGGATTCATACAGTTTTATGTAGACCGTGTAATTAAACGTCTATGCGAAATAATAAGCTACAGAAATATTTGCTCTTTCACTAAAGAAAAATCCTCACATTTACTAAGATTGAAAAAGGGAAATATAACTTGTTGTACAATGTTGAATATGCACTTTAAAGAAGTATTAAATAACGAAGACAACTTTGCAGAGAAAAAACTATAGTAATGAACAATAAATTTATGGTTACATTCTACCCTTTTTGTTTAGGAACGCTTCCAATGAAAGGATTGAGCAGCTGGGTCGCCGGTCGATGCTTATAAAACCTCCACTTTTCTCAGTCAAATGTAGTCGGCAAAAGCAAAACTGGGAATGTAAAAAGGCACCCAATTAAAACAACTCATAGCAACTAAAAAAGAAGAAATAGAACAACCCATAGAAAAACTTAACTGTGCACAAAGTATAATTCATGGTAGTCGATCAAAACATTTTGCTACTAAATGGTTACAACTATTTCAATTCCAATGAAACATTTGATTATATATATATTATAAAAAAAACTTCGAAGTACCTTTGTCATCACCAGCCTACCAGTACAGGCGGAAATTCCCCCACAACAAAACACTACAGCCTCATACATGCCTGCAAGACTACTACATTGATCCTCAGAAAAGAAGTCGCAGAGATTCTTTAGATGGGTTTTTGGGATAAAGTTGCAGAGCAGTTATGTATAGAACTATCAACTACAGATGAGATTGGTTCAAACCTCACTTTTTTTTTAATCTCCAATTATTTGATTTAGATTATTCACATAATTAAAAAAAAGGAAAGAGCTTTAATACACATTTTTGCAAGAAAATTTCAACAAAAATAAACCCTTTTCTTAAATCAAATTCTCCAAAATCACCCGCCAACATTGTTGCTGCCGAGCCTCTCAACCTTAGTCTGTCCATTTTCTTCACAATTAATTTCTCCTTCAAGAATTTCATCATCATCATCTGATTGAATAAACTGCAATTTCAACCTCCCATCTTCCCTGCTTGCATGCAATGATTCTTGTGTTGGGATTCTGATTTCTTGAAGAATAAATCTCCCATCTTCTCTGTATGATTTAAAGTAAACCCAAGGCTTACCAGTCCTTCCAATACCGGAGAAGAAAAAAAAAAGGGGGGAGAATATAAATTCTTGAAAAAGCAAAAAAGGAGGAGTTAATTATGGCTTGGCTGGAAGATTGTGGAAATAGTAATAAGGATGAGACCAAACAAAGAGAAATCACGGGATGAATGAGTTTAATTTGAAAAATGTGCAGAGCCGTTCAACCCTCACTCTTCCTGCTAATAAAATCGGAAAATAATTGAAATTGGTGTATTAAAAAAGATTTGGGGAACATGTTGTGTGGAGATCTTGGAAGAAGGCGGGGAGGAGTAGGATAAAAATGCGTGAAATCGTGGGAAGAGAGGGGTAGGATGGATCATGGTTTGGGTAGCAGTTTGCGGGTAGTGGGGGAGTTGGGGTGGGAGTGGAGCGAAGAATGAACGGAGATGTAGGATTTTTTTTATTTTATTTTATTAATTACCGGGTTTGGTCGGATCAATTAGAAAAAACGGGTTAATTAGCGGTTATTTGCTCGAAAATATTAATATAGATATATATAGGAGTCGGCTCAAAATATAGTGTTTGAGCCGACTCCTAAATCCATATTTTCATACTATTGATTAATTTGTGGAAAAAAATTAAAGAGTATTATTTTATATAAATATTTCCGTGGTGACATTATTATCTAATTTAATACTAAATGACAATCAAATAGAAGTACACATTGTTAGTAGATGGACACGATTATTACATTGAAAGTATTTTCATTGACTAAAGTTATTGTTTCAGTTTCAAAATAAATATGCAGGTATTCATATTTATTATTCTTTATTTGCTGTTTTATACGTTTCACTATTTATGGTCATTACCGATTGGTATTATGACTAATACAATAGTTATTATTCTTTATTTGTCATAATATTTATTTTCAGTTAGCAACCCATCATCTTTCTGTGTATTTCTATTATAAATTGAGTCGATCAACTCTACTACCAATTCAAGCCTGTATATGTCGTTCTCCTCCCAAATCCCACTATTATGGCTGCCTTTTTATGTCATCATTAGATAAACACTCATCTTTGTTTCGATCGCCAATCACCAAAATAACCATAACATCTTTCTCTTACCACCTCCGACTTAGTATAAATTCCACAAAAATTTCATGCAATCCAAATTTCCATCTCTTTCATCAGCAATTCAGCACTAACATATGTAGCTTTTATATCATCTTCAATTGGTGTAGTTTTCTTTTCCACCAATACCATATATAGGTCTTTATATATATAGCCCCTCGTCATGACCTTAACCGAGCCTCATCTTTTAACGCCATCAACAAATTCACCTTTGTCATACATCCAAATGCATCAATCAACTCTAAACCATCATGTTGGGTTATTACTCTTTTGAACCGTAATCGATCTCGACCGGGTTTTCTGAAATAAACTTTAGCACTACCTGCAAGCTTCGACACAATGCCCATGGTTAATATTTTTTTCGATTATAAGAGCAGTTCTATTGCTTGTTATCGATTGGAGTGTGGGAAGAATCTAAGTGACAGTTTTTCTGCAACTCAATATAAACGGGGTTTGGAAAAATGGATTTAGGAGTCGGCTCAAACACTGCATTTTGGATTAGAAGAGCTCCTTTTTCAAATAAAGACGAATTTGGTTTTGAGACTTTGAGAGGAAAATTTGTATGTCACTTAATGTCTACACGACGGATACGCATAACAGGTGAGTTGTATTTTTCATAAAAGCTAATTAATTTGTGTTCCTCAATTTATTTTTAAGATGATACCTGTGAGATCTTATTTTCGGTAATAGAAAATGTGTTATTATTAAACAAATAAGAGTTTTATTTTCCAATACAAGTAAAAGTGTATTATCTTATCAATTTATTTTCGAAAGAATACTTATTGGATATTGATTGTTTTTTTTTTGCGTCATAAATAAGTGGTGAGTTTTATTCCGCTGGAAGCCAAAGAGTGTCTTTCAACAATTTGTTTCTTTCGATAGAATAATTATTTCCACATGTTATTTTAATCGACGGTCTGATTATTTTGGTGCCAACGCATTTATCCTTGTCCTAATGCTCTTTAAAATATTATTTTTCATATATTATATAAGGTTTGATCATGACATGTACGCTCAATCATTTCATGTTAACGAAAGATTATGATATTCAACACTTGTTCCTGCTTGTTTGATTGCATTGCGTGTGCAGTGCAGAACTCTAAGCGACTAGTTGAGTTAGGGTTAGTGCACCGCAGAACGGCTGGTCACCGGTCTCGGGGCCTCTTGACTTTGGCTCATCGATAGTCCTAGGGTAATGGTACCAAAAATTCCTCAAAGTTCCATGAGCATGATCGGGAAAGCAAGGGCTGACGATTGTGTCATGGTTCGGAGGGCAGTGGGGTTGGCTGGAGCCCTTTGGGAGGTTCACTAGGCGAAGGTCTGAATCCTTTCCCTGACAATCGGCCGGAGTTGTCAGGCAAGAGCTTTCTTGTTGAAGTGCGGTAGAAAATCGTGTTCACGTGTGGAGTTTGGTTGGTATTGACTCATCGACTAGGCCAAGTTGGTGTCAAGTAATCTAATGATGACCTCATGTAAATTCAAGTAATTATACAATAAAGACATGACTTGAATCCAACTGAAATTCGGTCGGTGCATTCTTTGTTTTCATTGTCTATGGTTATTGTATTTAATTGTAACACTATTGCACATGGCTTATACCAGCGTTTTTGTTGACGACTCTATTTCTTTTGTTTTTTTTCTTTCTTTTCTTTTATATTTATATAGAACAGGTAGTTGACACAGGATCAGAGATGGGAAAAATAGGAGCAATGATATTTATCGAGGTCACTACATTGTGGATTTGCGTTAGAAACTTTGATGACATGGTTCGTTTTGTGGATTTTAATAAATTTGGGATTCTATTTGTAATTCTTGATGTAACTAATTAGTGAAATATTGTAAGTGCTTTCGATGATTCTATAACAATATTTAGAATTTTTGGTATTTTATTGATGTCGATGCGAAAGCCTCGCAACCCGTTCCTAAAATGACTCCAGTAGACCTAGGGGTCGGGAGTGGGTCGTTACAAAGTAATTTGGGACGTGTAAACGATCTAGAAGGCTTCACATTCGCGAAACTTTTATGTTCTACCCATTGTTTTACAGATTACGAGAAGATATTGGAAAAACTTTTCTTCATCATTGAAAAGCTGCTGGTAACTGAAAATGGACCAAAATGCAAGATCCGAACGGCAAGCTAACTGACCGTACCAGACCGTTTACATTCCGGTCTACTCATCACTGGCGAGCTCATTCGGAGGTGAATTTTCGACTTTCGGAGGATTTAGATCTAGCACTTGACCAATTCGATGCGACTGTGGAGTGTAACTTCGAGGAGATTGGATCGGATGATGATCTGTTCTTTACTTATATGGACATTGAGAAGCTCGCCGGATCTAATTCCAGCTCTAATGTGAACGACGGCGGAGGCGTATCTACCGAGAATGGTGTTGGTGGGGTGGTGGTGCTGTGACTGTGAGTGGTGGGGATGGAGACGGTGAAAAGTTTTTGACGGCTGATGCGGTGGGGATGGGGAACACGAGACCGCGTCATAGGTATAGTAATTCGGTGGACAGCTCGGGTTTGATGTTGAGTGAGAGCTGCATTGAAGCTAAGAAAGCTATGGCGCCGGATCTAGCTGAGCTTTGGGCCTTGGATCCAAAACGAGCTAAGAGGTATCTGAATTGTTTTATGCTTTTTCTTTAAGCTTGTGGTTCTTCTTATGTTCATCTTGGATTTAAGGTGATCCATGCAAGCATGAATGAGTTTATGTGTTCGTCGATTTAGTTTGCCTTTTTATTTTAGGATAAATTATGTTGATATATCATTGTAGATCTTAACTATCTTTCCTGCTGTCTCAAATGAGATCAAGTCAACCTTTTGACTTCAGTGATGTTGATTCTTCATGAAGAAACAACTGAATTTGTTAATAAGCTTTTGTTATGTACCAAGTATGCTATAAATTATGTAATAGATGCAGTGGTGAATTTGGAGCTGTACATTTCTCACTGAGATTGTATAAGTGAAGAGCTACTGATAGTAAAAAGGATTGAAATTTCAATCTTTTTTAGGGGCACATCTGACTCCACAGTAAAAGAGAGAAGAGAATGAAAGAGCTAAGATTATTTGGGGCTATTAACTTTCATGATCTTTTGGTGATAGTGATTGGGCAGGTGATGTTGTTGATCGGAAAAGTACTACCGGATTTACTTTCTTTATGGGAAATTCTGCATTTACTTGGAGTTCGAAAAAGCAGCCAATTGTGACTCTTTCTACATGTGAAGCTGAGTATGTCGCAGCATGTGCGTGTGTTTGTCATGCTATTTGTCAATAAAATCCAGGGGGGAAAATACTTTGGATTCCCTTTTGTTCTGATTTTTCCTTATACTGATTAATAATTTTGGATGTGTTTCATTTAAGTTGTCCCTATCCGGAGGTTTTTTTTTTAATGAAACAAAAATTGACTACTTTCTAACATGACCTTGATTTTAGTGACTAGCTGTTAATAGTTTGGCACAAGAGCATGCCGTCCTCGTAATATAGATTGCATGGGAAAAAATGAATTAATTAGGACAAATCTTTAAGGAAAAGAAAAATGTTTTTTGTCTTTGTTTTTGGCCCAATATTTTTCTGATTTACATGCTACTTGATGGAGTGACATTGATGACTGATGCAGGGACATTGCTGACTTATGCAGTGACATTGATGTCTGATGCAGGGACATTGATGACTTATGCAGTGACATTGATGACTTATGCAGTGACATTGATGTCTGAAGCAGTGACATTGATGACTTATGCAGTGACATTGATGTGACAGGAAGTTGACACAATAACACGTCTAGGAGAAACATTGAGCATTCATAGATCGTGTTTTACTAATTAGTTGACAGTGTATTTGGGTGCTTATAATAGTTGATATAGTCCCTTTTGCTTTCGCAGCACAAGTACGATCTATGAGGTTCTTTATTACCTTCTTATGGGTTTCACTCACTATGGTGGCTTACAATTAAGTCTTTTTTGGGCTTCTGGTGCTGCTTATAATAGCTGTGGATACTTATAGTTTGGGGTTGTTTTTCTTTTCTCTTATGGTTGTCTTTGTCATGTTTCTTGGGTTGCAGGTCGATATAAGTGCTTTGTGGCATTTGGCTAGCGTGGTTTCTATATTTGAGCCGGTTTATGGGCTTGCAACTATGAAAAAGAGCTATCAGTTGTTAAAAGGCAGGACCATGATAGCTTTCAACCTTGTTTTTGGGTATATGGCTATTTGTGGACTGATCACACTATATTCTCATCAGTTGTGGTTAATGGTAGGGATAATCATGGTGTGCTTACAAGAATTATGGTTGGTGGATTCTTGGTTGGGTTGCTGGTGATAGTTAATCTGGCTGGCCTATTAGTGCAGAGTGTGTTTTACTATGTGTGCAAGAGTTACCATCATCAAGAGATTGACAAGAGTGCCCTCTATGATCATCTTGGTGGTCTGGGCTTATGCAGTGACATTGCTGACTTATGCAGTGATATTGATGTTTGATGCAGGGACATTGATGTTTGATGCAGTGACATTGATGTTTGATATAGTCAATGGCTTTTCGATGTTTACTCACGGTCTCCCTTGTGTTTATATGCATTTTGACAAAGAAGTGTAAGCACAAGAACTACCGAAGTAAGAATTATTTTTCTGATTTACATGCTAATTGATGGAGTGACATTGCTGACTTATGCAGTGACATTGATGTCTGATGCAGTGACGTTTTTGACTTATACAGTGACATTGATGACTGTATTTACAATTAGATAACTGATGTAATGATATTGATGTCACCGCATATACAACTTGATACACACATTTGATAACTTTGTAAAGTAACTTTATTTCTTTGTTATCTTTAAATATTTGTTTGATCTTGGTTTATTTGATTAGTGTTGGTTTAAATATTCAATAACTTTGTAAAATAACTGTATTTCTTTTGTTTTTTTTTTTGTTTGGTTTTAAGGCATATTTTTACAACCAAATGTATGAATAAATCGTTACAATAACACGTCACTGCATATATCGTTACAATAACACGTCACTGTATAATTCGATACAATAGGACATCACTGTATAGATCGCTGCAATAAGAAGTCACTGCATAAATCGCTACAACGAGACGTCATTGCATAAATCGTTACAATGAGATGTCACTGATCAAGGTTGTCAATGGATCGCGGTGGTCAATACATCATTGTATTCAATGAATCGCGGCGGTCATTGCATCGGGGTGGTTAATGGATCCCGGTGGTCAATACATCGGGGTAGGTGGTCAATGTATGACGGTGATCAATACGCCACGTCGATTTTTATGAAGAAAAAAATTGATTTATGCAATTTATTCGGAAAAATATCAAATTTGATTTTAGAATAAAGAAGACGAAAAAATATGAATTTTAATGAAAAAATTATGATGATCCGAGTTTTAGATCAAAATATATGACGTTTAGAAATATGATGAATTTACAAAAAAAAAAAAAAGAAAAAAAAGAAGAGGAACGACATTCACAACATTCACAATTCACACAGCATGTTTTTTTTTCTTTTGAGCGCTTCTTTTTTTTCCCTTCTTTTTTTCCCTTTCTTCCTCTTTATCCACTTGAAATTAAATGTCCTTATAAGAGCACTTGCATTAGAATCAGTAAAAAGTGGTAAATCTGTATATACTGACTCGAGATCCAACTAAAATGTCTTTGCATCGAATCAGTATACATGATCTCTATTCAATGATTACGGATAAAATTGGACATCATACTTTATATCTACCATAATCGAAATTTTTTACAGATTCAAGTTTTTCTATTTCTAATTATATATATATATATATATATATATATATATATATATATATATATATATATATATATATATATATATATATATATATATATATATATATATATTTGAAATCACAAAAATGCTTTCTACAAATATTTCATTAATAAGATCTTCTATACATATTTTGAATATCCATACAAGGTAATATTTATTACTATAATAATAGACAATAAATTATTTATATGTGTATTTATTTTTGTAAATATGTCATAATTATTTTGGTTACTGATTATTTTATTATCAGAAGACGGTAGAGATTCTGGTACATGTGACTATGTGTAGAGATTCTGTAAATGATGTTGGAGTCTGTAAAATAGAGACTCTATTCAGAGACACTGATGCAAGTTCTCTAACTAAATAAGTTTCCTTCTTAAAATTAGAATGTCCTTATAACTAAATAAGATTTCGGAATGTCCTATTATCCTTAATAAGTTGAAAATCAGTCCTTTTAAATAATTAGCCCATTATTAATTTCAAGCAACAATTAATGGTTCAAAGTTGAAATTAAATATATAATAAATTTTTTTAGAGGTTTTACACAAATTAAAAAGAAATAAAATATCATAAATTCGAACCAAAAAATAACATAAAATACATGTAAAGTGAATGTATTAATAATAAACTATAGAAAAGACGAGCAAAAGTGTAAAACAAAAAACGATCTAGTGATATCTATCTATCTATATATATAAATAAGAGCACTTTTAACTCAATTATCCAATTGATCCACTCCAAACCCGGTATTTAATAGGGAGGTTAAAAATAAAAAATAAAAATACAAAACCCATTAACTCGCCCTCCGAAAATTCTTCAACCAACGATTCTGTGATTAATTCCCCGAGATATCCGCGAAAATGACTCCAACATCAATTTCAAACATGAACATAATTCATCTTACATTGTAATCCCAACGAGATTTGTTTCAAAAAAAAATCACAACAGAATACTGCTAGGTCGCTGTTTTTAAACCCCTCCTAGAATACTGCTGGGGGCCAATCTGCGATCTTGGACCAAAGGTCCTTAAGAGGCCGTGCATGACTTGATACAAGGCAGTAGGGAGCAAGAGCAAGGCAGGACAAGAAGGCTGGCAACCTACGCGATCCTAAGAGGTTGTGATGGGAGTCAACTTTACGTGATTCCGGTGCACTTTTCCATCCCCATTTACCACACTTTTAGCACATTCTTGGTGTATTTAGACTGTTTTCGGGGTGATATCGTGAATATATGGCACGTGGGATAAATCCGTCACTTTGACAGTTTATCACCTCTTTTTTGATGATATTGACCCTATTCCCGAGCACTTTTACCCTCCGGAATGTTTTGGATGTTTTTGGTTGTTGTGATGATGTAGGGTATTGATGTCTCGATGTCCCGGAAGGCAATGATTTATGGTGAAAAGCATAACCGAGGTGAGAGAAGAGGAGAAAAAGGAGAAAAGTGAAGGATTTGGGTCACAGGGGTCCGAACGCCCGTCTGAAACCCTTGGACGTGCGTTCAGAAGCCCGTCCGTACGGACAAGAGACCTTATCCGGACGGCTAAATCTCTGGAAAATTGGATGATTTGGAGCAGAGTTTCATCCGGACGGATGACAGAAGACTCATCCGGACGGACAGAAGAGCCATCCGTCCGGACACTGAAATCAAGAAGCTGTCCGGACGGACAAGGTTGTCATCCGTCGGATGCCTGGGAGTCAAGAAGCTGTCCGGACGGGATGGGTTGATATCCGTGCTGACGAGAGGCTCACATCTTATATAAAGCGACCTCATTTCTTGAAGAGAAAGACAGATAGAATACTCCATCTCTTAGCCTAGGTTTTGCTCGATTTTTGTAAGTAGTTTGTAGCACTTTATTTTTATGTAGATCAACAACTTTTTAGCTTGCTCTTTACATTTTCTAGCTTAGATTTCCATTCCAAACAACAAGTCTCCATCTTTTAGGTAAATTTCTATTTTTGTACTTTTTCTCCAAACTCGAATTTCTGCAGCTTTTATGGTATATATCTTCTTCCTTATGCTTGTTATGCTTCTTGTTTACTGCTTTCTTTACGTTTTAACTAGTATAATGAGTAGTTGAATCCTTAACATAGCCAAACTATGTGAAATTTGGTGAAATTATTCTTTGGGTGATGAA
The DNA here is from genome assembly GCA_026214975.1 of Gentiana macrophylla. Lineage (NCBI taxonomy): Eukaryota > Viridiplantae > Streptophyta > Magnoliopsida > Gentianales > Gentianaceae > Gentiana > Gentiana macrophylla. The sequence continues at coordinate 3,167,563 of CM047813.1, read as the reverse complement.
ATTGGGAGTGTGTAGTGCTTTTTAATGTTGTATCTTGCATGTTTCACGTCTTAGAACTTGTTATAACGGATTTGGGCTAGATTGATCACCTAGGTCAAATCACACAACACCACTCTTGAGAGTTGTTCAGAGAGAGGGGTGTTGGGAAAAGGGGTTCTAGGATCAGGAGGTAAAACATACCGAGTTTTAGGTCGTGAATTCAGGCCCGTGCTCATCGGTGTATTATTATCGACATAGTAGCTTGAATGTGGTAGTTTAGATTAGTGTAGTTTAGTGTTAGATCCCGGGGTTGAACTATGAATTTCCGGGTGGTTCTTGAGCCAATGATGACAAGTTGTCTCACGGAGTCTTTCGGGTAGACCATGGATTAGGTAAAGCTCCGGTTTACTGCTTTGACACATTCTCGTTAAGATGTTCGGTGTAGTACGTTGGTGAGTATCGTGAGTAGTAACTTCGACCAAGTGATTTCGGACTTGTTTCCATAACGAGGTTTATATCAAGCGACTCTAGTTCATATCGTGTCTTGTTAGCGAATCTTCTAAAGGGAAGGGTAGTTAACATGGCATAGGGTGTTAAAAGAGAGTTGTTCAGATCTTAACACCAGAATTAGGAGCGCACCCGTGAAATAGAATGTGAGAGTTCATTTGTTATATTGCACATTCCCGGTTTTGTCTATCCTTAGGGTTGAAATTAGCTATTTGGATCATGGTTCGGCTATGTCCTTCTCCCTTAGATAAACTTTGTTAATATTTGTTTTGTTAGTCGTTTTAGTAATCAACCTTTTCAAACATTGGTTTGCTTAGACTAAGTTCGAAGTTTGCTTTGGTAATCACAACCACATTCCCTTGGGTTCGACCTCGGACTCCTGTAGCTTTACTAGCAATCGACCCGATCCACTGCCGGTAAGAGAGCTTGTTTAGTCACCGTTGTCTTGAGTATCTAATAAATTTGTTTGGTGAAAAATTTAAGCTCATCAAAATGGCGCCGTTGCCGGGGAATGTGTGCTATTTGTGATATCTTGCAAGTGAACCGAAAGCTTAGGCCTAGGTTGTTTTATTTTTCTTGTTTTTTCTTAATTTTGGTTATTTGTTGAGAAGTCACACCATCTACTACGGTAGTGGTGGTAACAAAATACCGTGATTGTGTTCTTGTTTTTCCCTTGAATCGCAGTGCATGGATCCATATGGCCATGAGGGCTTTTCTCCTTACTCGTTGGAGGCTTTAATTTTGGTGTTATGGGTTTTGGATTCCAACCATATTTTCAGTTCAACCCATACATATCACCATACAACAATGAGTGGGGGAGTCCTCCAAGTTCTCAGTTTCAACACACCAATGCCTAGTTGCAATATGCACAATCTCCACAAATATCTCTTCCTCCACAAAAGAGCTCCACCGAGACTCTCTTGGAGCAAATGAACAAGACATTGCAAGAGCAGGGAAGGATGCTCCAAGAGCATGGAAGAATGCTCCAAGATCTAGGAAGGACTCAACAAGATCAAGGTCGGGAGTTGAGGGATATTAAAAACAATGCTACTACTCTTCAATCGGCATTAACGAACTTGGAGAACCGGGTAGAGCAATTGATTGAGAAGAGGAAGGTTGAGATGAGTGCTAAAAATGATGAAATTTCTTTTGCCCCACCGTCGACTCTTGAGGTAATCACCACTCACGAATGTTATGAAGAAGGTACGAATCATGCTACTAATGAATCATTTATTCCTTCTCATTTGAACCCTATTGAAAAAGTTATGGTGGTGGATCATGTTGAATATGTTGACGTTGTGGTTGAGCCTAAATGCTATTGCTTGGTGTTTGATTCTTTGTTAATTGGCATATGCTCTCTTTCGGGGAAATTGAATTCATTGTGTTGCATGGAGAATTTTTTGAACCAATCATGGTGGCGGGGATTGAGCCCCTTGTTTTTCTTGTCCCATTTTAAGGGTGTGCTCAATTCTTATGATGTGTGTAGGGAGACGCAACGGTTTGCTCTCCTTTGGTATAATTATCCATAGCATTTTTGGGGTAGATGTTCGGAGGTTTTTGCATCATTAAACAAAAGAAAATTTATAAACCCTAACCTATATGCAAAACTAACTCCTAACCGGCCGAATACCGGGTTGTTGATAGTAAAGCGAGATAAGTAAGGGGTCGATCCACAGGGAATTGGGATGTTAAATCTAATTTCACTAATTCCTTTCAATTGCTACTCAAGAAAGCAAATAAACTAAAGAACAACATAAAAACACATAAAACGAACTAAAATAAATCTAAGCTAACGAATAATAAAAACAACCTAAACTAAAGATACATAGGATCAAACAACATACAAACTAAGTGATTCCAATCCAAGTTCATCTCATGACTTTAATTCAAATTGTGGTTTCACCTTTACACGAGATACAAATTCCTAATCTCTTAGCGAATCTATTTCTCAAACTATGAATTCCTAATTCCTTAGTGAATTCAATTATCGATCTCTCATCTCTCGAATGTTGAGACCAATTTCCATACAAAACGAAGATGTAGATTCAAGTTAACTCTCGTATTTTAGAATCTAGCAACCTAGATAATTAATCAATTAATTTGTCACGAATTAACGATTAAAAATCCTATCTTTCTATGGTGATCTAGCCTAACAACGATTCTCATCAACGTTAGACAACGATTAGCAACCAATCTCTCGATCTAGTCACACATAGCATCATAATTCATAGGAAGATACAAAACAAATCAAAGATCATGAAAAGAAACAAGGAATTGAATAAATTGAAAAGACAAACTCACATAGTTTGGTACATGGAATGATCTTCATGAATCAACAAACGAAACAAAGAAAAGAAGCCTAATCTAACCCGGATCACCCGAGCACAAGGCTCGGGTGACCGCCTGAAAGCCAAAAGGGGCGGTTGCTGTGTGTATGTATTTAGGGTATATGAAATTACGAATGATTTTAGGGTTGGGGCGCAGCTGTTTAAATAGAAAACTAAGTCGGCTAGGTCAAAAACGGCGTCCGGACGCCCGTCCGCTTTCTATGGACGCCAGTTCACTTCAGCGTCCATCAATCCTGATATGATTTTCTTCCTCTGGATGCTCGTCCAGTATTTATGGACGTCCGTCCACACTAGACGCTACGCCAGACGCGACGCGTTGGGGCCATCGAACTCTCAAGTGAATATCTCGGCCGGACGCTCGTCCACTTGATCAAACGCCCGTCCACTCCTGGACGGGACTTGGACGCCAGTCTAGCATGACTGAGAACTCGATTTCTTCATCCTTTTTCCTTCCATCTTTATCTCTTCTCTTCCTGTCTCTTTAAGATCATCTTTTCCATCAACAATGCATATCTACGAGAGGATAAAAACATACCAAAACGTAACATAATCCCAAAATAACATAAAATCATCATTTAAGCACATAATTCGCTACGTTTTGCAATTAACCCATAGAAAACATCATTTACTCAATATTTCAACATAAAGCTCAATATCTATGAAAATAATACGAATATGGAGGAAATTGATATAAAATATATATATAAAAATCATACAATTTGACCCTGAACAACACCCCCACACTTAGCTTTTTGCTCGTCCCGAGCAAAACAAAACATAAACATAGCTCGAGAAAAATAAACATCTTAGCAAATATAAAACATATTCAATAGTTTAGAGGTTGACCCAAGTGTGTGTGTGCATAGCCATAATAAATTTCCACTAAATCCACACTTGAAATTTTATTCAAGCAAAACTAGCTAATACCCCATCTAGACTAGCAATAAATGACACTTATATGATGCACCCTACAAACATGACATATCCCGAAAAGAATGATCGAATGAATCTAGGGCCTTTCTGAAATACTCAGAGGATAATCCTTACAACATATCTATCAGTTTATACTGGGGATAAGATATACGAAAACTAAGTCTTATATTCATTTCATAACAATATCTTAGTTGATTTAACTTATTTCGCTTTTAATCACACATTAGAATGAGCTATTGCCCTGTCATAGCAGAATAGGATATTCAAGATATACCCTACCTTACTCCAATCATAAGGCAGCTTTTTCTAACTGTCGTGAGCTCTTAGTCATCATGGTGGAATAGGACATTTCGAGATAATCCCCTACCGCACTCAAATCATCGACTAGCTTTCGACACACACAAATAATTCAATTAATTCAACTTTTCATTTGACATTAGTTACGTGTTACTTATCACATTCAAACCTAAGATATTCACAGTATATCATACTTTGGATCTAAACACAAACTATCATAAACCTCAAGATATAGACGTAGCACTAAGCACATGACTTATAAGAAAATAAAAAATCACTAATCCAAACGGGGTATAACTTTATAAATTATCTCATCATCACTATGGCGCGTGAAAAATAGGTTGGGTGAAACATCTAAATTTACTAAATATGCAGAATAATGCATCAATGATATAAACTCAAGTAAAGATATGCATTTGTTCACTCGGGACAAAACAAAAAATTTAAAAATTTAGCACTTTTCATAGAAATATAATAGTATGGCAAATGAATGTAGATACACTTAACCAACTATTCCCTCCCCCACACTTAGATTGCAACTTGTCCTCAAGTTATACAGAAATAAAAACAGTTAAAGAAACTTAGCTGATTTGGTAAGATATGAAGATTGGCTGAAGAAGGATAGATAATTGATCCGCGTTTCCGAGGCACGAGATGTCATAGGTATTCTTCTCCAGATTCACTTCCAAGGCTATCTTAACAAAAACAACTAAAAATGTACCTGCACTACTTGAACAGTGCAAAAAGAGTCTACGGGGAAAAAAGATTATACATGTAAAACACAGGGAAAAGAAGTTATAGAGATTTTTTCAGATTAAGCTCATATAAAGATGGAACATATACATGGAACATTACAAAATAGTGGGGCTAGGTGCCACTACATGAAAATGCAATCTAAATGATATGCAATGCTAATAAAAAAAATTGCTGCCAGGCTCAGGCTGAGCAAGTTGGGGAGACAACCCTACAGTGACTACGGCCCGTTGATAACGGTCATTTTATGCCCGTTATTCTATGACCTTTATCCCCGATTCTAGTTTAAAGGAGCTATAACAGAGTAATAATAAGTCGTAATACGCTTAATTTGCATATGCCGAGAGTTATGATTCATTATTATGTATTAAGAGGTTTTAGTATATTATTTGATGTTACAGACTGTGTTTCATGATATATTTGTAGTAACTCATTTGGGAGCACAAGGATGGACTTCGGAGAAGCTTTGATGGATCAAGCAGACGAGTTCGAAAGCCCAGGAGCATGTAAGGCTCGGTCGACCGAGCCTATGCATTCGATCGACCGAGTGGGCCTCTGATTCAGCAGAGTCCGGCACAATGTTTGAGGCGGTTAGGGTTCAGTAGTGTCGGCATTTAAGTCGGTTTCCCATGTCGGCTAAGGCTCTATATAAACACAAGTCCTTTGTATTTTTTATACATTCACCAATATTAATTCATATCTACATATAAGCAAATAAGGATTCATTTAGGATTTTGGAGATTGCTAGGGTTGCAAACATGTAAGCCCTAGTTTATCTTCTTGTTTTCTTTTAAGTAATCAATTCCCAATTATGCTTTGATTGTTTGAGTAGTTATGCATATCTAGATGATGTAGATCTAGGATATGACGTTAGGGCAGTGGTGATACCTTGTCTAAGAGGATCCCATACCCTACGTCCTCTACGTAATATCTACGGATGAGTCTGTGTGTTTAATTCACGCGTATTTAGATTAATTTATATGATGTCCTGATGATTCGCTATATAATCCGATTCGTATGTGAAACGCTGAGAAATATATTCGGGGATGGAATCTGGGGAGTTAAGCACTCAGGTGACCGAGAGGTGTCACTCGGTCGACCGAGAGCATCTATTCGGTCGACCGAGAGCTGTCAAACCTGTTTCATCCGTTAATCAGTCACGTCTTTGTGATTAGGTTAGCTTAATTGAATCTGTTATCTCAGTAGGAATGGCTATGGCTACGTCACTCGCTTAATTTAATTAAAACGTGTAAAAAGGAAATACCGATATAAAACTCTTAGGTAGGCTCATGAATTGATCTTCGGACGTTCAGCGTTATCTAGGTAGGTTTATATTAGGGAATTGCGTGCACCTTGTTATACGTAGATCGTAAACTAGCATGAGACTATAACTTGGTAATTGTTAGTTGGACGAGAGTTTGAGTGATCGTTCGGGAAGTACGCCTAACCATAGGAATGTTGCCTGGACGAGGTGTACGGTTAATATCGGCATCCTTAGAGTAGTAAGCGTGTGAGTTATATGAGATGGAGGCACCAAAAGGCGAAGTCACGTAACAATACCACAGTGATATAGTGACCTACCGGTGCTACATCAAGTTTAGAGGATGACTCCCGTAGCCAATCTAAAATAGATATGAACGGATTAATAGTTGATGAGTCTTGTTGTTATATAAATTGTCTAGATCCAAATAATTACGGTTATAATTGGGCAGTTGATTACATTATTTGTTTACATGTTATTAGTTTATATGTTTGAGTGTGTCTTTCTTTTCTCGTATTCTATTTTGGTCATAGACCGTCTCTGTCGAACGAAATAAATAGGTTGACTATTTAAGTTAGGATCCACAAATTGATTCTCTGTGGGATCGACCTCGACTCTATCTAGCTATACTGCGATTGAACCTAGTTCACTTGCTAGTGGTTATTTAGGCATCGAGTTAGTAATTTAACTTGACCTCAATCAAGTTTTTGGCGCCGTTGCCGGGGAATCAATGGTCCAACTGCTTAAATGATCTACTTAAATATTTCGTTTTTCTGTTTTCTGTTACAGTAAAAAAAAAAAAAAAAAAGAGAAAATTGTTCGGTCGACCGAACGATGTTACTCGGTCGACCGAACCCTCTAATTGTTTTGTATTATCTGATAGTATTGTTTTCCTTCCGTTTCTGTTTTTCCCCGTCAGTAGGTTGTAAGTCTAGCAGCAGTATGAGCAATCGTCATCGATCGTTAGTTTACTAACCGTTTGTTGTTTTTCTCATGTTGCGATAATCGTAATCGAATCGCTCAAGTAAGATTGTTCGTGATAAGCAATATGTCATCAAAGCAATTTTCAAGGTTAAGGAAGAGGATGTCAACGTTTTACGAACTAAGACAACACCAATGAAGCCGATGACGCAAAAGCTAAAGGAAAGAATAGCAAAAATGAACGGACGAATTCAAGAAGCCAGAAAGTCAAGGGAAGCGAGTGATGCGTATGTAAAAAGAGGTATGTGTGCTTTAAATCCCGAAGTAATTTCTTCGGATTCGGATTCGGATTCATATATTGATTATATGGATTACATGTCGAGATAGAGTGCAGTTACGAGGGTAGCATAGATATAGAACGACCTATAGTCATCTGTGCTAAAGAGGCAAAATATGTTGAAGATGAATCTCGGTTAATGCCCAAGTTAGGTGACCCTGGAGCATTCCTTGTAGATGTTACCCTAGAACAAGCACACTTGGGATTAGCTTTAATTGACTCTGGATCAAGCTTAAACATTTTCCCTAAGAGCCTTTGCGATAGGAATATGATTCTGACGCCCACAAACACCCCGCTGAAAGTGAGATTCGCGGATAGTACTAGAACTATCATGTCTGGACAAATGAATAACATGATCATTGGTATCGGACAACTTCGGTTTAAGATCGATTTGGTTGTGATGGACATAGAGGAGCATCCGTATAGCCCAATTATCTTGGGAAGGTCCTTTATTAATACCTCTAGAGCCCTCATTCGTATGACTAGGCATGAGATCACATTGTTTGATGCTAAGGGTTCTGAGACTTTTGGGATAAAGAATCTGAGTTCCCTATTCGGTAAGTGTTAACATCATAGAAGTCGTTGGTTCTAAACCGGATTTGATCCTAAGCCCAGAGAAGAGTGATGATGACAATGTTGAAGATCGAGATGAGAAAGAGATCCTGACAATCCTAAGCCGAGATAGAGCTGCTCAGCCCGCGCATGTTGTCAATAATAAGAATGCTGAAGCCTCGCCTATTTCAAAACCTAAGGATAGAAGGAGGAGAGTCAAGCGAAGAACTCGTAGAGTTCGCATTCAAGAAAGTTCATCAAAGTCTGAAGCGATCCTGAAAGTCGGTGCCTGTTTAGATGGACAGTTCGATTGTCTTTTCGTCAGACGCACATCCCACGGAAAGGCACTCGTGAAGAGAAATGGCAAGACGTTTTCGGTGAAGGTTAGTCGGGTGAAGACCTGGCAGGTCAAGAACAATCCTTAGAGAGTGATATTTTTGGAAAGTCGAGCTACCGACTTAAACTGTAGAACTATTTCTATCCTTCGTTATTCTTATTTTTATTTTTATTTAAAAAAAAATAAAAGTAGCATGAAACGATAAGAAGTTTTTTTTCTATTTTGCCGTGTTCCGACGACTGTTGAGTTAAGGATGTGCAAAATAATTTTTTTTATTCGAATCGTTTTTATGTGAAGTGAAGTGTAGTAAATGAATCTTTGTAAAAAATTGTTGATTAAGGAAATGGTAATGCGTTATTTTACAAATGCTTAGACCAGATTGTTTGATTTATTTATGATAAGAATGGTTGATTTTGTGCTTAAAACAACTTGCTGGTTGGTTAGAGAAAAATTTAGCGGTAGGAATTGCACAAGTGAAATAATAAATTTTGGCATGGTTATTTGTTGTAGTTAATTTACGGTGTGTCAAAATAATTAAAATGGTCTAAACCGTTAATTTCTACATATCCCCATTCACCTTTCCTCTTCCCAACCACTCACTTTTTTTCTCTTCCCAATTTCTTTATTCTTCCAATTCAAATTTTCAAATTCCACCTTTCCACCTCATCAATCCCCAACAACTTTTATCCACCAATCACATTCCACTTTTCAACCTCCATTTTTCTATTTAACCCACTCATCCTCTCTTTCATTTTCCTCATCCTTTTCTCCATCTTCTTTATCAAAATTCTTCCATCTCCCTTTTTTCCAACTCCTTGTAGAAATCAAATGGGCATGTTTTGAAAATCTTCATCCCTTTCACCATTTTTACTCACTGTTGAAAATCCTGTCGAAATATTTTTCTGATCGACCAAATCAGTCATTGGACGGTACAGGGCCAGAAACCCACCATTTCAGGCGGAATCAACACTCGGTCAACCGAGTGATTGCTCTCGGTCGACCGAGAGCCACCTTGCTCCCTCCGTCATTTCGCTGCGCTGTTTTTATCTGTCAGGATGCCACCGAGAAGACGCTTGAGCCGCTCGGATTCGTGGCTGTTGAAGGCAACATCCCATTGATCAACGGGGTACCACAATTCGTGAGTCGGGAGGTATATTCTTCATTTGTTAATCATTTTGTTAATGCCCTTGTACATCGGGCTCGAGGACTGGATTTGGGGAATTGTGGAGATGAGCTTTTGGAATTGGTGGAACGTTATCAATGGCGTGATGTCGTAGCACCCCCAGGCCGAGTCAACGTCAATTGGGTAAGGGAATTTTATGCTTATTTACGCGTACACCCGACACCAATATCGTAAATATTCGTGGGCGACCAATTGTAATTTCTCCGTGTACGATTAATGCTTATTTTGGGGTGGATATCTCGAAGGACGGGCCGGAGTATATGGCGACATTTGACGGGTCCGATGCTTGGTTGGAGGAAGTTGGTGCCTATCTGGGAATAGAATGGACCATAGGGGAGGTTGCCCGCACATTTGCGGAACCAGATTTCAGGAGATGGGAGGATAAATGCTTTCATCGGCTTATCCGTTCTAATATCTTTCCGGCTAAGCATGTATCTACGGTCTACTATGCCCATGCCACTTTGCTTTATTGGTTGTACATGGGATGGCCTGTGAATGTGGGGCATTGCTACGCAAGGAAATGACAGACGATCTTTGTCAAGCCTCGGCACACCTTACCTTTTGGTTCATCGATCACTACATTCGTGAGGAGCCGAGTGCCCAGTGTTAGCGGCGATTCCTATGTGGGGCCAATGCCTATTCTATCTTTAAGTAGTGTCACACCGCTTTGTCGTTCACGGTCACGATCAAGAACAAGAAGGGAACCGAGGATGATCTTGTGAAGCCGGCCCGAACTATTTGCAACTAGCACCACTCAATCCAGGATTTTAGGATTAAGGATTTTAATTTGAGTGTTTGCATTTCCTTTAATTAACAAGTTTTTATTTTGACTCAATTCTACTAGTATGTCGTGTTATATAGAACAAGTTTCTCTGTTTCCTAAATTCGAACTCATGTAATGTTTTGGACTCGCAGAAATGTATTGAAATGTAATCATTAATTTATGGACTTAATAATGTTTAAGGAAATTGTTATCCCTTTTACGGTCCCTTTTACTGATTATTACTGCTTGGACTAATCCTGTAACGAATGTCGAGCTTTGTTTAAGATGTGTGTTGCAGTGATTATTTTTCTGCTAGTGGCCAATGCCTGTGCCTGTTAAACTTTGGCGAATGCCAAAGACTTGTTCAACTTCCACGCTTATCCAGAGCTAAGTTCATTTTCTGAGTTTGTTATTTCGGTTTTTATACATTGGGGACAATGCATGGTTTAAGTGGGGGGTACGAGTCACTTAGCTCAAATAAGCTTCCATATACTCCCATATATCAAATAATAAATAGAATGAGTAAGATTTTAAAACTTTTAAACTTAGAATCACATTTAATTTTGTGAGTCCCTGATAATTATATCTAATAAGAAATAAACCATACTTCATGAGTACGTGATCACTTTATACTTCTGCGATTTATGGATTAGTAAACTTAATGATATTCATGTTGTCCGTTGCAAGTAGTTGTTTATTATTCAACTATTCAATAACTGAATCGAGTTGTACTACGCTTATTATAAAAAGTAAAATTATTATGTGTACATTGCATAGATACTTGATTATGCTTACCTAGTGTCAAATTTATCGTCTGATGTGTTCCTAAAAATTCTAGCCACAAAAGGTGAGTAATAAGCTTGAGGCGCACTGTGTTTGACAATGTTAAAACACTTGGGCTTGTAGTAAGTTACCAAAGTAGCCTCGCGCTTGTGGTAATATTCGATGCTAATATTTGATCTAAGATAGAGGATGCACAAAAAGTTTTCCTTCTTGAGATTGATAGTATCTGAAAAATATGAAGATATGAAAAGAATATTCAACTCTTTAAGAGGCTTTGAGTAGTACTCGGTCTCCAAGTCCAAAAACCCTATAGATACGCTCTTGCTTATTATTCTAGTGCTTCAACAATTAAAAGGCTTAAGAAGTGGGAATACTGAAGTTGGTAGGTTAAGACTACGAAGTTTGCATAAGCTCTAATCTTGCTACGAATGTTTAAAACTCAATGCACATGCACACAACACACCGATTCATGATGAATAGTGGATAATGGATATCTGATGAGCATAGAGAATATGAGTTGATTCGAGTTTCTTGTGTCAGTATACTGTGACCACTGGAAAGTAGTTTATGGGGAATAACTTATTGATATTTTGATCGGGACGATCAAAGGCTATGTGGGGGGTAGTTGATAACGGTCATTTTATGCCCGTTATTCTATGACCTTTATCCCCGATTCTAGTTTAAAGGAGCTATAACAGAGTAATAATAAGTCGTAATACGCTTAATTTGCATATGCCGAGAGTTATGATTCATTATTATGTATTAAGAGGTTTTAGTATGTTATTTGATGTTACAGACTGTGTTTCATGATATATTTGTAGTAACTCATTTGGGAGCACAAGGATGGACTTCGGAGAAGCTTTGATGGATCACAGACGAGTTCAGAAAGCCCAGGAGCATGTAAGGCTCGGTCGACCGAGCCTATGCATTCGGTCGACCGAGTGGGCCTACAGTCCAGCAGGAGTCTGGCACAATGTTTGAGGCGGTTAGGGTTCAGTAGTGTCGGCATTTAAGTCGGTTTCCATGTCGTAAATTTGAGGCTCTATATAAACACAAGTCCTTTGTATTTTTTATACATTCACCAATATTAATTCATATCTACATATAAGCAAATAAGGATTCATTTAGGATTTTGGAGGTTGCTAGGGTTGCAAACATGTAAGCCCTAGTTTATCTTCTTGTTTTCTTTTAAGTAATCAATTCCCAATTATGCTTTGATTGTTTGAGTAGTTATGCATATCTAGATGATGTAGATCTAGGATATGACGTTAGGGCAGTGGTGATACCTTGTCTAAGAGGATCCCATACCCTACGTCCTCTACCTAATATCTACGGATGAGTCTGTGTGTTTAATTCACGTGTATTTAGATTAATTTATATGATGTCCTGATGATTCGCTATATAATCCGATTCGTATGTGAAACGCTGAGAAATATATTCGGGGATGGAATCTGGGGAGTTAAGCACTCGGGTGACCGAGAGGTGTCACTTGGTCGACCGAGAGCATCTATTCGGTCGACCGAGAGAGTCATCAAACTGTTTCATCCGTTAATCAGCCACGTCTTTGTGATTAGGTTAGCTTAATTGAATCTGTTATCTCAGTAGGTATGGCTATGGCTACGTCACTCGCTTAATTTAATTAAAACGTGTGAAAAAAAAATACCGATATAAAACTCTTAGGTAGGCTCATGAATTGATCTTCGGACGTTCAGCGTTATCTAGGTAGGTTTATATTAGGGAATTGCACGCACCTTGTTATACGTAGATCGAAAACTAGCATGAGACTATAACTTGGTAATTGTTAGTTGGACGAGTTTGAGTGATCGTCGGGAAATACGCCTAACCATAGGAATGTTGCCGGGACGAGGTGTCACGGTTAATATCGACATCCTTAGAGTAGTAAGCGTGTGAGTTATATGAGATGGAGGCACCAAAAGGCGAAGTCACGTAACAATACCCACAGTGATATAGTGACTACCGGTGCTACATCAAGTTTAGAGGATGACTCCCGTAGCCAATCTAAAATAGATATGAGCGGATTAATAGTTGATGAGTCTTGTTGTTATATAAATTGTCTAGATCCAAATAATTACGGTTATAATTGGGCAGTTGATTACGTTATTTGTTTACATGTTATTAGTTTATATGTTTGAGTGTGTCTTTCTTTTCTTGTATTCTATTTTGGTCATAGACCGTCTCTGTCAAACTAAATAAATAGGTTGACTATTTAAGTTAGGATCAACAAATTGATTCTCTGTGGGATCGACCTCGACTCTATCTAGCTATACTGCGATTGAACCTAGTTCACTTGCTAGTGGTTATTTAGGCATCGAGTTAGTAATTTAACTTGACCTCAATCAAGTTTTTGGCGCCGTTGCCGGGGAATCAATGGTCCAACTGCTTAAATGATCTACTTAAATATTTCGTTTTTCTGTTTTCTGTTACAGTAAAAAAAAAAAGAAGAGAAAATTGTTTGGTCGACCGAACGATGTTACTCGATCGACCGAACCCTCTAATTGTTTTGTATTATCTGATAGTATTGTTTTCCCTCTGTTTCTGTTTTTCCCCGTCAGTAGGTTGTAAGTCTAGCAGCAGTATGAGCAATCGTACTGACTGTTAGTTTACTAACCGTTTGTTGTTTTTCTCATGTTGCAGATAATCAGAACTGAATCGCTCAAGTAAGATTGTTCGTGATAAGCAATATGTCATCAAAGCAATTTTCCAAGGTTAAGGAAGAGGATGTCAACGTTTTACGAAATAAGACAACACCAATGAAGCCGATGACGCAAAAGCTAAAGGAAAGAATAGCAAAAATGAAAGGACGAATTCAAGAAGCCAAAAAGTCAAGGGAAGCGAGTGAAGCGTATGTAAAAAGAGGTATGTGTGCTTTAAATCCCGAAGTAATTTCTTCGGATTCGGATTCGGATTCGGATTCATATATTGATTATATGGATTACATGTCAGAGATAGAGTCTGGTTCTGAGGGTAGCATAGATATAGAACGACCTATAGTCATCTGTGCTAAAGAGGCAAAATATGTTGAAGATGAATCTCGGTTAATGCCCAAGTTAGGTGACCCTGGAGCATTCCTTGTAGATGTTACCCTAGAACAAGCACACTTGGGATTAGCTTTAATTGACTCTGGATCAAGCTTAAACATTTTCCCTAAGAGCCTTTGCGATAGGAATATGATTCTGACTCCCACAAAACACCCCCGAAAGTGAGATTCAGCGGATAGTAATAGAACTATCATGTCTGGACAAATGAATAACATGATCATTGGTATCGGACAACTTCGGTTTAAGATCGATTTGGTTGTGATGGACATAGAGGAGCATCCGTATAGCCCAATTATCTTGGGAAGGTCCTTTATTAATACATCTAGAGCCCTCATTCGTATGACTAGGCATGAGATCACATTGTTTGATGCTAAGGGTTCTGAGACTTTTGGGATAAAGAATCCTGAGTTCCCTATTCCGGTAAGTGTTAACATCATAGAAGTCGTTGGTTCTAAACCGGATTTGATCCTAAGCCCAGAGAAGAGTGATGATGACAATGTTGAAGATCGAGATGAGAAAGAGATCCTGACAATCCTAAGCCGAGATAGAGCTGCTCAGCCCGCGCCTGTTGTCAATAATAAGAATGCTGAAGCCTCGCCTATTTCAAAACCTAAGGATAGAAGGAGGAGAGTCAAGCGAAGAACTCGTAGAGTTCGCATTCAAGAAAGTTCATCAAAGTCTGAAGCGATCCCGAAAGTCGGTGCCTGTTTAGATGGACAGTTCGATTGTCTTTTCGTCAGACGCACATCCCACGGAAAGGAACTCGTGAAGAGAAATGGCAAGACGTTTTCGGTGAAGGTTAGTCGGGTGAAGACCTGGCAGGTCAAGAACAATCCTTAGAGAGTGATATTTTTGGAAAGTTGAGCTACCAACTTAAACTGTAGAACTATTTCTATCCTTCGTTATTCTTATTTTTATTTTTATTTAAAAAAAAAATAAAAGTAGCATGAAACGATAAGAAGTTTTTTTCTATTTTGCCGTGTTCCGACGACTGTTGAGTTAAGGATGTGCAAAATAATTTTTTTTTATTCGAATCGTTTTTATGTGAAGTGAAGTGTAGTAAATGAATCTTTGTAAAAAATTGTTGATTAAGGAAATGGTAATGCGTTATTTTACAAATGCTTAGACCAGATTGTTTGATTTATTTATGATAAGAATGGTTGCTTTTGTGCTTAAAACAACTTGCTGGTTGGTTAGAGAAAAATTTAGCGGTAGGAATTGCACAAGTGAAATAATAAATTTTGGCATGGTTATTTGTTGTAGTTAATTTACGGTGTGTCAAAATAATTAAAATGGTCTAAACCGTTAATTTCTACATATCCCCATTCACCTTTCCCTCTTCCCAACCACTCACCTTTTTCTCTTCCCAATTTCTTTATTCTTCCAATTCAAATTTTCAACTTCCACCTTTCCACCTCATCAATCCCCAACAACTTTTATCCACCAATCACATTCCACTTTTCAACCTCCATTTTTCTATTTAACCCACTCATCCTCTCTTTCATTTTCCTCATCCTTTTCTCCATCTTCTTTATCATAATTCTTCCATCTCCCTTTTTTCCAACTCCTTGTAGAAATCAAATGGACATGTTTTGAAAATCTTCATCCCTTTCACCATTTTTACTCACTGTTGAAAATCCTGTCGAAATATTTTTTACGATCGACCAAATCGATCCTTTGGACGGCAGTGCAGGGCCGGAAACCCACCATTTCAGCGGAATCAACACTCGGTCAACCGGTGATGATTCTCGGTCGACCGAGAGCCACCTTGCTCCCTCCGTCCGCTGCTGCGCTGTTTATCTGTCAGGATGCCACCGAGAAGACGCAGAGCCGCTCAGTTCGTGGCTGTTGAAGGCAACATCCCATTGATCAACGGGGTACCACAATTCGCGAGTCGGGAGGTATATTCTTCATTTGTTAATCATTTTGTTAATGCCCCTGTACATCGGGCTCGAGGACTGGATTTGGGGAATTGTGGAGATGAGCTTTTGGAATTGGTGGAACGTTATCAAAGGCGTGATGTCGTAGCACCCCCAGGCCGAGTCAACGTCAATTGGGTAAGGGAATTTTATGCTTATTTACGCGTACACCCCGACACCAATATCGTAAATATTCGTGGACGACCAATTGTAATTTCTCCGTGTACGATTAATGCTTATTTTGGGGTGGATATCTCGGAGGACGGGCCGGAGTATATGGCGACATTTGACGGGTCCGATGCTTGGTTGGAGGAAGTTGGTGCCTATCTGGGAATAGAATGGACCATAGGGGAGGTTGCCCGCACATTTGCGGAACCAGATTTCAGGAGATGGGAGGATAAATGCTTTCATCGGCTTATCCGTTCTAATATCTTTCCGGCTAAGCATGTATCTACGGTCTACTATGCCCATGCCACTTTGCTTTATTGGTTGTACATGGGATGGCCTGTGAATGTGGGGCATTGCTACGCAAAGGAAATGACAGACGATCTTTGTCAAGCCTCGGCACACCTTACCTTTGGTTCCTTGATCACTACATTTCGTGAGGAGCCGAGTGCACGATGAGAGATAAATTTATGATCATTATTACGACATTTTACCCCAATATTGATACCATTTTGAGCATTATTGTATCAAATCAAGTCAAAATTACTAAGTTTTATTCAAATGTATAAGTAGTAGTTATTATATAAATTATCGTATTTTTATAAGTTTTTATTAGTTTTGTACGGTTTAGTAACCGAGTGTCGTGTCGGATTCGTTTGGTATTTTGGTGGTTCATTGCGAGGATTATTCATTGACCAAGATTCCACGTAACGACATGTTTTGAAGCCTAAAAATGGATTTTGAGGAAAGAAGAAAATGCCACAAGCTTACGAGTTCAACGGATCAATTGTCACGAATGCTTCTACAGTAAAATATCTTCGACAGACATTTGACCCAACTTAGAGGCATTTTCTGGGGAAGAGTTCTTGATAAAAGTTGTAGATATTCAAATGAGCTTTCCAACGCATTTTGAATCACGTCAATTGGAGGTCTACAACTCAAGTAATGGCTATTTTATCAATAAGCGCCGCTATAGAAACGCCGGAAAAGTGGAGATATTTTCCCAACTTGATTATATTCTCCCATGTGGTGCATGTTACTTGCAATGATGGATATTCCCTCCCATGTGCTTGATGATGGCTCCCATGTGCTTGATGATGGCTTCCATGTGCTATATATATATATATATATATATATATATATATATATATATATATATATATATATATATATATATATATATATATATATATATATATATATATATGTATATCTCTCCCTATATATACTCCCCATTTCCATTCCATCTTTCTTGCCCCATCTTGGCCACTCTTGGCCAAGATCTCTCTCTCTCCACCTCCTCCCATTTCTTCCATTTCCCTTCTTCATGTCCCTTCTTCATCTCTTTTCTCTTTTATTTTGTTTTCGGACTGTATATATACATATGTCTATGTATGTATATATATGTTCTTTTTTATAAATAAAAGTAATCTTGTTGTAATACTCTAAAATGATTATCAAGAAGTTGCTTTTGAGGAAAGGTTGCTATTTTCAAGAATACAACTTAGATCCAAGTAAACGGGTAATTTTATTGAGTTTTACTTTTGTTGTTCTATATTTATATATCTATATGTTTGTTTCTATATATGTGAGAATCTGATAAATGCTTAGATCGAAAGGCTAAATTTGGTTGTAATAGAATTTTGTCATCTTGACAAAAGGCTATTATGGAAAACTTCCAGCCGTTTAATCCATGACATTTTGTGAATCGATATATATATATATATCTATGTATAACTAAAAATATATCTAGCCAAGATATGAATCTGAATTAGTTAATCTTTTGGTAAAATGAATGATCGACTCTGGTAATAATGATTAAAACCGATTATAATGAATCTCTTTCTATTTGAACGTAATCTAATGAATTAACAACTCACGATTAGAATACGAGATCGTAATAGAAAGACCGGAGGGTAAAATTGGCCGAGTGAAAGCGTGACAACGGAATCCTATTTCCTTCGGGCGATTTGTCTAGAAAAACAAATCTTATTAAAATTGTGCTCAAGATCGTATTACGTTAATTTATCTGTTTTAATCAAGATCGAAACATTGCTCGTATGACAAAGCGGGAGTGACCTATGCTTTGGATGACATTAGACTCGATGACATTTGACATATGACAATTTCATACGCTCGTGTGAGGAGGAGTTGTCTAGCTTAGAGTACACCGATTCATATATAATTTACACCTTGAATAAAGGAAGATCTCATCTCATTTATTTCTACTAAAAGATATTGATTCAAGAAAGTATTCTTGGCTAGATCCAAAAATATATAATATTAGTATTTATTTGTTTTATTTTCTGTTTTACTAACATCTAACTCTAACAATCTAACTACTAACATAATCTAACCCAGGAAAAAGTAAAAACTGCGACTTAGATCAAGTTAATAATAGCTTCTTGGTGTTTAACCCCACTTAAAAGAATTACCATGTTTTCCTTAGGTTTAGGTCTGTCAGTATTTTGGCGCCGTTGCCGGGGAAAACGTCGCTAATTTCTTTCTTTGTGTCTAGGCGTTACTACTTGTATTAGCTCAAAATTCTCGAGGATAAGTCAACACTCTTCTTATCACATTTCTTTTTTATTTTCCGTTGGTATCTACCTTCTTTTAGTTACCAATTTTATTCTTCTATAAAATTCGAGCATTTTCTATTTTTGTTAGTTGATGACCAGAAGTGGTAAGGCCCCACTCAATCCTTATAAACCTGATTTAAACACGAAAGCAGTTAAGAGTAGAGTGTAAACGCGGTCATATCAGTCAGGGAAATCCTGACCAAGTATCATCTTCAAATCGAAATACGAGAATGGTGAAATCGATAATGAAACCCGGAACAAGTGGCTTGATCATGCCCAAGGGAATAGAAATAATCGAGAATCGAATAAGCATAATCACCCACCAAACCCGAGACTTATTTGTGATCGGACCGTAAGAAGGTACAGATTAATAATCCAATTCGTTTACCCAATAAAGGAGCAAATAATTTTGAAATAAAATCTCATCTTTTGGTTTAATTGACACAAGAGCCCAATTTCTAGGAGAAGATGATGAGGATCCACATCATCACCTCTATCTTTTCGAAGAATTGTGTAATGACCAAAAGTCATGGTGCTCATCGGGAATTAACGAGGATGTCTATGTTTCCTTTTTTCTAAAAAGAAGAGCACGAGATTGGTTTTTGTCACTTCCACATCATTCATTGACTAGTTGGGAGGAGATTCAATCCGAGTTCTTAAAGCAATATTTTACTCCTGGTAGAAAATTGGAATTAATAGTCTAAATTGCCAACTTTAAACAAGGATCTGAAGAAATGCTTGGGAATGCTTGGGAAATATTTAAAAAATTATTAAGAGCTTGTCCCGATCATGGTTATTCCTTAGATATGCAAATTCAACTTTTCTGTCGTAAATTAAGGAAAGACTCACGTGCAGATGTAGATCATGCATGTGGTGGTTCGTTAATAATGAGTGAAGCCCAATTAGTTTACGATGCTATAGAAAAGATTTCCAAAAATAACAGAATGTGGGAAACCGGTTCTAGCACAAGAAATGTAGCATTTGCAGGAGAATATACATCGAATACGGAAGTTCTAGCACACTTGGAGAATTTGAGTAGGAAATTTGACGGCTTATTAGCTAGTAAACCTATAAACTCAGAAAATATCATACCGAATGACTACTCAAATCATGATAATGTGTCATTAGGGATGGAAGAACCAGAAGGCTATTCAAGGGAAAAGGTGAGTTTTTTAAAACAGCATAGGAATTTGAACGACGCGTATTCAAACTCGTTTGATGCTATTAGAAGAGATCACCCTACTTTTCGTTGGTCTGAAACCCCTAGTAAGCCAGGACAACCGCTGTATCCAGTTCAATACAAGAATCCATATAATAATCTAGTTTATCAAGGAGATACCACGAATCGGAATCTACAATCATTACCTAAACCATATCCACAACATGCCACTCAAAGCATACCAGTCACCCAAAGTTCAACCCAACCTGAAGAAGTTGATAAATGGGAGAAATTAATGGAAAATCTGATAGGTATGATATCTACTCAAGCTCAAAATATGGAAATTATGATAACTTCTATATGGAATGCAATACTAAGGATATGAGTACGTTGAAAACATCTATGAGTGGACATGATACCGTAATAAGAATTATAGAAGCTTCATTGAGGAATCTGGAATATCACTTGAGTAGAAGTAGAACGTAAAAGCAGTAAACCCTCAGAAGGATTGCCAAGTAATATCGAAAGAAATCTGAGTGGGGTAAATGCTGTTATTACCAGAAGTGGAAGGATCTGTGGAAGTAATGGATTAGAAAAATTCGGGAATAATGAAGTAGATGATGATTTAGATGGTAAATATAAGAAGAATATGGAATCTAAAGGGCCATTTCAAACCGAACCTTATCCGGCTCAACCTAAATTCATATCGGTTCAACCTGGAAGGGCATCACCACATCCACTGCATATTTTGAAGAAAAAGGTACTGAATGATGACACACAATGTCCTCAAAAGGCACAATCATTCAAGGAAGCTTTACCATCTTCGTTTAACGATGAGAAGTATGCATGTTTTCTCGACACTTTTCGGCACTTAACTATTAATACCCCTTTCATCGATGTTTGTAAGGGAGAGCTTAGTTTGGGAGTGAATGATGAGCGCGTTATCTTCAACATTTACAATTCATTGAAATATCCATACATTACACTAGAATCTAGTTCTTGTGTAGACACTTTGTGTTCCCTTGTTGTGGATTGTACTAACACGCAGGTAATTGAAGAAGATGACTTTAGCAATAATATGAAGGCTCGCAAACCGAAAGCTCGAAAATTAAAGGAAAAGGTCAAGAATCGTTTGGATTGGTGGGAATTGTCTAACCTCTCGTTGGAAACCGGTATTGAAGAAGGATGCGGTGCGTGAGGATGACCCACCACCCAGTGCCTTAAAAGCGAAAGCACGGTAAAGTCGGCTATAGACTATAAATGTAGTCAATGACGGGTACTATCCTTCCTTTTTACTCCTTAAGCATTTATTTTTAGTGGATTATGTGCTTAATTGTTACGTGCTTTTGTGAGTAATTGTTAGAAGTATCCCGTTTTGTTAGTATATTATATTAGTTAATCCTTATCATTTTGGTCGAGCAAACAGCGTTAACCTAAAAGCGCTACCGGGAGGCGAGCCCGTAAAATGTTAAATATAATAATTACTCATACTTTGGATGATACTTTGGTAATACTTCGGATTGATTTTCATTTTGTTTCACCAAGTCTTAGGATGAATGTTTGAATGTCATTATAACGGGAATGATTAGGTGGTTATCCGAAAATCCTGAGGAAAAAAAGAGAAAATTCAAATGCATCATTTCTTGGACTTAGATTGTTAGAACGATTTGAAATAACCCTTGAGGATCTGGGTATAAAAGACTCGAGTTAATACTTTGTCACACATTTCATATCATGATCTAGTCACATTTTAAATTTCAAATAATGTGTGACATGTATTAGTTCAACTCTTTGTGGAATGTGGTGTGTTTTAAATCAATAAAAGTTTATGTGGTGTGTTTATCTACCCTTTTGCATTACAATCGTCACACTCACACACTTTTATTTTATTTGCACACACAATGGTCATAACTTTGACCCACCCACCCACCCTTTTTATCATCCGAGTATTTGTTTGACTTGTTTTAGTGCACCATTGCTTTCCCAACAACTTATTTACACTCACTTTACATTGGGGACAATGTAAGTTCGTAAGTGGGGAGTGGAGTCGTTGGTCTAGCAATGGAATTAATGTTTATTTTGTATCAATAAATCCCTTAGTTTTTGATTTTTCGAGCGTTATTTAGTTGACTAAAATAAACTGTATAAGGTATATATTTCATGGATTTGAAGATGTAATGATCAATTTGGATGTGTATAACCAACGTGAACCGTAAGTGCATTGTAATTCCAAATATATTTGTGTAACATGAATTCCTTCACGTAAAGCCTTTGAAATTGAAACGAAAAATTTTAAACTGTATCCATTCAATATTCTAGTGGTTATTCTAGATAATAACAGTAACTTAGTACCTAACTTTTGAACGTGTACTGTGAATATCTGAAGGTTTGAATGTGATAGAAAGGATATAAGTTAAGTTTATGAAAAAAATAAAAAAATAAGATGAACTATTTATATGTCGGTTGTAGCTACCAATGATTTGAGTGCGATGAGGCGTTATCATAAACGCCCTATATCACTATGAGATTTAAAAGCTCCCATCGCTCGATGATAGTAGTCGGCTAGGGTGTTATCACTAAACGCCCTATTGCTTGGGAATGAAGGCATATGCTACACATGTGAAATTAAGCTCATCAAAAAAAAAAAAAAAAATTTAAGCGTGGTTGAAAACTTAGCTATCTTCCTCGACTATCCCCAAGTATAAACTGAATGATATACTTTAGGGATTATCCTAATAAGTACACATGAGGACTTTGTGTGGAGCGGCTCTGCTTATACCTAGGAAAGTCATTAGAATTTATCTGAATGGATATTTGTGTGTTTTGCTTGATTATTCAAGAGAGGATAGTGGAAATTGAAAAGGCTTGTCACACACACACACTGTTATACACTTATATTGAGGTTAAAGCACTGGTTGTAATTCTAATGGTTGTATTATCTAGTTGTTCCTTACACCTTCTATCTTCATGAATTTATCTCTCATTCATTTTGTTTTATCGCTTGTTTTGATCGAGGGACGACCAAAAGCTAAGTAGGGGGTTGTGATGAGAGATAAATTTATGATCATTATTACGACATTTTACCCCAATATTGATACCATTTTGAGCATTATTGTATCAAATCAAGTCAAAATTACTAAGTTTTATTCAAATGTATAAGTAGTAGTTATTATATAAATTATCGTATTTTTATAAGTTTTTTATTAGTTTTTGTACCGGTTTAGTAACCGGAGTGTCGTGTCGGATTTACGTTTGGTATTTTGGTGGTTCATTGCAGGATTATTCATTGACCAAGATTCCACGTAACAACATGTTTTGAAGCCTAAAAATGGATTTTGAGGAAAGAAGAAAATGCCACAAGCTTACGAGTTCAACGGATCAATTGTCACAGAATGCTTCTACAGTAAAATATCTTCGACAGACATTTGACCCAACTTAGAGGCATTTTCTGGGAAGAGTTCTTGATAAAAGTTGTAGATATTCAAATGAGCTTTCCAACGCATTTTGAATCACGTCAATTGGAGGTCTACAACTCAAGTTATGGCTATTTTATCAATAAGCGCCGCTATAGAAACGCCGGGAAAAGTGGAGATATTTTCCCAACTTGATTATATTCTCCCATGTGGTGCATGTTACTTGCAATGATGGATATTCCCTCCCATGTGCTTGATGATGGCTCCCATGTGCTTGATGATGGCTTCCATGTGCTATATATATATATATATATATATATATATATATATATATATATATATATATATATATATATATATATATCTCTCTCTCCTATATATACTCCCCATTTCCATTCCATCTTTCTTGCCCCATCTTGGCCACTCTTGGCCAAGATCTCTCTTCTCCACCTCCTCCCATTTCTTCCATTTCCTCTTCTTCATGTCCCTTCTTCATCTCTTTTCTCTTTTTATTTTGTTTCGGACCCGTATATATACATATGTCTATGTATGTATATATATGTTCTTTTTTATAAATAAAGTAATCTTGTTGTAATACTCAAAATGATTATCAAGAAGTTGCTTTTGAGGAAAGGTTGCTATTTTCAAGAATACAACTTAGATCTGAAGTAAACGGGTAATTTTATTGAGTTTTACTTTTTGTTGTTCTATATTTATATATCTATATGTTTGTTTCTATATATGTGAGAATCTGATAAATGCTTAGATCGAAAGGCTAAATTTGGTTGTAATAGAATTTTGTCATCTTGACAAAAGGCTATTATGGAAAACTTCCAGCCGTTTAATCCATGACATTTTGACAGAATCTGATATATATATATATATATCTATGTATAACTAAAAATATATCTAGCCAAGATATGAATCTGAATTAGTTAATCTTTTGGTAAAATGAATGATCGACTGCGTAATAATGATTAAAACCGATTATAATGAATCTCTTTCTATTTGAACGTAATCTAATGAATTAACAACTCACGATTAGAATACGAGATCGTAATAGAAAGACCGGAGGGTAAAATTGGCCGAGTGAAAACGTGACAACGGAATCCTATTTCCTACCGAGCGATTTGTCCTAGAAAAACAAATCTTATTAAAATTGTGCTCAAGATCGTATTACGTTAATTTATCTGTTTTAATCAAGATCCGAAACATTGCTCGTATGACAAAACGGGAGTGACCTATGCTTTGGATGACATTGGACTGATGACATTTGACATATGACAATTTCATACGCTCGTGTGAGGAGGAGTTGTCTAGCTTAGGAGTACACCGATTCATATATAATTTACACCTTGAATAAAGGAAGATCTGTCTCATTTATTTCTACTAAAAGATATTCATTCAGTAAAGTATTCTTGGCTAGATCCAAAAATATATAATATTAGTATTTATTTGTTTTATTTTCTGTTTTACTAACATCTAACTCTAACAATCTAACTACTAACATAATCTAACCCAGGAAAAAGTAAAAACTGCGACTTAGATCGAGTTAATAATAGCTTCTTGGTGTTTAACCCCACTTAAAAGAATTACCATGTTTTCCCTGAGGAATACGACCTGACTCACCATACTAGCACTACAGTTTGACCCGGTACACTGCCGGTTAGGATCTGTATAGCCTAGGTAATGTCCGTCAGCTTTCTGGCGCCGTTTCCAAGGTTAGGTTTAGGCGGTGTCAGTGCCCAGTGTTAGGCGGCGATTCCTATGTGGGGCCAATGCCTATTCTATCTTTAAGTAGTGTCACACCGCCTGTCGTTCACGGTCATGATCAAGAACAAGAAGGGGAACCCGAGGATGATGCTGACGAAGCCGGCCCAAACTATTTGCAACTAGCACCACTCAATCCAGGATTTTAAGATTAAGGATTTTAATTTGAGTGTTTGCATTTCCTTTAATTAACAAGTTTTTATTTTGACTCAATTCTACTAGTATGTCGTGTTATATAGAGCAAGTTTCTCTGTTTCCTAAATTCGAACTCATGTAATGTTTTGGACTCGCATAAATGTATTGAAATGTAATCATTAATTTATGGACTTAATAATGTTTAAGGAAATTGTTATCCCTTTTACGGTCCCTTTTACTGATTATTACTGTTTGGACTAATCCTGTAACGAATGTCGAGCTTTGTTTAAGATGTGTGTTGCAGTGATTATTTTTCTGCTAGTGGCCAATGCCTGTGCCTGTTAAACTTTGACGAATTCCAAAGACTTGTTCAACTTCCACGCTTATCCAGAGCTAAGTTCCTTTTCTGAGTTTGTTATTTCGGTTTTTATACATTGGGGACAATGCATGGTTTAGGTGGGGGGTACGAGTCATTAGCTCAAATAAGCTTCCATATACTCCCATATATCAAATAATAAATAGAATGAGTAAGATTTTAAAACTTTTAAACTTAGAATCACATTTAATTTTGTGAGTCCCTGATAATTATATCTAATAAGAAATAAACCATACTTCATGAGTACGTGATCACTTTATACTTCTGCGATTTATTGATTAGTAAACTTAATGATATTCATGTTGTCCGTTGCAAGTAGTTGTTTATTATTCAACTATTCAATAACTGAATCGAGTTGTACTACGCTTATTATAAAAAGTAAAATTATTATGTGTACATTGCATAGATACTTGATTATGCTTACCTAGTGTCAAATTTATCAAATACGATGTGTTCCTAAAAATTCTAGCCACAAAATCTGAGTAATAAGCTTGAGGCGTACTGTGTTTGACAATGTTAAAACTTTTGGGCTTGTAGTAAGTTACCAAAGTAGCCTCGCTTGTGGTAATATTCGATGCTAATATTTGATCTAAGATAGAGGATGCTCTAAAAAGTTTTCCTTCTTGAGATTGATAGTATCTCGAAAAATATGAAGATATGAAAAGAATATTCAACTCTTTAAGAGGCTTTGAGTAGTACTCGGTCTCCAAGTCCAAAACCCCATAGATACGCTCTTGCTTATTATTACGGTGCTTCAACAATTAAAAGACTTAAGAAGTGGGAATCTTTGAAGTTGGTAGGTTAAGACTACGAACTTTGCATAAGCTCTAATCTTGCTACTGAATGTTTAAAACTCAATGCACATGCACACAACACACCGATTCATGATGAATAGTGGATAATGGATATCTCGATGAGCATAGAGAATATGAGTTGATTCGAGTTTCTTGTGTCGATTATCTTTGTGACCACCGGAAAGTAGTTTATGGGGAATAACTTATTGATATTTTGATCGGGACGATCAAAGGCTATGTGGGGGTAGTTCATAACGGTCATTTTATGCCCGTTATTCTTTGACCTTATCCCCGATTCTAGTTTAAAGGAGCTATAATGAGTAATAATAAGTCGTAATACGCTTAATTTGCATATGCCGAGAGTTATGATTCATTATTATGTATTAAGAGGTTTTAGTATATTATTTGATGTTACAGACTGTGTTTCATGATATATTTGTAGTAACTCATTTGGGAGCACAAGGATGGACTTCGGAGAAGCTTTGATGGATCACAGACGAGTTGTAAAGCCCAGGAGCATGTAAGGCTCGGTCGGCCGAGCCTATGCATTCGATCGACCGAGTGGGCCTACTGATCCAGAGGAGTCCGGCACAATGTTTCAAAGCGGTTAGGGTTGATGAGTGTCGGCATTTAAGTCGGTTTCCCCATGTCGGCCGAGGCTCTATATAAACACAAGTCCTTTGTATTTTTTATACATTCACCAATATTAATTCATATCTACATATAAGCAAATAAGGATTCATTTAGGATTTTGGAGGTTGCTAGGGTTGCAAACATGTAAGCCCTAGTTTATCTTCTTGTTTTCTTTTAAGTAATCAATTCCCAATTATGCTTTGATTGTTTGAGTAGTTATGCATATCTAGATGATGTAGATCTAGGATATGACGTTAGGGCAGTGGTGATACCTTGTCTAAGAGGATCCCATTCCCTATGTCCTCTACCTAATATCTACGGATGAGTCTGTGTGTTTAATTTACATGTATTTAGATTAATTTATATGATGTCCTGATGATTCGCTATATAATCCGATTCGTATGTGAAACGCGAGAAATATATTCGGGATGGAATCACTGGGGAGTTAAGCACTCGGGTGACCGAGAGGTGTCACTCGGTCGACCGAGAGCATCTATTCGGTCGACCGAGAGCTGTCAAACCTGTTTCATCCGTTAATCAGTCACGTCTTTGTGATTAGGTTAGCTTAATTGAATCTGTTATCTCAGTAGGTATTGCTATGGCTACGTCACTCGCTTAATTTAATTAAAGCGTAAAAAGGAAATACCGATATAAAACTCTTAGGTAGGCTCATGAATTGATCTTGGACGTTGGCGTTATCTAGGTAGGTTTATATTAGTGGAATTGCGCGCACCTTGTTATACGTAGATCGTAAACTAGCATGAGACTATAACTTGGTAATTGTTAGTTGGACGAGAGTTTGAGTGATCGTCGGGAAATACGCTTAACCATAGGAATGTTATGCGGGCGAGGTGTACGGTTAATATCGGCATCCTTAGAGTAGTAGCGTGTGAGTTATATGAGATGGAGGCACCAAAAAGCGAAGTCACGTAACAATACCCACAGTGATATAGTGACCTACCGGTGCTACATCAAGTTTAGAGGATGACTCCCGTAGCCAATCTAAAATAGATATGAACGGATTAATAGTTGATGAGTCTTGTTGTTATATAAATTGTCTAGATCCAAATAATTACGGTTATAATTGGGCAGTTGATTACGTTATTTGTTTACATGTTATTAGTTTATATGTTTGAGTGTGTCTTTCTTTTCTTGTATTCTATTTTGGTCATAGACCGTCTCTGTCAAACGAAATAAATAGGTTGACTATTTAAGTTAGGATCAACAAATTGATTCTCTGTGGGATCGACCTCGACTCTATCTAGCTATACTGCGATTGAACCTAGTTCACTTGCTAGTGGTTATTTAGGCATCGAGTTAGTAATTTAACTTGACCTCAATCACCCGTGCAGAAAAAAATAAAGAAAATAAAATGGTATGGTATATGGAAAACCAACAGTAACCATACTCGAAAAAAAGAAAAAAAAGAAAAAAACGAGGTAGTATTACGGAGACCGACAGTAACTACACTCAAGAAAAATAAAAGAAAAATAGAAAAACAAAGCAACTAGATGACATGCAACTAAATGATATGCATCTAAATGATATGCAAAAATAAAAGAAAATAAAAGAAAAAAAACTAGCCCACCCATTTGCAACATGACACGTATATAATAAACGTCTGCCACATAATGACAGTTTACGATAAACGACAGTACCATTCATTACGTGCAATGTAGACGCGCCTTAAGACTCATCAAAGATGATAGCATTATGGAAAGCCAACAGTTAGCTATACTAAACAGATATAACTCATATGGACCAACGCGTAGCATACGGAAAACCGACAGTAGCTACCCACATGAATTACAAAAATAAAAGGAAAGCACATAAGTCTCAAAGCTTACAAGATTCATCAAAGGATGGTAGCCTACGTAAACGACATTAGCTACACTAACAATGAGAACAGTTATAGCATACGAGAACCGACATTAACTATAACATGCATGGATGAATCATATATATAAAAAGTAATCAATTATCTAACATGGATTCAGTAGATGGAAAGGTATAAACATGTAAGTTCAGAACATCTACGTAAAAATAAATAGCCACAGAAGCTTATATTAAAAACATCCACATCAAATAAAAGCATTAAAAAGCAAGAACAAGAAAATTTTTTGAACCTGGACTGGCGTTCAATAAACCGAACTGGCGTTTAAAATTTCATTTTGTCCGGACGAGCGTTCCACCTTTCAGACGCTCATCTGAAATAAAGTCAGGTCGGACGGGCGTTCAGTGAAGACAGACGCCCGTCTGGTTCCTGAAATCAGAGCAGAGTTGATACCTTTTGGGAAGGACGAGCGTCCAAAAACCCAGACGTGTGTTCACCTGCATGTTAGTGACTGGACGGGCGTTCATGCTACCAAACGCTCGTCCACATAACGAATTTGCAACAGAATAGCAGGAAAAACACAAAAAACCCTAAAATAAAACTTAAGAGATCATCATACATCACAGCAGCCTCATCAAATTATAGCACACAGGGTTAGATTGGACTACATAAAACACATAATTCACGTCTCATAAATTGAGTTAAAAACTTTTTGCACATTCTTAACCCAACGGTTATCGAAACACGGCAAAAATAAAAACTCTCAACTTATTTAACGCTACTTTTATTGAAAGAAACAAAAATAAAACGTAACAAAATTGAAGAACTAACTTAATTAGATTCAACAAAACACCGATTCCCCGGCAACGGCGCCACTTTTGTTCGGAGGTTTTTGCATCATTAAACAAAAGAAAATTTATAAACCCTAACCTATATGCAAAACTAACTCCTAACCGGCCGAATACCGGGTTGTTGATAGTAAAGCGAGATAAGTAAGGGGTCGATCCACAGGGAATTGGGATGTTAAATCTAATTTCACTAATTCCTTTCAATTGCTACTCAAGAAAGCAAATAAACTAAAGAACAACATAAAAACACATAAAACGAACTAAAATAAATCTAAGCTAACGAATAATAAAAACAACCTAAACTAAAGATACATAGGATCAAACAACATACAAACTAAGTGATTCCAATCCAAGTTCATCTCATGACTTTAATTCAAATTGTGGTTTCACCTTTACACGACATACAAATTCCTAATCTCTTAGCGAATCTATTTCTCAAGCTATGAATTCCTAATTCCTTAGTGAATTCAATTATCGATCTCTCCTCTCTCGAATGTTGAGACCAATTTCCATACAAAACGAAGGTGTAGATTCAAGTTAACTCTCGTATTTTAGAATCTAGCAACCTAGATAATTAATCAATTAATTTGTCACGAATTAACGATTAAAAATCCTATCTTTCTATGGTGATCTAGCCTAACAACGATTCTCATCAATGTTAGACAATGATTAGCAACCAATCTCTCGATCTAGTCACACATAGCATCATAATTCATAGGAAGATACAAAACAAATCAAAGATCATGAAAAGAAACAAGGAATTGAATAAATTGAAAAGACAAACTCACATAGTTTGGTACATGGAATGATCTTCATGAATCAACAAACGAAACAAAGAAAAGAAGCCTAATCTAACCCGGATCACCCGAGCACAAGGCTCGGGTGACCGGCCTTGGAAGCCAAAGGGGGCGGCTGCTTTGTGTGTATTTAGGGTATATGAAATTCTGAATGATTTTAGGGTTGGGGCGCAGCTGTTTAAATAGAAAACTAAGTCGGCTAGGTCAAAAACGGCGTCCGGACGCCCGTCCGTTTTCTATGGACGCCAGTTCACTTCAGCGTCCATCAATCCTGATCTGATTTTCTTCCTCTGGACGCTCGTCCAGTATTTATGGACGTCCGTCCACACTAGACGCCTACCGCCAGGCACGCGTCAGGGCGGTCGAACTCTGCAATTGAATATCTCAGCCCGGACGCTCGTCCACTTGATCAAACGCCCGTCCACTCCTGGACGGGACTTGGACGCCAGTCTAGCATGACTGAGAACTCGATTTCTTCATCCTTTTTCCTTCCATCTTTATCTCTTCTCTTTCTGTCTCTTTAAGATCATCTTTTCCATCAACAATGCGTATCTACAAGAGGATAAAAACATACCAAAACGTAACATAATTCCAAAATAACATAAAATCATCATTTAAGCACATAATGCGCTACGTTTTGCAATTAACCCATAGAAAACATCATTTACTCAATATTTCAATATAAAGTTCAATATCTATGAAAATAATACGAATATGGAGGAAATTGATATAAAATATAAATATATATAAAAATCATACAATTTGACCCTGAACAGTAGAAAGTCGAATTAAGGACTTTAAACTTAGGATGTTTTAGGTAGATGTGTTTAATTTTGTTGTTCTAAATAAAAATGGATGAAAGTTTTTTTTTTAAATTGCCATGTTCTTGAAGCTATAAGCAAAAGATGTGCAATTTTTTTTCTTTCATTCCACTCGTGCTTTGTTGCTTTTCTTTTAGTTTCTTAATAAGTCAAGCCAATGACATAAAACAAAGGCGCTTGGGGGAGGCAACCCACCTTTTTGGTAATAATTGTGTGTTTAGAGTTGTTTTTGGTTGTAAGAGGGGAGAGTTTTGGCTTAAAAGAGAAGTTTGGGGTGAGAATTTCCTTTTGATTCTGGCCTTTGTACATAGACGGGGATGCTTTTATGTGAGCCTCTGTGGCCTTATTTTATGCATGGATTCTCTGTGTTTCTTTTGATTATCTTTACATCCAGTGCAATTCCCGTCTAGTATGGTTGATATGCTTTGATACCTTGTTTGTGGCATGGCTTCTATTTTTATATATCTCGTATCTATCACCATCTTTTGGCACGAGGACTTTTCTCGTGCATGTGTTTGCCTTGGATTTTGTTTCTATGGTTTCAGATACTCGAGATGGAGCTTACTAGAAGATGTCATGTGGGATACAAATGCGCCTTTCTGCCGGGTTTTGGTAAAACAGCTAAGTCATTTTCCTCTTTTTATCTCTCACACACTGAAGACAGTGTTTCGTTTAAAGTGTGGGGTGGGAGACTTAGCCGTTTTCTTGTTTCTGTTGTTAAATGTGCTATATATGTGGTATGCTTGGCCTATGACCGGGCTCGAGTCGATTTTGGGTAAATTTTAAAATTTTTCAAGGGTTCTCAACACCGTGTGTGTGTGTTATTTTCACATTTGAGTGGTGATCACCTTAGTAGGGATCCCTAACATGTACATTGCGGTTTGATATTATCTTGAGAATAGAGTTTATTCATTTCACGCAAGCTACACTTTGTGCATAATTTGATTACTACCACCTCTTATACCACTAGTCTCGAGGCGAAATGTTTAAGGTTCACCTAAGTAGGATACGGGATGACAGTCCTGGCGTCTCTTTGACCCTACCATAGCCAAATAAGCCTTAACCTGAACATTAGACCTTCGTAGCCCCTCTCATCCTTGATAGAATGGTCTGACCACCATTCGCTTTATAGCCGTTTTGTTACTAAGTCAGAAACCTACCCTTGAACCTTAATCTTGGTCACATTTCCTTCATTTTGACCCTACGAGTGGATCTAGTCTTTTGTTAGACCACACTTGCTAAGGCAAGTGTGGGGTGCGGGAAATGATGTTTCTAGTTGGGTTGTTGTTTCTCGGTTTTGAGCTATAAGAGAGGAGGAGCTCGTTTGGGCTTGGTGTTCGGTTTTTGAGCCAAAAAGAAAAGAAAAATATGTTCTTCTTCTACTTCTTTCTTTGAAAAAAAAAACAAAAAAAAACAAAAACTTGGATGTATACAGAAATAAGGGTTGGAATCAAGGAGATGAGTTCAAAAGTTATTTTTATGATGTTAGAGTTTGGATAGTTAGATAGGGGCTAATGTATTCGATCTTGCCTCATGAAGCTTGAAACATAGTCGAGTTTGGCGATGAGTTCGGGTATGTTAGTATCCTATGGTTCCCAAAATGTTAAAGGTGATCAAAAAGGAGTTTGGGTAGTTTGTATGGTAGAGAAGATGTGGTACATGGGTTGATTAGGTTCACTCGTACTTTTTTTTCTCCAGTTCCCAAATTATCTTTTTCGATTAACCGAAATTACCCTAGCCTAACGTTATAACCCTTCAAGTCCTGCCTGATCGTGTCCAAACTTAGTGACCTTGATTAGTGGAGAGGATAGTGATTATGAGACGGTTGGTAGGCTTTTGGTTGGGATTCAAGCCCCGACAATCATTTTGAGCACTTGGTTTAAGCTTGGCACCACACACACTCCATTTTCTTGATAATGTTATATCGGTGTGTATATATTCATGTTTCTTACTTTGTGATTACCTCGAGGATGTGGAATTAGCACCTACATCACAAAGTTGAATCCCTTGGTTTGTTTTAAAACGCCTAATTTACTCGAGGACGAGCAAAGGCTAAGTGTGGGGTGGTTGATGGGAGTCAACTTTACGTGATTCCGGTGCACTTTTCCATCCCCATTTACCACACTTTTAGCACATTCTTGGTGTATTTAGACCGTTTCGGGGCGATATCGTGAATCTATGGCACGGGGGATAAATCCGTCACTTTGACAGTTTATCACCTCTTTTTTGATGATATTGACCCTATTCCCGAGCACTTTTACCCTCCGGAATGTTTTGGATGTTTTTGGTTGTTGTGATGATGTAGGGTATTGATGTCTTGATGTCCCGGAAGGCAATGATTTATGGTGAAAAGCATAACCGAGGTGAGAGAAGAGGAGAAAAAGGAGAAAAGTGAAGGATTTGGGTCACAGGGGTCCGAATGCCCGTCTGAAACCCCTGGACGTGCGTTCAGAAGCCCGTCCGTATGGACAAGAGACCTTATCCGGACGGCTAAATCTCTAGAAAATTGGATGATTTGGACTAGAGTTTCATCCGGACGGATGACAGAAGACTCATCCGGACGGACAGAAGAGCCATCCGTCCGGACACCTGGAAATTGAAGAACTGTCCGGACGGACAAGGTTGTCATCCGTCCGGATGCCTGGAGCTGAAGAACTGTCCGGACGGACAGGGTTGATATCCGTACGGACAGAGGCTCTGTCTATATAAAGCAGCCTCATTTCTTCAGAGAAAGACAGATAGAATACTCCCTCTCTTAGCCTAGGTTTTGCTCGATTTTTGTAAGTAGTTTGTAACACTTTATTTTTATATAGATCAACAACTTCTTAGCTTGCTCTTTACATTTTCTAGCTTAGATTTCCATTCCAAACAACAAGTCTCCATCTTTTAGGTAAATTTCTATTTTTGTACTTTTTCTCCAAACTCAAATTTCTGCAGCTTTTATGGTATATATCTTCTTCCTTATGCTTGTTATGCTTCTTGTTTACTGCTTTCTTTACGTTTTAACTAGTATAATGAGTAGTTGAATCCTTAACATAGCCAAACTATGTGAAATTTGGTGAAATCATCTTTTGGGTGATGAAATTGGGAGTGTGTAGTGCTTTTTAATGTTGTATCTTGCATGTTTCACGTCTTAGAACTTGTTATAACGGATTTGGGCTAGATTGATCACCTAGGTCAAAATCACACAACACCACTCTTGAGAGTTGTTCAGAGAGAGGGGTGTTGGGAAAAGGGGTTCTAGGATCGGGAGGTAAAACATACCGAGTTTTAGGTCGTGAATTCAGGCCCGCGCTCATCGGTGTATTATTATCAACATAGTAGCTTGAATGTGGTAGTTTAGATTAGTGTAGTGTTAACAGTGAATTTTATGGTTTTTATTGCTATATTCCGTAACAATATTCTTCGTGTTTTATTACTTTTTATAGAAAATAGGAGTTTAAATGAAATATTGAGAGAATGTGTATTGAAATGTTTAAAGTGCAAAATCGAGTTGTTTACGTGGTTTTTATGTGTTTATGTACGATTTTACACTTTGCTCGTGTTTATTATCTTGTAGGTACGCTTTCATGTCATGGAATGAGCTTAAACGATGTTTTTCTTGAAGATCGAATGGCAAGAAAGAGATACAAAATCGAGATTGGCATGAAGATACATTGAGGACTGAACTGGCGTTCACTACCCCGTCCAGGTGGATGGGCGTCCAAGCAGCTGAACCGGCGTCCAGGAGTAGCTTTTCAATTCAAGATGTTCAGATTTTCTTTGAACGTGCGTCTGGAGTCCCGTCTGCATGGACGGGCGTTCGAAATCTTGGACGGGCGTCCAAGAGGAGAAATAAGATCAGAGCTTTCAGATTTTTGCTGGACGAGCATTTAGTTTTACATAGGACGTGCGTCCACTCAAGACTCGGCCCGACTCAAACAATTCACGCACCCTGGACGGGCGTCCAACCCATCAGACGGGCGTCCGGATGCCGACTTCAGCATGGCCGACTTAAAAAACTATAAATAGCAGCGTGTTTTCAACCCTAATAACACACAACAATATATGCATCACAGCAGCCTCAAAAACCCTAGGGACAGCCGCACCAAATACACACAAAAACATGAGTCTTTTTCCTTCAATTCTTTCTTGGAGATCAAGGATGATTGAGGGCTAAGCAGTTCACAGTAGGACAACGGGATGAAGCCATTACAACATCACCACAACCAAGGGATTTTCAAGTAGTGATTGTTTAGTGAGTTTGAGTTTTATTTTCTTTATCAATTGAATTGTTTTGATTGTTTGTTTTATTAGATTGAGAAATCAATGAAACGTTAATCTGTTTTGAATTTTAATGAGAATTAGATTCATATATAGAACCGTTCTTTTGATACGATTAGTAATAATTCAAGAGATTGTTTATTATTAATTGGGTAGGAGATTCGGAGACGAACTCGTGATCATGTTCTTCTATTGTTATTTTTGTTTTACTTGAGAAAGAAAACGAAAGCTAAGTAAATTTGATTAAAGAAATTAGATCAAATTTAGGTTAGATCATACCAAGAAATTTAATTCAACTCAAAACTTGGTTGGGTGGTGGTTGTTTGGTGGATTCGTGTTGCTCTACTGTTCCTTTATATTCATAAGAAATTTCGTACTTTTTGCATATTAATTTAGATTTTTGATTCATTAGTTTAAGTTAGTTTAATTTGATTTGTTGCAATTTTTTTCATCTTCATTGTTATTTCGATATTTTCAGTTTCATTAGTTTAGACAAATTTATTTAGGATCTTATAATTCATAGGACATTAGTAATTTCATTAGATTTTCGTGACAATTCACCATACGTTAACTGTATTAGTTTCTGACCACATTCGATTCCCTTGGACGACCCGGTAATACCCACTACAACGTACCTTGCACTTGGGGTGTTCCGGTAAAAATATAAATCTAAAACTTACCGAACAAGTTTTTGGCGCCGTTGCCGGGGAATCGGTAACGGTTGTCGGATTCTTCGTAGGTACAGTTTTCTATGCGGGTGAATTCTTTTCTTTTTATTACTATCTTAGGTTTTTAATTTTTTGTCTTCTTTTTCCCGTTTTCCTGCTGTTTTC
This sequence comes from Gentiana macrophylla, assembly GCA_026214975.1. NCBI lineage: Eukaryota > Viridiplantae > Streptophyta > Magnoliopsida > Gentianales > Gentianaceae > Gentiana > Gentiana macrophylla. The sequence continues at coordinate 3,131,211 of CM047813.1, read as the reverse complement.
TCTGTTCTATTCTCGTTTTTCAGCTTCCAAGCAGGCGTCCAACCTAACAGACGCCCGTCTGTTCTAAAAATTTCTATCCTGAATCGTTTTAGCTAACCAGACGAGCGTCTGGCTTGCCAAACGTCCGTCCAGCTCAATCCTCAGGCAGACGCCCGTCCAGGAATCTGGACGCCCGTCTGTCCCCTCTCTTGTTCTATTTATTTTATTTTATTCTATTCTATTCTTTTCTTTCCTTTATCATAGTCTTAGCCTTTGGTTAAAGGGTTAAAATTCTCGTCAACCTGACCTATTGTCAGTGTTGACTTTCTGTTTTGCTCTCCTAGTTTATGCAAACCAGGAGCAAAAAGGGACAGTTATTATACTGTTCTGAACCTGAACGGGACATTGTCAAGAGAAGACTGTTCCAAGATTCTGACAATATGAGTGACGCGGCTTTTAGTAATCACGAACCGGACAACCAAGAGGATAATAATAACAACCAAAATCCTCTTGGTAATGATCCACAAGCTCAATTAAATATGCTTCTGATGCAAATGTTGCAGAATCAGCAAAATCAGCAAGCCTGGATGAACGAACAATTTCAACAACAACAAATCCAGGCAATTTGTTCAACAAAGAATGACCCAGTGCATTTGTTGTGCCTCAACCGATAAATCGGAATGTTCAACAAACAATGACCCCAGGCGGTTTGTTGTTGCAAAGAAGACCTTACGTACCTTATCTTGATCAGGATTTCTTGGAAGGGCATAGACCAATTCGGCCTCCAGAAATGGGAGGAATGAACTTCGATCTGAAGAATGGAGTAGTCGGATTGGTTCAGAGTAGTTCATTCCATGGTACTGCTCAAGAAGATCCACATGACTTCTTGTCAACATTTGTGCAAATCTGTGAAGCAGGTCACTACCCTGGTGTTCCTGTTCGATAAAACTTGTTTTATATTTATTTTACTGGAACACCCCAAGTATAAGGATCGTAGTATAGGGTGTTACCGAGTCGTCCTAAGGGAATCGTACAATTATCGGATTAAAATATAGCTGTTATAAATAATGTCACAACTTATTAACTAAAATTAAATTTTATACTAATTAAACTAGGGTTTATGCTAATTATGAACAGTAAAAACGAAGATGAACAGTAACTTTGATGAATAGTAAATTTGAAGAAAATTAACAATTAACAACTAGAATTTAAAACAACTAACTTAGCAATCAACGATTTATACTAATGATTCGATTATCAAGTAATTAAAACAACGGCAAGGCAACGGGAATCCACCGATCAACCAACCCAACCCCAACTAGACGGCAAGCTAAAGATATAATTTTTAGTAACGATCAATCACGAATTCGATTAAATTTCTCTAAGCGAATTCTAGGGTTTCGTTTTCTTTTTCAAGTAAAACAAAACGACATGCAAAACACGATCACGAGATTATTTCTAATACTCTTACTCAAATAATTATAAACGATCTCTCGAATTATAATTAAGTGCATCAATTGAAAAGATCACAACTTTGAACAATATTTTCATATAAATTCAAATCAAACGATAGTTTCATCGATCTCTCGATTCGAATAAAACATAAACAATACAAAACAAATTCTAATTGACGAAAAATGATAACTTTACTCACTAAAAGTACGGCTAAAAATCTCTCTAGTTGGTGTTGATGTTGATCGGTTTCATCCGTTGTCCCACCGCGATGTGCTTAGCCAATAATCATGTTGTTAACCATGATTATTGGGTTGGAGAAATTCATCCCTAATTAAGCTTTGGTGCGGCTGGAAAATAATTGCGGCTGCTGCTTTTTCGTCTGGTAGGGTTTCCTCAGCGCTGAATTTATAAGGAGTTTGAGGCGGTGCTCAAGGTCGGCCATCCTGTATCAAAATTCTGCCTTGCAACTTCTAAAATTCATATCTTGAGTTGTAGACCTCCAAAAATTATGATCCGAATGTCATAAAAAAGCTCTCGGAAAACTCTACAACTTTCATTAAGGACTCTTCTTCAGAAAACGCATTTTTGATTAGCCCGTCGTATTACGAGTCGTTTTCGGGATTTTCCCAAGCTTTATTTCATCTTCATCCTCTTGTATCTCTTTCTTTCCACTTTAATCTTCAATCAAACATCATTTAGACCTCTTCCATTCCACATTTGTGCACCTAAAAGATGACAAAACCGAGCAAAACGTAAAACCATACAAAATAGATAATAAAACCACGATATTTACTCGATTTTGCATTTAAACCATTGAAAACATCATTTGCTCAATATTTCGATATAAAGCTCGATTTCTATGAAAAACATCCATATATGGGGAATATTGATATAAAATATATCCTTATAAAACACTACAAATTGACCCTTAACAACTCCCCCACACTTATCTTTTGCTCGTCCCGAGCAAAACAAAACAAAGTCAAGCTCGAGACAAATAAACATCCATACAAATATGAAGTATATTCAATAACTTAGAAGTTCACCCATGTAGTGTGTGCATAGCCATAATAAACTTCCACTAAGTTCCACAATTTGAAAGTTATTCAAACCAAAACTAGCCCGGTTTCCCATCTAAGTTAGAAATATTCAAAAAATTATAATAGGCACTTTACAAAACATACATATCCCAAAAAGAAATAGTAGAGAATATCTAAAACATTTTATGCGGACTCGATGGATAATCCCTACAACATATCCTTGATTTATACTGGGATAAGATTAACGATAACTAAGTCCTTACTTATTCATAATAATATATTTCAATATTTTCACTTTTTCACACTTTTCTAACACACATCGAGAATAAGCTTTTGCCCTCTCATGCGAATAGGACATTTCAAGATAATCCCCTACCTTACTCCAATCATAAGAATGACTATAAGCTGATCCGTCGTGAGCTTTTGGTCATCATAGTGGAATAGGACATTTCGAGATAATGCCCTACCGCACTCCAATCATTAACCAGCTTTCGACACACCCATTTATTTATTATTAACTCAACTTCTTTTTTCAAAACATTAGTTACGTTTCACTTATCACATTCAAACCTTAGATATTCACAGTGCACGTTCTGAACTTAGGTTTTACTTCTTTATTACTATTAAGAACAAATCTCTAAGATAAATCACTAAAATGAAAGGATACAGTTCAAAATTATTGCTTCAATATCAAAGGCTTTCGTGAGTGTAAAAATGAATACTATCTCAAATCAGTAAAAACATGCTATAATTATCTCACGAAGTCACATAAAATCATTGTCAGGAAACTACAACTAGCAAGCCATTCGTTTCAATTACATGCTCAAGATTTACAATTATCCAAGTGTACTTTGAAAATTTTTAAAATTTCACCATTTAACAAAGATCACAAATATTTACTCATACTGTCGAAAATAAAGCATGAATTGCACCCCCCACACTTAAATCACATTATGTCCTCAGAATGTGCAAATAAAAGAAAAGAATACTTAGCTGGTTCCAAAGATGGTTGTCGGCCAGTAGATTGGCAGTGGTCAGGCCGGAGCATGAATAAACCGCTGCACTCGTATCAGGAACAGACAACATTGAAAGTAATAACTTGCGAACCTGCTCAAACGTATCTGCAACATTCGACATAACAGATAATCTCGGGGTATACGGGGTATATGAGTAAACATGTAGACACATTAAACAACCACAAATAGGACAAGGATAACCAACACACAACTCACCAAAGTTTTATTCCTAATAACTGAAAAACTTAACTAAAAAGAAATACTTAAAAGACTAGGCTGCCTCCTAGTAGCGCTTCTTTATTGTCATTAGCTTGACAAAGATCTCAAAATCAACCCGGATCGGGCCACTTTGGTTTGATCGGGGCTACTTACTATCGTGAGTCGAGTGGAGAGCATCGGTGTGGTCACAACAACAACAAGTCAAGTGCGCGACTAAGTCTTGGACTTTAGCCATCCGACAAAGATCGATTCTCTTCTTTGTGTTGTTGCTTAATTGTGGCACCGCATACTAATGGGTGCGAGGAGTCGTGGTAGAAGCATCTTTAAGATCAAGGGCAATAATGTCATCATCCGAATTGAAGAAGTCGGATGGGATCTCATCACAAATCAAAGACATCAGTCATGTCAACCACCTTACGAAAGTATAGGACTTGGGTGCTTCATAAGGCTGTCGAAATACTTTTTCAATCTATGACCATTTACTTTAAAAGGTTGACATTTGTACCCTTTTAAGGAGATCGCTCCACCGGATGAACCTCGACAATTTCAAAGGGTCCGGACCATCTCGGACTTAAGCTTGCCAAAGAAAGCGGATGTAATCTGGTGTTGTAAAGCAAAGCCATCTCTCCTACCTTGAAATCTCTATCTTTTATCTTGGCATCGTGGAGCGCCTTTGTTCTCTCCTTGCTCACCTTGGCATTCTCGTGAGGCCCCGAGTGCGAATTCGTCAAGCTCATGTAGTTGCGGTAATCTTTTCTCCCCACGAGTTGGCTATCGAAGTTTAAGAATTTAATAGCCCGAAGAAGCTGCTCGGCTCACTGACCGGTAGATGGCAAGCTTTGCCATAAACCATTTGAAAGCGGCGTACATCCATAGGGGTCTTGAACGCGATCGCGATAAGCCCAGTGCGTCGTCCAACTTCGGACTCAGTTGGTTCTATTCGAATTCACCGTTTTCTCCAAAATCCGCTTTAGACTTCATTTGCTCACCTCGACTTGGCCACCTGTGCTGGGGTGGTATGGTGTACCAATTCTATGCTTGACACCATATCTCTCAAGAATTTTATCCAGTGGTGCATTACAGAAATGCGATCCTTCATCACTGATAAGGGCTCTAGGGCAGCCAAATCTAGTAAAGATATTCTTTTGCAAGAATTTCTTTACCACTTTGTGATCATTGGTTGGGGTGGCTATGGCCTCTACCCACTTGGAAACATAGTCCACATGGACTGTAATATATTTGTTAGAGCATGATGATGGAAATGGTCCCATGAAATCAATGCCCTGGACATCAAAAACTTCACATTCCAAGATAGGCCTCAAAGGCATCTCCATCCTACTCTTGAGTCTCCCTACTCTTTGGCATCTATCACGGCCTTTGCAAAAGGCTTCAAAGATCTTTAAACAGAGTAGGCCGGTAAAAACCAACTTGAAGGATTTTTGTGGACTGTCTTAGGTGCTCCGTAGTGTCCACCAAATAGGACCACTATGGCATTGCTCCAAGATATCCAATTGTTCATGCTCCGAACGCACCTTCTAAGCAACCCATCCTTGCATTTTAAGCAGATGTGGATCCTCCCATACGAGATACTTTAAGTCGCTGAAAAATTTCTTCTTTTCCTGATACGTCATCTCTTCTAAGTGTCCACTTGCTAAGTAATTGACGTAATCAGCATACCACGGCCTCACATTTTCTAGCTTCATTAATTGCTCAGTCGGAAAGTCAATGCCTATTTCCTTAGGAATTTTGCCACCCTCGTTCACTAAGCGAGATAAGTGGTCAGCTACAACATTATCACTACCCTTCTTGTCCTTAATCTCAAGGTCGAATTCTCGTAGTATCGGGATCCATCCGAGTAACCTTGGTTTAGCGCCGCTTTTGCCATAAGGTAGCGTAGTCTTTGCGTGATCTGTCCAAACCACAACTTGAGATCCGAGCAGGTAACTTCTAAATTTATCCATAGCAAAAACGACGGCTAGGAATTCTTTCTCCGTAGTGGTGTAGTTACACTGAGATGGGTTCAAAGTTCGACTCGCATAGTAGATCGGCCGGAACTTTTTGTCAATTCTTCGCGCTCTAGGCTGCGCCACGGCGTAGTTAGAGGCATCGCACAATAGTTCAAAAGGTTTAGTCCAGTCGGGCGCGATTAAAATGGGGGCACTGGTTAGCTTATCCTTTAAGCTATTAAAAGCTTTCTTACACCCATCATCAAACAAGAACTCCACTTCCTCTTTCAGTAGGTTGGATAACGGCTTTGCTATCATCGAAAAATCTTTAATGAAACGCCGATAGAAGCCCACATGTCCCAGAAATCCTCGTACCTCCTTCACTGTCTTCGGGTACGACATTCTCTCAATTGTGGATCATCTTATATACAAACAATTAATTAAACATGTCAAGGACATAGAGGCGGTCTACGACCAACATAAGACAAGAAAGGTAAAGACACGACTCGTCACAACGTAATTAACCTCCCCAATTATAGTCTTTATCGTTTGGACCTAGATAGTTTATATGATAAACTGAACTTATTAACTGTCAATCTGTTTGTATCTATCTTAGATTGGCTACGGGAGTCATCCTCTTTAACTTGACTTAGCACCGGTTAGGTTGCTAGATCACTGTGCTACATTACGTGACTTCACCTTTTGGGTATCCATCTCATATAACTTGCACGCTTACGATACTAAGGATGCCGATATTAATCGTACACCTCGTCTACGCAACATTCCTATGGTTAGGCATACTTATACTTCCTAAACGATCGCATCAGTCTCTGTCCTATTAACAATTACCTACACGGTCTCATGTTAATCTACGATTTACGTATAACTAGGTGAGCTCAATTCCCAAATACAAAACCTACCTAGATCTCGCTGAAAGTCCCGAAAGATCATTCATGAGCCAACCTAGGAGCCCTATATTGGTATTTCCTAATCATACGTTAATTAAAATTGACGAGCAACGTAGCCGTAGCCATACCTACTGAGATGATAAATTCTATTAAGTTAACCTAACCATAAAGACGTGGCTATTTAACGGATAAACAGGGGCTCGGTCGACCGAATAGGTGGGCTCGGTCGACCGAGTGAACTCATTCGGTCACCCGAATCAATTTCGTCCCCAGATTACATCCCTGAACGTATCTCTCAGCGTTTCATCATACACAACAGATTAAATAGCAATTCGTAAAGCATTCATATAAACTAACTTAGATACGCATTAATTAAACAATACCGATTCATACATAGACACTAAGTAGAGGACGTAGGGTGTGTGATCCTCATAGACAAGGCATCGCCACCTCCCTAACGTCATAGCCTAGATCTACATCATCTAGCCATGAATAATCAACTCAAACTATAAAGCATAATTGGAGAATTAATTACTGAAAATAAAGAAGACAGAAAATATAAAGGCTTACATATTGAAGCCCTTAAATTGCTGGAAACCCTCAAATTATTCTACATTGTATCAAAGTTGTATTATGAATTGCAAGATTGAAGAAAGAATGAATGATTCAAGGTATTCAAGGTGTGTTTTTACAAATTTCATAGCTGCTGCTTATATAGAGGCTGTAACCGACCTAGGGAGGATCTAAGAGATATACACGCGAAAATCCCGTGAGTGACCGAGCCGACACATTCGGTCGACCGAGCCTATTCACTCGGTCGACCGAGCCTCCTCTGCTCGTGTTAAACGCGCTTTTCGTCTATCTTGTTCCCCACTTGCGCGCACGTGTTGATCTCGATTAATCTTTCATTTATCTCTTGATTAATGCTCCGATTTTCTTCCTCTATTATCTTGAGACCATTGATTGAATGACATTAATCCTCTCGATTTGTCGTGATCTACAAAATCAGCATTTATCGCACAATAAATCGGCTTTTAATAATGAAAACGGCTAAATACCAAATATCATATTAATAATCACTTAACATTAAATAATAAATATAAACATGTGATTTAATATGAAATATATATTATTAATCTCGATTTAAGGTCAATGTTGATGACTTTTACGGGTATAATTTGACCGTCATCAACTACCCCCCACTTAGACTTTGATCGTCCCGAACAAAGAATCAATAAGTCATTTCCCAAGACAACATTTCCCATGGTGAGTCATACTTACGCAAGAAGCTCAAGTCAACTCATACTAGTCATGCTCATAAGATATCCATTATTCACCACTCACTATGAATCGAAGTGATGTGTGCATGTGCATTTAGTTTTATATATTCGTAGCAAGATTAGAGTTTATGCCAACCAGTAATCTCAACCTACCAACCTCAACATTCATACTTCTCAAGCCTTTAAATTTTTGAAACACTAGAGCAATAAGCAAGAGCGTATCTATAGGGTTTTGGACTTCAGAGACCGAGTACTACTCAAAGCCTCTTAAAGAGTTGAATATTCTTTTCATATCTTCATATTTTTCAAATACTATTAATCTCAAGGAAGAAAAATTTTTAGAGTATCCCCCTATCTTAGATCATGCATAGCAATGAATATTACCACAAGCGCGGAGCTACTTTGGTAATGTTACTACAAGCCCAGTGTCTAACATTTTGCTAAAGCACAGGTACGTCTCAAGCTTATTACTCCGCTTTTGTTGGCAAGAAGATAAGAATACATCAGTCAATAAGTATCGACACTAAGTCTACATAACCAATCATCTATGCAATGTACACATAATTTCTTCAGTTATTATGATTTGCGCGGTATACTCGATTCACAGGTTGAGTAATTGAATAATAACTACTCGCAAAAACGGGCATGAATATCCTTAAATCTACTTAACATAAGTATAATATGATCACGTACTCATGAAACTTGGTTTCTTTCCTATCAATTCTTAGCTAGGAACTCACAATTCTAAGGGTACGAGATACATAATATGGTATTTATTCAATTTTGTACCGTTTCATTCAAATTTCAATTATAACATAACATAGCTAAGTCTCCTACCCCCCACTTAAACATGGCATTGTCCTCAATGACAAAAATAAATGAGAAATTAAGAAAAGACTTAGCTCGGGAAACGGCTTTCAAGTAAAGGAAAAGATCGGAGTAAATTTCAAAGACATTGTGGAGAAGCAAGTGAAAACAGTATAAGCGAGACAAACTCCACGAAACCGTTAATAACACCATGTCTATGGAAGTTATAAAATAATGTGGCAGTAATAAGGTATGAATACCGAAAAACATTTTAAGCCACTTTATTTTATACAACCAAAGACAAGAAAAATACTAAATAGAAAGAAAAATAAACAAGCAACTAAAGATGGTAGTCTTCATCTAAAAACCGGTTGGATAAGACAAAGATCAAGAAGCATAACCCCATGTGGGAAAACACGAGGTTGACTGGCTCACTATGTATCCAGTCCAGAGAAACTTGGTAAGGTAGAACAGATTGAATGCGACCTATTGGCTAAAGATAAAATCAAATACTTAGCGCAGAAACTTCTCGCTTGCATTGGATATCAACAACTTAGGGAGATGTAGCTACTCCTCAAAATTACTAATAACCCAATGTATCACGTAAAAGTCATAAACGTCATCAACAAGGTCGGATCGGTGTGATAGTTCAGAACAAAACTTATCATCTAGAAATGCCGGAATAGTCGGAAAAATGTGAAATTTAAAAATTCCGGTAGAAAGATAAGTTGTACTTGGATCGAACCAAAAACCTTAAAAATCTAACTAGGGTCAGAGCTACACTAACCCCAACTAGGATCATGAAAATCAAAATGATAAAAGATAATCATTAAAGCTTAGAAATATTTCAAATTCCGCAACACATAGGTATTGTGTAAACAAAATGGAGGTTGAGAGTATGATGGGTTTAGAAAAAGATACACATAAGGTTGGGAAGAAAAGATAAAGGGTGGGTAAGAAATTGTGTTTATGGGTGGGTTGAAAATGGTTAAGGCATTGAGATTGGGTGGGAGAGTGAAACAGATGGAAAGAAAGAGAGGCGATGAAAGAATGGTTAGAAATGTGAACTTTGGGGCAGATTGGTGAGAGAATCGAAAAGTTTGAAGGTGAAAAAGTGTAAAGGGAAAGATAAGGATAGTTGCAGAATGAATTGCGCACCACTTTGAATTTTCACTTGGATCACCATTCTAAAAGATTTTGGAAGTTGACCAAAATTGCTCTTTTCGCACCAATCATTATCTCGTTACATTTTCGTGAATTCTCAAGCTCTCTTAATGCTTCCATCTTAAGGTGGATTGCTAAATTTCTTTTTCTTTAGCAATTTCACGACTCTCCTACGGAACTCTAATTCACGTGGCCTATATTGAGTAAAAAAGTTTTGCACATCCTTAGCCCAATGGCCATCGGAACACGGCAAAATAAAAAACCTCAACATATGTCACGTTACTTTTATTTGACTCAAAGAAAACAAAACCTATAATCCTAAAAAGAAATCCTAAGGGTTTTAAAGAAGTAGTTCTGAGTTTAAAGTCCTCAGCACGACTTTCCAAAAAGTATCCTTGTCAGTTATCATTCTTGGATCGCCAGACTTTGACCCTTCGAGCATTATATGAGGTGGGCTTGTCGCTTTTGCGGATTAATACCTTTCCTTTGGTTGTGAGACCTAGGAAACGACATTTATCCATACCATTTATTCAAAGCTCTTACCTCGGCTCTCGTTTTAGGAATTAGTGAATTCTAAGAAACTCGGTTAAATTACGGTTTTGGCCTTGACAATAAGAAACAATGAATCAAAGTACTCCGAATAAGGTCGGTTATGTAGGCAAGCCTATGCCGTCTTATTCGTTGGAACATATATGTGATTCAGGCCAATCCGTCAAGATAAGCCCCGCTTAGCCCGAAGGCTTATCGGCTATGCTAAGTCTTGTTGAATCGCTTGTAACGTACATCACACGCGTGGGGAGTCGATTGAGCGAAGCTCGGTTGAACTCGCCTTGACCATGGTTAAACCATTTCGAACCTATGTACAAAGATTCTTCGATTTCTAAATTGTCACCCAAAGCGTAATCTCGTTTTTGTTTAAGGTGGGTTCACCGAGAAGCCATCACCATAAAACTCAACGAAAGCAGAAGATGGTGTTCTCTCAAAACTCAACGTCTTCTTTAGATTTTGAATGCTTAAACTACACAATTTGTTGCTCCCATGGCCAGTAGAAGCAATCTCATGCATAGGACCATGAGATTTTAATAGAACTACGAGGAACTCTTTATTCACTGCTTCCTTCAACTACTACATGTTTCCCTACACCCTCTAGATGAGACATATATGGGGCAAAACCATCGACACTAATAAAATTATTCTTACAAACCAACTCCGGGCTAAGATTCATACTAAGGTTTATGTATAGGCTAACTTATGCTCAAAAAACCAAAAGGTAGTAAAACATAAGCAAAAAATGGTAGTACCTTGCCTTCAACATTGTACCACGAAGAATTTAAGCCTTAAAATATATAATTTTTCGGAGCCATCTTGGTGCTTTAATGGTATTGCTTCCATCGCTTTTCCCATCGTAGAGTAGTAATTCCGCATGTTGTCTTTGGGTTATTTTCTCGGCGCCCTTGAAAATTAATCGACTTGGATTATTGCTTCCTGGTTTTCGCAAGCGAAGAAAAACAAAACAGACCGTAGATCGATTTTAACATGGTTTCCCATCGCTATCAGATCTACGGATTAAACATACGGGGATAAACAGACACGCGAAATTCCAGACTCGAAAACACAAATCAGAAACCGTGTAAACAGAACAGAACAAGAACAAAACAAAACAAAACAAAAATTCTAAATTCTCGGTCGACCGAATTTTTTATTTTTTTTATTTTTATTTTAAGAATCGGAATTTTCAGACATGAAGCAGATACAACCAGTAGGACTCAAAACGTAAAAGCGACTTCAAAAGCGTAAAACTTGACATGAATAAGAAAATTATTTATATATAAAATTGACCGTTGGTTAATCAGGTAGATAGGGGTATTTTACCTGATTGACCGTTGGTTTATCAAAAACTTGATCGGGGTCAATCAGGTTATAAAATACTTGACCACCATAAACCAATACTAGCAAGAGGACTAGGCCCATCGTAGTATAGCTATAGTGAATCAAGGTCGATCCCACAGAAACCAATTGTGGATCATCTTATATACAAACAATTAATTAAACATGTCAAGGACATGAGGCGGTCTACGACCAACATAAGACAAGAAAGGTAAAGACACGACTCGACACAACGTAATTAACCTCCCCAATTATAGTCTTTATCGCTTGGACCTAGATAATTTATATAATAAAATCGAACTTATTAAGCTGTCAATCCATTTGTATCTATCTTAGCTTGGCTACGGGAGTCATCCCTTTAACTTGACTTAGCACCGGTTAGGTTGCTAGATCATCGTGCTACATTACGTGACTTCACCTTTTGGGTATCCATCTCATATAACTTGCACGCTTACGACACTAAGGATGCCGATATTAATCGTACACCTCGTCTAGGCAACATTCCTATGGTTAGGCGTACTTTCTAAACGATCGCATCGATCTCTGGCATCCTATTAACAATTACCGTGACGGTCTCATGTTAATCTACGATTTACGTATAACTAGGTGAGCTCAATTCCCAAATACAAAACCTACCTAGATCTCGCTAAAAGTCCCGGAAGATCATTCATGAGCCAAACTGGAGAGCCCTATATTGGTATTTCCTAATCATACGCTAATTAAAGCAGGCGAGCAACGAGCGTAGCCATACCTCCATGAGATAATAAATTCTATTAAGTTAACCTAACCATAAAGACATGGCTATCTAACGGATGAACATGGGGCTCGGTCGACCGAATACAGACACTCGGTCGACCGAATGAACTCATTCGGTCACCCGAATCAATTTCGTTCCCAGATTACATCCCTGAACGTATCTCTCAGCGTTTCATCATACAGAACAGATTAAACAGTAACTCGTAAAGCATTCATATAAACTAACACAGATACGCATTAATTAAACAATGCAGATTCATGGATAGAAACTAAGTGTATGACGTAGGTTATGGGATCCTCATAGACAAGGTGTCGCCACATCCCTAACGTCATAGCCTAGATCTACATCATCTAGCTATGAATTAACTAACTCAAACAATAAATCATAATTGGGAGGGATTAATTACTTAAAAGAAAGAAACAGTAAAATAAAGGCTTACATAATGCAAGCCCTAAATTTGTTGGAAATACCCTCAATAAACTACATTGAATCAAGATATGAATAGAGTGATTTTATTGAATGATATTCTAAGGTATTCAAGGTGTGTTTTACAATTTAAGTAGTCGCTTGCTTATATATAGAGGTTTTTGCCGACTTAGGGTGGTTCTAGAAGATAAGCACGATATAAGCCGAAATCGCTCGAAAGCCGACACTCGGTCAACCGAGAGCTGACACTCGGTCGACCGAAGCTATAGGCTCGGTCGACCGAACCTAAACCTGGCATATTTAACACGTTTTCTTCGTTTATCTTGTTCCCCACTGCACGCTTGCATGTTGATCCGATTAATCTTCCACTTAATGCTCCGATTTTCTTCCTTCCTTATCTTGAGATAATTGATTGAATGACATTAATCCTCTCGATTTGTTGTGATCTGCAAATTCAATATTTATCACACAATAAATCGGCTTTAAATAATAAAAACGGCTAAATACCAAATATCAACGGTCCATCAGGTTATAAAATACTTGATTGTCTACCTGATTAACCAACGGTCGGGGTCAGTTAAGATAGTTTATATATAAATACCCCTATCTACCTAACCGTCATATAAACTATCTAGGTCTACCTGGTTAATCTTGATTGTCTACCTGATGACTCCCGTAGCCAATCTAAGATAGATACAAACAGATTGACAGTTAATAAGTTCAGTTTATCATATAAACTATCTAGGTCCAAACGGTCAATCAGTTTATCATATAAACGGCTAAATACCAAATATCTAGGTTCAGTTTATCATATAATAAAAACGGCTTTTATGGTTAGGTTAACTTAATAGAATTTATCATCTCAGTAGGTATGGCTACGGCTACGTTGCTCGTCTGCTTTAATTAGCGTATGATTAGGAAATACCAATATAGGGCTCCTAGGTTGGCTCATGAATGATCTTTCGGGACTTTCAGCGAGATCTAGGTAGGTTTTGTATTTGGGAATTGAGCTCACCTAGTTATACGTAAATCGTAGATTAACATGAGACCGTGTAGGTAATTGTTAATAGGACAGAGACTGATGCGATCGTTTAGGAAGTATAAGTACGCCTAACCATAGGAATGTTGCCTAGACGAGGTGTACGATTAATATCGGCATCCTTAGTATCGTAAGCGTGCAAGTTATATGAGATGGATACCCAAAAGGTGAAGTCACGTAATGTAGCACAGTGATCTAGCAACCTAACCGGTGCTAAGTCAAGTTAAAGAGGATGACTCCCGTAGCCAATCTAAGATAGATACAAACAGATTGACAGTTAATAAGTTTTTGGCGCCGTTGCCGGGGAACCAACGGTCAATTTTATATATAAATAATTTTCTTATTCATGTCAAGTTTTCTGTTTTAGAGTCAGTTTTTACGTTTTTGAGTCCCTCTGGTTGTCTGCTCTGTCTGAAAATTCCAGATTCTTAAAATAAAAAAAAAATAAAAAAAAAATAATAATTTCGGTCGACCGAGAGACCTCATTCGGTCGACCGAGAATTTAGAATTTTTGTTTTGTTTTGTTTTGTTCTTGTTCGCATTCGCTTACACGGTTTCGATTTGTGTTTTGAAGTCCGAATTTTGCGTGTCTGTTTATCCTCAGATATGTTTAATCCGTAGAGTCGATAAAGCAAACATGGGAAACCATGTTAAAATCGCCACGGTCTGCTTTTGTTTTTCTTCCGCTTGCGTAAAACCAGGAAGCAATAATCCAAGTCAAGTAATTTTTCAAGGGCGTGAGAAAATAACCCAAAGAACATGCGGAATTACTACTCTACAATGGGAAAAGCGATGGAAGCAATACCATTAAAGCACCAAGATGGCTCAAAATTATATATTTTAAGGCTTAAATTCTTCGTGGTACAATGTTGAAGGCAAGGTACTACCATTTTTTGCTTATGTTTTACTACCTTTTGGTTTTTTGAGCATAAGTTAGCCTATACATAAACCTTAGTATGAATCTTAGCCCGGAGTTGGTTTGTAAGAATAATTTTATTAGTGTCGATGGTTTTGCCCCATATATGTCTCATCTAGAGGGTGTAGGGAAACATGTAGTAGTTGAAGGAAGCAGTGAATAAAGAGTTCCTCGTAGTTCTATTAAAATCTCATGGTCCTATGCATGAGATTGCTTCTACTGGCCATGGGAGCAACAAATTGTGTAGTTTAAGAATTAAAAATCTAAAGAAGACGTTGAGTTTTGAGAGAACACCATCTTCTGCTTTCGTTGAGTTTTATGGTGATGGCTTCTCCGTGAACCCACCTTAAATAAAAACGAGATTACGCTTTGGGTGACAATTTAGAAATCGAAGAATCTTTGTACATAGGTTCGGAAATGGTTTAACCATGGCTGGGCGAGTTCAACCGAGCTTCGGCTCAATCGACTCCCCTCCACGTGTGATGTACGTTACAGCAGTTCAACAAGACTTAGCATAGCCGATAAGCCTTCGGGCTAAACGGGGCTTATCTTGACGGATTGGCCTGAACTGTCACATATGTTCCAACGAATAAGACGGCATAGGCTTGCCTACATAACCGACCTTATTCGGAGTACTTTGATTCATTGTTTCTTATTGTCAAGGCCAAAACCGTAATTTAACCGAGTTTCTTAGAATTCACTAATTCCTAAAACGAGAGCCGAGGTAAGAGCTTTGAATAAATGGTATGGATAAATGTCGTTTCCTAGGTCTCACAACCAAAGGAAAGGTATTAATCCGCAAAAGCGACAAGCCCACCTCATATAATGCTCGAAGGGTCAAAGTCTGGCAATCCAAGAATGATAACTGACAAGGATACTTTTTGGAAAGTCGAAATGAGGACTTTAAACTCGTAACTACTTCTTTAAAACCCTTAGGATTTCTTTTTTTTAGATTTTAGGTTTTGTTTTCTTTGAGTCAAATAAAAGTAACGTAACATATGTTGAGGTTTTTTATTTTGCCGTGTTCCGATGGCCATTGGGCTAAGGATGTGCAAAACTTTTTTACTCAATATAGGCCACATGAATTAGAGTTTCTTAGGAGAGTCAAGAAATTGCTAAAGAAAAGGAAATTTAGCAATCAATCTTAAGATGGAAGCATTAAGAGAGCTTGAGAATTACTGAAAATGTAACAGATAATGATTGGTGCGAAAAGAGCAATTTTGGTCAACTTCCAAAATCTTTTAGAATGGTGATCCAAGTGAAAATTCAAAGTGGTGCGCAATTCATTTTGCAACTATCCTTATCTTTCCCTTTACACTTTTTCACCTTCAAACTTTTCGATTCTCTCACCAATCTGCCCCAAAGTTCACATTTCTAACCATTCTTTCATCGCCTCTCTTTCTTTCCATCTGTTTCACTCTCCCACCCAATCTCAATGCCTTAACCATTTTCAACCCACCCATAAACACAATTTCTTACCCACCCTTTATCTTTTCTTCCCAACCTTATGTGTATCTTTTTCTAAACCCATCATACTCTCAACCTCCATTTTGTTTACACAATACCTATGTGTTGCGGAATTTGAAATATTGCTAAGCTTTAATGATTATCTTTTATCATTTTGATTTTCATGATCCTAGTTGGGGTTAGTGTAGCTCTGACCCTAGTTAGATTTTTAAGGTTTTTGGTTCGATCAAAGTACAACTTATCTTCCTACCGGAAGTTTTCATTTCACATTTTGTACGCCTATTCCGGCATTTCTAGATGCTAAGTTTTGTTCTGAACTATCACACCAATCAGACCTTGTTGATGACGGTTATGACTTTTACGTGATACATTGGGTTATTAGTAATTTCGAGGAGTAGTTACATCTCCCTAAGTTGTTGATATCCAATGCAAGCGAGAAGTCTCTGCGTTAAGTATTTGATTTTATCTTTAGCCAATAGGTCGCATTCAACTGCTATACCTTACCAAGTTTCTCTTATCTTTGGATTGAATACCTTTTGTTCCAATCAACCTCGTGTTTTCCCACATGGGTCATGCTTTTTGATCTTTGTCTTCTCCACCGGTTTTAAGAATATTTAGGCGGTGGAGGTTGTAGATGAAGACCACCATCTTTAGTTGCTTGTTTATTTTTCTTTCTATTTAGTATTTTTCTTTTCCCTTGTCATTGGTTGTATAAAATAAAGTGGCTTAGACTGTTTTTAGGTATTTATACCTCATTACTGCCACATTATTTTATAACTTCCAAAGGCATGATATTTTACGGTTTCGTGGAGTTTGTCTGCTTATACAGGTTTTCACTTGCTTCTCCACAACGTGTTGACATTTACTCCGTTGTTCTGCTTTTACTTAAGAGCCGTTTCCAGAGCTAAGTCTTTTTCTTAAATTCTCATTTATTTTTGTCATTGAGGACAATGCCATGTTTAAGTGGGGGGTAGGAGACTTAGCCATGTTATGTTATAATTGAAAATTGAATGAAACGGCACATGATTGAAAAAATTGAATAAATACCATATTAGGTATCTCGTACCCTTAGAATTGTGAGTTCCTAGCTAAGAATTGATAGGAAAGGAACCAAGTTTCATGAGAACGTGATCATTTTATACTTATGTTAAGTAAATTTAAGGATATTCATGCCCGTTTTTGCGAGTAGTTATTTATTATTCAAATACTCAATCTGTGAATCGAGTATACCGCGCAAATCATAATAACTGAAGAAATTATGTGTACATTGCATAGATGATTGGTTATGTAGACTTAGTGACGATACTTATTGGCTGATGTATTCTTATCTTCTTGCCAACAAAAGCGGAGTAATAAGCTTGAGACGTACCTGTGTATGACAATGCGTTATAACACTGGGCTTGTAGTAACATTACCAAAGTAGCCCCGCGCTTGTGGTAATATTCGATGCTATACATGATCTAAGATAGGGGGATACTCTAAAAAGTTTTCTTCCTTGAGATTAATAGTATTTGAAAAATATGAAGATATGAAAAGAATATTCAACTCTTTAAGAGGCTTTGAGTAGTACTCGGTCTCCAAGTCCAAAAACCCTATAGATACGCTCTTGCTTATTGCTCTAGTGCTTCAAAAATTTAAAGGCTTGAGAAGTATGAATGCTGAGGTTGGTAGGTTGAGATTACGAAGTTGGCATAAACTCTAATCTTGCTACGAATATATAAAACTAAATGCACATGCACACATCACTTCGATTCATATCTAGATTCTTTAGGATATCATCAAAGCTGTCTCCATAGACTGAGAAGTCATCCATGAAGACTTCCATACATTTCTCCACTAGTCCATCAAATATGGCTAACATGCATCGTTGAAACGTAGCCGGTGCATTACACAAACCGAAAGGCATTCTGCGGAACGCAAAAGTGCCCGATGGACACGTAAACGTGGTCTTCTCCTGGTCATTAGGGTCGACGGCTATTTGAAAATAACCAGAATATCCATCGAGGAAACAATAATACTTATGACCACTCAGTCTTTCTAGAAGTTGGTCAATGAAGGGTGGGGAAATGATCCTAGCGGTGACTTCATTTAACTGCGATAATCAATGCAAACTCTATAGCTTGATCACAAGGCGTAAGGCAACTTCTTCCCCTTTTCGTTCTTTTCCATCGTAATTCCCTTCTTCTTGGCACAACTTGAGTGGGGTGACCCACTCACTATCGGCTATGGCATAGATAATCCCCATATCGAGCCACTTGATTATCTCCTTTTGACAACCTCGTGCGTGTGCGGATTTAGCCTCCTTTGAGGTTGTCTCGACCTTTTTCGCTCCTTCCTCCGCTCGGATCTTATGCATGCACACGCCTGGCCGATTCCTCCGATATCGCCCACCGCCATCCGAACGCGAGGATGTGTTTCTCAAGCACTTTGATTAATTCCCGCGCTTGCCCGGCTCGAGTTTAGATGAGATGATCAAGGGCAACTTATCACCGTCTTTAAGGAAGATGTATTTAAGGTGTCATGAGCGGTTTAAGCTCCAAGTCAAGAGGGGTTGCTCAATACTTGATTTTAAGGGACCACCTTTTTCCTTGTGAGCTTGAAGTGGTTGGATCAAGAATACCTCATCTTCCCGAGGCGTAACCCGTAAAGGTATTGAATGACATCATCTAGAGGAATCTTCCGATCACCTTCCGTTTTTTCTTTATTATGCTTAACCATCTTCTTTAGTTCTTCTTCTTCAAGTTCTTTCGCAAGTCGCTCCCAATCATCCAAATCCCAATGAGCGGTTTCTCTCCGTAAATCTATTTCGTCCCAACTACCCATTAAAACTTCCTCCTCTCGCAGGTTAAAGTCCGCTGGTTGAGCTCCTTCAAATCATCTGCCGCTCATCCTGGAATATCCTGCATTTTCCGCTCACTCTTAGGATCGGCAGCACAAGCTGTTGAGTTATAACATCCAGGGCTCCTATCTCCGTGAGCTCTTCCTCAGGGTCGGATTCATCTCCATAAATTGCTTCAATGAATGAAATCTCCTGGCTCGAAGCTTCCGCAGAACTTTTTCCTTGCTCGAGGGTGACGGAGGTGTCCTCTACTCTCAGAGTGATTTGGCCAGTTTGGAAGTCAATGGTGGAGGCAGAAGTGTTTAAGAAAGGCCGGTCCAGAATCAGGGGCATCTCCTTGTCAGACTGGTAATCTAGTATGACCCAATCAGTTGGAAAAACTAAATGTTTAACATGGATAAGGACGTTGTTAACACAACCAGCTGCTAAGCGGCTAGATCGGTCCACCAACTGAAGAGAGACGGGACGCTCCCTTAGCCTTTTGTCCAACCCGAGACTCTTGCAGACGTTTAATGGCATCACATTGATAGAGGCCCCTGAATCGCATAAGACATTATGGAACGTGCGGCCTTCAATCATACAAGAGATCGAAGGTCGTCCGGGGTCACCTCGCTTGATTGCAATGCTCTGTGAAACCGTTGAACATTCTTCTCTTAGCACTTCCTCCGCCATTTCCTTTAGCTTTTTACTTCCACAGCATCCTTAAGATACTTACAAAGACTTAGGCATCTCGCTTAATACCTCGGCAAGTGGCATAGTCACCATAGTATCTCTAAGCATCTTCCTCACTCCGCCATCATCTGTTTGTCGAGTTCGAGATATTCTCTCTTTTCTTTGCCGGATAAGGAAGGGTTTTCGAATGATCGATTATAGTTTGACTGTTAAAGCCATTCGTCCTCCTTGTCCTTCCACCTGACAAACTTCTCAGTTTTCTTTTTAGTCAAGTGTTCAGCTACCTGACTTCTCTTCTCAATATCCTCATCACTATCCCCCGAAGAATCATCACCATTCAGCTCTTCCTCACTGTTGCTTACTTTGGCATTTAACTTCTGATTGCCCCCTCCTGAACTTATAGCGTCAGGAGGGGCTACTCGTTTCCCGACATCTTTTCGGGTCCAGCCGTCTTACCGCTTCTGAGGGTGACTGCATTCAGCTCCTCCTCTTTTCCATAATCCCATCGCGGTGTGATGGCATTACAAGCACTGACATCTGCCTTAGGGTTTCTATCTCGTATAACTAGGTCTTCCTGGGGTCTCGCTGCTTGCCGCTCACCATCCGACCAACTGTCTCTCAATCGTTTTTGACCGGTGGCGGTGTTTTCACCAATTCTACTAGCTCGTCAAATTTCTTCCGAGGGACATAGGTGGGTCGTTGATTTTTGCGCGTTGAGCCCGATTACCTTGTGGTCTTTGGTTATTGGAGTTGAAGGAGGATTGGAGTTGGATGCACCAGGTGGTGTATAATAACTATTTCGCTGGATTCCTGAATAGTTGCGGTTTTGATTGTAGCTCGATTGACCCGCATTTTGATTGAAGCCTCGAAAGGTTGATTCGGTTCTCCATGGCATGCACTTCTTCATCCATCATATTTCCGGCTTGCATACCCAAGTGATTTACATCTCGCCGTCCCTTCTTGTCGCTTCATTTGTAGGTTAGCTAGTTGCTTGCTCATTAATTCCATTTGAGCAACTAGCATTTTTGTCTCCGAGTTACTTTGCAGACCTCTTTTGCTTCCACTAACATGAGTCTTCCTTTGAGTAGACCACATGTTATTCTTAGCTATTGTTTCGCTACCCTCAGAGCAACATCATCTCCTCCACCTAAAACGATCCATGAGTTTGTGGAATCTAGGTAATCTCTATTGGGTTGAGTAACACCGATAGAATAATTCTGAAGTTCATGTCGAGTGTATCCATGATTAGGGCATTTCCTCATTAACAAATTCAACCTCTCCCAAGCCTTTCCCACACTCTCCCCTTCTAGTTGCTCGAAAGTGGCTATATCTCTTTTTCGTTCCATTATCATTCCAGAAACGAATTTTGAGCAAAAGCTCTTTTAACATCACCAGCTTATGAAGAGAGTGATGGGGTAAGGACTTAAACCAACGATTTGCTTCACCCTTCAAAGCAAATGGGAAAAGTTTCAATTTAACAACTTCTGAAGGGACGCCAGGGTAGTGGCCTGCTTCACATATTTGCACAAAAGTCGACAAGAAGTCATGTGGGTCTTCTGCAGCAGTGCCATGGAATGAACTATTTTGGACCATCCCCACAACTCCATTCTTAAGATCAAAATGCATTCCTCCCATCTCCGGAGGCCGGATTGGTCTATGCCCTTCCAAGAAGTCTTGATCAAGATATGGCGCATAAGGGTCTTCTTTACAAGACAACACCGCAGCCGCTGGGCAATTGTCGTTGAACATTCCGAGGTTGTTGTTGCATTTCTTTGGTTTATCCAGGCTTGTCGGGCCGTTGTTGGTTCTCGCAACATTTGCATCGAATCTGGTTTAATTGAGCGGGATCTTGGTTATTATTCCCTTGGTTCTCCGGTTCGTCATCACTAGAACCGTGTTCGCTCATGTTGTCAGGGTTTGGGAAAAGTCTCCTCTTGACAATGTCCCGCCTGAGTTCAGGATAAGATAATAACGGTCCTTTCTTACTCCTGGTTTGCATAAACCAGGAGCAATGTAGAAAAGTCAACACCGATTTAAAGGTCGGGTTGACAGTGGATTTAACCTTGTAAACAAGGGTTGAGAAAAGAAAGGAAAAGAAAAGGATGGAATTAAATTAGTGAGAAAAAGAAAGAGGAAACAGACGGGTGTCTGCCTGGAATGAGATCCGGATGAGCGTTTGGTACTCCAGACGCTCGTCTGGTGTGCTGGAACGGTTCAAGATAGGGATTAAGACCAGACGGGCGTCGGTATGGTTGGATGCCCGATTGAAAGCTAAAACGAGGGTAAACGAGAAAACAAAGCAGGATAACGAATGAAGACACTAAATTAAATCCTAAAACTTAGTTATCGATCAGTTAGCTATAAAATAAAATAAAAATAAGATAAATAAAAAAAAAATTAACTAACCCTAAATCTAAGGCTTTTATAACAAACTAAAACTAACAACTAAATAAAATTATGAAACAAAATTTATAAACTAAAAACTGAAATAAAATAAAAAAAAATAAAAATAAAAGTAAAAATAAAATGTACCTGCTAGCACTTGTACCCTGCAAAACAGAGTTAGTACCGACACAAAAACTATACAAACAAATAATCCGACAACCGTTACCGAGTCCCCGGCAACGGCGCCAAAAACTTGTTCGATAAAACTTGTTTTATATTTATTTTACCGGAACACCCCAAGTATAAGGATCGTAGTATAAGGTGTTACCGAGTCGTCCTAAGGGAATCGTACAATTATCGGATTAAAATATAGCTGTTATAAATAATGTCACAACTTATTAACTAAAATTAAATTTTATACTAATTAAACTAGGGTTTATGCTAATTATGAACAGTAAAAACGAAGATGAACAGTAACTTCGATGAATAGTAAATTTGCAGAAAATTAACAATTAACAACTAGAATTTAAAACAACTAACTTAGCAATCAACGATTTATACTAATGATTCGATTTATCAAGTAATTAAAACAACGGCAAGGCAACGGGAATCCACCGATCAACCAACCCAACCCCAACTAGACGGCAAGCTAAAGATATAATTTTTAGTAACGATCAATCACGAATTCGATTAAATTTCTCTAAGCGAATTCTAGGGTTTCGTTTTCTTTTTCAAGTAAAACAAAACGACATGCAAAACACGATCACGAGATTATTTCTAATACTCTTACTCAAATAATTATAAACGATCTCTCGAATTATAATTAAGTGCATCAATTGAAAAGATCACAACTTTGAACAATATTTTCATATAAATTCAAATCAAACGATAGTTTCATCGATCTCTCGATTCGAATAAAACATAAACAATACAAAACAAATTCTAATTGACGAAAAACGATAACTTTACTCACTAAAAGTACGGCTAAAAATCTCTAGTTGGTGTTGATGTTGATCGGTTTCATCCGTTGTCCCACCGCTGATAAGTTTAGCCAATAATCATGTTGTTAACCATGATTATTGGGTTGAGAAATTCATCCCTAATTAAGCTTTGGTGCGGCTGGAAAATAATTGCGGCTCTTTGCTTTTTCGCCTGGTAGGGTTCCTCATTTGAATTTATAAGGAGTTTGAGGCGGTGCTCAAGGTCGGTCATCTGTATCAAAATTCTCGCCTTGCAACTTCTAAAATTCATATCTTGAGTTGTAGACCTCCAAAATTATGATCCGAATGTCATAAAAAGCTCTCGGAAAACTCTACAACTTTCATTAAGGACTCTTCTTAAAACGATTTTTGATTAGCCCGTCAGATTATTTAGTCGTTTTCGGGATTTCCCAAGCTTTATTTCATCTTCATCCTCTTGTATC
The DNA here is from genome assembly GCA_026214975.1 of Gentiana macrophylla. Lineage (NCBI taxonomy): Eukaryota > Viridiplantae > Streptophyta > Magnoliopsida > Gentianales > Gentianaceae > Gentiana > Gentiana macrophylla. Next base: position 3,107,586 of record CM047813.1, on the reverse strand, counting down.
TCTTTCTTTCCACTTTAATCTTCAATCAAACATCATTTAGACCTCTTCCATTCCACATTTGTGCACCTAAAAGATGACAAAACCGAGCAAAACGTAAAACTATACAAAATAGATAATAAAACCACGATATTTACTCGATTTTGCATTTAAACCATTGAAAACATCATTTGCTCAATATTTCGATATAAAGCTCGATTTCTATGAAAAACATCCATATATGGGGAATATTGATATAAAATATATCCTTATAAAACACTACAAATTGACCCTTAACAGTTCCCTCCGAGGTTGTTAAACTGAAACTTTTCCCATTCGCCTTAAAAGGAGAGGCAAATCGTTGGTATAAGTCTTTACCCCATCACTCCCTTCATACTTGGGCTGATGTTAAAAAAGCCTTTGTTCTGAAGTTCGTTTCACCTGGAACAATCATGGACCGTAAACGAGATATCGCCACATTTGAGCAATTAGAAGATGAAAGTGTGGGAAAGGCCTGGGAAAGGTTAAATCTTTTGATGAGAAAATGCCCCAATCATGGATACAATCGCCATGAGCTTCTAGAATTGTTCTACCGGGGTGTCTCTCAACCCAATAGAGATTACCTCGATTCTACTGCTCATGGATCTTTTCTAGGAGGAGGAGACGATGCTGCCTATAGGGTAGCAGAGACCATAGCAAAGAATAACATGTGGTCAACTTCAAGAAAGACCCATGTTAATGAGGACAAGAAGAAATCTTCTGCAAGCAATGCTGAAAAGTTGTTAGTTGCTCAAGTGGAGATGTTAAACAAGCAACTAGCTAATTTACAAATGCAGCAGCAGATAGGGTCAGCAGATATTAGTTTCCTTGGAATGCAGGCAGGAAATGAACTGGGAGAAGAAGTGAACTTAATGGAAAACCAGAATCAAACTTTTCGAAATTTTAATCAAAATTCTGGTCAACAAAACTTCAACCAAAATCGGAATTACTCTGGATTTCCATGCAATAACTTTAATCAAAGCAGTGCACAAACAGGACCACTTCCTGGGAGTGCAAATCAATCTTTTAATTCCAATTTTCAAAGAAACCAAAGTGGTTGGAATCAAAATCAAAACCAACAACCCACTTATGTTTCTCAAAAGAAGTTTGATGATTTAGTTGACATGGTGAAAAGTCTGGCCACCAGTGTCAAAACCATTGAAAGACAAGTTGGTCAGATGGCGGACCAACAAGCAAGTCGACCTCACGGTAAACTTCCGAGCTACACTGAAAGAAATCCAAAAGAGGATGTCAATGCTTGAACTGACATTACCACTCAATGGAGCTATGGAGATGAGGAAGTGAATGAAGTTTCCCTGCGGAGTGGAAAGAAAGTTGGAGCCGAGAAGGGCTCGGGAAATGAGTAACCCCTCCTGACGCCATAAGTTCAGGAGGGGGGAATCAGAATTCAAAACCCGAAGAAAGCAAAAGTGAGGAAGAGATGAATGACGAGGGTTATTCGGAGGATGAAATCAATTCTGATGCAGCTGTGATTAAGGGTCAGGTGGCTGAACCCCTGACGAAAAAGAAGAATGAAAAGTTTGTTAGATGGAAGGATAAGGAAGATGAAGCTATAAAGAATCAAACTGTGAACAATGATACTCTGAGCAAAGAAAGGAAAAATCTTCCTTATCCGCCAAGAAAAAAAAGAAAGTGTCCTTGGTAATGACAAACAATATGAGGGAGTTAGAAAAATACTTAGAGACACAAAAGTAAGTATACCTCTAGCAGAGGTTCTGACTGAAATGCCTAAGTGCTCTAAGTATATCAAAGAAGCCTGTGCGAGCAAGAAGAAGCTTAAAGGAATGGCAGATGAGGTTTTGAAAGAAGAATGTTCAATGGTTTCACCGAAAATTCCAACAAAGCGAGGTGACCCTGGGCGACTTTCAATCTCCTGTGAGATTGAAGGTTGCATGTTCCACAACGTCTTATGTGATTCAGTGGCCTCTGTAAATGTGATGCCATTAAACATTTGTATGAAGCTCGGTTTAGATAAAAGGATGAGGGAACGTCCTATTTCTTTTCAAATGGTGGACAGATCTAGCCGAACAGCAGCCGGTTGTGTTAATAATGTTCTTGTCTATGTTAAACACTTAGCTTTTTCAACCGACTGGGTAGTTTTAGATTATCCGCCTGACAAAGAAATGCCCTTAATTCTAGGCCGATCCTTCTTGGATGCCTCTGCCGCCCTCATTGATTTTTCGAAGGGTCAGGTCACAATGAGATTCGATGATACATCTATCACCTTTACGCGTGGGAAAAGCGTTGAGGAAACCCGAGTGGAAGAGATTTCATTCATCGAAGCAATTTATGATGGTGAAGAAGACGACCACCCTGAGTCTGAAAAAGAGGTAATGGAGATAGGTGCTCTTGATGCTATGAATCATCACGAAATAGAGGACTGTGAGCCATTGTCTGGTTTATCGCAGGCCGTAGTCACTGACAAGTTATCTCCACAACTTGTTCACACTGAGCCTGCTGGTGAACAGAAGATGAGGAACTTCACAGCTTTGAATGATGATGACTTCAGAGAGCTGCATCAAGCGGACTTTGATCCTATAGACGAAGAAGTCCTGATGGGTAGTTGGGATGAAGTCGATTTTTGGAGAGAGACTACCCACTGGGAAATTGATGATTGAGAAAAGCTAGCCGCTGAGCTAGAAGAAGAAGAGTTAAGAAGGATGATTGATCATAAAAAGGAGAAAGCAGGTGTTGACAGAAAAATCCCTATGGATGATTTAATCGATTACCTTTCTGGGGTTACACCTCGAGAAGATGATTTGTTTTTTAGTCAACCTCTTCAAGCTCATTTGACCACAAATGAGAAAGGCGGTCCTCTCAAATCTAGTATTGAGAAACCACCCACTAATTTGGAGCTTAAACCTCTTACTAAACACCTTAAGTATATTTTTCTTAAGGATGATGATAAACTGCCGTTAATCATCTCTTCTAAACTCGAGGCCGAGCAAGAAGCACTACTGAAAAAAGTGCTTGTGAAAAACATCCTTGTGTTCGGATGGCAAGTGGGTGATATCCGAGGTATCAGCCCCGACGTTTGCATGCATAAAATCCGAACGGAGGAAGGAGCGAAAAAGGTTAGACAACCTCAGCGAAGGCTGAATCCGTACATGCAGGAGGTTGTCAAGAAGGAGATAATCAAGTGGCTAGATATGGGTATTATCTATGCCATCGCCGATAGTGAGTGGGTCAGCCCTACTCAAGTTGTGCCAAAGAAGGGGGTATTACTGTGGAAAAGAACGAAAAAGGGGAGGAAGTTGCCTTACGCCTTGTGACTGGCTATAGAGTTTGCATTGATTATCGCAGGTTAAACGAAGTCGCCGCTAAGGATCATTTCCCCCTGCCCTTCATTGACCAACTTCTAGAAAGACTGAGCGGTCATAGATTTTATTGCTTCCTCAATGGATACTCGTTACTTCGGAGATAGCCATCGACCTAATGACCAAGAGAAGACAACTTTTACTCCATCCATCAGGCACTTTTTGCTCCGCAATGCCTTTCGGTTTAGTGTAATGCACCGGCCTACATTTCAACGATGTATGCTGGCTATTTTTTATGGATTAGTAGAGAAGTGTATGGAAGTCTTCATGGATGACTTCTCAGTCTATGGCGACAGTTTTGATGAAATTTTGGAAAACCTAGATATGGTACTTCAACGATGCGTTGAGAAGAACCTAGTTCTAAATTGGGAGAAGTGCCATTTTCTAGTTGATGAAGGAATTGTCCTTGGACACAAGGTGTCCAGCAGTGGAATTCAGGTAGATAAGGCTAAAGTAGAAGCCATTGAAAAGATGTCGTACCCTAAGACTGTGAAGGAGGTACGGGGTTTTCTTGGCCATGTTGGTTTCTACAGGCGATTCATCCAAGACTTTTCTAAAATCGCCAAGCCTTTATCTAACCTTCTTAAGGACAATGTGGATTTCTCGTTTGATGAGAAATGTATGGAAGAGTTTAAGTGTCTGAAGGAGAAGCTCATTAGCGCCCCTATCCTAATCGCACCTGACTGGACTAAGCCCTTTGAGTTGATGTGCGATGCTTCCAAATATGCAGTGGGAGCAGTTTTAGGACAGGGGATCGATAAGAAATTCAGACCCATTTACTATGCGAGTCGCACTTTGAACCCGGCTCAATGCAATTACGCCACCACCGAGAAGGAATTCTTGGCAGTCGTTTTTGCTATTGATAAACTCAGAAGCTATCTTTTAGGGTCCAAAGTTGTGATGTGGACTGACCATGCAGCCTTACGTTATCTTATGGATAAGACAGATGCGAAACCGAGATTACTCAGGTGGATTCTTATTCTACAAGAATTTGATCTGGAAATTAAAGATAAAAAGGGTAGTGATAACATTGTGGCTGACCATTTATCTCGTCTAGTGATGTATAACATTTATATGATAAAAATTACGATGTTTTATATACGTTATCAACTATTTTTATATAAAATATAAGTAATTATAACAGATAATCTTATAAAATATTAATAGTTATGAATAAATCTAAATACTATAAAAATCTAGTAAAAATGATAAAAGTTATAAATTTTGTACCGGTTAATAACCGGAGTGTCGTGTCGATTCACGTGGGTATTTTTGGTATTTTCTGACCTTAGGTAAACCAAGACCCCGAGTGATGACACTTTTTGGAGTAAAATCATATCTTTTGAAGGAATAAAGGAAGTGCCACGAGATTTAAAGTTCAAGTGGATCAATGGTTCGTGACGCCAGATCAAGTTATATTTTCGACGAACAAATGGCCCAGCAAAGGCATTTTCTGAAAAATAAGTCTTCATGGAAGTTATAGATCTCCTCAAGAGCTTTCCAACGATCTTGAATTATGTCATTTGGAGATCCAGAGCTCAAGTTATGATTTTATCAAGTTTCGGATTAAGATTGGAAAAAATCTATCCGGATCGATCCGATTTACCTCGGATCGATCCGAGGAAACATCATGATTAGACCAGCATGTGGCCCCGCAGAGAATATCCAGGATAATATTTTTTATTCCCGGATCGATCCGCCCTTTCTTGGATCGATCCGCTTTGGGGAAAATATGCCTATAAATGAAGCAACTTGCAGTGCACATAAAGGGGTACCAAATATATTTTCTTCACCTCTCTTTAGTAGTAGTAGTATGTATATATATAGGCCTTATGCCATAAATAAAGTAGTATCGTTATAATGCTCGAGAAATTATCGGAAGATCAATGTTGTTGAAGTTGTTGTAGCATCCGGAAGAATACAAATTTTACGATTCAATCGTTGTAATCGGGTAAAATTTCTAAAGTATTTATGTTTGTTTTGTCTGCTTTATTTTCGTATAATGTTAGTAGGCTAAATCTAATAACTAGCCAAAGTTATGTAATCGTTTTATTTCGATCTTTCGTAAAGGAATGTTGTCTAAGTAAAATTGAATAAAATTGAGTTAATTGAATCTTTTTCTATTGATAAAGTTTGACTTGAAAGAATTCATAATCTAATTATGAATTGACACCTCGTAATTAAGTTATGAACTCGTTAATAGAAAACCGGAGGGTAAAATTGGCCGAGTGAAAACGTGACAACGGAACCCGCTTTCTACCCGGGGCGATTTGTTCTAAAAGATGAATCTTATTAAAAATTTGTACTCAAGATCGTACTAATGTTAAATTCATCAGTTTAATTGAAACTTAAACCGAAAGTTGAATCGGCCGGCCTTGACAACCGGAGCCTTTAAATAAAATTGATCGCTTGACGAACGGAATGACTCTTTTATTCGAGAGGTAGAATCGCACTCGGACCTGCTCGTAAAAACCGTAATAGCTTGTGGACTTTGACTGATGACAATGGACATATGACAATTTCACACGCTAATGTGAGGAGGAATTGTTAACCTTAGAGTGCACCGTTTCATTTACTCAATTGAACCTAAAGATTGAGCACATTCCATTCATCGAAAAGATCGTATAAATCAATTATATAAACTTTGGCTAGTTCTCTAATAATATATTTGGCATCTATATATTTATATCTATATATATACTTTGCAACTTATGCACATCTATATATATTTATATATCTATATATATTATATTAGAATAACTTTTAAATTACGTATTTATTTTATGTTGACTAGAATAGTAGTGATCTGTGTTATAAAATTGCGGTTTAGATCGAGTTAATAACAGCTCTTTGGTGTTTAACCACACTTAGAAGAATTACAAAGTTCCCTGAGGATACGATACTCGACTCACCATACTAGCACTACAGTTTGACCCGATACAATTGTCGGTTAAGGACTGGTATTAGCACTAGAAAAGGCCACGTCAGCTTTCTGGCGCCGTTGCCGGGGAACGACGCTAACTTCTTTTTTGTGTCTATGGTTACTACTTGTATTAGCTCAAAATTCTCGAGAATAAGTCAACACTTTTATTATCTCATTTCTATTTTTATTTTCGTCGGTACTTACCTTATAGGTAAGTCACCATTTTTTTACTACTATCAATTTCGTGTTATTTTCTATTTTCGTTAGTTGATGACCGTATGGTAAGGCCCCACTCACTCCTTATAAGCCTGACATAAACACTTACGAAAGGCGTTAAGAGTAGACAGTAAAACGTGGTCATACTAGTCGTGAAATCTGACGAATCATCTTCAAACAGAAATACGAGAAATGGTGAAATCGGTGATGAAACACCGAACAAGTGGTCGAACATGCTCTGTGGCATGGACAAAACCCCGTTAACCTTAATAATCAAAATAATAATAATAATAGAAATAATCAAAATCGGAACCGTAATAATCGTGAATAACCCAAGAAACCCAAGGCCTATCTCGTGACCAAACCATAAGAAGAAATCGACTAATAATCCCATACTTTTACCTAATGAAGGAGCTTAATAATTTCGAGATTAAATCTCATCTTTTTGGTTTAATTGACGCAAGAGCCCAATTCTAGGAGAAGATGATGAAGATCCGCATCATCATCTCTATCTTTTGAAGAACTATGCAATACACCAAAAGTCAAGGTGCTCACAAGGAATTAACAAGGATGACTATGTTGTTTTTTTCTCTAAAAGGGCGAGCCCGAGATTGGTTTATGTCTCTTCCACATCATTCACTTACTAGTTGGGAGGAGATTCAAACTGAATTTCAAACAATACTTCACTCTCGGACGGAATTTGGAATTAAAAGTCGAGGTTGCTAATTTTAGACAAGGATCTCAAGAAACGCTTCGGGAATGCAGGAAAGATTTAAAAATTGTTAAGAGCTTGTCCCGACCATGGTTATTCCTTAGATATGCAAATTCAACTCTTTCGTCAGTAAATTAAGAAAAGATTCACGTCTTCGATGTAGATCATGCATGTGGTGGTTCGTTAATGATGAGTGAAGCTCAAACAGATTTTACGATGCTATAGAAAAGATTTCCAAAAATAACAGAATGTGGGAAACCGGTTCTAGCACCGTAAAAGTAGCTTTTGCAGGAGAATGTACATCTAATACGGAAGTTCTAGCACATTTAGAAAATTTGAGTAGGAAATTTGATGGTTTACAATGTAATAAGAACCAAAGTTCGTAAAATAGTACACCAACCGAATACTCGAATCGGGATAATATGCCATCGTGGATTGAAGAACCAACAGATACTCAAGAGAGGAGGTGAGTTTTCTTCAGCAGCATAGGAATTTAAACAATGCTTACTCAAACTCGTTTAATGCTATTAGAAGAGATCACCCTACTTATCGATGGTCTGAAAACCCTAGTAAGCAAGGACAACCGCGTATCAGCTTCATATAGGAACATGAATAATAATCAAGTTTATCAAGAAAACACGTCTAATCAGAATTTACAATCATTACCTAGATCCTATCCTCAACATACCACTCAAAGTATACCAGTAACTCAAAGTTCAACTCAGCCTGCAGAAGGAGTTGAAAAATGGGAAAAACTAATGGAAAATATGATGGGTGTAGTATCTACTCAAGCTAAAAATATAGAAACGATGGTGACTTCTATTGGTACAGTCACTAAGGACATGAGTTCAATGAAAACATCTATGAGTGGACATGATACCAGGATGAGAACGATAGAAGCCTCATTAAGGAATATGGAAGATCATTTGAGTAGGGAAGGTGAACGTAATAACAGCAGACCCCCAGGAGGATTACCAAGTAACACTGAAAGGAACCCAAGAGAGGTAAATGTTGTAGTTACGAGAAGTAGGAAGCTCAGTGGAAGTAATGGAGTTGAAAACTTTGGGAATAATGAAGTAGAAGATGACTTAGATGGTAAGAATGATAAAACTAAAGATGAACTTGAATTTACAGATGAGGAAGAAGAAATTATAGAAAATTTCTTGAAAAGAAATAAAAGTTCGAACCTCGAAAGTGAAAGGAAAATTGGGTAAAAGTCCCTAAGATTCGAAAGATCCCATGGATAAAGATTTAAGGACTTTATTTAAGGAACATGTTAGAATGGAAGATAATGAAAACAAGGATGAAAAACAGAAGAAATGAAGGAATCAAGTAGAGATTGATTCAGGAACAATTTAAAAGAAAGAATTCAAGAACTCGAAACATGGCGATCGAATAATACTCAAAGGTTTAAGGAAAAAGGAAAAGAGAAATCGACAAAGGAGCCAAAGGTCATAGATCTAGAATCTTTACCTTACCCTCCTAAAGATCAAATCAAAAGGCAAAAGCGATAAGAAGTATGCTCGTTTCCTTGACACTTTTCGTCATATTCAAGTTAATATCCTGTTATCGAAGCTCTCGATTAATATACTGCCTATGGAAAATTTAGAAAGAAATTTCACAAACAAGAAAAATTAGAGGAATATGAGAATATATGCCTAAATGAAGAATGTTCCGCAATTGCAAAGATAAGTTACCACCTAAACTCGAAAGATCTGGTAGTTTTACCATTCCGTGTGAAATTGGAGGATTTACATTTAAGAAGGTCTTATGTGATCTAGAGCAAGTATAAATCTAATGTCTTATGAGGATTATAAAAAGCTAGGCATAGGAAAGCTTACTACAATCGAAATGACTCTGCAAATGGCGATAAATCGATTAAGTACCCTAAAGGAATTATAAAGGACATATTGGTTAAAGTAGACAAATTCTATTTTCCAAGAGACTTTGTAGTTATGGAAATGGAAGATGGTTATTCAAAGACCTCTTATTCTAGGTCGTCCATTTCTAGCTACAGGAAGAACTTTAATCGATGTTCGTAAAGGAGAATTAATCTTAAGAGTCAATGAAGACGGGTTACTTTCAATATTTTCAAAGCTATGAATCATGCATCATCATAATCATGTTCTTTTATAGAAGATATTCATTCTCGTCTATGATAATCGGTTACCAACTTTTGAAGACAGAGAAGAATGCTTAACTCGTCTATCTATAAAGAAGATGAGGAAGACATTGAAATGAAAGAGATAATTCTTTCTTTAGATACAAAAAGTTTTACCTTTAAACCACCATGGCATAAGTACTTGGAATTAGAACTAGAAGGACCAGCTTAAATCGTCAATAAGATCCGCCAAGAATCTGGAATTGAAACCGTTACCTTTAAATCAAATATGCTTTTCTAGAAACCGATAATCTATTACCGATTATTATTTCATCGCCTTTTAATCGAGCAACAAGAAGATCAATTACTTAGAATGTTGAAAAAGCATAAGAAAGCTTTTGGATGGATGATTCTGTTGATATTCGAGGTATTAGCCCCGAGATTTGCGTTCATAAGATAATTCGAAGGAAGATGCTAAGCCTTGTATTCAACCGCAACGCCGCTCAACCCGAATTTGCAGCTAATTGTTAAGAAAGAGGTCATTAAGCTATTAGAGATGGGAATAATTTTCCCATATCGATAGTGAATGGGTTAGTCCAACTCAAGTTGTACCAAAGAAAGGAGGTTTCACAAGTGAAAGAGAATGATAGGAATGAATGGATTCCAACAAGAGAAATTACAAGTTATCGAATGTGCATTGATTTTAGGAAATCAATGATCATACTAAGAAAGATCATCATCCACTTCCATTCATAGTTCAAATGTTGGAACGGTTAAGTGGTCATAAATATTACTGTTTCTTAGATGGTTATTCAGGTTATTTACAGATTTTCATTGCAGCAGGAGATAGGGAAAAGACTACTTTCACTTGTCCTTATGGAACTTTTGCGTATAAAAGAATGCCGTTTGGTTTATGTAATGCTCCTGCTACGTTTCAAAGATGCATGATGGCTATATTTTCCGATATGGTTGAGAAATTCTTAGAAATTTTTATGGACGACTTTAGTGTTTACGGAGATTCTTTTGGTAAATGTTTATCGCACTTAGAAAGAGTGTTACAACGCTGTGAGGATACCAATTTAGTTTTAAATTGGGAAAAATGTCATTTAATGGTATCAGAAGGAATTGTCCTAGGCCATAGAATCTCTGAAATAGGAATTGAAGTTGATAAAGCTAAGGTTGAAGTAATTGAAAAATTTCCACCACCAGTTAATCTAAGGACTCTAAGAGGATTTCTTGGACATGCAGGATTTTATAGGAGATTTATTGCAGATTTTTCAAAGATAGCAAAGCCTCTAAGTCATTTGCTTGAAAAGGAAGTACCTTTTAACTTCGATAGTAAATGTAAGGAAGCTTTTCAGACCTTAAAAGCGAGATTGACTATCGCACAAAGTGAGTGCTAGTAGCACCAGATTGGAATTTGCCATTTGAGATTATGTGTGATGCCAGTGATTTAGCTGTAGGAGCAGTTTTAGGACAAAGATATAACAAAATTCTCAAAGCTATTTACTATGCATCTCATACGTTAAATGCACTCAACCGAACTATACAACTACGTAAAAAAACTGCTATCGTGATTTTTGCCTTAGATAAGTTTAGATCGTATATTGTTGGTTCTAAGGTAATAATTTATACTGCACCATTCACTTTAAAGTATTTACTAAGTAAGAAGGATGCGAAACCACGCCTTCTTAGATGGATTCTCTTACTTCAAGAATTTGATATTGAAATTAAAGATAAAAAGGAAGTGAGAATGTAGTAGCGGATCATCTAAGTAGAATGGAAAATGATGTTGAAAAGGGAATAAATTAAAGATTCATTTCTCGATGAACAACTTTTAGAATAGATACTCCTTCGACCATGCAGCTTATTAAAGAATAGAATTCCTTCTAAGGAAATGTCACCCCTGGTTTGGAGATATCATTAATTACTTAACTCGTGATTATATTCCGTCTCATTGGACTTGGCAAACAGAAGAAGAAATTCTTTTATGACTTAAAATTCTATTTTTTGGGAGGAACCGGACTCTTTTCCGTAAATGTTCGGATGGGATAATCGAGAAAGTGTGTGCCCGATAATGAAATTTTAAGTATTTTATCATTTTGTCATGATCGTGAGGCGAGGAGGTCATCATGGAGGTTGGAAAACCGCTTTTAAAGTTTTACAATGTGGTTTTTATTGGCCTACGCTATATAGAGATGCTTATAAGTATGTCAAATCTTGTGAATCTTGTCAAAAATGGGGAAATGTATCTAAAAACATGAAATGCCTATGCAACCTATTTTAGAATGTGAGTTATTTGATGTTTGGGGTATAGATTTCATGGGACCATTCCCTATATCTTTTGGAAAAGATTTATTCTAGTAATGGTAGATTATGTTTCGAAATGGGTAGAAAGTCGAAGCTCTTCCCACTAATGATACCAAAGTTGTCATACGATTTCTTAAAAGAATATATTTACACGTTATGGCATTCCAAGGGCTATCATTAGTGATAGAGGTTCACACTTTTGTAATAGACCATTTACCAAGATAATTGAAAATATGGTGTAACGATAAGTTAGGAACGCCTATCATCCGCAAACCAAAGTGGTCAAGTAGAGGTGTCTAATAGAGAGATTAAAAGAATCGTAGAAAACAGCGATTGATTCAAATCGTAAAAATCGGGCGCTTAAACTAGACGATGCATTATGGGCGATAGAATGCCTTTTAAAACACCAATTGGTTGTTCTCCTATAAGTTAGTTTTTGGTAAGTCCCGTCATCTCCTGGGGGTTGAGTTAGAACACCGAGCCTTCTCGGGCTATTAAATTTTTGAATTTCGATCCTAAGGTCAAGCCGGTGATCATAGATTGCTTCAATTGATAGAACTAGAAGAATTCCGCCTCGATTCTTATGAAAACGCCGAATCTACAAGGAACGCACGAAATCTTTTCACGATAAGAGAATCTATAGGCGTGAGTTCCATGTAGGTGATCGAGTACTCTTGTACAATTCACGTTTAAAGTTATTTCCAGAAAGCTTAAATCAAGATGGACAGTCCATTTAAAGTAACGAGTTTACAAACCTGAGTCATTGAACTAATCGATGGAAATACAACTTTTATAGCCAATGGCCATAGAGTAAAGTTATTTGTGGAAGGAGAAGGAACCGCGATCGAAAGAAGAAATAATGCTACTAATCGATCCTCCGACAAAGTAAAAAGCAGAGAAATCAAGAAGCGAAAAGTAGAGGAACTAAATTCACCGAATACCGGTGCTATCTATCTTTACTCTACTTTTCTCGCTTTTATTTATGTTTAAAATAGTTTCGTCTTTTACCGGATAGACGTAAAAGAACCTGGATGCCTTTTTTAGATAGAATAGGAATTTTTATATTGCTTTTGAAATTAGGCTTGGATAAAGATGTCGCGTTTAAAATGTAAGCTTGGTTTTTTGAGAAAACAAGCAATTGTTGAGAGAGATCAGATTGAGAGAACTATGTAATGGAAAATCGAGAAGTTCGATAAAAAGAGAAGGGCAAAGTTTTTAAGAAGGTGTAGAAGTTGTGGAAAAAGTGAGCATGAAGGGAAATGTAGGAAAGCACAACCAAATCCTGTGATGAGTGTTTGAATGTTGTTAAGAAGGAACGATTAGGTGGTTATCCGAAAATCCCGATGGAGATCAAAGAGAAAATTCGAACGCCTCATTTCTTAAGGTTAGGTTGATAGAGCGTTACGTTAGAAGAACTCGGAGGATTTAGAAGTAATGGAATTAGGACCTCGTGAATTTTATAATATTTATAAATTTTTATATAACTTTTGAAAATTTTATAAATAGGATCTTTATGAAATTACTTAAAAGTTTTATAAAGTTTTTATAAAAAGTTTTTTTTATCTTGTAGAAGTTTTATTAAGGTTTTAAAAAAAAAAAAAAAAAAAAAAAAAAGAGTGGTCGGATCGATCCGACCTAACCCCGGATCGATCCGGAACCTGAAAAAACCTAAAAAAGGGACGGGGTCCCTCTTTCTTCTTCTTCTTCCATTTTTCTAAAAACAGCCGCCCCTCCCCTTTTCCCCTCAATTCGAATTTTTTCTTCAAATCATCACACAACATCACCATTAAACTACCCCACCTCTTATACTTTTCTCATTTTCCATTCCTCTCTTCAAAGTTGCATTTAAATTGAAGAATTTTTCAAGGGTAGCTTCAACTTTTATTCGGCGTAAATTTCCATCTTTTCCGCCAAATTTCAACTTTTTAAGCTTTGTAAGGTAACATTGTAGTCACTTATTTTCTTAATTTCGTTTTTAAGCAAGTCTTTATTTAATTCCAAAATTTTGTGTAACTCATTTGTATTGTTTTGTGTTGTTTTGTGTTGTTTTGTTATTGTGTCAATATCGTAGAATGGCCGAATCATCAAAAGCTAGTAAAAAACGTAAACCTAATATCCCAACCCAAATTCCAAGTCATCGAAACTAGACCTTTAATGTAAGAAGAATTGATCGTTAGTTTTGATAGAACTGCGTCACGCTCTTGCTAAGAAAGCATTGAAAATAAATTTGGAAAGTGTTTAGTTGCAATGAGAGGGTTTGGATTTTAAGGATTTGGGAAGGGAAGTAAAAGAGATTTTTGAAAGGCGACATTGGTTGGAATTAGCCGCTTTAAGGTCGGGAGAAATTAACACCACCTTAGTAGTTGAATTTTATTCTCTGGTAGCAACTCATAATGCTACTGAAGATGGTGAGTTAATCACACAACCTAAGAACTAGATGTGCCGTTTACTCCTCACATTATAAATGCTATTTATGGTATCCCCTGATATACCGTGAGAATGAGGACTATTATACGCTTTGGAATTTGGATGAGCTCACAGACTTTGATTATATTGTTTCACTAGCCTGAATGAGTTAGATCCCATTGCTGCCTGGCATGAAAACAGTTTTCCTATGGAAAATGTATACGGGATATGAGAGCCATTAAACGTTTTATTAGTCACACTCTTTACCCTACTCGACATTTTACATCTTTTGGTAAAGAAGATTTGTGTATTGCTTGGGCTATGGTCAATGATATACCCGTGGATGTAGGCAGAGTAATGTGTAGAAGGGCCAAGGAATTTGCCCTGAATGCTAGACCCGGCAGTCACATGCCTTTTCCATGTTTTATTTCTTCCCTGTGTCGCCAGATAGGAGTCCCTGAGCTCCCAAATGATAATTTGATGATGGTGGATGACACACTTATAGGTCCTAGTTTACCACTTAGGCCAGCAGGAAGAATAAACTTTTTGGACCCTAACCGTCAACGACCTCAGCCTACTCCATCCACTGTTGTCCCTCCTTCATCCAGTCAAACTCAAACTCAACTTCCGAATACCATCACTTACGATATGTTCCAATCCTTGGCCTATGATGTTCATCGTGCTAATGCCAATATGGCTGTTTTTGCGGAAAGGAATAAATTATGATCTGAAGATTTACGTCAAGGCATGCGAGGTATATATCAAATGAATATACTACGTAACCCTCGCCTATGCCGAGATGGATATTCCGCGATTGCGGACTCACCTTATACCTTGCCCGATTTCATTCCACCGATGCCACCACCCTCGATTTCCAACAAATGCCACATTCTTTTGGATTTCAAACTAGTGGTGTAGGGATTTTTCGACAGTACTACAAAGAAATGCAACATCCGAACGGGCTGGATCTCGGATCATTTGGCCATACCACTTACGAGATGGGGAAGCACTTTTACGATATCACGAGAGAGATGAGCTCGATGGGACTAGATAGCTCGGTGCGGATGTCAATTTTTTTTCAAGATCCATCCCAAGAATCGACCCGTTCTCAAGCTATGCCAAGTTCAAGCCACGTCGAGCTGAGTGATAAAGAGGAGTGATTTTTAAACATTCTATGATTTTTGACATTGAAACATTTTATTTTTCGTACAATTTCGTTATCGTAAAATTTTAGGTTATTTTGATTTTGGTAGGATTTTATTTTATTACGATTTTCATGTTTTCATTGCATGTTATGGTATTACGTATTGTGTAGTAAAATTTATCGTTATAATAAAATGAAAATGAACAAAAATAGGAAGAAAACTTGTCCCCTAGAAAAACTAGGCATTTTTCAAGCAAAATCAACTCGTCCGTGAACAAGAATGTTCGGATCGATCCGGATTTTCACCGGATCGATCCGATGTGAGTATACCGACCTGACAGCATTACAGGTTCAGAGGCCGGATCGATCCGGCCCTTTCTCGGATCGATCCGGCAAGTACAAAAACGCGCAGAAAAGAGATCTTTTCTATTTTTGCTTGATAGATATATTTCTATAAAAGGAAAGAGCAACGACCATAAACTTTGCTCATTCTTCTTCCTTCCTTCTATTTTTAGTCATCAGATCGTAAATGTCTAACCGATCCTCTCCTCGGTTAATAGTTATGAACCACATACGCTGATGGTGTGGTTCCCGGCGGCATGCCTCTTGCTTTCATAATAACGTCCCGAGACATCTAAATTTCGTCCGTTCTCCTATTCTCGATGGAGAAAGGCTTAAACACTGAAAAAAATTGATCGGTGGGGACGGAATCTAATCCGAGGTGCGGGTGGAAAAGGTTGATAAGGACTCCAGGAGGTCGAATAAACATTTCGATTGTTAGAGATTTCTTTGCGTCTCTCACTCCGGATAACGATGTAGCCTCGCCTCAACTTATTACAATTAGGGGAATCGTTATTTCATTTTCACCATCATCATAAATCAAATCTATCAAATCCCACCATGTACTTTTGATCGAAACCCACACTTCGAGTTTCTTTGGGAACTTGGGGATGCGTATAATGTTGTAAATCGATCATTGTGAAGCCTTCGGGATTCAGATTTCCGTTGTTTGATCATAACTATGATTCCTCAACTCTGGCTTTACCCCTCATTTAAGGCGTGAAACGCTTCATTAATTCTCGGATCTATCCAACTAGAGATTTTTATGGGGTTACGGATGATGAAATGTCTTTGTTGTATGCATTAAGCGTGGAGCATACATTGATCGGGGAGTTTTGATTTTTAAAGGCGCAATTAATTTTGCGTAGAAAGACGTAATAGGGAAGACCGCTACCATTTGCCTGGTTATCTCTCACCTTTGTATCCAATCGAATCACGTGCCGGAGTTGGCTAATGATTGGCGAGATTTTTCCATCTCGTGATTCTCGATTAGATTACTTCCGGTGGATACTCCCGGATGTTCATCTACGGTTTGATAATCAGTTAGAAGTTATGTTGTTAAGTTGATAGTTGTTTAAATTAGTTGTTTAATCGTTTTTTGTTGTTTGTTACTTTTATTTATAGTTTGTAATAGTGTTTAATATATATGTCATTTACTTTAATCAAAATAATATATGTTTGTTTTTTAAAAATAAAAAAAAAAATAAAATATAATAATAAAAATCAATCAAAATTATGTAAAATTTTAATTTTATTTTCAAACTAACTTTTATTTACTCACTGAACATCGGGACGATGTCATTTCGTAAGTGGGGAGTGGAAGTAAGTTAGTAAATAAAAATTAAAATTTTCTTATATAAATTTATACTTAATTGCTCAATACTTAGTTTAATTTTTCTTGGAACAAAATAATTAGATAATATATAATTAGTATGAATAAAAACAATATAAATTGGTAAGAATAGATTTTAATTAAGTAGAGTAAATTAGATATATTATAAGTATATTATATATGTCAATTTTAGATTTTTATAAGATTTTAAGTATATGTAACTATACATAAATATTATCAAGTAAATTTCATATGAAATTTAACAGAAATACTTATATTTATAATGAATTTTTTTAGAATAATTTTCTTTGTAAAACGAAATATGAATATGGAATCGGATTAGGAATGATGAGATTTTTGACACCACAAAAATTACCTCAACCTTGATTAGAGTGATCAAGACCTCACTCGAAATAGCCATTTTTGATCATAACCGACCCTTGGCTTATTTTGGTCTACATTTCCTAAAAATCCCACGAGTTTGTACGTGCATTTATGAAAGGAGATGATATGAAGCTAAGGATGGTGTATCTTGAGGTGCCGAAAAAAAAAAAAAAAAAAAAAAAAAAAGATTTATATAAGAACGAAGCACCATATTTACAGAGAATTAATCGAATACTGTGTATCTTCCTTATCTTTGATCGATGATATCGGTAGTAGCTTCCAATGATTTGAGTGCAGTAGGGTGTTATCTAAACGCCCTATATCACTATGAGGTATAAAGCTCCCGATAAAAATTCGAATCATAAGATCTCAAGAATGATTACGAGTTTAAGGAAACCGGACTCGTAATTTTAGATCGAAAGAGTATTACTCCGATCAATCTTGATGAAGCAATGCTTGTAAATTTGATTTTTACACACACTCACGCTTTTAGTTCTTAATATTGAAAAGAAGAGAGAAAATCTGAAAAATAGTTGGAAAAGGAGATATTATTAATCGCTGTTTTTGATCAAACGTGAAGGTGTAAGACGTGCGACTTGCCTCTTTCTCTTTTTGATTTCTTTTTCTATCTTTTCGATTAACCAATGTCCTATCCTAAAAGTATTAGCCATCTTGTCAATTACTTGACTTAGTCTTTGATTCCAAATATTTCATATAAGTTGAGATAGGAAGATAATTCTAGAATTTTAATTATATTTATTGAGTAGATTTTGTGAAATTTCATTTGAATAATATTTGATAAATAATTTATCAAAGTTATCTACACTTTTTATCTTATTAATTTCTAAGAAAGATATAATTAATATGGTTATAATATTGAAATGATATTTTACTAATTTAAAATTTTTATCTACCACTTATATTATTTTTATCGTAATTTTTATATATTACCGCTTATTTTGCTCGAGGACGATCAAAGAGCTAAGTGGGGAGTAGTTGATGTATAACATTTATATGATAAAATTACGATGTTTTATATACGTTATCGATTATTTTTATATAAAATATAAGTAATTATAACAGATAATCTTATAAAATATTAATAGTTATGAATAAATCTAAATACTATAAAAATCTAGTAAAAATGATAAAAGTTATAAATTTTGTACCGGGTTAATAACCGGAGTGTCGTGTCGATTCACGTGGGTATTTTTGGTATTTCTGGACCTTAGGTAAACCAAGACCCGAGTGATGACACTTTTTGGAGTAAAATCATATCTTTTGAAGGAATAAAGGAAGTGCCACGAGATTTAAAGTTCAAGTGGATCAATGGTTCGTGACGCCAGATCAAGTTATATTTTCGACGAACAAATGGCCCAGAAAAAGGCATTTTCTGAAAAAGAAGTCTTCATGGAAGTTATATATCTCCTCAAGAGCTTTCCAACGATCTTGAATTATGTCATTTGGAGATCCAGAGCTCAAGTTATGATTTTATCAAGTTTCGGATTAAGATTGGAAAAAATCTATCCGGATCGATCCGGATTTACCTCGGATCGATCCGAGGAAACATCATGATTAGACCAGCATGTGGCCCTGCGCAGAGAATATCCTGGGATAATATTTTTATTCCCGGATCGATCCGCCCTTTCGGATCGATCCGGCTTCGGGGAAAATATGCCTATAAATAGAAGCAAACTTGCAGGCACATAAAGGGGTACCTAATATATTTTCTTCACCTCTTTTTAGTAGTAGTAGTATGTATATATATAGGCCTTATGCCATAAATAAAGTAGTATCGTTATAATGCTCGAGAAATTATCAGAAGATCAATGTTGTTGAAGTTGTTGTAGCATCCGGAAGAATACAGCTTCTGATTCAATCGTTGTAATCGGGTAAAATTTCTAAAGTATTTATGTTTGTTTTGTTTGTTTCTATTTTCGTATAATGTTAGTAGGCTAAATCTAATAACTAGCCAAAGTTATGTAATCGTTTTATTTCGATCTTTTCGGTAAAGGAATGTTGTCTAAGTAAAATTGAATAAAATTGAGTTAATTGAATCTTTTTCTATTGATAAAGTTTGACTTGAAAGAATTCATAATCTAATTATGAATTGACACCTCGTAATTAAGTTATGAACTCGTTAATAGAAAAACCGGAGGGTAAAATTGGCCGAGTGAAAGCGTGACAACGGAACCCGCTTTTCTACCGGGCGCGATTTGTTCTAAAAGATGAATCTTATTAAAAATTTGTACTCAAGATCGTACTAATGTTAAATTCATCGATTTAATTGAAACTTAAACCGGAAAGTTGAATCGGCCGGCCTTGACAACCGGAGCCTTTAAATAAAATTGACCGCTTGTGAACGGAATGACTCCTTTTTATTCAGAGGTAGAATCGCACTCGGGACTGTTCGGAAAAACCGTAATGATTGTGGACTTTGGGTGATGACAATGGACATATGACAATTTCACACGCTAATGTGAGGAGGAATTGTTAACCTTAGGAGTGCACCGTTTCATTTACTCAATTGAACCTAAAGATCGAGCACATTCCATTCATGAAAAGATCGTATAAATCAATTATATAAACTTTGGCTAGTTCTCTAATAATATATTTGGCATCTATATATTTATATCTATATATATACTTTGCAACTTATGCACATCTATATATATTTATATATCTATATATATTATATTAGAATAACTTTTAAATTACGTATTTATTTTATGTTGACTAGAATAGTAGTGATCTGTGTTATAAAATTGCGGTTTAGATCGAGTTAATAATGACTCTTTGGTGTTTAACCACACTTAGAAGAATTACAAAGTTCCCTGAGGATACGATACTCTGACTCACCATACTAGCACTACAGTTTGACCCGATACACTGTCAGTTAAGGACTGGTATTAGCACTAGAAAAGGCCACGTCATCTAGTAAATGCAGAAAGTGAAAGTTCGAAGGAAATAGGGATCGATTTCCCATGAAACGATTCTTTAAAGATGGAAACTGTTAGGCCTTGGTATGCTGATTACGTCAACTATCTAGCCAGTGGTCACTTAGAAGAAATGACGTATCAGGAGAAAAAGAAATTCTTTACAGACGTATCTTGTTTGGGAGGATCCCTATCTGTTCAAAGTCTGTAAAGATGGGTTGCTGAGACGATGTGTTCCGGAGTATGAACAATGGAGTATCTTGGAAGAGTGCCACAGTGGTCCCACTGGCGGTCACTAAGGAGCACCTAAAACCGTTGCAAAAATCCTACAAGCCGGTTTCTACTAGCCTACGCTCTTTAAGGATGCCGAAGCCTTTTGCAAAGGTTGCGACAGATGCCAGCGGATTGGGAGGCAGAGTAATAGAATGGATATGCCATTGAAGCCCATTCTGGAGTGCGAAGTCTTTGATGTATGGGGCATAGACTTTATGGGACCATTTCCATCATCATGCTCTAATAAATACATCATTGTGTGTGTAGACTACGTATCCAAATGGGTGGAGGCCATTGCCACTCAGACCAATGATCATAAAGTCGTGAAGAAATTCTTGCAAAAGAATATCTTTACCAGGTTTTGCTGTCCCCGAGCACTGATCAGCGATGAAGGTACTTATTTTTGCAACGCACCACTTGATAAAATTCTTGAAAAATATGGTGTCAAACATAAAATCGGTACACCATACCATCCCCAAACAAGTGGTCAAGTCGAAGTCAGCAACCGGAGTATTAAAAGAATCCTGGAAAAGACAGTGAACTCGAACAGAACTAATTGGAGTCTAAAGTTGGATGACGCACTATGGGCTTACCCATGGGTACGTCTCCCTTTCAAATGGTTTATGGAAAAGCTTGCCATTTACCAGTCGAGCTTGAACACAGAGCTTACTGGGCTATTAAATTTTTGAATTTCGGTAGCCAACTCTGTGGGGAAAAGAGGCTTTTGCAATTGAACGAGCTCGACGAATTTAGACTCCAAGCTTATGAGAATTCCAGGATAATCAAGGAGAGAACCAAAGCGCTTCACGATGCTAAGATCAAAAATTGAGAATTCAAAGTAGGTGATATGGCTTTATTGTATAATACCAGGTTACATGTGTTCCCTGGTAAGCTTAAATCCAGATGGTCTGGACTCTTTGAAATCCTCGATGTCAATCCGAGTGGAGCAATTGAGTTGAAAGGGTATGGCGGTCAATCGTTCAAAGTAAATGGTCAAAGGCTGAAAAAGTACTTTGGGCAACCAAAAGAAAAGCCTGCGGTCATGTACTTTCAAAAGGGTATTGAAACGGATGAGATGCTGACGTGTGATGAGATTCCATCCGACTTCTTTGGTTCGGATGATGACATATTTACCCCTGTATGTGAAGACCCTTCTGACAGTACTCCTAAAATTATCAGTACACCTAGGCCGAATTTTTCGAGAGGCAAGAAGAGGAAGAAAGTCAATGCTGTCTGGAAGGCTAAGTTCCATAATTTAATCGCGCATTTGACTTGTTGTTGTGGCCACACCGTTGTTCATCATGCAGAATCTGATGACGAAGTGGCAGGAATTAAACCAAAGTGGCCCGATCCGGGTTGACTTTGAGGACCATGTCAAGCTAATGACATAAAACAAGCGCTACTAGGAGACAACATAGCTTTCTTTTCTTTTTAGGTAGATTTGTTTTTCTAAGTTATATGCATTGTAGTTTTTAGGAATAAAACCTTGGTTACTTTTGTAATGGTTATCCCTAGACTATTTGTTGAATGCTTTGTTTACTTATTTTTGTGTGTATACATGTTTACTCATATACCCTTTGTACCCCGAGATTATATGCTATGTCGAGTGTTGCAGATACTTTTGAGCGGTTTTTGCCAGCTATCACTTTTAGTGTTGTCTGTTCATGATACGAGTTGCAGCGGTACATCCATGCTACGGCCTGACCACTGCCAACCTACAGCCCGACAACCACTTTGAGACCAGCTAAGTATTCTTTTCTTTTATTTGCACATTCTGAGGACATAATGTGATTTAAGTGTGGGGGGGTGTCTACATCGGGTGTTTTCATGCTATATCTGTTGAAAAATGAGTAAATGTGAATTTCTTGGAAAATTTAAAATTTTTTGTGAGTCACGAACATTTGATTGAACCAAAAAGGCTCGCTAGTTGTAGTTTCCTGACGATGATTGTCTGTGACTTTTGTGAGATAGTTATAGCATGTTTTTACTGATACGAGATAGTATTCATTTCATATTCACGCAAGCCTTTGAAATTGAAGTGAAGTTTTTAAACTTTATCTGTTCAATATCCTAGTGATTTATCCTAGAGAGACTTGTGCTTAATAGTAACAGTGAACGTAATACCTAATTTCTAAACGTGTACTGTGAATATCTGAAGGTTTGAATGTGATAGGAGGGATATAATTTAAGGTTTGAATACCAAGCTAAGATAAATTTTATATATATATATATATATATATATATATATATATATATATATATATGTCGGATGAAGCTGCCGATGATTTGAGTGCGGTAGGGCATTATCACGAAATGTCCTATACCACTATGAGGTTTAATAGCTCCCGACTGCCTGATGATAGTAGTCCAGCTAGGGTGTTATCACGAAACATCCTATTGCTGGGAATGAGGGCATATGCTATACATGTGGAATTAAGTGAACTTTAAAGAAAAAAAATTATCAATGTGGAAAGTTAGTAAGCATGGTTGAAAACCTTGGTTATCTTCTGACTATCCCCAGTATAAACTGAATGATATGCATTAGGGATTATCCTAATAAGTACACGGGAAGACATTGTGTGGAATGGTTACTGCCTATACCTCAAAAAGTCATTAGGATTGTTTGGAAGGATTTTTGTGCGAAAAATAGTGGAGATTGAAAAGGGGCTTATCACACACACACTGAATCTATCTTTGTGTTAGTATTAATTGCTATAGTTGTCGTATCTTTTGTTACGTGAGTCAAGAATCTATGTGGATTACATGTACAGTGAGCCGGTTTTGATTATTTTGTTCGGGACGAACAAAAATCTAAGTGTGGGGGAGTTGTTAACGGTGAATTTTATGGTTTTTATTGCTATATTCCATAACAATATTCTTCGTGTTTTATTACTTTTTATAGAAAAGTAGGAGTTTAAATGAAATATTGAGAGAATGTGTATTGAAATGTTTAAAGTGCAAAATCGAGTTGTTTACGTGGTTTTTATGTGTTTATGTACGATTTTACAATTTGCTCGTGTTTATTATCTTGTAGGTACGCTTTCATGTCATGGAATGAGCTTAAACGATGTTTTTCTTGAAGATTGAATGGCAAGAAAGAGATACAAAATCGAGATTGGCATGAAGATACATTGAGGATCGAATCGGTGTTCGAGACCCGCCCAGTGGACGGGCGTCCAAGCAGCTGAACCGGCGTCCAGGAGTAGCTTTTCAATTCAGGATGTTCAGATTTTCTTTGAACGTGCGTCTGGTGTCCCGTCTGCATGGACGGGCGTTCGAAATCTTGGACGGGCGTCCAAGAGGAGAAATAAGATCAGAGCTTTCAGATTTTTGCTGGACGAGCATTTAGTTTTACATAGGACG
Source organism: Gentiana macrophylla (assembly GCA_026214975.1). NCBI lineage: Eukaryota > Viridiplantae > Streptophyta > Magnoliopsida > Gentianales > Gentianaceae > Gentiana > Gentiana macrophylla. The sequence goes on along the minus strand of CM047813.1, from coordinate 3,083,793 downwards.
TGCGTCCACTCAAGACTCGGCCCGACTCAAACAATTCACGCACTCGACGGGCGCCCAACCCATCGACGGGCGTCGGACGCCAACTTCAAAGATGGCCGACTTAAAAACTATAAATAGCGGCGTGTTTTCAACCCTAATAACACACAACAATATACGCATCACAATGACAAAGAAAAAACCACAGGCGGCAAGCACACAAATACACACAAAAACATGAGTCTTTTTCCTTCAATTCTTTCTTGGAGATCAAGGATGATTGAGGGCTAAGCAGATTCTGAAGGGACAACGGGATGAAGCCATTACAACATCACCACAACCAAGGGATTTTCAAGTAGCGATTGTTTAGTGAGTTTGAGTTTTATTTTCTTTATCAATTGAATTGTTTTGATTGTTTGTTTTATTAGATTGAGAAATCAATGAAACATTTATCTGTTTTGAATTTTAATGAGAATTAGATTCATATATAGAACCGTTCTTTTGATACGATTAGTAATAATTCAAGAGATTGTTTATTATTAATTGGGTAGGAGATTCGGAGACGAACTCGTGATCATGTTCTTCTATTGTTATTTTTGTTTTACTTGAGAAAGAAAACGAAAGCTAAGTAAATTTGATTAAAGAAATTAGATCAAATTTAGGTTAGATCATACCAAGAAATTTAATTCAACTCATAACTTGGTTGGGTGGTGGTTGTTTGGTGGATTCGTGTTGCTCTACTGTTCCTTTATATTCATAAGAAAGTTCATACTTTTTGCATATTAATTTAGATTTTTGATTCATTAGTTTAAGTTAGTTTAATTTGATTTGTTGCAATTTTTATCATCTTCATTGTTATTTCGATATTTTCAGTTTCATTAGTTTAGACAAATTTATTTAGGATCTTATAATTCATAGGACATTAGTAATTTCATTAGATTTTCGTGACAATTCACCATACGTTAACTGTATTAGTTTCTGACCACATTCGATTCCCTTGGACGACCCGGTAATACCCACTACAACGTACCTTGCACTTGGGGTGTTCCGGTAAAAATATAAATCTAAAACTTACCGAACATGTAGTTTAGTGTTAGATCCCGGGGTTGAACTATGAATTGCCGGGTGGTTCTTGAGCCAATGATGACAAGTTGTCTCACGGAGTCTTTCGGCCGGGTAGACCATGGATTAGGTAAAGCTCCGGTTTACTGCTTTGACACATTCTCGTTAAGATGTTTGGTGTAGTACGTTGGTGAGTATCGTGAGTAGTAACTTCGACCGAGTGATTTCGGACTTGTTTCCATAACGAGGTTTATATCAAGCGACTCTAGTGCATATTGTGTCTTGTTAGCGAATCTTCTAAAGGAAAGGGTAGTTAACATGGCATAGGGTGTTAAAGGAGAGTTGTTCAGATCTTAACACCAGAATTAGGAGCGCACCCGTGAAATAGAATGTGAGAGTTCATTTGTTATATTGCACATTCCCGGTTTTGTCTATCCTTAGGGTTGAAATTAGCTATTTGGATCATGGTTCAGCTATGTCCTTCTCCCTTAGATAAACTTTGTTAATATTTGTTTTGTTAGTCGTTTTAGTAATCAACCTTTTCAAACATTGGTTTGCTTAGACTAAGTTCGAAGTTTGCTTTGGTAATCACAACCACATTCCCTTGGGTTCGACATCGGACTCCTGTAGCTTTACTAGCAATCGACCCGGTCCACTGTCGGTAAGAGAGCTTGTTTAGTCACCGTTGTCTTGAGTATCTAATAAATTTGTTTGGTGAAAAATTTAAGCTCATCAGGTTGCCGCCGAGATATTCTACTCACTTGCAGTCCAGATATTTAGTTTGCTTAGCTACTAAGTTTGCTTAATGACTAAGCTATCATGTAACTCTTGTCCTTAACTTAGCTCCTAAGCTTCCTCCTCCTATAAAATGAAGGTTTGTGTAACCTGAAAGTGGGACATTCTAATAATAAAAGTAGGCCAAAGCTGGAAGGACATTTAAATAAAGTAAAGATGGAAGGACATTTGAAATAATTTGACAATAAATGCATAAAACGGACATGACAAACCAAAAAGAAAACATGGACAAATAAAATGGGACGGAGGGTACTAATTTACAAATTTCAAGCCGATTCCGTTAAACAGTTAACTCCATCGAGCTCAGGCGACGCGCCACCTACGGACCACCAGGATTGGAGGGCACAGCTTACGGTAGATGATCGTCGGAGGATCGCCAACAAGATGTATGTAAATAATATTCTTGTTTAATAGTCTATTTCTGTTGTTATTCTGATTCTTTAGCTGAAAAGCTATAACCAAATTCGTGTTATTCACGATGCCTCAAGTGCATTCAAGCTTTCATGTTACTGTTCGGCAAATTTTCTCCAGTGATTTCACAAGAAAACGGAGTTTGGCTTAATTATTTTGCCAAATTACTACTAGGCAGGCCAGGTGTAATATGATTGAATTGCTTAAATATCATCATAGATGAGATTGAATTGCTTAGTTTACTGAAATCTTACTAAACTGTGTACGCGAGCTTTATAAGGTATTTTTCATGGAAGTGTGAAGAATTTTGATACTTTATATGCTAACCTTCAGCTTAGGGAGCGGTTATTTGTACCACACCGAATTCACCTTTGTCAAGAATCGACTTTCTAAAGAACGTGAGAATCGACCTTCGAAAAGTCAATTTTTGGCTTTAGAATCCATTTTCATAAGGTTGATTGAGTGTGGTGTATGGTACACCAGTAGACAGGGGCGGCTCCAGGTAGTTGGTGATACGGGTCAGAAAATTGTCATATTTTGTAAACTAAACTAAAACTTCTATATTATATAGTTCAATACGGGTCAATACGGATCAATTTATAAGAATAAGCTGGTTAGTTTCACATATATATGTGTACCTAAATTATTTTAACCACCGTAATATTTTTGTTAGCGGGTTGGCTGATCCATTTCTTATAGGGTGCAGCCGCCCCTGCCGGAAAAATATTAGAATCTTTGTGGTGCCACTAAGGCTCCGATAGCTTTAACCTGACAGCAGATAATTGATTTAGTTTTCTATAAAAAAGATTTGATCCTTCACAAGTACTATTTTTGTTAGCTATAAACCTTTGTTTTTAGGAGTACGTATGTGTGTATGACACGACACCAGCAAGATGCTCACTGCTTGTTTTATACTTTTGACAGTGATGCATGGGGCGTTCAGCCAATTGCTCGCTGTTTGCTTTATCTGTATAGATACATCCCCTTTTATGGAGCCATTATCGGCGTCATCTCCTTTAAAAACGAATGGTTTTCAGTATTCAGAATATGTTACTAGAGAAACTACTCTAGGGGGTGGGGGTGTACATGATAGGGATTACTGCTTGAGGAGAGGGGAAGAAGGGGTTGGGGGGTCATACCAGATAAGGATTGCATGTGAGTCCATCGGTATTCTTTCTCCTTGCCTATTCTCGTTGCTCCCTGTAATCAACACATACAACCCAAAATAGACAACTAAAATTTGATGTCCATAATGTACTTGAAAAAGAAAATTCATTTGATGTTCATCTTTTTCTGCATGTGTAGACTGGAGTCCTTTAAGAATCATTTTCCTTACTCTGCACCAGAGGGACTTCAGGAACTCGAAAGAATTGCTCTAAGACTTGAGGAGAATGTTTATTCTGCTGCGACAAGTCAGGTACATTTCCTTGATGGATCCTTGGTTTCCTTGGGCCTATTAATTTCATTCCTTCATAACTGTTGCTGTATCATTCTATTTCTGTTTTCTAATTTCATAACCAAACGGGGGTTCTCGTAATATATATATATATATGTTTTTTTTTTTTTTTACTTTATGTGTGTGAATGGATTATGTGCAAGTGCAGTCTGATTACCTAAGAAAGATATCTCTGATTGGAGGGCACAGATTCCCCCAGGATCTCGTCAGAGAATCACCAACAAGATGTAAGTAATTTTCTTAATCTGCATGTCATTGACATTAAACCTTTGTTTTAAGAGAATGCATTATATGACACCAGCAAGATGCTTAAACTACTGGAGTGTAATAATTTTAGCAGGGTAACAGATACAGATTGCAGGGGGGAGGGGGGACCGGTTCTCTTCTTTCTCCCTCTTTATTTACGTTGCCCTCTGTAATCAACATGTACAACCCAACATAGGCAACTAAATTTAATGTCCCAAATCAAATGTACTAGTTGAAACCGAAAAATCGTTTGATGCTCATCTCTCTATGCATTAGTAGATTGGAGACTTTGAAAGTGCATCTTCCTTACTGTGGGCAAGAGGGACTCCATGAACTCGAAAGAATTGCTGTAAGATTCGAGGAGAAGATTTATTATGTTGCGACAAGTCAGGTATATACGCTTGTTTCCTTGAACCTATCAATTTCATCCATGCTAAACTGTTTAAGAGGAAAAGACACTTTACCCCTTGTGGTGTTTGACATATGAAGCGTTGAACCCCTGGAGTTTGCCGCAAACTCTACATAATAATACTTATGTAAAATGATAAGGGCATTGTTATTGGCGTCATTATCAGAATTATTGTGCACCACCCTTCCTAAGTTAGGTTGAAAATGGACAATCGACATCCAGAAAGTCAAAGTCGAATGTTGAGAACATGTTCGACTTTCCTGATTTCAAATGTCGATGTGTGGTCTTTGAAAATAGATTCGTTGTGTTATCATTAACAATCGCCAGGTTATAATATTTCGTAAAATATTCCAAGGAAATGACGTTTTACCTTATGTTGTTTTCAATACGAAACACTTTAACTAGGGTGTAAACGATCCGATCCGAATCGAAGATTTACTTATCGAGTGAAAGAACCTCCATAAAAGCAATGATGCTCGAACTGGCTCGAGATCGATCGAGCATGAAAAAAATGCTCGAGATCGGTTCGATAACACATTAATCATGCTCGAGTTCGATTCGATTATCGCCGATAAAATTCGAAAGACTTTCGAACTCGAACTCGAACTCGAAAGCAAATTCGAAAAAAAGATTCAATTTCAAAGATATGAACATAAAATATTGTTTCTAAAGAAAGATAATAACAACAATCAAATTACATAATTAATACTTAAATATCAACACGCATAAATTTTCATAACTATAATAAATTAAGTGGCAAGATGTCAAAATCGTTTTTTGTGACTTTAATTACATCCGACAAGAGTTGCAAAATATCAAACAAAATATAGTTATTAATCTTCATCATTGGCGTTGTTTCTACTACTAAAAGTAAAAATATATTTGGAAGCAAAAAGTAAAAATTTGAGTATTACTAATAAAAATTATTTTTTTAAAAATAAAAAAAAAAATATATATATATATATATATATATATATATATATATATATATATATATATATATATATATATATCCTAATCCTAATCCTAATAAGAAAGAAGGGGGAGTGATAGTGGGCCGACAAGTGGCACCACTTCTTCTCTTCCTAATTTTTTTTTTTTTTTTTTTTTGGGTTTTTTTTTTGGAAAATTAGTGATAAGACGATAATCTGGAATATTTTTAAGAATGGTGACAACTACATATTTTTATAGGGAGAATGACAATCAGATAATTTTTAATGGCGATGAGAATGACAGTGAATCTCGAAAATCGGTGAATCTCTCAAATGAATCTCAAATCAATGAATTTCGACAATGATGAATCGAAAATCGGTGAATCTCAAACAATGAATTTTGAAAATTAGTAATTTCGACAAATGATTTTGGCATGAATTTAAACAAATGAATTTGAACACAAGTGAATTTCGATAAATGAATAAATAGTTTTGTCTTTACGCAAAAGTTTCAAAAACTCGCCCTTTTACTCAATTGATTTAAATATTTATGTCTTCTCCTCATTCCATTTTTTTTTCTTCCCTTTCATATATCACATATATATATCATATCATTTTACGTATATATATTTTACATTGTGTGTCTATGTCGGTCTTTTGGGGAATCATCGAGTTTTATTGGTGTGTATGTATTATTCTTTTTCGTCTTCGTTCTTTTACTTCTATATATTTTGTGTGTCGGCTTTTTCCTTTGGTCTATGGTTTTTTTTCCTTTTTCCGGTCTCATTCTCATCTTCGAATTTTTCTTCCCCCCTTTCCTATATCAAATATATATATATCCTATCCTTTGCGTACATATATTTTAAATTGTGTGTCTATGTCAGTTTTTTAGGGAGTCTTCGATTTTTTTTTTTGTGTGCATTTATTTTTCTTTTTCGTCTTCGTTCTTTTACTTCTATATATTTTGTGTCGGCTTTTTCCTTTGGCCTATGATTTTTTCCCCGATTTTTTTTCTTTTTCCCGTCTTATTCTCATCTTCGTTTTTTTTTTTAAGTATGAAACCGTGTAACTTTTTTTTTGAGGAGCTGATGTGTCACCCATATGAAGTATTTGCTGGCTGATGTGTCTTTTTTTCCATGCTCGAGTTATTTAGGTCCAAAAGAAAGGAAAAAAATACTTTAAGAAAAATATGGTATTTGGTTTGGAGAAGACTTCTCCAACCTTCTAACTGCTACCGTCCTTCCTCAGACTAGCCAACTGCTCCGCCTCAACTGTTAGCACAACTGCTACGGGTAGAGTACTTGTACCGATTTGCAGCTCAAGTTTTTTTTATGTGGTTTATCTTTTAGGTGAAAAATTCATCTCTGAAGGGCCATCTCGGAATATTCTCAAAATTCACAAAATGGCTGAAAACAACATTAAAGATACATAAACAATGATAAAGCAGTATCCAAGAAGTCTGAGCGGCTTAGATCTGCCCAGCTTTGGAATCAAACCCCAGACCCACCACCCACTGAAAAGGTACATTCTTATTCTTTCTGAAAATCAGTACTTTCGTTTTATTTGTAAATTAATCTTGTCATCTGGGATTTCGATTATTAGGATATAAATTTAATCTTTAAAGATAATTTGGTATAGGATTTTTCGCCAAAAAGGATGTCGGTTTTGGAGGTGAATAGAAATGGAATTGGTGGAGCATTTCATCCAGAAACGAGAGCAAATTGTGGGAACAAATGATGCTCCTTTACAACCAACTGTGACTGGAAACAGTTTGCCAGTTCCGGCGGCGGCTGCTGATAGTTCAACATCGGAAATTGGTGGCAGTAATGGTGGTAAAAGCACGAAGGGAGACAAAGAAAGTCAATCTCCAAAAAAGACAAGCCGGAGTTGGTCTCCTGAGCTGCATAAAAGGTTTTTGCGGGCACTTTAACAACTTGGTGGTTCAAATGGTATGCATCTACAATAATTACATATAATTAAGGATTTAAGGTTAATTTTTTAAATTTCTGTCTTTACCGAAGGCTTGATTATGACTTGTTGCAGCTCAAGTTTTATTTTTTTATTTTTTATTTGATTGCAATGAATTACTATTGAATTTCTTAAGGAGTACTGAGTACAAATGATTTCAACTTTAAAGAACCAATTGTAAAGCGAAAGCCAAAGTTTACTATTAAGGACTTCATAAACAGTTATTTCTCTGTTTAATTCTCTCTTTTTTATGATCGTTAAGTCCCATCTATAATTTGTCAAGCTTTATGAACCTCAACAGACTAATAAATTAGAGCTGAGCTAAAATCCTTACTTTGTTTGTAGTGAGAGATTGCAAGAGCTCAACTCCCGTGCAAGAGCTGAATGTAATATCTTGGTGGTTTGTATCATCGTTGTAGATTAACTAATGTTCTATAATTTTTTCTTTTCTTTTCTTAGAGTGCACCGTGTGATTAACATGTCCGCACTGCCAATTAACAATCCCGTCATTATGATTTTTTTTTTTTTTGTTGACGTCACAGAATGCTAAATATGGTCACGGAATGCTAAGATGTAATGAAGAGAGGAGAAGTGCCCGCTCGTAAATCTTTTTTTTCCCAAATTCATTTGGGATCTTCGAAACCGATCATTTGATTCTTCATCCAATTCAGTCTCGCAGTTTTGCACATTTGCATCTATAAGTTAAGGCTTTACAATCCATATTTTTGTTTTTATTAGTGTCTACAATTTGGGTTGGTTAATTGCAAGAATCTTGTCTTTTTTTGGAATTATTGATTTAAAACCACATGTTTTTGGCTAAAGTATTATATTCTATAGGGAATTTGGATCCTCTGCTGTATCTGTGTGTCTGTTGTGCCTACTATGTGTGCAAAAATGAGGATTCAAAGTTTTTTTTTAATTGCTGCATGTGAAATACCCATGCTGCCATCCATCTCCATTTCTATAGGATATTTGTACAAATTTTGTAAAAGGTTGTTCTGTGTATGCTGGTTTTATTGTGCAACTGGGCTCTCTTGAGTCTCTTCTCTTTCCTCAGTTGAGCAATTTTTGGGTCCAATAGCTTCAGCAGTGTGCAGTAAAGAAGATAGCTTTTAGTGTGAGCCATGGTGAAGGATACAGAGTACTACGATATGCTAGGAGAGACAGTAAATGCATCTGCTGCAGATATAAAGAAGGCTTACTACATCTAGGTGAAATCTCTGACTTCTTGAGTGTTTTATGTATCAAAAGCCATTAAAGATTATTCTCTTTAGAAAAATATTGAATCATTGCGTATTGTTTAGGCCCTTTTAGCTAAAAGATCAATACTACTAAGTCTTTTCAAAATTGATAGTTGTACTTTTCTAGGTTATATATTAAAATTTCTGCTTATCTATGTAGCTATAAGGAGCTATGCATATTTTATAATTTAGCCATTTGGTTAAATTTTCATAAATCCTTGGTTTCTTCTCCAAGTTCCGGTCCGTTGTTTTTTATAATCCAGCTAAAGAAACTACTTTGAGAACTGCTTAATGATTTGAGATATTTCCTGTGTGCTTCTTTCTCCAAGTAAGGGTAGTTCACCCGGACCAAAACCCCAATAACGCCAAGACTGCTCATAATTTTCAGGTACATGTCTTTATGCTCAGCTGTTCATTCATCCTAAATAGTTGTATTAAGGGTATTAAGTGCATAATCGCCTGCCATATGTATACGATTGGATGATGTATATTACACAGCAGATAACTAATATAATTGCAAATGTTTACTACCTTACATCATCTCACACACGTACTGCTAACCGTAGTACCCTCACAAGGTACCCTTCTTTTTCTCTTTCTTTCTTTCTTTTAGTTTATCCATATCCCCATCGATTCTCACCGGTTTCTTGCAGGTGCAATCATGAAAGGCGGAAAAGCTGATAATGGTGAGTGAGTTTAAGTCGTATATGTGATTTCAATTTTGTGTTCATATTATTAGATTTGTTCTCGTAATAAATCGATTCGTTTTGTCCTTTTCTGATATGGGAATGGTACGCTTTCTGTGAGAAAAGAGGAGAAGAATGCAAGTAAACGAATTGTGGTCAAGAAAACCGCAAAGAAAGGAAAGAAGGCTGAGCCTCCAAACAAACCTAAGGTTCCGGGTAGCGGATTCTTCCTGTTCATGTATGTTAATGTTTCTAATATTAATGTTTGGTTATGTTATTCGTACAATTTGTTTATGTTTTTATTCTAAGATATACAATATTATTGTTAGCATTAAAGTTTATCGCTTACGATACAATGTTGTGTTGCATGTAAACTGGGTTGTTTTTGTGGTTTTGAGAGGTTTATGGAAGATGTGTTTGTTGGTTTCTTTTTTCCTCTCCCCTGCAGTTGTTTATTGATAAGCAGTTACTTCCATGGAGTTGATAGATATATGGTGACAGAATCCAATTGTTGTGCTGTGATGTGCAATTAGCAACAGTATTATTGGAAATTTATCAACTGCATACTCCACAGCTTCTAATCCTTTGGAGAGATTTTATACAGTCTGTTGCAGGTTAAGAGGAAGGTTATCACAAGAGTGGCATACATTAGCCTCTCATTTTTATTCTCTTTCACATAATAAACTTTTATCGTGTGTGAGAGAGGTTAGAAATGAGTGGTTAGAATGTGATGCCACTTGCAGAAACCTTCCTACAACTGGCCAGATTTTAAAATTTCACAATCCTTTGGATATAATACTTCAATGGTCGTCCATGGTCTTTTATCAGCTCTTTTGTAATGAGGACCAACCCTATGGCAATGTTGTATTAATGTATGTTAACTGTTAACAACTTGTTTGTTGTAAAAGATGAATGTGTTGAAAGCCCAAAATACACCATTAATATCAGAATAGGATTCAGCGCGCGCCATGCGGTGTTAGCCACTAGTATATATATATTAAAGGGGAAGGGAACATACATGGGGAGCGGCCACGTAGCTGTATTTGTTCAGTTTTTAAGGTGACACCTGTGCTTGCAATTCTCGTTTACACAAGGAAAAAAACAAAACCCATTAACTCTTTTTTTGGGTCCATTATTATTGCACCAAAATATTAAAAGGGAGGGGGAAATACATGGGATGAGGACACGTTGGTGTATTTCTTCAGCTTTTTGGGTGACACCTGTGCTTCCAGCTCGCGTTTACACCAGGGAAAAAAGAAAACCCATTAATTCATTTTTTTTGTCCATTATTATTGCACAAAAAAAATCAAGCCACTTTTGCAGCTTCTTCTGAATAACGGTAGGAGGTGGAGGGTTTGCTGAATCTTTTTTTCGCTTCCAGCCAAAAAAAAAAAACCCCGATTTTACAGATATTTCTTTGGTCAAGGTATTTAGAGTGGGTAAGATTTCTTCTATTTGGCCATAGATTGTCAGATTTGGGGGAAAAATTCTTCCCATAGCCACTGTTTAAGCCTACTACAAATGATGACAATTACCAACCAAAGAAGAATAATAGCCGGTGGTACCCCAGATTTACCGGCCACAGGCAGGTGCATGTTCCATTTTTATGGTGTAAGAGGGGAAAAAAGTCGTCCTGTGCTTCCAACCTAGCCTAGCAGGTATTACACTAAATTAACCACTCTATTGTCCACTGTATAATGAATAGTTTTCCCCTGTTTCGACCGTCCTTAATCGCTTTAAATACCTCTCAATTGTTGAAAGGTTTTCACAAATTCATTCCACTTCAAATTCAGGTTTTTCCCCATTTTTCTCCCTCTAGCTACCAAAATTTACTGCATTTATGTTTTGTTTCTTAGTTAAATGCATGCTGAGGTGAATCCCTTATAGATGATCTTAAGATTTTCATGGTTTAAGTTACTTTGTCTATACTTCTTTAATGTTCTTCTTTAACCTGCAATAAACACGGGAAAACATTTTTTAAGGGTTCATGGAGATAATCTGTATGTATAGGTAGTGATAACTGTTGTTGTTTGCTAATCTGCTCCAAGTACTCCAACAATCTCCCAAAACAATGTGTTTACACTTGTTTACCAGCCCTTATTGGCTTTAAATACCCCTTAGATCTTCTTAGCGTTCTCATAAATTCACTGCATGTTACGGTGCTTCTCAGTTCTTTTCCTCAAACCCCCAAAAAAAAATTCACTCCATTTATTTGTTTCATTAATGTATGTTTCGGTGTTTGCCTTATAAACGATCTAAAGTAGGTGCTGATTGAGTTACTGTGTTTTTAGCTCTTTATTGTTCTGCTTAAAACTACACCATACAACCCTTAAAAAAGGGAAAAACACCACATACTGACCTCTTTTTTTATATTGGTTCATTTAGAGAATCAACTCATATAATTTTTTTCCTCCAAAGGCTACTTTTAAACAGCCATTAAGATTGAGGCTATATTTGCTCTAAAAAACTGTAGCCATTTGGTTTATATACATGTGTAGTGTTGCCTCATACTATCATATTTGAATGAAAGGTAAATTTTGTACTGATTGAAGATGGTCCTTAGGTCTCTAGAAATAGGGATGCCTTACCTGTTTATGTAGTGTGTATAAATCCTCATCATTAAATGCTTCTACTGTTCCTAGCAAGCCTTGATATCATATAAGAACTCAGGATTGTTGTTTTGGGATATGTGTCTTATACAATAATTTGTCTACAGGATTTTCTTTTTCCAAGCATTAATTTTGTCGGCTGATGTTGTGCATTTGATGAAAGATATTTCCATTTGTTTTTATTTTCTTATGCTTTGAAGACTAAAATTACTCAGCCCTTCACATTTTCAAGTAGTTGCTGCTTTGTTGTTGCTCAGTTTTTTTTTTTTTTTTAAGGCATTTACCTTCTAGGAAATTGGGGGTAGGGTGGAGATTGGGAATATGGGACGAGTGGTAGGAATCTGTTTTGCACTTTGATGGAAGAGTTTTTCTTTTTTTTTTATATTCTTCTTGTTCCATGGTTTTTTTTAATGTGCTTTCACCAAGTTGCAGATTAAATGAATGTAGTATTGCTTCATCATATCATATTTGGATGGAATGTAGATTTTGCAGTGTATTAGGATAGTGCTCATGTCTGTATTTTATGTTTTTTCAGTTAGTGTTTAAGGGCTTTAGGTGATGATAATGATGGTTCTTGGAGATAAGTCATGTGTAACCAATAAATATGTATTCAACCTTTATCATTTTTTCTCCAGAAAATGGTTTATAATGATCAATACAGACCTATCTTGCTCTGTATATTTATATATCGATTTCGGGTGTGCGGTGTGTGCTCTATGCAATCTCTTGGCTTTACTATAGTGTTTTAAATATTACAATGTATGCCCGCTTGTTATGTTTGTACTTATATATTTATTCGTGTGTGCTACAATTATACGTCCTCCTTGTTTTTTGCCTATATTCCATCATGTTGGTTGGGCCTTTTTTTAACACCAAGTTTTTTTCCCCACTTCATTGTTCTAATAAGATTGAAGGTCAAATAAGGATTGAAAAAAGATATTGTATTGTTGCTTCTTTCTCGTGATGGCTCTTTGCTCAGGTATGTTTATTCGAACAATTTTTCACTACGTACCTTTTCTAGCCTTGCTTGTAATATTGTGCAAAATTCCTGCCAGCTTGTGTTTGCCTATTGTTATTATCAATTAGACACTTAAATTAGTTCGTTTGGCTGAACAAGTTAGTGTTTACGTATTGTTTTTGTCTTTGGGTTAATGTATCTAACCTAGGTGTTGTGTTCTACTTAGTTATTACATAGCATAAAGAGGAAAAATAAATGCCTAAAAACAAGAGTAGTGCATTAGCTGTGGTCCAAACTAAAATCAAATTATCGTATTCTTTCAAGTAAATCCTGCAGTAATATAGAGACCAAAGCATATAGAGCTCTTGCTATATCACGTTGGAAAGCCAAGAAAAAACACAAAAATAATACCATCCCATTAAAAGAGTAACTTCCAAGCATGATAAAAGAGTATATAGACATTTAGCAATTATCGATGGAATGAAAAGAAAAAGAATAAGCAGTGGTAACCAAAAAGCTTCAGTAGCTAATTGTGTTGAACAACCAATAAATATGCCATGTTCAAATTAATGAAAAACTATCCCGACCATTGTTAGGTTCTTCGCAACAAAAAAACTCCGGAAATACTTTACTACACCCATGTATGTTTGAAACACATCCTCTGTAGTGAGCCACGGCCTTTACCCCCACAAAGATTAGGCTCACATCCTATGTTGGTGGTGTGTCTTCCAACCTTGCGTGTTCCACTTCTAGTGGTAATTCCACATTAAAAGTCAAGGCTTTTACTAAAAAAATAAACCTACAACTCGTAGGGTAGGTAGAGATCTTCTTGATGTGGTTGTTGATGCCTCAGATAAACTTAGGATAAAGTGCTGTGTGCAAACATTGTCTAGCTAAGAAAATATTGCATGAAACCGAAAATTTCTCATTGTTCATCCGGTGATGTTGCTTTATCTAGCACCAAATTACCCTCGATCCTTGTAGCCTTGCTTATGAAAAAACACAAGAATCCATTAATTTTAGAGCGTCAATTAGATCATATAATAACCATTTAGCATTTACATCATTGGGTGCGAAATATGATAAACAGCTAGCATGTCGTAATAAAGGGATCTACACTTTTCGTGTCCAAGGTCAAGTTTACCATTTTATGGATGATCTTATAGCACAGGTGACAAAAACAACAACTTACAATTTTACTTTCATGACACCGAATATGAATTGTCAAACAGATTAGCTAAGTGCCCCCGCCTTTATGAAATGACACTTGCACAGATCTTAACAGTGCTTGTTGAAAATCCTTATGCAAAATTCTTTAGAGATTTACGCAATACACCTAACCTGGAACAGTTAGATATCGTATTATTTGCCAATCCTAAAATTGACCAAAGAATATACAATAAACCAACCGTTTCACAAATTGCTGGAATATTAGTAGATGGCAAAGATAATCAACAACGAAACATTAAAGTTTATACTCATAGTGGTCATTCACATCCAATACAATACTACTTTGGTTGTTATGATCCTCTCCAATATCCTCTTATGTTTCCATATGGTCAACTAGGATGGCACCAAGGAATAAGTAAGACAGGCATAAAAAAAAACCTACATAAACGAAAAAGGCCGGACAATAATAGTAGATTTCTTGATCCATGTAATGCGAATAATGCCCATGAATTACTTGACCAAGAAAACGAAACCTTGAATTCTGTAGCACTTGATCATAACTATGTTTCAATAAGAGAGTACTATTGTTATAAGTTCCAAATTAGACAAAATGATGAATCATACCTTCTGCAGTTTGGTAGGTTATTTCAGCAATATGTTGTTGATATGTTTGTAAAACTTGAAACACAGAGGTTAGATTATTTTAGGTTACAACAAAAAAACATACGACAAGAATTCTTGCAAGGAATAGTTGATGCTGTGTCTGTTGGGGAAACTGATGCTGCTAAAATTGGGCAGCGGACTGTTTTACCTGCAGCGTTTACTGGTGGCCCTAGACATATGAGGAAAAAATATTTAGACGCAATGTCATTAGTGCGCAAGTTTGGGAAACCAGATATATTTTTAACTATGACATGCAATTTCAATTGGCCAGAAATTAAAGAACTCTTACAGAAAGGCGAAGAAGCCCAGAACCGCCCTGACTTATGTGCTAGGATTTTTAGAGCTAAACTTGAAGAATTAAAAACAGAGTTGTTTAAAAAAAATGTTTTTGGTAAAGTGGCTGCCTACACTTACGTTATTGAATTTCAAAAAAGGGGCTTACCACATGCTCATTTCTTACTCATTTTAAAACCACATTATAAAATCTACAGGCCTGAAGAATTTGATAAAATTGTTTCAGCAGAGTTGCCTAATGAAAAACTGTATCCTCATTTATATAAATTAGTTGTTAAGCACATGCTCCACGGACCATGTGGTTCTTTAAACCCAACAAATGTTTGCATGAAAAGGTCAGGTGTATGTCGGAACTCATACCCAATGAACTTTTGTGAGGAAACCATGGTTAGCTCAGATGCTTACCCATATTATAAAAGACAAAATA
This sequence comes from Gentiana macrophylla, assembly GCA_026214975.1. NCBI lineage: Eukaryota > Viridiplantae > Streptophyta > Magnoliopsida > Gentianales > Gentianaceae > Gentiana > Gentiana macrophylla. Next base: position 3,068,490 of record CM047813.1, on the reverse strand, counting down.
ATGGTGTTCGAGTCAAAGTTAGAAATGCGTGGTTAGACAATAGATGGGTTGTACCATACAGCCCGTACTTGCTTGCAAAATTCAACTGTCATATTAATGTTGAAATTTGTTCTACCGTGAAAGCAGTTAAATACATATATAAATATATATGCAAAGGAAGTGATAGAATCATGTTTAACGTATCAAATCAGTCTGCCAGTTCAGAAATAAACGAAATTGAACAATACCAATCCGGCAGGTGGATATCACCACCAGAAGCTGCTTGGAGAATTTTCAGGTTCTCTTTAGGTGATATGAAACCAGCTGTTATTCAGCTGCAAGTTCACTTAGAAAACTATCAGCCTATAAACTTTAACCATAAGCATAAACTAGAAAATGTGATCACTAATCCATTGAATAAAAAAACCATGCTTACAGAGTTTTTCCTTATGAACAAAACAAACCTACATGCAAAGCAAAAAAATCACACTTACGGAGAATTCTCTGATTCTTTTGTTTGGGAGCCTGATCGGAAAAAGTGGAAGGTACGGAATAGGGGCAATCCAGTAGGTCGCATAGTAATTGTAAATCCAATTGAGGGTGAACGTTACTACTTAAAGTTGCTTTTGTCCAAAGTAAAAAGTCCTAAATCCTTTTGCGACTTAAAAAATTTCCATGGCCAAGTTTTTGAGTCATATCATGATTCAGCTTTAGCTCGTGGTTATTTAGAAGAAGACAACAGTCAAGAAAATTGTCTAAATGAGGCAACTATGTATCATATGTCCGATGAACTTCGGGCGTTTATTTGCCACGCTATTAGTTTCATCGCTATCCAAAAACCCCTTAAAACTTTGGGAACAATTTGAAGTGCCTATGTCGGAAGACATAGCAAAACAACCACATTTGTCTAAAGACAAAGTTAAACAAATTGTATTGCAACAAGTAAATACTTTTTGCAGTCAATGGAAAAGACCTAGAGTTCATTTAATCTAATACCGGTGGCACAAATAGAAATAAATTTGAAGATTCAACAAAAGAACTTAGATGTGAACAAAATATTATTGTTTTTAAGAAAGTGATATCAATTCTAGAAGATTATTTAATGTAGAACATGCTAAGTAGCTTTTAACCACATAATGTAATCCATATATAAAAACAAACGAATGTTTCTTCATGCGGGCCGGGTGGCACAGGCAAAACATTTCTCTATTGAGCTTTGCTTGCTTTCGTCCGCATCAAAGGCCATATTGCTCTCGGCAATCGCTACATCCGTATAGCGACTTCACTATTACGGGGAGGCAGGATCGCTCATTCTAGGTTTAAGAACCCTATAGACCTTGAGCACTGGTCTACATGTAGAATAAGTAAACAAACTTCCTTGGCACGAGATGATTAGAGAAGCTAAGTTAATTATATGGGATGAGGCTCCGATGTCTAAAAGAAATGCAATAGAAGCCACTAGATGACTTGCTAAAAGACCTTATGAATAGTTCAGAGGTGTTCGGGGTAAAGTGGTTGTATTGGGGCGATTTTAGGCAAATTCTACGGTTGTTCCACAAGGACTAAATCGAAACAATCAATGCGTCCATAATACAATCAAATTTATGGCCTAAATTAACCAAACTTAGACTTGTTGAGAATATGCGTGCGCGTCTTGATCCCGCTTTACCAAATTCTTATTACAAATTGGTGAAGGGCGACATCAAACCCATGATAGCCAATCGATAGAATTACCTACAGATGTTGTTATAAAAAGCGAAGAATAGCGACAATGGTTTAAAATTACTCATTGATGCAAGATTCACGATTTTGAGGCATTTACTTATCATATAGGTCTGTTATATTAACAAAGCCATTCTTACAACAAAAACATATTTGTAGATGAGATTAATGAACAATTGATTCAACAGATTCCCGGGGTTGAAACGGAATATATAAGTTTCGACCAAACATTGAATCCAGATGACCAAGGCCAATATGAAGATATTTGAATAGTTTGACTCTAATGGATTGCCACCACACAAATTAATTTCAAACCTAATGCACCAATTATTTTATTGAGAAATTTAGACCCGCCTCGAAGGGCTATGTAACGGTACACGCCTAATTTGCAAACATCTAGATAAAATGTTATACATGCAGAAATAGCAATAGGAGATCATGCCGGTAAACCTGTTTTTATACATAGAATTCCACTGAGGCCTACTAATGGTGAATTTACACCAATTTCTTACAAAAGAATACAATTTCCAATTAGATTATGTTTTGCAATGACAATAAATAAATCACAAGGCCAAACTCTAGATTTTGTAGGTGTGTATCTTAAAGAGCCCGTATTCTCACATGGACAACTTTATGTAGCCTTATCGCGTGCAAAAACTGCATGTTCTGTTAAAGTGCTTATTGCTCCTACCTTTTTTGAAAGTGAAAAAAAAAATACAACCAAAAATATTGTGTATAAAGAGATTTTAATGGACCAACCATAATGACATTAGTTCTTTATTACAAAAAGAAAAATATATATGCATTTACTGATCATGGCTTTTACTAATGCAAAATTATGTGTAACTATTTTCCCATAATATTGTTCAATAATTCATATTCCTTTTTTGTATGTTATTAAAAAGCGCAACAACCGTCCACTTTCTGATGCACTTCAAATAACGAAATCCTCGACTGGTTGGACTGTTTTAGTTCAGTGTTTGCACAAATCCAAACAAAAGGTCTCTCGAAACGGCTGTGACTACAAAAACTTTGTTTTCTGTGACATGAAGGTATGTGCTTCTTTTAGTATGATACACTATTTTCATTATTATGATTCTGAATAAAGAATGTGCTCTTTGCCAAAGTCACCTTGTATCAGTGAGATACAAAAAATACACTACCATGTATCAGTAGTCTTCAATATTCTTTTTAAGTTACCTACAGTAGCCTTTCATTTCTTTACTTTGCACCACATAATCCTATGACTAATATTGTCCTTTATTATTCAGTAACAACTTTTCCCCCATACAGTGTTTGCACATTTCAGCATCTTATTTCAGTGTATCTGTGATCCAATGTTTTTTAGTCAGCCTATTATTCATAAAAGTTATGCTTTACATTAATGTATCCATCTGTGCTCATACATGTTCGTTGTATTTAAGAGATAGCTGTAATGCATGAGCTTTTTGTCTACTTATTTGGTTTGTTGTAGGTGAGGGTTGTTCAAAAATGTTTACACTGACTCAGTATCATAATTTATACATGTTTTATGGAATTCAATACGTATAAAATTGTTACGTGGCTTAACTTATATTTTTGAAATATGTGTTCATGGATTTCATTTTTATCCCCGCATAAACAAGCCTATGAAAAAAATCTACAATGCTTATACATCGAATGTACAAATGTTATAGTATCTAATACATGTCAAATAATTAGGCCACTTGCATCATAGTTTTGAAATATTTATTCAAACATTTTATTCTACCCACGCAAACAACAAAACTAGGAAAACATTTTATTGTCTGCATTGCAAGGATAATATTTACTGTCTACATCTTTATCATATTTGTTGCTTTCCTATCATTGTAGGAACACTGGTATTGCAATAACCTACGACAAGACGATTGCAAATTTCTCTCGGATACTACAACCATATAAAAAGTATCTTGTGTCCAATCTTTGGTCTTAAAGATGCAGATCCGGAATATCACCGGGTGAATACGCCCACAATTTGGACTTTACATGGTAGGACTCCGGTGGATCCCTATAATGAATCTATTCCCGCTAGCTTGCCATGTACATTAGACTTTGTAAAGTTCGAGGACATGTACAAATATGTCGACCTTGAGACTCAGAGACTTCTCTTGGTATGTGAAAAGCTCTGCGACTTTTTCCCTTTACGTTGCTCTTCAGCAATTCAGACTTTTTCCCTTTCCCTTTAGAGATTTTGATTTATTGAATTGTGCGACCATTACACTATGCTTCTATTTATTTTCGTTTATGCAGTGTTATACTTTGACATTTACTGAAATTGTGATTGAAATATAACTTCTAAGTATGCTAATTACTTATGTGAAAGTTTTAGTTTTGTTGTTCATTTAAAGGTGTTTAATTGAGTAATTACTATGGGAGATAGTGGTTCCATTGTATGGAAACTTAGTGAAATTTGTAGGTATTTGTATTACTATTTGCTCATGATCTTTGATTTCTGCAATTATATATCCTGTGAGATCCTCTCTATCTGGTTGTTAAAAGACAGTCCGTAAATTATGCAGAGGTTTCCACTCATTGATGGCTACAACCTACGCTTTAATTTAATAGCACTTTCTTTTAGGTTATTATTGAATAAGAAGTAACATTAGGTACTATTACACAATGCTTTTATTATTTTATAATTTGATTAATACTTCAAATTTGATTGAAATCTAGCTTATGAATGTTTTTTTTTATTCAATGATATCAACTTCTAAAAGGATTTAGTTACTGTATGACTGTTCAAACAACATATTCACTCCTTATGAGCAACATGATAGTTGGATTTATACTTTCCCTATATGAAGTTTTACCCTTTGTTCTTCCAAACTTTGCGTATGGCACTAAACTTTTCAGCCTTGGTCTTCTCTTGTTCATGTCAATTTCCATGCATTTGACTATCTAAAATGGTCCTTTAAGAATTAAGGATAAAGATATGCATATATTGGTATTCAGGGTACAACATATGTAGATTGATACTCATAATCTGTAGGCTTTTAAAGTTGTGTTCTTCACAGATACCATATGTGCATTCCCAGTTATTCCCTACCAGCTGTGTAATATTAGGATTGATGAAGTCACTTTGTCTCGATGTGTCTTCTATGTCGCTTGTAAACCCGCTTTCTTGCTTATTATGATGGTGGACTTTAATTCTTGCTTAAGGTCCGATCATTATTTAATATACTTTTCCTTTTTTCACAAGCAATTAGGGTTCGGTTGTCGCTTCATGCTTTGTCCTCGATGATACGAACAACTCTATTTGTGATTACATAGTAATCAACAAAGAGTAAGTGTGAATTAAACCTAATTTCGCATATGATGCATGTTTCTTCAAAAATGCATTTTGTGATCAATACCTTTGCTCATTCTTTCTTCAATATTTCATTCTGCGATCAAGATACTTTTGCATTCTTCAGATGATGCATACTAATCGCTTTTTCCTTCAAACACAGGAAAACAATTATGACATTGCGGTTGTGGGGCGATAGTTTGGACAATGGCGATTACAACATCTCTTCAAGATTTCCACAGCCAATGATCATTGTCGGCGCCAACTTAAAAATCACTACCCACCCTGGTATTTCTTGCTTACAACCCTTCCATGTTCTATCTAAAAGGAAAAAAACAAAATTGTACAAAGAACTAAAATTTTATGTTTGTTTAGGTCTCTATAACAACTCAAAAGAATTCTTTCTTCCTTCATGACCCACCTTATCCAGAACCCGACCCATTCTTTGGATTGGTATGTTACTACTTGCTTTTTGGTGCTATGAAGCAGTATCTAAATAACCATATAAGTTTAACCGACCTCCTTTACCTTCCTTACTGTTTTCACGAGTCATGTTTTCTAAATAGGTATGCCAGGAATGCTGATGAAATCAAAAAACTTGTGGACGAAGAAGCTTACTTGGACATTAACAGGCTGCTTCCTCCACCAAAAGATGAAATGCTTGTCCGAGTGAGAGACTTTGAATTAAATCACTCTGTGGTATGCAGCCCAACCAAAAAAATAATAATAGTTACTTATAAAACCATTTACTTATACTTTTATCCTCTTTATACATACAACAGGTTAAGGCTTCTTGGATTTCAGCTACTATACACCTGCTCCCTGCACAAGAAAAGTTTTGGTATTGTGCTTGCCATAACTGTGGTAAAAGTTTTGAAGCACCAATAGGCTGGAATACCACGTGTACAGCAAGTGGCAAAGCAACACAACTTCAACCACGGTATTTCCTTCACCTAACTACCACTGTAAAGATTTCATTTCAATGACTAACGCCTTCCATCCATGAAATGCAGCTGCCATATTGGTGTTTTTCTGAACGATGAGAGTGGGACACTAACAGCTTTGATGTTTTCTCCCGACGCAGAGAAATTAACAAAGTTCACAGGGCCAGAAATTAAAGAAGCAGCAGATATGGTTTGTGTCATATTTTTAAATTAATGTTGTCTACTAATCCAGCATTTCTTGTGTTTTCATGATACACGTGTTTAAAAAACAGAAGATTCATCATGTTTGTTTTACGTCCTTGTTTCTTTAACTAAAACATAAACCATAAATATGTTTGCTCTTATTTTGCATGGGTAGAATGCTCCATTGAACGATGAAATAGAAAGAAGAATCAACAGAAGCTTTGTTATATGCTTTGTGAAGCATCATGAGAAAAATTCGAGGCAAGATGGAAAGAAGCCACCTTATCATGAAATTGTACACTTTGAACAGAAATTGCAGAATCAAGGACCCCTCGGAATACTAAAGGTAGTTCTTCTTTACGATGGTATGGACTCATCACCGCTTGCCCCTCAGTTGGTGAAAAGAGAAGCGTTTTTAGCCCAAAAACAAAGTTGGTCATTGAAAATATTGCGGATGCAAGCTGGAATCGAACAGGATCTTTTCCAGGCTCTTCCGAGTCTAAAAGAAGTCTTTTATTCATCGATATCCTCGCCGCTAAACTTGACACAGTCAACCTAGCACCTTCTCTACCGCTAACCGTTGAAAAACTCATTCTGCTGGTTCTAAAATTCAGCAAAGTCCAGGTAAGAAAGTTAAAGGGAAGGAGATTGAGAACATATGATCTACGCAGACATTAGTGATCCAAACCATATGAACCTTTGGTAATAATAAATAAATGTGCTATAAACTCTTGTGCTTTAATATCGTAAAAGGTTACTTTCATATTATAGCCATTAACTTTTAAGTACAGAAAAGCTAATGCCATTATAATATGAAAACTACATCCCTTGCACAAGTTAGTTGTTCCCGCGCTTTTGCTTCTCACCCAACAAGCTGTCGGATGTAACTATTTGGCATCTTGTGCTTCTAGAAAGTACATGTTTTGGTTTGTATTTTGTAAAAACTTTTCTAAAGCACTCAAAGGTCTTTGTAATATTAACAATTTGGTTATGTTATTTGTATGCTTATTTGTGTTTCTATCATAGATCGTACCATATCATTATTATTGTTAATGTTATTATATTATACTCCCCCTTGTTATTATATTATACTCCCCCATTGATCTGTATTATTAGATACTTAACTCTTCAATACTAAACATCTTCTAATTTTTTAGATACAATAGATCAATGGGCATCCGTGCCTTGCACGGATTCATTACCCTAGTATATATATAAAATGTAATGCTCGATTAGGCTCGCGAGCAGATCGAGTCAAGCATTAAACTGCTCGAGTTCGGCTCGTTAACTATGATGAAATTTTGCTCGAGTTAAATTTCGAGTTCGATTAAAATCATATTTGAGCGAGCATTTACCGAGTCGAGCGGCGAGCGGCTCGTGAGCTGCTCGGATCGTTTACACCCCTAACTTTAACCCTTACCTCCGTATGGTTTTTGTAAACCCTAATAAAAACTAGAAATTATGTGTTCGGGTTTGTGGCCCATCAAGATCTGATAATTATTCTTTTTTTTATTAAAAAATGTAGTTTTGTTGTGAGAAAAAGTACAACTGCAAATTTGTATGCAGTCGGTGCCCTGTCTCCCACTGAATAAGAATCTTGGATCCGCCATTGATGGCAAACCCAAGGGGTACAAACCATATAATAAAAAACTTTAGGGGTTAAATGCTACATATACCAAACCACCACAAGGGAGTAAAGAGTCATTTCCCTTATATTTTATTATATGTTCCTAGCCCTTGTTTGGTTTGGGGTTTGGGTTTGGGGTTTGGGGTTCGGGGTTCGGGGTTCAACTCAATATTTTATTCACCCCACTATCTCATTACCATTATTTTATTAATTCTATGATTTTATTATAATTTCACCCACTAATCATTTCATCATCAACAAATAAAATAATATTAATCAATTCACTTTATTCACCCACTACACTATATAACAATTACTTTAACAATATAATACTTAATTAAAATTTCTCTCACCAATCATTTCTTCATCTATACAAATTTCAATACAAATTTTCAATTTTATAATCATTATTTCACTTTATTTTATTTAATTAAAATTTCTCTCGCCAATCATTTCTTCATCTACACAAATTTCAATACAATATTTGAACTTTATAATCATTATTTCACTTTATTTTATTTCACTTTCTCTCTCTTGAACCCATTAAACCCCAACTTAACCCGAAACCAAATAGAACCAATTCTGGAAAATTATGACGCAGCGATTCTCTATTAGAACTGGCCGTCGGATGAATGACATGTGAATTAAAAGACAATTGTTTTGTCTTTTTGCACACATGGCATTCATTCAACGGTATGTTCTGATAGGGAGTCCCTATATCAAAATTACCCTATGATTTTTACTTTTTGTGTGTATGAATTTATGTGTAATCATGATCGATTACCTAAGAAAGATATCTTTGAAGATGCTTTCTATGGAGACAAAATCTCAAAGTCCAATGGCTAACTCTGTGCAAACTATTGCTACTCAATTATCTGATCTAGGTATCAACATTTGATGAAATAATGACACCTGTTACTTTTGATCTTTCGCGGCGCTGATATTGGCACCACAGTGAATTTATCGTGACACCACATTTTGAGCTAGGTTCGACTTTACTAAAGTCGGAAACGTAGAAATTCGACCTCATTGAAGTCGAATGTTGAACTTACATTCGATTTTCCAAAGATTGAATGTCAATGTGGTGCCCTGAAAAGTAGACTCGTTGCGGTGTAATTAACAACGCCGTCTATCTTATGATTTGTCATGTAAGAGCATTTTCATCATATGCTTTTGACAAAATTTATTTATTTTAGAGGAACGTTTCAGCAGTTGTATGATCGTTGTTCGTGAGTATTCTTCGTTCATTCTCAACCCCAACAGTTTACTTTGTTGTATGCCATTATCAGCTCATCCAGCATGTCATTCTTCTTATTCTGCATCATAATCTTTTTCTTTTCAAATGCATCAAACAAATGTCTAAATAGTGTTTTCTTCATTACTTTCCGATGTTCTTCTATTATATATCCTTTTATTTCATCGAATATCTGGTGCATACTGTTGAGTGTTGATCTGTATTGTTCTCTTGTCCTTTAAAAACAAATTAACATGGGTTAGTCGATGCAGTGACATGTAAGTTTTTGTGTTTTCCATGGAATGATAATGCATTGATTTGGTATTTGAATCTTATGCCTGCAATGCCCTGAGTTTTTTCAAGTTTGTCATTGTAGTGACATCACATTTTCCAAATAGTTGTGTACCTACTCATATGATATTCTCAAAGTTATAATGCAATGACATGCAATTTAGTTCCAATTATGTACACACAAAACTTATTTGTATGACAATGTAGTGACATTACATGATGCAGTATAAAGTGGCCTCATTATTCATTGACATGACATTCTACTTCTTTTGAATGCAATGACATGATGTTTTCAACCTTGTTATACAGTGACATCAGATTTCTCATTCGAATAAAGACATGCTTCTAATTTACACCTCTGCGTTCATTCCTTATGCAGTGACATTATACTTCTCTAGTATTTACTGCAATTTAGTTCCAATCATGTACACACAAAACATATTTGTATGACAATGCAGTGACATTACATGATGCAGTATAAAGTGGCCTCATTATTCATTGACATGACATTATATTTCTTTTGAATGCAATGACATGATATTTTCAACCTTGTTATGCAGTGACATCAGATTTCTCTTTCGAATAAAGACATATTCTTCTAATTTACAGCTCTACCTTCATTCCTTATGCAGTGACAGTATACTTCTCTAGTATTTACTGCAATTTAGTTCCAATCGTGTACACGCAAAACTTATTTGTATGACAATGCAGTGACATTACATGATGCAGTATAAAGTGGCCTCATTATTCATTGGCATGACTAACTCCTTCTTTTGAATGCAATGACATGATGTTTTCAACCTTGTTATTGAGTGACATCAGATTTCTCATTCGAATAAAGACACACGCTTCTAATTTACACCTCTGCGTTCATTCCTTATGCAGTGACTTTATACTTCTCTAGTATTTACTGCAATTTAGTTCCAATCATGTACACACAAAACATTATAAAACACTCTCTAATATGATTTCAAGTACAATTTCACCCAATGTCTACACTTATGCCCTAAAAATGCTATTTAGTGTAGAAAATCGTTTTTTTTGTTGCATGTTCAGTTTGTTTAGATACTTGACCAGATTTCTTGTTCTTTTTTCCTCCTTTCTTCGATTTTTGTGCCGTTGCTCTTCTCTTTTCTGCTGAAATAACTTGCTTCCTCCTCACCATTGTTGAGTCACAGTATTAATCGATACTTCATCTCTGTTCCGATTTTCTTTTGATTTCGCTGGTTTCTGCTTGATTTTTCGTCCGATTTGGCTTCGGATTCTGCAGTTTATATTCTTTGAATCAATGATCTTGAGTTTTGTTTCCGTTTTTCTTCCGAGCGGTCGTGGGTTTTTCTTTGCAAAGTATTAAGTATAGCGGTCGTGGGTTTTTGCTTCCAAACTGTAGCTTATTTTGTTAGGGCTAATTTGGTCCATATATTAATTTTTTGTCCTTATAACTAAGTGTTTGTTTTGAGTGTTTTTTTTGCCTAATTAAGTCCAAAATGCGTCCTTTTCAATAATTCACCCTATTTTTTATTCAAAATTATTTCAAAGAGGTCACCAGAGTCTAAAAATTCAATTTTCAACAATAAATTGACATTTTTTAACAACAAATCTACACCGTTTTAATACTAAAAAAATCACCGGATCTCAATGGGGTCACTAACCCCCTTGATTCACACAGATCTGCCCCTGATTCGAGGTTACCTTCAAATTTTCTGTATGTCGGCTTCCATTATAATTGCCCGCATCATACACCACGTTAGTGACCCTTCCATTTTGCTCTCATCATCAGTTAATTTGCTACCTTCTATCTTCTTAGCATTTTTATTATAGTTTTACTTTAATGGATTCCGAGTCCATCACAATTTTTTATATGTGTTATATTTACATCTTCTGAGAACATAAAATCCTTTATCCATTCTTATTGTTTTCTCCTCCCATAGCTTATTTGTCTGGAAAACTTCGTCAGCATGTCTATACTATGAAAAATATGGATATGATGATTGAACAAATTTTGATTGAATAAGTATATAGTAGTTGCTAGATGGTATTCATTCCCTATGCTTTATTCTTTATGAATTCAAGTGTCTAATATTCTTTATTTTTGGTAGATTTTGATTGAATAAGTAAAGTAGTTGCTAGATGATATTCCTATCACTGACTTTATTTTTTATGAATTTAAGTGTCTAATATTCTTTATTTTTGGAGGATTTTATACAAACTTGTTAATTTGGACACAAAATTAAGAAGAAAAACATGTGGTTTGTAAAGCTGTTGCCCTTAGCACTTAAGGAGAATTATTAGTACTCACTTTGATGACTTCGGAAAAAACAGCATCTTTCTTTTTTACTTCTTGTTTATTCTTTCATTTACTTTCGGTCGGGGGGAATTGCACTAAAGGTGTTGTTTTAAGCTTTTTTTTTAACATGTCATGTCAGCACAGAACCATTCTTGGCATACAGTTCAATTATTTAAACCCCACCAATCCTTCGCATTATTGCATACTACAAACAGCAACAACATTCTTGCAGTTTGCTTCTCATTATTATTATTATTATTATTATTATTATTATTATTAATCTCAATAGGATTATATAGGTGGTGGTGGATCATCTGTGGGCTGTGGCTACAAACTCCATTGTTACAATCTCTGCTACCCTTTCTCCTAATTAAGGGGACCTCTGCTCCGTTCTTCCCATGCTGTTGGTATGATTCCATCTTCTGTATCTTATTTCCGAGTATGGTGTAAGACCTCCTTTTGATTATCCGTTATCGTGTCGTGTATATACATTTGATTGTGTAAAGTAGTTATATACCCATGATATGATATGATATGATATGATACACACACCCTAGTAGTACTAGTAGTTAGTTCTTAATCATTTCTAGTTCTAGGGACCTCTGCTCTGCTCCCTCCAGGTCCAGGTCCAGGTCCGTGCAGGGCTTCAAAGTTCAAACACCCTTGATCATGGTAAAATATATACTTATATCGATCAATAGTCTTAATTACAATGTAATCAATGGTATAAAAGTGTGTTTTGTTACTTTGTTTGTAACAAAGAAAACAAAGGAAACAGAAAGTAGACAGAAAATAAAGAAAGAAAATGGCCGCCGGCACCGGAAAAACGGAGAGGCAAAAGGTTTTTTAAGCTGGGGCAAGACTAGTTCAGATATGGATTTAGTTATAATTAAATTTATTCTCTCTTTCTTTTTAAGGTTTCCCATATATTCTGGAATTATATTTCTGCAAAATCAAACGTACAGAATAATACTATTACTTTGCATACCGGGTGTGTGGAGTTCAAATTTGGAGGAAATGAGGTTGGTCAGGTCGGATCACGAGGGCCTCCCTCGGGATCCCAGCCAATTGATCCGTTTTTACCTTCTCTCGGCTCATTCTTCGGGCAAAATTATAAATTTAGTCTTGTAATTGGACAAGTTTTGCAGTTTTGGTCACGGTTTTTCTTCGGTCACAATTTTAGTCCGTTAAGTGGTTTTTTTTTTTTGGCAAAAATGGTCTTGAACGCAGGAAAATTCTGACTGGACAACTTTTCCGGCAAAAAATAATGTCATGTCATCCGAAATTTACATGTCAGCCTTATACGTCAGCACCATTTTCCACGGCAGCATTTTTTTTTTGCAAAGCATAAAATGTTGCTTCTGGAGTGATTCGGACCTGCAACCTAAAGCTAAAAATCTAGACATTTGGCCATCCAACCTACAACTACATGTGTTGATTAAGACACAACATATTACTTAGCAATTACAATAATAAAAGACTTTATTGTGAAATAGGACACAAAGAAAATAACAATTCCAGCGACTAACAATTTATGCGTACAAACAAATTGTTCATTCCACTATCGGATCTAAGTCTAACTAGTTGATCTAACACCTCTCCTCTTTTTTTTCTTTTTAACCCAGGATTAGTTTCTGAGATTTATTAACAAGTAGTTCAACAATGGAGGAAGAAAGCATCACTGGCTACAATTGCGAATTCTTCCGATTGAGTCGTAAAGACCTAAAAGCAATTACGAATACCTCGAAGGTTGATTGGGAACGAGTCTACTGCCTACAAGCGGACGTCATAATCCTGGAAACGTTTTGTATGTGCCTTGAAACATGGAAGTATTCCAGTATTATTGATGAAGAAAATGAAGAAATCATGGAAAGACAGAGATCCGTGATCACTTCTCTTAAATTGATATGGCCGGAAGACTTCACTTCTCTTAAATTGATATTGTCTCTTCTTTGCGAACGAATGGGTGAAACAGGTCGTCCCGGCGATTTTGATTCGGTAATGTTTGAATTGAAAGGGAAAATGCTGCAGAGTAAACAACAAGTTGAAGGTTGGTGTCGAAATATTATACATTCCTCCTCGATGATGATGATGCAACATAAGTCTTCAGGATTTCGGCAGATGTCAGACTTTGTTAACAAGATTCAGGGGATTTGCGCTTGCAGAGCTGGTCCATTGGGAAAGCAATGGTCCATTGGGAAAGCAATTTGGTATTTTGGGAATCAAGATAGAATTTCTGAAAAGAACATTGAAAAAAGCTAATATACATTGCCCAGATGGGAAGGAAAACCTTCGATTTATGAATTTTGCTGGTAATTATGCCAACAGTGTAGCATGGTTAGCATGTTTGTATTGGGCAAAAGAAGACAAAGATCATGAAATTGCTTCTGAAATGAACATCGTCCGCTTTGATATGTTGCAAAAGTTCATACCTTACGCATACGATATTGCGCAATTGTGCGTTGGCATCTTAAAGTCCGACGATGTGCGGCCGGTGACTGATTATATTGCGCAATTGTGCGTTGGCGTCTTAAATTCCAACGATGTGCGGCCGGTGTCTGATTATTTTCTTCTCGGTGAAGCCGTTGAAAGCTTTGTTGATTTTTTCTTTGACCACCTGGCTATTGTTTTGAAGGATGATTTTCTATTTCTTCGGGATCGTCTAATATTTCTTTTCACATTTCTCACCGATCCTATATGTGAGGATGTTGAAGAAGAGGAAGGAGATTCAATCCGCACTCAAATTTATGCTATTTTGCATGAGGACATGTATCTCCTTCTGTCTTTTGAGGAAATGAACAAGGATTTCTCTGACAAAAAGGCGCTTATCAGTGCTTGTATGATCAAGGTTGATATAGTAATTGCTAACATCAAGCAACTTTACCGCGGATCATCGAGGCTCTCGAGATCACACTCGAAGTGGAGAAAATGGAATACAACTATTTTGTTTCTCTTCATGTAGAGCTCTCTTTTCTTGATAGGCATGTCGAACTGCATTTAGACGGAAAGGAGCAACTGCAGTTATACGAAATGGAGCAACTGCAGTTATACGAAATGGAGCTTAGATTCCTAAGGATGTTCTTTCTATGGTTAGCAACATGGGATGATACCGATGAAGAAATCAAGCTAAAATTGAGCTCTGTGATCACTTCATTTCAAGGGATATGGGGCAAAAATGAAGAAGAAAATGGACTTCTTGCTCACCGCCTTCATGCGATACGTTTAATAGATTCACTGCTCAAACCAAATTGGGATCCACCTAAATTTGAATTAAAAGGAAAAATTCAGCAGTCGAAGGTAGAAACTGAAGCATGGAGGTGCGTAGATCTGTTTCATTTGACATTTCGATACAAAACGTCCACAATTTATAACATCCTCAAGTTTATGGATTCTATCCTCGACAATTTAAATGATCTTGTCAGCTACAAAGCTAGTGAAATCATTCCGTTCAAGAAGCAGATTGAAACCTTGGAAGAGAAGCTAATATTTTTGAAGAATCTTTTGAAACTCGCCGTGAATTGCAAATATTGTCAAGACTTGGGAGAATTCGAAATATTTGTTCAAGCCTTTCTTTGGTGATCCGCACGGTTGGCATTTCTTTATTGGACACAAGACGCAAATGTTTGAAAATGCATCCGATGAAACAAATTCTATCTTTTATCATTTTTTGCAAAATATCAAACCATCCACGCTTAATGTTGCAGATTGTACTTTGGAACCCTTATGGCCATATATGCGCATCCATCGATTCTCATATGTTCGGACAAAGCGCTTTTAGCTTTGTCGAATTTTTTCGGAGGACTGGCGACTCACTTGAAGGATGATGATTTTCAAATTCTTCAAGACAATATCATATGTCTTTTGACATTTCTCAACGATCCTCCTAATCAAAATGCAGAGGAATCGATTTGCAGCCGAATTGATGTTCTTTTTGGGAGGGTTTGTACGGCCTAATACCTTTTGATGATATCGAAAGGGGTTTCTCCAAGAAAAAAGTGCTTCTAAGTGATTTTATGATGAAAATCGAAGCTATCAATGCTGATATTAGATGCATTTACGGTAAATTCCCAGATTCATCTCTGTATAATTTCCCAAAGGTTATTTCTCCACAATTTCTTGACTTTCTCTTGAAGAATCTTAAAAGCCTGAAGGATAGGATGAATAGTGACCGTAAGTATGTATCTTTTGTAAATACAAGATCATAAAAATTGAGGAGGAACTAGCTTCTCTCTATCCTTTTTCATTCATATTTTAGATTTACAAAGTGAACAAAACGAGACATGGTTAGAAGTTGTCAATGTTTTACATCTGACGGAACATGTCATCCTGGCATGCATTAGTTCGTTGTTCGTTTTTGATCATCCATTCTGGTATCATATGGCCTATCTTTCGAAAGTCTTTGATGAAATTAAGGCGGTTAAGGCAAAGCTTGAGATGATCAAATCAGAGAACAGCATAAACAAAGCAAGATGCCTCCCTGGTTCGGTCAGTTTCATTAGTGAAGTCGCAGAACAAGGTCGACCTTTCAAAATCAATGAATTTGTTGTGGGTTTTGAGGATGAGAAAGAAAAAATTATCGGCTTGCTTACAAGGGGACCTATGTCACTTGACATTGTTTCAATTTTTGGCATGGGTGGATTGGGGAAGACCACTTTAGCCAAAAAGGTTTTAGGTTCCTCATCAGTGAAATGTCATTTTAATGTATTCGCCTTCTGCTCCGTTTCGGTAAATTATAATATTTGGAGAATGTTACATGACATTATATGCCATGTTAAGGGGATTGACGACATAAGCCGTGACATGACTAATGATGACTTGGCCCACCAACTACGGAAATGTTTGAGTGGTCAGATGTATCTTATAGTCTTGGACGATATATGGAATGTAAGTGAATGGAATGCAGTAAAAAGCTCATTCCCTGATAACCGAAATGGAAGTAGAGTTATGTTCACGACCCGATCCTGTGATGTTGCGGACAAATGCAAAATCAATTGTAGCCCACATCAGCTACGTTTTCTGGATGAGGTTGAAAGTTGGGAATTATTACAAAAGAAAGTGTTCTGTAATGACATTTCACCACCATATCTCCATGAGATTGGAAAGCAGATTGCTAAAAACTGCAAAGGCCTCGCTTTAGTTGTTGTTGTAATTGGAGGGCTCCTTGCTAGAACGGAAAAAAGCATGAGGTGGTGGAGCGAAGTTGAACAAAGGTTACCTTACTATGTTTCTGACGAGGGATGTACGGAAATTTTGGAATTAAGTTACAAACATTTACCCGAGAATTTGAAACCATGTCTTATCTATCTTGCCGCATTTCACGAGGATTGTCGATCGACGTTAACCGTGTGATAAGTTTGTGGATTGCGAATGATTCGTACAAGAATCCAAGACAAAAAGCCTAAAAGATGTATCAAAAGAGTACTTTGACGACTAGTTGTTGATGAGCTTGATCATTGTCGGTGCAAGAAGTTCTAGTGGGGATAAAACATTTCATGTTCATGATTTGATACATGAATTTTGTCAAACAAAATGAGAGACGGAACTTTTCCAAATTGAACCATGGAATTGCATCATCTAGTACTTCAAACCATTCAATAAAAAACCCTTATCGTGTTTCCATGCATAGGGAAGACAATGTTACTGTTGCTGCTGGATCCTCACTTTCTAATGCACGCACCCTATGCTATTTTAGTAAAGGTTGTTATGGTGGAGTTAGTAAAATCAATCAAAGGAAGTTCAGATTTCTTCAAGTGTTGGATTCGGGTCTCGATCGGGAACAAAAATGTGATATAAAAGAACTTAGCTCTCTGATTCATCTAAGATATATTGATGTTGTTTTGATGGATTTGAGACGAAATTCTATCCCATCTTGGATATCCAATCTCTGGAATATAACATCTTTAAAGTTGACATTAACCAATATTGGTGCAGTATGATGAGGCATATCTATCTAGTGATCAAATATTGGATAAGGTGGTAAGCTTTTCATGTCCAATTTTATATACCGGAAAAGATGTCAGAAGGCTTCTCCAAAGGCTGCCCGTCGTTCGGAAGCTGGATTGTTTTTTAGGAGGATCTCCAGTTGATGATGAAGGATCAATAAAAACATTTGACTTTTATAGGGAATTGGAGTCATTGCGGCTAAAAAGCTATGAGCACAGACAATACATGATCAACTTCCCTCCAACTCTCACGAAACTAGCATTAACTGGAATTCAGTTACGCAGTTCGGATATATCAGCAATTGCAGCAGAGCTACATGTTCTTGAGGTTTTGAAGTTAATACACATACATACAACATTGGAGACGGAAGATTTGGTATTCCAAAATCTGAAATTCTTTTATCTTCATGATAACTATTTGGAAGAATGGAATGCCTCCACTGAGTCCTTCCCTCGTCTACAGCAACTTGAGATTTATTGCTATCAATTAAAAGAGTTACCATCCTGTTTCGGAGAGAGTTCAACCTTGAAGAGGATTGTCGGTTGGTTATCTTCGGAAGCTGAGAGTTCAGCCCTTAGAATCAAGGAAGAACTGATGGAACTGGGGACACAACTTGAATTTTCGATCAAGTTTGAAAACGATTAATCAAGTAATTCTTCTTGAAATTAAAAAGATATCTACTAATTGTTTTTACCATTTACTACCATTAGTAATCCTAATCAATCAGCTTCTTTTTGGCAGGATTTCTGCTTCTATGTTAAATATGCTAGAGTGGCCTCGAGAAATTACACGCTGGGTTCG
Organism: Gentiana macrophylla; assembly: GCA_026214975.1. Lineage (NCBI taxonomy): Eukaryota > Viridiplantae > Streptophyta > Magnoliopsida > Gentianales > Gentianaceae > Gentiana > Gentiana macrophylla. The sequence continues at coordinate 3,050,172 of CM047813.1, read as the reverse complement.
TAGAGTCATGGCGACATCCGGGACACGAATTCCAAGGAAGTTGCTACAGTCAGATCCTTGCTACTATGCAATTGTGACATGCTAGGATAACGTTATATGCCAGCAAATCCATGACCAGTGCTTTTGTGGCCTTGTTTTGGATGATACCGAGACGACGATTTGTTATCAGACTAATTAATGGTCGTTCGATAACAACAATATATAACTCATGAACACATTTTGCCTCTAAAGAGACACGAATCCAGGACTTGTTGGTTTTGAGGGCTCAGCTTATATGGCTCTAGAACACATTTACTCTTTAACTTTTGGCTTCTTCTTTGAAAGACTGCTTTAAACATTTAAGAGTTGTATGTATGTGTTTTGTGTGATGTTTTATGTTTTGTTCTACTATGTTAAACTCCCAACTTGGTGGAATTAAGGGTTGGACAAAGTTTATTTTAATGAGAATAATACTAGTCTGTTTATGTCTCATGTTGTGACGAACCTGTACCATGGGTGAGGGTAAAACAGGGTAAAACGATAACAAGTCGTTCGACACATTCACAACTCGTGATCAATTGCACGCGTGAATCTCATTTAGCAATCGTATCATATAAAAAGAGCGGAGTGTAAGAAATATTCTAATTGATTAGGTATTTATGTGGCCCAATATTCAAACATTACTCTATCAATATAATATTTAATTAAAATTTCTCTCATTTGATCATTTATTCATCTACTCAATTTTAATACAAGATTTCAACTTTATAATCATTATTTCACTAAAATTTTCTCACAAATCATTTCTTCATTTACGTAAATTTCAATACAATATTTCAACTTTATAATCGTTGTTTTACTTTATTTTATTTCACTTTTCTCTCCCTGATCCATTAAACTTCAACCTAACCCAAAACCAAACAGAGCCCAAAATTTTAAATTCTATGCAAGTTTTGTTGATGATCACTCCAACTATGCGTGGTTTGTTCATTTAAAGCAAAAAATGTGACTTATATGATACTTATCTTGCTTTTGAAAAACATGTCCACGGTTAGTTTGTCAAGAAAGTCAAGATATTTCACTCAGTATACAGGACAATAATGTACACCTATAGACAACATCTTATCGCGGATAATTTAGGAATTATCTAAAATAATTTTATTCGTGTACCTATTTATTGTGAGACTTATTGGTAAGTTGATCCAAACGCATATATTTGTATCACCACTGCATCCTTGAATCAATGTAATACAATTATCTTCAATTATGATACATCTTATCTTATATCATTTTAGCCTTAAGATATCGAAGTTGAATTTTTGCCATGAGTCTTGCTACGACCACAAGAAATGTGTCAAAACTACTTGTAACATTTATTTCCATACATTTTTACACCATCAATGATAATACAAGTTTTTCTCAACAACAAAAAAAATAACAATACAAGTTATTGTTGTAAAAACCATCAACATAAATATTTAAAATTAGATTATGTCATATTATCGTAGGAATGCAATCATTATAATCTTCTTCAACAACTGTTTTTCTTCTTCTTATTTTTTTTTTTTTAGAACAGGACCAACTATTATATTATTTTCACCAAATCTCTCAATTGTTTTGTATGAAAAAAAAAATATTAAAAACCAAGGCGTTGGATATCATGAAAAAAAAAAAAAGTCAAAACTCAATTCCCTTTACTTGGTACGCTTTTCCATCATCTTCCTCATTGCTATTAGTACCCATACCCTTCCTTCCCCATTTGTCTTCTCACCATGTGATGAGCTCTCAAATTGCAATTTTTTAAATTTAAATTATAAAAAAAAAAAAAAAAAAAAACAAAAAAAAATTTCAATTGCATCGATCAATATGTCTCTTAATTTCATGGCTCAAGAAATTCACAGCAGTGAAGGATCCGCGAAGCTCAGGAGGGATAGCGCCACGAGCGACCTAGCAAGCATAGCGTATCTCAAGTTTTTTCTCCATTAATTGTTATCAAAGTTGGAATCATGATCCAAGTCTTCAACTCAATGGGGATATTGGTTTCACATTTTATTTTTTGGCGCTATCTATCTTGAGCTTCTTGCCTTCTTGGGTTCTTCTTGCTTTCTGGGGGTGGGGGGTGGTCCTGTCCTGCTGTAATATAGTATTACTTGCAGTTTCATACCAATGGCGGTTCTTACATCCTTTGGTACGTACGTTTTGTTTATCTTTACTCTTTTTGAGTCATAATTATTTTAAACGTAATATTTTATGTTGAACAAGTAATAAAAATTATCAACTTATAATCATGAAAATTATTTATTGGATTAGATAAGTTGAGTTCACCACTTTAGGCCAAATAAAAAGTCCTACATCCATATATATACTAGGGGTGGTACCGTGCTCTGCACGGTGATGCCTCTAGTTGGTTGTTTTTGTTCGGGTTTTGTTGTTGAATTAGGCCTAAAGCGGACATATGTAATAAGATGATTGTGCTCTTCTGGAGTGCTCTCTGTTTCCAGGGTTTCCATATTCCAAAGTACAACCTGATGAAATCAAAGCAAAAATTACACGCTAGATCAACTAAACAACGTCTATAATATAAAAACGACTTTGCAATTTTAGATTTTTTTTTTTTTTTTTTTTTGAAGGAAACACCACATACAACAAAAAACTAAGTCAAACATAAGCTTCAGAAACTCCATGGACATGCAGAAGAGAAATGCTATCCCCAATCGGACCAAGACAGAACCGCTAGTATCTTCCCATCTGAAGAAAAATGACAGCAAAGCAGTTTGTTTCTAGTCCTTGTACAACCAAATTCACCAAAAATGCCTGAAATGAAGAGCCCACCAAGACATCAGTTGGACAGAAACAATGTCACAACTCATATGTATCACATATACAAAAGATTGTCAGTTACTTTTAGAGGTATCTATCTTAAGATCACTTGGAGTTTGCTTTGGTGCTCCATATATATTTTCATCTTCTCCGTCTTGCAAAAATGATTCCACACTGTCTTCCAGGAGACCGACATCTCCGAAATTCTCAAGATCATCCTGTGGGCAGAAAAATCATATTGAGACATTGAAAAAAACCACTTCAGAAGCAAAGCCTACAAAACAACAATAAACAGTCCGGCTGTATAGCTGTTGGCCCGTATGGTGTGCACATGTGTGTCCACCATGCTCTCCCTGTAAACCAGAATTTGAACTAATATGGCTCACCAGCTGATTTGCAGAAGCAGATGAGTGAATACCCCTGGCTCCATCTGCACCATACATATAAGGTTTTGAAACACTATTGATGCGCTGCAAGCTACTCGAGGTAGCATTTGCAGCAGATCTTAAGAGATGAATGTGATCCTGATATTCATAGAAATGATTGCGCATGCAGCAGCAGGTCTTAGATGAGCACTTGCAACAGCAGCTCTTAAGAGATGAAGGCGCCTTCACTATAACAGGAATTATTTTTTTTTAAGCAATCCTGTCATTCAGAAAAACGAGAGTAAAATTTATTGTAAATGGATAAGCTTCACTACAAGGTCACAATTAATACCCATAACCCTTGACTGAATTTTTCAAAATGAAAGCATGCAACTATCCAACAAGCTGTTGCAATGATGGATTTGTCGTCTTCTCTACTACTCATAAGCTTCGCCAACCAAGAATACGAGATCTCAGTTTGGACAATTTTCTACACAAGGAAGACAACCCTGTTAAAAACAGGCATCCATGATAAAACATAATGATGCAAATATATTCCTTTAAAATGTGAATATTGAAGCAGGCAGATACTCTTTCGGGCATAACATTGTTGAACAATGTACGGTAACAAGACTTGGATGGTAGCGTATTTATTTCAAATAACAACAAACAAACATACCATCCTCATGTCTTCATTGGCCAAACCAATGCCAGCAATGGCAGTAAGTACTGATAACGTCAAATCTGAATCACAACTGAAACAAAACATATGTAGACAAACAAAACATGTCAGTGTGCTACAAAACAACAATAACGATCATAATGATGATGATTATGATGCTACATGCACAAATACAAAAAAAAAATAGAAAAAATAAAAATCATGCCACGTGCCAGTGAGAGTTGCTCACATCTGGACAAGTTGAAGAAGTTGATCTTGGATATCAGCACCAAATGTGACTTTCAGGCGGCTGGCAGAATTGTAAGCCACGAAAGCAAGGGCTAAGCATACTTGTCTTTGCACATCCATAATCTATATGTAATTATACTTGGACACAATATCCGGATGTAAAAAGCGCTTTGCAAACCACCTGAAAGAAGATAAAGATACTCAAAATCAAGGGAACCACGACTATATACATGCAAAAACTGTTGCTGATGAAATGAAACAGGGAGAAATATACATTTCAGATATGCATTTCAAATATACATTTCACAGATTCAAAAAAAAAAAAAGAGATGCATTTCACTTATTACAAAAAACGACGACGTTTAATAATAGAGCCTATTCATCAGAAATATACCCAGTTTGTTTAAGTTTCAACAAAAGACGATACAAAGCACATACCTTTATCTTTAGTCTTCCCAGTATGGAAATCCGTTTTTAGCACACAACCCAAAAAGAATTCAAAACAAAACAAAACCCTCACCATTTGGTTTGGTTTAGAGCAACTATATGTACTGCTTTATTACTCCATTCAAGGTCATGCCAGCCATTCACATTGCCATCATAGTGAAACAGAACCACAGTAAAATTCTCTGAAAGAAACTGAATTTAACAATGTAAGACTACAAATACACATGTATAAAAGGCAAAATGGTACAATTACACTAATGTCACACTGCAGGATCTTTCAAGCATTATACCTTTCGAACGATTGTAGTTACACTACGCTTCTGCTTAATGCCAACTGGCATTGCCAGCAAATTTCGAGAGCTGGAATTATGAGCCTGTGGAACAATAGAAAGTAAAAGAAAGAGCCCACCATTTACACAAGTCACGTCAACCTAGCAGTAGATTGTATAATGAAATTTATGAATCATTAAACGGATAGGTAGCCAAAAATGAATGAGGGTCCCGGCGGCAGCCGAAGATCTAAAAACAGACCAGCTGAAGATCTAAAAACGGACCTCTGTAACCCTGCTAGACCAAAGAGGCTTCAACTCCAGATCTGTTCCAGATGCTATGATGCCACGAGGCAAGCCGTTTAAACCCTTGTCTGGCCTGCTGAAATCCTTGAAGAAGCATGAAATCTCAGTGGTTGATTGAGACACATTAATAAGCATCCACCACACCATAGTGTCTGTCACTACCTCAGACCAACCATAAAAAAAAGGGGGGAAAAAAATTACAAACAAGTAGAACGTTGTAAAACAGATAAATGATACCATCTAAAGGATTACCTTTAGTGTGTAGAAAGGATTCGATCTCGACTCCATCTGCAAGATTAGGAAAAAAAATTGGAGGCAAAAAATAAGTAAAATAAGGAACCAAGGGATGGAGCCCAGAGTCAGTTGCCAAGCTCATCATTGCTTCCTTGAAGAGAGCAGAGCTAGATTTACTTGAAGTAAGGTCGGTAATTTTCTCAAAGTAAAGTTGCAGCATTGCACAATAGAATTAATAAAACCATAAAATAAAGTAAATTAAGCAAGATAAATAACAGGTAATGCTGCTTCTACCTGCAGTTCGCGAGACAAAACATGCTTGACCGGTAATTTGAGTTCAACAGGAACGCCATCTTCTTTATACTCAGAAGTTCTATTGTCAGAAGGCATTGCAATTGCTGCAAAACATATGAAATTATGAATTCGATAATCCATACTGACAATATATGATTGTGGGGCCGTCCTTGCTTTAATTCATTATTTCCAATGATTTCTCTCAACTCAAATGTTCTCTCAGCAATAATATGATATAAATAAATAAACTTGTTTCTAAATCAAATCATTTCATATGACACAAATAGAGGATTTGACATTTGGAGGTGTTGAAGGTAAGTAAGGAACCTTAAAGAAGTATATTTTCAGGAATACTTGGCTGCACATCTTCGATGGCTAACCAGTGAGCAACAACTGCAGTATCTAGTGGTGCTTTGGGTAAAGGAGCTTCGAGCACCTAATACAACATAGAAGTAGAAAGTCACAAAAGTAAAACAACTCAAAAACCCAGTATTCTGCTTCAAGCCCAAACAAAAGAACCCGGAATGTACTTACATCTTTCAATTCAACATCTTTTTCATCAACATAAAATAAATCCTTATGCCCCAGGGCTCTTTTGAACCACCTTGGATCACCAGAAGCAAATCCATATAGCGGCTTTCAGCCATACAGAACCAAAGTAAGCAGGCAATTATACTTGTAAAACATAAGTCAGAAAGCATTACCAAACAAAAGCACGAAAAAAAACTCACATAAACCTACCAAAAAATTAAGGGGCAAATCAACAGAAGCCTGAATTATTTTCGGCCATTGGAAAAATACTAACCTCTACATTCCTCATGGAGAGAGCACTATCTACATCGTCAGTGGACAAAGTAGTCCTCCTTCAGTGGCGCATGCATTTAATAGCCTCCTACACAAAAATAATTTAGCCACAAAAAGCCTGTATTGTGTAAAAAGGCAAATCTTTAACAATGGCAACTGATTTATAAACAAGAAACTCGATACCAGAATCAGAAAGTACAAAACAAAGACCTGCATGATCTCTCGAATGCGGTACTCGACATCTGAAGCGAGATTAGGCAGGACATCTGGAGAGATATTGTTGATACCTAAGCTCTGTGCTATTACTTCTATATTTTGCTTTGGCACTATGCTCATACTTTTGTTAAAAACCAACACAAATCACATTTACATAAATTAAAAAAAGCCAAATTAATGTTGTAAACATAAAAAAAATCACAAATCTTGTTATCAAGAAAATCAAACCACCAACTGAAGGCAAACTGTGAAAAAATGAGGCTCGGATCTGAGATTATACATGCAACAGAGAAGAAGACCCCTCCATGGCTGCAAACGCCCAGTTGCTCGTAATGCTAGAAGCTCGCAAACAATCTGGGTGTTGCCCCGCCAAGCTACGGTTCGGATATTCCCAATTGCCTGAAACCATCAGCTCAGAAACAAAATGAGAATCAAATATCATCACAGCCTCCTTAGATTACCGATTCCACACCCCATGGCTGCAAAAAAAAAACACCAACCCTAAAAGAAAGGTTAGTGGATCTAGGTTTGCCCAGCCAAGATACGAGTCTGGAAATCTCAAACGAATTTGATTATCGTCGTCATAGCCTTTTAGCGAAGCAAGAGCGTAAATGAAGGTGACGAAATGATCAGACACCACTATGTACACCTAATACATGATCGGTATCAGGCGGTGGTGGAGCGACAGTGGGTAGTGAAGCTGTGAAAAGATGGGCGGTGGTGAAACGATGATATCAGGAAAAATAGTTAGTGGAAGGCTAGACGTGTAGGCCGGACATTGGAGAAGCCAAAGGTGGGAATTTCATCGTTCGTCGTCCCGCAGATTTGAAAAATATATAGTAAGAGCAAAGTTGATAAAGTAGCAACAGCCTATCAATGGATGATCATTGATCCTGTTATAACTCACTAATTATTATGTTTTATCATTCATAATTAAGTCAATGGCCTATATGAATGCAATGTCATAAATTTAAATAAATAATAGGGGGAGTGGTTTAAAAAGATAAAAAAGAGTGAGAAAATGGGAATTAGAACAGTGGAAATATAAATTGGGTGATAAGAGACAAATCCAATCATTAAAAGGACAAATCCATCATTCTACGCAGTTTTAACCAGCCCTAAATATAATGTTTAATGTATTCCACTGTCCTTTTTACATATTTCTATTTCTATGTTCAAATTGTCCTTTTTGACAATAAACCCTAAATAATATTCGAAGTCATAAAATCAACATTTGATAATTAATACTTGCACCATCTTGTAATATGACGTCTTTTGGTTTTTTAAACTATTTTTTTCATATTGAAACATCTTCTCATATTTGAATTCAACACCGAACAATACTCTATTATATATGTGACTCCAAACAAAAAAAAATAAAATAATTTACAACATTTTACCTTGAATGTTAAAAAACACTCTTATGCTTTTGGTTTTTCTTTTTTTTTTTTAAAGATATTTTCACTCTTATGCTAACATTTTCCTCTTTCTATCTAACATTGTACGACTTTGTTAAATAATACAACCTATTTATTTAACAAAGATTTGGACGGTTTTAAAGAATGTAACTCTGCTAATTCTTTAAACATTAAAAACATAATGGAAAATTTCTGTAATATCCCGATTTTTGAGAAAATGGCAATTCGGTCTTTTAGCAAAAATCAGAATATTATGTTATTTAATTAAAAGAGTAAAAGAAAAAAAAGGGGGATTAACAAGGATTTTTATAATTAAGGATTTAATTAAATAATTGGGAATAATTAGGATTATAAAAGGAAAACTAATCTTAATTTTAACCTAGTTGTTGTTTGACAAAAAAAAAAAAAAGAGGGGCGCAGGAGAGAAAAAAAAAGGGGAGAAGAAGCTTTCGCTTTTGAAATTAATCCGTTGTTCTTTCAATGAGACATCTCAAGAGAGAAAGATCACCGCGAGGCGAGGACCGCTTTTGATATCAACCATCCCTAAATCCGTTAACGTAAGTTTTTCCTCATCGTTCTTGATTTTAGGGTTGATAATCGTCGTTGTTAAGCTGCGTTTTCTGAGTGTAAACATCATAGTGATCAGTTTTGGTTCAAATCGTTGTAGGTTTGAAGTTAAAGGTTTAACTTTTTCAAGGTTTTGGTAGCGTGGATCGTAGTTGCTCGCAAATTAAGGTAACGTGGTGTTCTTATCGTATGATTAAGGTGTCGTAAGGTTATAAGGCAATTTGTATGTTTTTCTTACTGTTTATAATCTGTTTAAGTTGGAGATTGGGTTGAATTTGGGTTAGAATTCGCGTGTTGAAGATTGCAGATTTTCTAGGCGAAACCCAGGCGGACTGGCGTTTGCCCAAGGCAAACGGGCGTCTGCGGTTACTACAATGTAAACGGGCGTTTGGGGTTTTAAACGGGCATCTGGATTTCTAGACGGGCGTTCGAGGTCGGATTTTTTATACAGGATGTGGCTGATTTTCACGAAAGGGCGTTTGGGTTTGATGGACGGGCGTCCAAGGGCAAACGGGCGTTTGACCTGTTTATTACATTTTCATTGTTTTATCATGTCAGCTTGGTTTCAGGCTTCATAATTATGTTTTTACTGCTTAACCTTATGTGACAAAGCCTTGAATTAGCTTTTGATGCGTTTAGTTCCGGCACCATATGGATTTCCTAAAAAGATGAAGTGTGGGACCGTCGAAAGTTTTGGATTTGCCTTGTGCTTCGATAAGCTAGAGTTTATCGATGATCAGTATAATTGCTAGGCCTTGTCTATGTGCTGCAGTGGTCTAAGTGCGAGTAGGAGATGTGAGGAGCTTACTTGAAAACACTTGGGTGGCTAGTTAAACATCTAATCAAACGTATGTGTTAGTTTAAAATCTTAAACATCGTGCAATGCTTGGTAAGGCATAGTACAATATCGCGATGTGTTCTCTGACTAGACAAAGTAGATCGTACTCACGCCGGTCAATCGATTGGCGGATAAAGCGTCTAGTGCACTCGCCGGTCATCACACTATCGGGACTCAGATATTCCGGGGGCTCTTAGAGCGTGTCTCTAAGTAGGTTGCACCGATTGTCTAGTACATCGTATTACTTAAGGCGTAGTGCCCTTGTTATTCATGATGTAACAAACTTGAGCTAAGCTAGATACCTTTTGGAACCTCATGTTATGCTATGAACATAATATGATAGTTAGCTAGGGTTAATAACATAATGAATTAATAAAAGACGGCGTTGCTTTTATTTCTTTATTACACCAAAGTTATACGATCTTCTACTCGTTACTAAGTACTTATGTACTTTTACCCGTTATTTTTATGTTTTGTCTTTTCCTTCCCCAAAGAAGATGAATAGGTTCTTTCATTTGTTGATGAGTTCTTTGTGATGACGTCATGAGATGAAACTTTTGAAGACTCATTCTTTTAGTTTTTTTCTCTTTCATAAAACAATTGTTTAACGTTCAAACAATGTTGTCTTTCTTTTGGATTAGTTTCTTTTGAGTTTCTTTTGGATGTTGGATGGTTTAGTATTCTTTATTGGATTTAGTCTTGTGGCAGATTGAAAACCGTGTGTTCGATCTTTTGTTTTTCGAAGTCGTTTTATCTCGCGTCGTTTTAGTTACGATGTATGACGTAAGACTTACATATATTATTGAATTTATTTGATAATATTTGTGTAAGTATTTCTTTAGGATAGTGACTCCGGTGTCAAGAACAGGACGTTATAATTTCATAAATAAATAAATAACCCAAAACGTCAATATCTATGGTTGTACACTGTCAGGTAAAAACAAATAGCAATGGAAAGGAAAGGTGTCAATGGCATATACAAGAATAAATATTGGAACATTTGACTTTAGGACCATCAACAATTAACCTTATTATTGTAATGCTGTGTAATTTTATACTTGGGGCCTCATCCAACTGGGTTACCGGAGGAGGCAGGTGTAAACGAGTATCAAAGATTTGAGTTGAGTTGATATATTAGCAAGTTTGATTTTGTTCGTTAAATAAACAAACTCAATTTTTTGGTTGATCTATGTTTGTTTATCTATTGTTTGAGCTTGATCTGAGTTTAGACGAGCTCTCATCCTCATCTTTACAACTTGTATTGATGTTCTTCAACTCGCGTATCAAATTGTGACAAATGCATTGAACATTTTTCTAGTTTAGTTTTGTTTTGTATTTATTTATTTTTAGGGGTTAGTTTTGTTAAAAATTCTATCGACTGGATTGTGGGAGTAATTTTTGACTATTATTAATGTATTAGACGTAAAGGAATGAAAAAACCTAGTAACCAAATCTGAGGTTCCCAGGGCAAAATATTTATTTTGGAGCGGATGGAATATTTATTTAAACAAAACTTAACATACATTGCGGGATGGTGAATGGTGGTGAGTGGTTACACGGTGGTGACATGGCAGAACATGCCATCAAAATTTGTTTTCCATATTTATATTTTAATAGCATGCTGGGACAATATACATCCACATTAATAACCAGAATATACAATATAACTGCACTTGAAATCAAACAACATTCTTACAAATGAAAAGAGGAAAAACCCCAAACTTATGGCATTGTCTGTGACCTTCTGCTCTGTATTAAAAGCGCCTTGCACTCTCCGTTAGGCCGTATGCCAATACATGTTTCAGTCCACTTACCCCTTCTTCCAATGCACAATCAATCTTCACAATTCATATTATCATAAACAATAATGTCAGCACCCATTTACATAATGCATGTATGTAAAAACAAATACAAAATATATATATATATATATATATATATATATATATATATATATATATATCATAGAAGAGCATATATACATACCCTTTCTCTAGCTGTTGCATTGAACTTTTGCAGCAAGAATGCTTTTGGATCCATTTGACCCGGTGGCCTACCAATCCCTGCATATATATGTACACACGTACTCAACGAATGATTCAGTAATTTTTTTTTAAACAAGGTAATTTTTAGGCATTGAGCAGGATAATGCAACTTCAAACTAACCGATTCTCAGTCTAGGGAACTCTTTATTACCACGAAAATTATGGATCACACTCTTCAACCTAGCAAATATTCGAATGCCAACTAACGGTTAGGTACATGCTAAATCAATCATTTTTTTAAAAAAAAAAAGGGATATATATGATTTTCAAAGATCTGACTTAATAACGGATATTGCATTCGTATTTTGTGGGCTACTAATTTAGAGATTCTGAATTTTGAAGATCTAAGAAAAGATTTCGGTGTAGATAGTTTTTAGTGTAATGGATGGTTTGGATCTTTATTCTACAGAGTGACTTAACTTGTTTTATAGCATGATTACCGATTCCAAATATTTACAAAGTAAAACCACTAAAGAGAACACAAATCCATACCCATTATGATTTCCTTGTGATGCGTTGTGATGAAGACGGAGAACTCCACATGGTAATGTCATGTCATCATGAATCTATAACACACCAAATTACAATTTAATACCTCGATTCATGGATAATTTGCGTGCATTATTAGTATTAGGATAAGCCAATAATGTACCACTAATACACGATTGAGGGGTAGTTTGTAATACGCAGCAAGAGGGCCAATCTACAAATCAAAAACCAAGTCATCACCCCAAAGTAATCAAAAGGCCCACACACACACACACACACATATATATATATATATATATACATATATCCTACAAAAAAGTAGTGTAACTTACAGATTCTCCGCTAAGATTCATGTATGTTTGAGGCTTTGCAACGAAAACAGGAAAGTCATTTACGAAGCCTGAGGATCAACAAAACATCCCGATCATACTTAAACATATACACCAGCTCGTGGTAGAACAATCCACATAAAATACATATTCAAGCAAGCAAGTCTTTGTTATCAGACCTTTCCCGAAAATAGCTTTGCAATGCATTGTATCCATTGCCAACCTAACATCATTGGAAAATGCATCGATCATATCAAAACCCACCTGTATTAAACCCATCAAAAATAAATGCTGAAAGTGAAAATCTTGTAACAAAAGTCACATAAATGAATTTTAAGAAAAGTGAAAACCTTTAATCATACGTTGTGTCGGGTCCCTTTGTACTTGTCTCCTGGATTTCCCAAACCCACAAAGAGCCATGGTTGAGGTGTAACTGAGCTAAATCCACGTTTAGAAACCCTAAAAAGGCATCTGTACGCCATCCTCCTACTAATATTAAGTAAATGAAAGAATTTCAGACGAGAATAATTAAATTTCAGAGAACCGAAACGACACCCCCTTCAAACACGAACTAATAATATCTATCAGCCAAATATGGCTTTGACGATTTATTATTTTTTCAGATCAAACCAATAAATACTATATAAAACTCAAACTAAACCATGGAAATCAAAGTCACTCACACGATAATGCCTTATAAGAACTTTGCAAGTAACTAGAGGATTAAAAGCATCCACAACGATGCATCTCTATATTACTCTCTATTACAACTTTTCATCTCTTCGAAAAAAAACACACTCCAATAAGCACTATCTATACACACCTCTAAACACTCAATTCAACATTTCTCCACTCAACTGACAAACCTAACTACTAACTTTTGAGGATCTAGAATCTTGAATGTGGAAATCCAAGAACGAACCTCCTCTAGTGCCATTTTTTGAGACAAGGTTGAATGCATGTATGCATTGACCAATAATTTATTCATACCAACACATTGCAAACTCTCACAAGTCCACTACATCGTAGATCATCCTCTTCTTAACAAACTGTTCCAAAGCCATAACATATTTGCCTTTCTCCATTTCAAGCTCAACTTTTCACATGTCCTCAACCACCATCCAAAAAACCTTTTGACTTGAATTGAATTCTCGCTGGACAAGACCTTCAATATAGCAATACAATACATGTGTGTGATGTCCAAACAAATGATCTTGGACAGTGCATATTCAAATAAAAAAATAAGATCAAAGCTCTTCAAAGATCTTTGCTCTAAGTGGCAGATCTAGATAAAGTTTTCAACAGGTCGCAAAACTAAGACCATGCAAATGCCTTACTCAATGAGGATAAAGTTTTCCTTTTAATCTAATACCAAGAAGAACACATGTTTTGCACCCCACTGAAAATCCCGCATTTGCATAAGCTGAATTTCAATCATCCATCGAATCAAACAACTAACTAAACAAAAAAAAGGGTCCACAATAAATAATTAACTCTTCAATCCATTTTGAAATTAAAAGACTTAGTGCCTTAACGCGAACAACAAAGAGTACTGAAATGAAAATAGAACATCATGAGGCTTATTTGAATTATCACAAATTTTAAGATGAAACTCTTGAAACACACACACACACAAAAAAAAAGGTCCACAAGAAATACTTATATCAACACCTTACAATGCAAATTTACAATCTTTCTACACCCAAACACAAAGGACTAAGAAAAAATAAACTCCAAGAAAATAAATACAGGGAGGTGGGGAGTAAAATTACAGTAAAACAGACGCAAAGCAAATATCAAAACACAAGCAACTATAGTAATTGATCTGTCACGACACTGCTCAGATTTCAGAAGCAATAGTCAGGCCACTATTCACAAAGTATGCACAAATTAAGAATCACAAATTCAGAAGCCATTAAAATAAAAATAAAAAATAACAATAACAACTGCAATTTGCACAATTTCAGAACTTATGAGATATTCATCTATTTTTTGACCCAATGAAAAAGAGAGTAAATTTATGGGCTTATTCATGAATGCACAGCAGCAGCAGAACAACACAAACCCACAAAAAAAATTGAAAATTTGATACTTAAACTAATCTTATTGAGTTCTTGCCTATTGTTGTACATCACTTTAGGCCCAAAAGTGATGTATTTGACTTGGCCTTGGGCTCCAAGTATTGGGGCTGATTCGAATCAAGGCTTGCCCGATTCGAATCGGGCTTTTCTTCATTCAGGCATATCTCTCGTTTTATCATTCGATCTTGATTCTGTCTCATGATAAATCTTAACTTTCTTTCCGAACACAAAGAAATGAACATGAGTAAATCGACAATAAAAGTCAAAAAGTACGATATTTGTACTTTGTGGATATATTTTTATACTAATATAATTATCATAGGTTTTTGATATATATTTACGACACAACACTCCAAGTTCTTAAACCTAAGACAAAAACTAGTAAAAACACGATATTTTATATAATACTTACTACTTACTTAAATTAATAAAACTTAGGAATTAACGACTTGAAATGATATAAAAGTGCTCAAAATGATATCAGAAGTGGGGTAAAAGTTATAGAAATAACAGTGAATTTTTCCCTCATCATATTGCGACACCCCGCGACATTTCGTTGCGTCAGGAAGAATATTTTGTCTTTGTGTGTATTGATACCAGCTAGGGAAATTACTAAGAAAAAAGAAAAATATATGGGATGTGAAGGAGATTGAACAAGTATTAGTTGTTTTTATCTTTTTTCTTAAAGAAATGTAAAAGTGGAATGATCAAAGTCAACTGTATTGATACTTTGACCACTTGCAAGCTCTGCAAAGTGCAGACATGGTTTGTAATTCTTGACTTTTTTTTTTAAATGTTAATAATGATTTGTAACAAAGTTATACACCTATCCAAGTTACAAATGCAAATGGTCAGCCGTTCGTAAGACTCGTCTCAATGGTTAAACTGAAGCTTAAGGGCCGAGAGGGTATGGATTCAAGCCACAGCATGTGCATGTGTGAGTTTTATATACATCCAGTGTATACAGTAATTTCGTATTTGAAAAAAAAAATCCAAATTTGTTATAGATGGAGTGTTGATCATGGGATCATGTTAGTATGATTTAATTTGCTCTTGTTTGATAAGGAGTGTTGCGTAGATTCGAGGGATCGTGATTTTGGTTACCATTTATCTGATTGTAATATTAATGTCGTAGCTAGCCGTCTTGGTTGAGTTCGATAAGGTTCGCTCAGAGCTTGATTGATGGTTAGAATATGTGTTGATAGGCCTCTTGAATAAGAGAGGTCTTGACCGAGCCAATGAGGGGGTTGACTGAACTAATTAACCTTGACACTGGCTAGCCTCAGTCAAGTCTCAGTCGATTCGTCTCGCCCCTAGGATTAGTGGGGGGTGGATGCAATTCAATGGTTCAGTATACTCGGACAATTTTTAAATCTTTTTGATGCAAAAATGTTGCTTCATACATAATTCAAACCCCTACACTCCAGCTAGGCTAAGACTATCACTATAACACTCAATCTTTTTAACCACCGAGTTATGTTTAATACTTTTTTGCATAGTTGACTTGATTAATGGTGGTGTTGAATAAGTATGGGATTAGATCTTATAGTTTGAAGAAATTACAATGTTATTGCACCACAGTGAATATATCATAACATCATACTTCGGTTAATTAGGTTTTGACTTTATAAAGTTTGAAAATAGGGATTCAGTCTCTGTAAAGACGAATGTTGAACTTACATTCGATGATAGGTCTAAATAGTTACCAAATCCAAGATAGTTCACCTAGCGTCACTAGATCTGAAAAATCCAGACCATTATAGGTGGTATTAGATTCGATTATCATACAGGAATAATTGTCCTGACCGTGGGTCCGTGACAGACGGTGTATCCCACCTCTAAAATCCGTGAGGGACCCTACCATGTGAGACGGTAAGGCCTGTTGACTTACCCCACAATGAGAGACGGTGGGAACCACCTCTAAAATTCTCACGTAAACTTTCGGTGAGGACCTCACTGTGAGAGCCGGTAGGGCTCACCTTTGCGATAATGTAATGTTTAACACCGGAAAAATGAAAGATAACAAGGCAAATTACTTTTGACATACATACAACAACATAAAAACAAAGAATCAAATATAAATAAAATGATATGATTCGTATCATTTGATACAACTTTTATACAACTCAACGAACGAAGTGTTGTATTCTAAAGCTTTTATTCCTCATAAGTAGTTGTACTAGGACAAGAGTCAAGAATGTAATGACCAAGTCTTCCTGTACGATATAAATCAAGTAATTTACCAGCAACTGTATTGCCAACACTACCCTCATTTGAATGATCAGAAAAAGGTGATTCTATGTGAAAAACACTTTGTAAAAGATTGAACTCTACTTCAACAAGCTGCATCAAATCTTTATCATTTCCAAAATTACCCTTGAAAGATGAAACCGCCTCATAAAGTACCCTCCTCACTTCATTCACTATCATGTCCCCGCAACCCACAATATTCATCGACAAAGTAAGTAACCACCACGGACGAAATGAAAGGGCGTCTTTAGCGGCACCATATTGCTTTAAACATGGCTCCGTACTCAGTAGTACTCGAGCTTATGAGTCAAGTCGAGTTTTATCAAGTATTAAACAAGTCAAGTTTTTCTAACTCGATCGAGTTCAAGTTTTTTCAATCGAGCCGACATTTAGCCTACGGAGTATCGATTTCTGCTAGCTCACTTACACTCACCGCAAAACTATAATTTATATATATTTATATGGGCATTGATGTAAGCACCACAATCAATCTACATTTAGGGAACAGAGTGATATTTGACATCATCTGACTTGAATTTTAGCACAAAATTCGACTCATGAGAGCCAAATACAAATTTCGACTTTCGAGTGTAGTGCCTGTAGATAGATTGTTGTGGTGTAATAATAATGATGCTTTGTATTTATATTTGTGCATAGATATATACACACATTTTCTAACAACATAGATGTATAATATGCACTATATATATATACATGTATGATCGATATAACTGCTTGCTTCTTTTCTCTGCTTGACATCCGAAAACTCAATATCATACGGTATAGTATTTGCAGTGGATAAAAACTTTTCCCATTTCTTGTATTCATCACTTTGATTAAGAATAGCAAGAAAATACTGAGCTAGAATTGTTTTCCCTGTAATAAAATCTTGGATAGCTCCTACATATAGGAAAAAGATCTTAAAAATTCTCTTGCATACTGTTTGGTTTCTTGCATCAATTAGTTATATATATTACTAAAGAACAAAGTGGAAAAACAGAATCAAAATGCAAGAAATTCACTGTCAAGCTTGAGTTTGGAGCACACATCTTGAGTAAAGATCTCGGTGGCAATATTCCAGGTGTATCTAGGACATAGATATTAGGATGGCTGGCAATCTGGATCAAAGTAATTAGCGATAAGATGCGATTCTGCATCAAAGTTATCAAAACTTGAGAATTTAAAAGAAAACAAAAATAGATATGAGCAGATGTTCACACCTTCAAGCTAGTGATATTCTTGGTCTCTCCTGGATGTGGACTAAGAATGGCATGCTTCAGCTTTCCTTTCTCTGTAGTTAACAGCGAAGAACTTCGGATGTAGGATAACTAAGCTATTGGATTAGACAAATAGAAACCAAAAATTCAATCGCGTATAGATATAAGATACAAACCTGTTGCACTAATTCTTCCAATCTGATGCAATGAATTGGCAAGGGCAGATTTGCCAACATTAGGTATTCCAACTAGCATTATCGTTGCGGTCTGACCACAATTATTAGCTTTGATCATTTCCCTAACTCTGGCTTGCAGAAAGTTTAGCAGCTGTTAAAACATCGTTTAATTAAACGAAGACTTCAGTTCATACGAAATGAATTCAAAATACAGCGTATCTAAATTTTGCTGCAAGATTACGCGTTTCACAAAGGTTTAAGAAATGCAGAGTATCCGATAAACTTTACGAATCTCAAACTCACATCTTGAGTGAGCAAAAATACACCAAGAACATAGTTCCGAATGTACCTCCTTTCTGTTTGTCCTTATTATGGGCATTGACTCCAAAAGACCTGGAATTTTGCTTAGCAAAATATGTTATCCACTCCTAAACATTAAACGCGATAACGGGTAAGTTACTTGAGTCTGAATGAAGGGGCAAAACTATTTATTTAAAGTGAAAAAAAAAAGTGCCAGGTCATGGCTACAGAGTCATCATATATACATAAATGTCATCATATCAAGCTCAAACATTCTTAGTCCCTGGAAATCAAAATGTTGTATACAAGAAATACCTACACGGAGTTTACCTTTATTCTTGATCGATTTGCGAGGTCCACCTTGTTTAAGACAATGATGTGTCTTGAGGAAGATGAAAGAAGTTTGGAATTATGAAATTTGAAGACAATGGAATCTGCACCCAAAAAGAGCAAGATTTGAATCAAATCTGAAGAAAAAAACCGTAAAAATAGGATATAGCATGCTTAGAAATGAAGGAAATTCTACACCTATATAAGAATGTTCCAAAAAATTCAAGTCCATTTGTTGTACAAAAGACACATTTCATAAACCATGTACATCCCAAACCTATGATGCACGGACAGTTCTATCTAGTAGTGTGTCAAGTATCTGATACGTATCTGACACAAATATGCATTGTATACTTGGGGAGAATTCGTAATATTTTTAAAGTTTGATCCTTACTAGACACACCAGATACATCTCTAATATAGACACATCATATTCAATAGTGTAAAAGAATATTGTGTCACCTGTTATGTCTGAACAGTCGTGGATACAACATTACCCATTCAGCAAAAGGTTGTGTTTACATACAATTGAAAACCAAGAAACGAGCTTTTCACGTGAAATAGAATAGATAAAAAAAAGAGGACGTACAGTGCAAAAAAAAATTAAAAAAGGGAAACACAATGCATTCAAACAGGCATTTCATCAAACAGTTTGTAAACAATGGGTTTTGTGCTTATTTTTCAACGTACCCTTGCATCACGGACTTCGAGAATAAGATCAACCAAAGAGATTCGATCAACAATGGCACGAAGAAAAGACCACCATGAGAGTGTACCACCAACTAGAGCTTTTGTTTCTGGCAACATCTCTAACTGAATTACCTAACTTTTTAATCAAGGTTCTAGTTGCTGCTATTGTTGACTTCATGAGACTCAATTAAAGGAGCCTAATTCTTGTGAATTTGTGTGAATGGTCCAACTGTAAAATTGAAGGCAACTAGAATTAATGACAATGTTCATGTACAACTAGAATTAATGACAATGACAACCCGACAATATTTTTACACGTAGCGAGCTAAGAGTAATAATTTTGTGATGTCGAAGCAAACATACCAATAAATATGACAATTTATGATATACAAAGCAAATTTTCGTTGTGTTTAAGCGATTGTAATCAAGTTTGTGATGATAATAGAAAAATGACAATGTTCATGTACAACTAGAATTAATGACAATGACAACCCGACAATATTTTTACACGTAGCGAGCTAAGAGTAATAATTTTGTGATGTCGAAGCAAACATACCAATAAATATGACAATTTATGATAGACAAAGCAAATTTTCGTTGTGTTTAAGCGATTGTAATCAAGTTTGTGATGATAATAGAAATAGAAGTTGCCTTCAATTTTACAGTTGGACCATTCACACAAATTCACAAGAATTAGGCTCCTTTAATTGAGTCTCATAAACTCAACAACAGCAGCAACTAGAACCTTGATTAAAAAGTTAGGTAATTCAATTAGAGATGTTGCCAGAAACAAAAGCTCTAGTTGGTGGTACACTCCTCACATGGCTGCTGCTTCTCGTGCCATTGCTGATCGAATCCCTTTGGTTGATCTTATTCTCGAAGTCCGTGATGCAAGGGTACGTTGAAAAATAAGCACAAAACCCATTGCTTACAAACTGTTTGATGAAATGCCTGTTCGAATGCATTGTGTTTCCCTTTTTTTTTTTTTTTTGCACTGTACGTCCTCTTTTTTTTTATCTATTCTATTTCACGTGAAAAGCTCGTTTCTTGGTTTTCAATTGTATGTAAACACAACCTTTTGCTGAATGGGTAATGTTGTATCCACGACTGTTCAGACATAACAGGTGACACAATATTCTTTTACACTATTGAATATGATGTGTCTATATTAGAGATGCATCTGGTGTGTCTAGTAGGGATGGTTTTACTCAATCTTTAACATGGTTCTTCATTTCACGTATCCTAGTTATGGATATGCATATCCAAATCACGTATCAAACTTTAAAAATATTACGAATTCTCCCCAAGTATACAATGCATATTTATTTGTGATCGACATTATCGACGATACTTGACACACTACTAGATAGAACTGTCCGTGCATCATAGGTTTAAGATGTACATGGTTTATGAAATGTGTCTTTTGTACAACAAATGGACTTGAATTTTTTGGAACATTCTTATATAGGTGTAGAATTTCCTTCATTTCTAAGCATGCTATATCCTATTTTTACGGTTTTCTTCAGATTTGATTCAAATCTTGCTCTTTTTTGGGTGCAGATTCCATTGTCTTCGAAATTTCATAATTCCAAACATCTTTCATCTTCCTCAAGACACATCATTGTCTTAAACAAGGTGGACCTCGCAAATCGATCAGTAATAAAGGTAAACTCCTTGTA
This sequence comes from Gentiana macrophylla, assembly GCA_026214975.1. Taxonomy (NCBI): domain Eukaryota; kingdom Viridiplantae; phylum Streptophyta; class Magnoliopsida; order Gentianales; family Gentianaceae; genus Gentiana; species Gentiana macrophylla. The sequence goes on along the minus strand of CM047813.1, from coordinate 3,029,119 downwards.
GGTATTTCTTGTATACAGCATTTTGATTTCCAGGGACTAAGAATGTTTGAGCTTGATATGATGACATTTATGTATATATGATGACTCTGTAGCATGATGACTGGCACTTTTTTTTCACTTTAAATAAATAGTTTTGCTTCTTTTGTGTACTCAAGAAACTTTCCGTTATCGCGTTTAATGTTTAGGAGTGGATAACATATTTTGCAAAGCAAAATTCCATGTCTTTTGGAGTCAATGCCCATAATAAGGACAGCGTAAAGGAGGTACATTCTGGAACTATGTTCTTGGTGTATTTGCTTACTCAGTATGTGAGTTTGAGATTCAGAAAGTTTATCGGATACTCTGCATTTCTTAAACCCTTTGTGAAACGCGTAATCTTGCAGCAAAATTTAGATACGCTGTATTTTGAATTCATTTCGTATGAACTGAAGTCTTCGTTTAATTAAACGATGTTTTAACAGCTGCTAAACTTTCTGCAAGCCAGAGTTAGGGAAATGATCAAAGCTAATAATTGTGGTCAGACCGCAACGATAATGCTAGTTGGAATATCTAATGTTGGCAAATCTGCCCTTGCCAATTCATTGCATCAGATTGGAAGAATTAGTGCAACAGGTTTGTATCTTATATCTATATGCGATTGAATTTTTGGTTTCTATTTGTCTAATCCAATAGCTTAGTTATCCTACATCCGAAGTTCTTCGCTGTTAACTACAGAGAAAGGAAAGCTGAAGCATGCCATTCTTAGTCCACATCCAGGAGAGACCAAGAATATCACTAGCTTGAAGGTGTGAACATCTGCTCATATCTATTTTTGCTTTCTTTTACATTCTCAAGTTTTGATAACTTTGATGCAGAATCGCGTCTTATCGCTAATTACTTTGATCCAGATTGCCAGCCATCCTAATATCTATGTCCTAGATACACCTGGAATATTGCCACATGAGATCTTTAGTGAAGATGTGTGCTCCAAACTGGCTTTGACAGGTGAATTTCTTGCATTTTGATTTTGTTTTTCCACTTTGTTCTTTGGTAATATATATAGCTAAGATTGCGTTTGTTTTGGGTTAGAGTTTTTTTGGGAGTTTTTTTTGGAGTTTTTTTAGATAAAGTGATTGAAGTAATGATTAGAAAGTTGATGGGGTAAAATAAAGTAGAATAATGATTGGTGTAGATTATGAAATGATTGGTGAAATAAAATAGAATAATGAATAAAATAATGATAAAAAAGGTAATAAAATTGATAAAGTGAAATGATGAGAGATGATTTAATATTTTTTTATTTGTAGTTGAAGATTTGATTGGTGGGAGAATTGTAAGAAATGATTGGTGATGTGATGTAAAAAAAACTTTCAAAAAACCTCCGGCCAAAACAAACGGAACCTAATTGATGCAAGAAACCAAACAGTATGCAAGAGAATTTTTAAGATCTTTTTCCTATATGTAGGAGCTATCCAAGATTTTATTACAGGAAAAACAATTCTAGCTCAGTATTTTCTTGCTATTCTTAATCAAAGTGATGAATACAAGAAATGGGAAAAGTTTTTATCCACTGCAAATACTATACCAGATGATATTGAGTTTTCAGATGTCAAGCAGAGAAAGAAGCAGCAGCTATCTGATCATACACAGGTATATATATAGTGCATATTGTACATCTATGTTGTTAGAAAATGTGTGTATATATCTATGCACAAATATAAATACAAGGCACTGTTATTGGCACCACAGTCAATCTACCGGGGCACTACACTCGGAAGTCGAAATTTGTATTCGGCCTCTGCGGAGTCGAATTTTGTGCTAAAATTCGAAGCTGTAGATGTCAAATATCACTCTGGTTCCCTAAATGTAGATTGATTGTGGTGCTTACATCAATGCCCATATAAATATATATAAATTATAGTTTTGCAGGAGTGTAAGTGAGCCTAGCCGAGTCGATACTCCGTAGGGCTAAATGTCGGCTCGATTGAAAAAACTTGAACTCGATCGAGTTAGAAAAACTTGACTTGTTTAATACTTGATAAAACTCGACTTGACTCATAAGCTCGAGTACTACTGAGTACGGAGCCACGTTTAAAGCAATATGGTGCCGCTAAAGACGCCCTTTCACTTGCGGGCTTTTCCATTTCGTCCGTGGTGGTTACTTACTTTGTCTGATGAATATTATGGGTTGCAGGACATGATAGTGAATGAAGTGCGGAGGGTACTTTATGAGGCGGTTTCATCTTTCAAGGGTAATTTTGGAAATGATAAAGATTTGATGCAGCTTGTTGAAGTAGAGTTCAATCTTTTACAAAGTGTTTTTCACATAGAATCACCTTTTTCTGATCATTCAATTGAGGGTAGTGTTGACAATACGATTCTTTGGTAAATTACTTGATTTATATAAATGCAGGAAGACTTGGTCATTACATTCTTGACTCTTGTCCTAGTACAACTACTTATAAGGAATAAAAGCTTTAGAATACAACACTTCGTTCGTTGAGTTGTATAAAAGTTGTATCAAATGATACGAATCATATCATTTTATTTATATTTGATTCTTTGTTTTTATGTTGTTGTATGTATGTTAAAAGTAATTTGCCTTGTTATCTTTCATTTTTCCGGTGTTAAACATTACATTATCGCAAAGGTGAGCCCTACCGGCTCTCACAGTGAGGTCCTCACCGAAAATTTACGTGAGAATTTTAGAGGTGGTTCCCACCGTCTCTCATTGTGGGGTAAGTCAACAGGCCTTACCGTCTCACATGGTAGGGTCCCTCACGGATTTTAGAGGTGGGATACACTGTCTGTCACGGACCCACGGTCAAGACAATTATTCCTGTATGATAATCGAATCTAATACCACCTATAACGGTCTGGATTTTTCAGACCTAGTGACGCTAGGTGAACTATCTTGGATTTGGTAACTATTTAGACCTATCATCGAATGTAAGTTCAACATTCGTCTTTACAGAGACTGAATCCCTATTTTCAAACTTTATAAAGTCAAACCTGCCCCTCAAAAAAAAGTCAAACCTAATTAACCGAAGTATGATGTTATGATAGATTCACTGTGGTGCAATAACATTGTAATTTCTTCAAACCTTCCTATAGGCCATGTTTGCGTTGACAAATCCTCAAACTATAGATCTAATCCCATACTTATTCAACACCACCATTAATCAAGGTAACTATGCAAAAAAGTATTAAACATAACTCGGTGGTTAAAAAGATCGAGTGTTATAGTGATAGTCTTAGCCTAAATTTTGAGTGTAGGGGTTTGAATTATGTATGAAGCAACATTTTTGCATCAAAAGATTTAAAATTGTCCGAGTATCTTGAACCATTGAATTACATCCACCCCCACTAATCATAGGGAGCGAGACGAATCGATCGAGACTTGGACCGAGGCTAGCCAGTGTCAAGGTTAATTAGTTCAGTCAACCCCCTCATTGGCTCGGTCAAGACCTCTCTTATTCAATAGGCCTATCAACACATATTCTAACCATCAATCAAGCTCTTAGCGAACCTTGACGGCTAGCTACGACATTAATATTACAATCAGATAAATGGTAACCAAAATCACGATCCCTCGAATCTACGCAACACTCCTTATCAAACAATAGCAAATTAAATCACACTAACATGATCCCATTATCAACACTCCATCTATAACAAATTTGGATTTTTTTTTTCAAATACGAAATTACCGTATACACTGGATGTATATAAAACTAACACGTGCACATGTTGTGGCTTGAATCCATACCCTCTCGGCCCTTAAGCTTCGGTTTAACCATTGAGACGAGCCTTACGAACGGCTGACCATTTGCATTTGTAACTTGGATAGGTGTAACTTTGTTACAAATCATTATTAAAATTTAAAAAAAAAAAGTCAAGAATTACAAACCATGTCTGCACTTTGCAGAGCTTGCAAGTGGTCAAAGTATCAATACAGTTGACTTTGATCATTCCACTATTACATTTCTTTAAGAAAAAGATAAAAACAACTAGTATTTGTTCAATCTCCTTCACATCCCATATATTTTTCTTTTTCTTAGTAATTTCCTAGCTGGTATCAATACACACAAAGACAAAATATTCTTCCCTGACGCAACGAAATGTCGCGGGGTATCGCATAATATGATGAGGGAAAAATTCACTGTTATTTCTATAACTTTTTACCCCACTTCTGATATCATTTTGAGCACTTTTATATCATTTCAAGTCGTTAATTCCTAAGTTTTATTAATTTTAGTAAGTAGTAAGTATTATATAAAATATCGTGTTTATATCGTGTTTTTACTAGTTTTTGTACCGGTTTAGTATCCGGAATGTTGTGTCGAAATATATATCAAAAAACCTATGATAATTATATTAGTATAAAAATATATCCACAAGTACAAATACTATACTTTTTGACTTTTTTATTGTCGATTTACTCATGGTTCGTTTCTTTGTGTTCGGAAAGAAAGTTAAGATTTACTACGGAGACAGAATCAAGATCGAATGACGAAACGAGAGATATGCCTCGATCGAAGAAAGCCCGATTCGAATCGGGCAAGCCTTGATTCGAATCACCCCAATACTTGGAGCCCAAGGCCAAGTCAAATACATCATTTTTGGGACTAAAGTTTATCCTTGGTGGTGATAAACTTGCCAATAAGACTTAGCTTGTTTTTTTGCAGCCCTTCAGAGATATCCAAAGCATTTATTTTGGTTGTTGTTGTGGTTGTTTCATGGATTTTGAGATTAGAGATGAGTAGTTGGATGTCTTGCATATCCAAGGGGAGTGTTATGAAATAATATCATTGATGGATTATCTATTATTCTGATTGATTTACGTAGATTTGGGATTAATTCAGATTATTGTGTTCACATTGTAATCTCTACTATAAATACCCTCTTATACCATTGGAATAATACACAGGCAAATCTATGTTCTTCCATACTTATATTTAATCCTGTTCTTCCTGTATTATTTTCATAGTTTTATAACACACATAACAAATTTAGTAGTATTTATTAAACTTTAAAAATCCAAAAGCTTAGAAAAAGAAAAAATCGAAAAGCTCAAGACAACGTGACAACCGATGACTAGGCGGCGGCGCCATTTTCCCTCTAATTCCAGAAGGCAAAAGCTCATTATCATCCGACAGTACACAGTAGCGTGAAAATTTGGTTGCAATACAACAATAGGCAAGAACTCAATAAGATTAGTTTAAGTATCAAATTTTCAATTTTTTTATGGGTTTGTGTTGTTGTTCTGCTGCTTTGTGCATTCATGAATAAGCCCATAAATTTACTCTCTTTTTCATTGGGTCAAAAAATAGATGAATAGCTCATAAGTTCTGAAATTGTGCAAATTGTTGTTGTTATTGTTATTTTTTTATTTTATTTTAATGGCTTACGAATTTGTGATTCTTAATTTGTGCATACTTTGTGAATAGTGGCCTGACTATTGCTTCAAATCGAGCAAAGTGTCGGGACGGATCAATTACTATAGTTGCTTGTGTTTTGATATTTGCTTTGCGTCTGTTTTACTGTAATTTTACTCCCCACCTCTTTGTATTTATTTTCTTGGAGTTTATTTTTCTTAGTCCTTTGTGTTTGGGTGTAGAAAGATTGTAAATTTGCATTGTAAGGTGTTGATATAAGTATTTCTTGTGGACCATTTTTGTGTGTGTGTGTTTCAAGAGTTTCAGCTTAAAATTTGTGATAATTCAAATAAGCCTCATGATGTTCTATTTTCATTTCAGTACTCTTTGTTGTCTCGTTAAGGCACTAAGTCTTTTAATTTCAAAATGGATCGAAGAGTTAATTATTTATTGTGGACCCTTTTTTGTTTAGTTAGTTGTTTGATTCGATCGATGATTGAAATTCACTTATGCAAATGCGGGATTTTCAGTGGGGTGCAAAACATGTGTTCTTCTTGGTATTAGATTAAAAGGAAAACTTTATCCTCATTGAGTCAAGGCACTTGCAAGGTCTTAGTTTTGCGACATGTTGAAAACTTTATCTAGATCCCCACTTAGAGCAAAGATCTTTGAAGAGCTTTGCTCTTATTTTTTATTTGAATGCACTTGGCCAAGATCATTTGTTTGGACATCACACACATGTATTGTATTGCTATATTGAAGGTCTTGTCCAATGAGAATTCAATTCAAGTCAAAAGGTTTTTTGGATGGTGGTTGATGACATGAGAAAAGTTGAGCTTGAAATGGAGAAAGGCACATATGTTATGGCTTTGGAACAGTTTGTTAAGAAGAGGATGATCTACGATGTAGTAGACTTGTGAGAGTTTGCAATGTGTTGTTATGAATAAATTATTGGTCAATGCATACATGCATTCAACTCTGTAGCTCTGCTCCGTTTAAACATGGCTGGAATTGGCTCTAAAGTGCATCCACCGAATTGTCCAAAAACGTTCTTTGGAAGGAATCATGAACCTATTGTCTTTGACAATACCAAATTTGATGGAGGGACAAACACGAACAAACACGACAGGGTGGGGCAACACTGCATAGCACGGTAACGCCCCTAGTATATATATATGTGCGAGGATTGGTAGGCCACGGGTCAAATGGATGCAAAAGCATTCTTGCTGCAAAAGTTCAATGCAACAGCTAGAGAAAGGGTATGTATATATGCTCTTCTATGATATATATATATATATATATATATATATATATATATATATATATATATATATATATATATATATATATGCTTTTACATACATGCATTATGTAAATGGGTGCTGACATTATTGTTTATGATAATATGAATTGTGAAGATTGATTGTGCATTGGAAGAAGGGGCAAGTGGATGAAACATGTATTGGCATACTGCCTAACGGAGAGTGCAAGGCGCTTTTAATACAGAGCAGAAGGTCACAGACCATGCCAACATAAGTTTTGTTTAAATAAATATTCCATCCGCTCCAAAATAAATAAAACTCACACACACATTTGCCCTGGGAACCTCAGATTTGGTTACTAGGTCAAGCTTCATCGGCTAGTAGCTAGGAGGGCGTCAGAACGAGCCAAACTCTACCGAACCTCGACGGGGTTTGAGCTCGGCTCGGTGTGTTCGAACCTTAGGTTCATTTCGGCTCAAAATTGCCGAGCCTTAGATTTTCATTATCCGGCTCAGGTTCGGCCTGGTATATGGAAAAAACTCGGCTCGGATTCGACTCGAACATGTCGAACCGTTCGAACATGTTCGGCTCGAACTCGATTTTAAAAAAAAAAATCAGAATTTACTACATCGAACTCGGCTACAAGAATGATGGTAAAAGAACGAATATGCAGACTTTTAAATTTGAAATAAAACTATAAAATCAATTTGAGAGACACAATTTCAAAACACGAGCCACACAAATCTTTTGAGAGCAAAGGACATCTGCGAAGCAAATAGAATTGAAAGCAGTATATCTGTAATTAAAAAAACATCGTTTTGCAAGGTACGAAGCTTGAATATAGGGATTGGCCGGAAAGTGACATACCTCAGGCGGAACGACCGGTCGCTACGTGAAGATCCCGCCGGTGAAGAATCACGTAGCTAATGGCTCAATCGATCGACGACGCTGCAGTTAGGGCTCAGAGGAAGGAGCGATACGCTAATTGTTCCTCATTTAATAATAGGTCTAACCTACTTTGGTTGGAGTTGGTACTCTTGGTCGGAATGGTCTTAGGAGAGATGGTACTGGGAGTTGGGCACGACGCTGCAGTTAGAAATTTGTACACGTGAGTGGTAGGTTTTACGGTTTTTGATGAATAAAAAAAACCGAACTGTTTTTAACGGTCCCAAAATTGTTCAAACCGAAACTGGACTATAATTTGGAAAAACTGTTTGAAACGGTCCTGTTTGGGACCGGCAGTTCCTTTTTTTTCCGTTTTTTTCAAGTTTAAATTTTTTTTAACAGAAACCAAATACCCACAGTGCAAACATCGGAGATTAGAAATAAAATACACATGACCAAACAAACATTAAACATACTACTGCAGTCTGCATACATACTCAGCCTTCACATTAAACAGATTTCGCACATAAAATATTTTGAATTAGTGGCTAACAACATTTTAGATCTACAGATTAACACATAAGACAGAAAAAGGTTCAACCTTTTACTCAGATACATAGCATGCAGTCATGGATATGGCCAGAGCGTGAAGAAAACAAAAACGGGTTCAGTAATTTACCAAAAATAATAAGGAAAGATGTTACCTTTGATGCAGCTGAGAGTGACAGAGTGTTATAAAGCATCATTGACCTCGATTTTGCTTTTCATTGGTCTCAGCTTTCTTTTTCAGCGTCAAGGATCGATGCTTTCTTCAAGAACATGCCTTTCACAGCACCAGACCCACTATTTTAGAGCATCAACACGTTGGGTAGCACAATGATGGGTTCAGATACACAGTGTTGCAAAGAGACAGATAGAAAGGACTCAGCTTTTCTTCAAATCGGATGCAAGAGAACACAGGAGAAGAAAACTCTTTATTTTTTAAACCGAAAAGAGACGATTTGGGTTCTGAAAGCTATTGAAGAATTGCAGAGAGAGGGAGACGTTGGAGTCTTCAAATTTAATTAATGAAAAGCTGGAAAGTTTATGGAAAGAAGGGGAGGAGATGGGGACGTTTGAGGAGGTGGGGGGTTCAAGGAAAATTCTAGGTAAGGGGTAGGAGGCGGCAGATGAAGATAGAGGACTAGTAGGGTTTATTGGAGTTAAAAAGGTTAAATAAAAGATTGGGCTGGGATAAGAAAAAGGGCTCGGGTATTTCTAAAGAAATAAAGAAGAAGAGGGCCGAAAGATATATACATACTTATAATATTGGGTGGGGAAAATGCAAAGAGGGTGGCCACGTGTATTTTATTTTTTACTACTGCTTGTTCATCGAGCATCAGTAGGAAAAAATATTTTTTTTTTTTTTTTTTTTTTCGTTTAGGCAAGCACACAAATTTTAATTTTTTTTTTTTTTTTTTTTTTTTTTTGAAGGGTTTGAGTTAAATTGTTCCATTTTAGATGACTCAATTGTATTTTTAATCTACACATTAGCTTTAATTTATTCTTAATCTTATTATGTGTGTTGTCTTAAGATGTATCAGATTCCAATTTAATTACATTTGGAAAATGTCAAAGAAGCACAATTATGTATCCCCATTTCATATCCAACGAGTGTGTCATGCCAGCGCGTTGTCACATGCTTCCCATCATCTAGTATATATATATATATATACTAGTAAAATCTAAAGCCGTGCAAAGCACGGCGTGCGCATGCTAGATGTTTAACGTAATATAAAAAATTATTAAATATAAAATATATTTTAATTAAAATATCATTCCACACATTTTAAGTACAACACAATATAAACGACGAAATTTAGCCGGCATTGATATTATACAACAAATTATGATGTCAATTATTTAAATAACGACAACTATAGTCATACATTTGCTACATATATTCGCACATTAAAATGTGATACAATTGAGTCTTTCAAAATGAAATAATTTAACTCAAACCCTTCTTCTCAAAAAAAAAAAAATTTCTGGACTGGGCCGATGAACAGTAAAAAAAGTTAGATGTTTACCGTAACGTCAAAAACTATTAAATATAAAATACATTTCAACTAAAATATCACTCAACACATTTTAAGTACAACATAATATAAATGACAAAATTTAGCCGGCATTGATATTATACAACAAATTACGATGTCAATTATTTAACATAACGACAAAAAAAAAAAAAAAATTGAAATTTGGACTTTTGGGCGGATGAGCGATAAAATTAAAAAAATAATAATAATTTTGAATTTGAAACACGAGCGATGAACGATAAAAAACAAAGAACCAATAAAAAAAAAACACTTGTCCCCCTCCCCTTCACCCTTGTCTTCTTATTATATATATATATATATAAACATACGGTTTGGTCCGGTTTATTACGGTTTTTTTTTGAATACCGAAACCGAATTGTTTTGTACGGTTTGGTTTTATACGATTAGAAAACCGCCCATAAAACCATGGTTTGTGTAATTACGGTTTGAACCGGTTTGGTTCGGTCGGTTGGTTTGGTTTTCGGAAACCATGTACAACCCTAGCTGCAGTGAAAAGTCTTTTTTAATCTTTGGTTTGTATATCAGAACGACCCATATTTCTGCGGGACTGCGGCTGCTAGTGCTCGGCTACAGTTGGAGGTTTGAGGTTGAGGGATGGAGGGACTAGGTAGTAGGAGGACTGAGGACGAGGAGGAAGCCACCACTCACCAGCCAGGCAAGCGCAGAGAGCCAAAGAGGCAGAGACGGCTCAGACGACGGGGGAGGGGAGGGAAGGGGAGAAACGGCGGGGCTCTGGGATGGGAAGGGATTATATTAGGGTAATCAGAATGACTGAATGAGTCGACAATTGAGTCAATGCCTAAATATATATATATCTTTCTTTATATAAAGATAGAGCAAAAGCTCAGCCACAGTGCCGCGTCGACGGCTTTTTTGGAATTAATTCCGTTTGGGCTTTTATTTTTAAAGTCCAGTTTTCTTCTTTCGGCCCAGAAAGCCCAGCAACCTTAACCTATTATACACAGAGTACGTATGAATACCCTAAATCACTCCGCCGTTCCTCCCATCGTCTTCAATGACGATTCTTGCACTTCGAAATCCCAGAAAATCCGGCAGCCATCCTCTCTCCTTCTTTCTCTGATGAATATCGAACATGAAATGTTCGATCCTGCTTTGATTTGCTCACGCTCCTTTTCATAGATTTGTGAAAGCTCCGCCCTTTCCTTATCTGACTCTGATTCGGAATGCTAATGGTGAATCCGTTCCTTCTTTGATACGTTCTCTCCTTCTCTATTTCTAAAAATATGTGATTTCCTGCTTTAATTGTTAATATCTTGCAGATATGGCCGATAAGGACTGCTCTTGTGCATTGGTCGAAGTCAAAGGACTAGATAAGGTATGATACGATTCTATGTTGATACGATTGAAGATGAAAGACTCTGTTTTCCGGCTTTGTGCATTCAGGTGTTGGAAAGGTGTCCTAAACCCAATCGGGTTGGACCGGATCCGACCGGGTCGGGTCATTTACAGTCTATTTAGTTCATGTAATAACTTTATTATGATTAATAAAAGCACTTATGTTATTATATATTGTTTGTCTTCATATTATTTGTTGTATATATATAGTAACGTCCCTAGTATCAATATGTGATAGAGAAACCATGATAGTGATTATGGTTGATGAGGTCTCTAATCACTATAACAAGGTTGATACTTAAATGTCTCTAGTCTTATGTATTATCAAATGGGACATTGATAGTATAAGCAGACTAAAGACGTATTGGATGTCTTTATCTTTTAGAAGATAGGGATAGATACAAATCATCGAAGTGTAGGGACACTTGGGTATGCGTGGACGTGTATTAGAGAATGCGTGACGTTAGACTGACCCACTTACATTAAGTGTCACACTATGTGGCGGTTGTGTAATTATCATTTTGACCGGAGTCTTCATGGCATCACGGTGTGGATTGTCGTGCTTTGACACTATTGAGATTTCTCCTAACCACGGGCGATCATGCGGTAGTGATTGGGTATGATATTGAAGCATCACGGAGTATACATGATTGGTCGTCCGGGAATCGCGTATAATATGATTGGGATTGAATATCCGGAATGGCCTTCTTATAAGGAATGTACAGCTCTAGAATCTTTGCAAAGTGGGAGTAAATGTGTTATTCGAGAGAGCATGATATCCAGATTATAAGATACGATCGTCAATATATTGACACTCGAGATACGATCGTATGGATATTGTTACAAATGATAGGATTGTAAGTTACACGGTAAGCGCTTCACATGAAAGGTAGTAGTCATTGCTTTTGACTCTTCCGATGATTGGGGGTCACGGTGTGTTGCTAGACGCTATTCCGTGATCGTTAGAGTATGAAGGGCATTTTAGTAAATTGCACTTTGTGTCTCTACGCCAACATATTTGGAAGCCTATCGGGTCACACGTATGAACATAAAAGTCGGATTAAAATGTGGTTATAGTTGATAACCAAATAAGGAAAGTTTATCTCAGACTATAAAGGTTATAGTGGTAAATTAATATGGTGGTATTTATTTATTATGAATAAATAAAAATACAAGATATTAATTATATACAAATTATATTAATTAAAGAATATTCCGAAGTCAATTTGTTGACTAACGGGCGCCACTTTTAGGTGTATGAGAGATACACTTGGATTGTGTAACTTTAATTAATAAAGATTGCCATAATATTAATATAAGATATTAATTGATTTTGAAAAATAGATTTATGGTAATAAGATAATTATAATCAATATAGGATATTGGCAAAATAAATTATAATTAAAGAGATAAATCAATCTAGTTGATTTTTCTTATTTTATTGGAAAAAGTTTTTTTCTCCTCCACACCATATATGGCGCCCAACCACTATATATAGGAGGTGGGTGTCAAGCTCTTTTGTACAACATCACAATTGCAAGAGTTCATAATTCTTGTGTAAAATAGAGAGCCTTCCATAGAGTGCGTGAGGAAGAAAAGGTCGATCTAGCGGCGGAGTTTTTCCGATAGCAATCAGGAGGATTCGGCAAGGGGTTCGTGTGGATTAGCGATAGAGGCCGGACGCTGCGTGGGCGGCTTGCGCATTGAACTACTCTCCGTTGGCGGTCAAAGCGACGATTTATTAGATCATCAAGGTATAACCGTCAAACTACTTAACGTGTTTATTGTATTAAACGAAGAACGATCTAAGTAAAGGAAATCAAATTTTAAATTCCGCTGCGTTAATCTAGTGATTTCCTAACATCAGGTTGTGAAAAATTACGAGCAAATGGAATTTAATCGACTGCATTTAATCAAGTCGTATCTTTTTGGATTTAATGTTAATATCGTCTCTGTATTTCTCTGATTTGAATCGAAATCTGCATTGACCTTTCCTTATGCTGTGATTGCCTTGACCTTTTTTAATAGCAACAAAAAGGGTTGCTAGGGTATTCCCAGCGGCTGCAGTTTCTTCAATCTTCTCCACACATCCAGATGGGTTTGACGTGGCTGTACATCACACTTTTGTTGGGCTAGCATTGATGTAAGTCTCCTTCAAACGGTTGTCTCCTTTACGAAAATCTGATGTAAGTCTCTCGGTTATCTCAATCAACAAAATCTAAATCGTTTCCCTTCTCTGCCATTCTCGTCTTTCGGATAATGATAAGAGCCCTTTTGCTCTATTGCTCTTCTCTTTCCGACTATTGAGACTTTTTTCATATTCATTTGCATTTGCTTCTCTACCCGGCGTCTGCTTCTCTACCCGGCGTCTGCTCTCTCTTCAAACGGTTATCTCCTTTACCATTCGTAATTAGCTTTCGAAAGACGAGTTTATTTCTTTTTTCTCCTGATCTGTATTTGATTTCATAGAAATTTGAGCGAGTTCATCCAGCAGTTCGTGTGGTGATTTTGAAAGCATTATGTGACATTTGTGTTGAGGTGTGCGGTTTCTGTTATGTAGTGTTCTATTTTTCCTCTTTGAATTAATATGATATTTGTTTAGTGTATATTTGTGCTCAGATTGCTAGCTTTTCAATCTTTTTAGAGGTTTTCTCTGAATCTGGTAAAAAAAATGGTACAACAACCTTTTTTTCCGTCAATTATCATATCTGTAGATTTATTCTTCTCTATTCTGATTATTCTTTAAGTTGATGTTTATTGGGAAATTTTTCAAGTGGGTTGTTGAAAAAGTTTGCACGTTGACGTCTAATGCTGGTTTACTTTTTTTGTATTTATTTGTTAACCTGGTTTTTTTTGTATAAATCTTGACGAATACTTGTTTGGTCAAAACTCATGAAGCATATGGAAAACATCTTGATTTGCATGAGCTGTTTAATGAGTTTATTAACTCTAAATTTGGAGAGCAAGTCGAGTACTCTGTGTACCTTGATATTTACTCTCAGTTTGATAGGATTTCTCGCAAACATAAGTTAACCAGGTAAAAGATCTCTGACCTTTGTGATATTTTCTCTGTATCTTTTGCTACTAAGACCTCACTTACGATAGCAGTTGGTAATAGGTAAAATGCTTAAACTGAACAGCTATAATGGTACAACAGCCTTTTAGATTGGTTTTATAAGGTGGTTTTTTTTTCTTTTCTATCAACTCTGTTTCATTTTCTAATATGTGTACGTATTTGGGAACCACTCCAATGGATGGTTCAAGTACATTGGAACATATTGAATAGAAATAGACTTGAAAGGGACATCCAGGATCAAATCAAATGTCACTTACGGTGGCAGTATGAGAGCGAGTATACTGATGCTGCAGTAATTCAAGATATTCATGTCTCTATTCGTTCAAAGGTAGCAATCTTAAATGGCTCGGTTTTTGTGTGGAGAATTTTATTCACCATCATCATAGCAATAGCATGTCAGTGTTTTTGGATATCTTCTCAAGATTTCTATGTCTTCCATTCGTAATTGTGTTTCCTTTGGTGAGTCGCTTTGCTATGTTGGATCTCTCGGAGTTTATACAAGACATACATTCAAAAAATTTGTTTGTTTGAAGGATGTTCCACAGAATTCGTTGATCAATTTGTGAGTTACTTTCTTGGTGAATGTCAACATCTTTTCGAGTATAATTCAATCTTCCTCGTTTATAAATCTGCTTTTGGGTTCTTTGGGCTCTGTTAATAACGGAAGTGTTTAACATTACGACATCTATAAAGCCATTTCAAATCTGTCAACTTTTCCACCTCTCTATATTCTGACAAACCTCTCTTACATCTATCTTGGTGGGGGTGATGATTATCAGGTAATATACATGAGGAGTTTTTGCTCCTTGAAGAAGTCATCTTGGGCGAGGAAATCTTGTCGACCAACTATATTTTATGCGCCATGGCGTTTTGGTATGCACATATGACTTTTATAACAAGCGGCTATCAAATCAATTCGTGATTTCACCACTCCCAGATTTTTGCGTAATTAATATCAGTAGATTGGTAGGTGAAGCTTGTCTTTAGCGCAGGAGGAAGTTGGAATAGGGAGGGATGGTCTTCAAGAGACGATTTCAACTTTTGAGCCTTATAGTGTCTGGAATCATTTCAATTTTATGCGACATTCCTCACCATATAATCTGATCCGTGTTTATGCAAATTCCGTTTTATACAATCACCAAAAAAGAAAAAGTGCGATCAACAATGATCTAATGTTGTTCAGAAATGCTTGCACTGCTAAGATTGATAAAGGTAAAAGTGAAGAAGAACACGGGCAACCGGAGCATGAGTAGATACCTCATGATCAAAAGACCCGAAAAATGTTGTATTTTGCCTGTAAGGAAAAACTATTCCTCTTCTGTTTTGCAACATGTTTTGTAACGTATTACAAAGCATATTACACGTTCTCTTATGTGTAATGCTCAGTAATATGAATCGTATTTTGCCTACATAACTTCTTTTGCTTCTATTTCTTATATTGTAATGTTGCCTAAAATCCTTCCTTCACAACACAGTATGTATCGATTAGACGGTTTCAAGTTTTGTATGCAAACTTTTTCAAGCATCCCACACTCAATTTCTAGAATTCTGCTTCATTATCATGTTATGAATAGTTTGATTATGCTGGGCATATGGTTGCCGTGCCTTGCACGGCCGGAAATCACTAGTATATATATATATATATATATATATATATATATATATATATACACACACACTAGCAATTTACCCGTGCTATGCACGGAGATAATTCAACGTAAAATAAAACAGTGAATCATCCATAATTTATAAAATTTTAATTAAATACTCTTCTGAAAAAATAAAATTAAACAAACTCAATGCATGATCGTACGATAAAATGAAATTAAATTAAATACCTTGCAACATTTCAATCATTAAAGGATGTCATTGCAGATAGAATCTCAATCATTAAAGGATGTCAAAGAAGATAGCATCTTTTGTCTTATATATAGATAATGAATTCGATATTGCATAACATTCGGGCCGATCAAATTTAAGCAAGACCAGAAAATGATCGTTCAAAATTTGTCAGTGCTTTGGATCAACAAAAACTTTATTAGTAAAAATAGAATTGATTTATGTATAGAACTTCTCACGTCTACAATTTATATATTATCAAAATGTAATTTAATGTTAGAATATTTTCCATTAATTGGTAAAGTTAAATGTATCATTTTTTAAATATTATAACTTAATGTGATATTTCGCATTAAGTGCCATAAACTTAAAAATATTTGACAATAATTAGGATGACTGATTCACATAGATGTATTTAATGTGAGAATTTATCATTTAATGATCGACAATTTTGTTGGTAAATTGACTTTACCATTTTTTAAATATTACAATTTAATCCTAAAATATTTGGCATCTATCTCTATATATATTAGAAAGGATAATTTAACCCGATTACCCAAAAAAACCCGATCCGAACCCGCAAAAGATCCATATTCAAACGATAATTATCATCTTTTTTTTATGGGGAGGTTTTTATTTATTTACTAGTGGGAAAACCCGTGTAATGCACGGAAAAACATAAAAATTGAAAATGAATACTAAATACCACCCCCGTTAAACAAAAATGAATTGTTTCAAGTTGAAATCACGGTGTCTTACATTTGAAAAGAGATGGGGTTCATTGTGTGTACACACATAATGATTACATTTAATTCAAAGTAGTGAATCAAATATTTTGATGATTAGTTTTCAAGTCATCGGACTCTTTTTATGCTCGAATTCTGCTTCGCCACACATTCATTATAGAAAATTCACACTTTTGTGAACGCAATTCGACCCTTTCTAACATCAAGTGCACTCTTTAATTCAGCTATTTCCACACGGCACATATGATAGTTGTGGAACTCATTAGAACTATGTGACTCTGCAAATGTGAGAAACATACTTTTAAAGGAAGAATCAAGAGCATCTCCTTCTATTGGCCCAATATATGAATACAAAATGCTGCAACATCTGAAAGCTAGCTCTTGAATGAAGAATATTTGAAGCCGCATACATTATGAGTATCATCCAATGAACTTGGTGAACCGCATCCCACTATTATATTTTCTTAGTTAAAGGAAGGTTTGATGAAACTAAAAACTCAAACAAACAGATACCTCTTTGGATAGGGTTTTTTAAATTCACCATTACTATTGCTTTGAGGTCCAAAAGATGGAAGCCTGACACATTAATGTTGGGTCGTACCGATGACCTAAGTAATCCTTGTTGTTGAATCAGTCTCTCGTTAACCTGCAAAAGATAACCTTTTACGCAGCACTTACAGGAAAAAAAAATAAAGAAAACAAAAACATTAAATATTATATCAAGAACATGAGTGCAAGTAAAAATGGTTTTGACCAAATTGAAGGAATATACCACACCTCACAATGTAAGTAGAACTTTGGTAATCACTTTACATAATGATGTATTTGACTCAAAATGTTGCGTATTCTGCAAAACCAACAGAGCAATGAAATTACACTTCAAATAATGGAGTACAAAACTACAGAAGGCGATGTTTACCATCCTCTTATCGCTCTTGCGAATGCTGTAAATTTTATACAGGTACCGGTCCAATGTTTACCATTCTTATCACTGTTGCAAAACTGGTCCAATGTTACCATTCTGATCACTCTTGCAAAACTATAGAAGACAATGAAAAACCTGTATGAATGAACACAAAGTAAACACAATTAATTTCTCAAACATTTCAATTACAGGATCAAACACAATTACAGGATCACATATGCTTTTTAAGCCACGTAAAATTATGCACATACAAACCTTTTACAATTTACATTAGAACGGAGAATGCATCAACAGTCTGCAAATACATGAAAACACCATATAAAGAAGAAGTACAATTAGTGTCATTTAAACATCAAGTTCCTCATATAGTGCCAAATTTGTGTTTTGTACTTATTATTGTCTCCAATTTGTTCTTGTGAAAAAAGAAATGCTAATGAAAAATCACATAAACAGTAAGGAAATAAAAGAAATAATGTTTTGCAAAAATGTCCCAAGATTTCGTATAAAATTTTTTTGTCCCAAGCAATGAATATCGGTACCTAACATCCATGATCCATTGGATAATGAAGTAACAAAATCTACTAACAACTGAAAAAGAAAATGATATGTAATATAGATACATGATCCTCATCTGTTGTTTCTCCGTCAATGAAACACACAACTGTAGCTTAATCTGAATGGTAAAAGGTTGACACAGAAGAGAAGTCTCATGTTCTCTACCTGGACCATGAGCTTGACATTGCTTATAAGACTTACCCGGAATCAACAAAAGTGTACATATTATGAAGTGTCTCATATTCCGTCAAGTTCTCCTTGATGACTCACACCCAGTTTTGAAATCTATGCGGTCCGTGTCAGATTATGGAGAGCTCATTGCAATGTAAAGAGGAACTGTAATCGTGTAAGACTCGACCAAAGTCATTTTTTAACACAAAATCAATGGTTCTCTAAATTGGATCGAATTTGTTAGCAACAACATATCCAGGTCACAAAATGCAAACACCATAAACCGGATCTTATATTAAGGTCGATAAGACTTCAAAGAAAATGAGCATTAATAAAAAAGAGGATAACTTTTCCAAAAAAAAGAATACTGTAATAATAGACCTGATGAAAATTGGATTCAAGAGGCAGACGATGTCGTCTTGAAATCAGCTGGTGACGGTATATAGACCATTGAAAAAGCATGAGTGCAAAACACCAATACAGTAAGATGGACAGATCCTATAAGCAAATGCAGGACTAGTAAAACATGATGGCCCATAAAAATTAGTATGAGGGAAAAAAATCAACATCAACCTTTGCAAATTTCAAATGAAGGTAGCAGAATCCCCAACTTGAAACACTGCACATATTAACAAACAAAAACAATGAATATTGTCGAAAACTGTATTTGACGAAATCGAAAAGTTAAAAATGAGCAAGATAGCTTACTTGATTAAGATTGAAATCTACCTTGTGAACATGCGTTGTTGTGACAAACAATTGTACCACTCTCTTCTCTGTCATGGCAAGATAGCTTATTTTAATTATCTCCACTCTCTTCTCTGTCACAGCATTACCGGAATCACCAGGTCCCTTTTTCTTTTGGGTTTTCCGTTTTTTTTTTTCAACGTAATAAGCGGATGACCATCCTTAAAGTCTCTGTATTCTCTATGCCAAAAAAATAAAAAAATTAAAGTCTCTATCTTCTCATGGGTAGTTATATCAAATATGATTCTCAACATCTCCTCAAATATTATCCATGCTTCATATGGATTTGAATTTGATAACAAGCTTCAACTCAAAAAATCTCCTTCAAAAACTCTCCGAAAAATACTATTTGTACACTTGATAATCACTTCTAATATCCAACTGTTCCAGTTTCAACCGGCCTCTTCCATATATATCGCTTAAACAATATACACAGCTGCTCAATCTCATCAGCATAGAATCATTTTCAAATTCTTCACTCCACTTCAATTTTGCAACAATTCTATTCTCCCTTAAGATGAAGCATTCAAAAGCTATATGCCGTAAAGGTGAAAGAAAAGAGATCATCAAGCCACCATATATAGTCAGCTGCATGCAATCGGTCTGAGGTAATATGATCATAATTAATTATATCAAACTCTAACGTGATGAATTTTTTTTCCCTAGATGGAGCATCGACTAAGATTAGAACAAATTTGATCACTTGAGATTAGTATTTTTTTAAAGTTAGAAGAAAATTAAAGCTTTCAATTGTTGATATGGGTCAAAAATTTGATGGCATGTAAGTCATGAGTTTGTAAAGAGTGGGTGTTTGAGTATCAATTGAGTTAATTTGTTGGTAAAGATAAAATTGTGTTGGTTTCAAATATTTTTATTTGTGGTTGTTTTTGCAGGGGTATCAACAGGAGTGATTTGTTTCCCATTGATCACTTCATTTTGGGTCAGCTAGCTAATTGCATTTGGCAGAGTAATTGTTTTCCTTTTTCTTTGTAATTGTTTCTCAATAATGATTTTTACTTATTCCATTTTTAGATTATATATATATATATACATATCTAAAAATTTGAAGAAAATTTGTTCAGTTTCAGAATGATTTTTTTGAATCTAGCTTTCAAGTTGTTTGATTATTGCATAACAGAGTGAATACAATGTGTGATAACTGTTTGACTTCATGTGCGGCATTTTTGGAAGGTGATTTTCTTAGGAGTTTTGAAAGGTGATTTAAATCAAGACTTTATGTACGGCCTTTTTGAAAGGTGGTTTAAATCCGGATACTGTTAATGATTCTTGCAGCATATTTCAGTGAGATTGTTTTTCTACTTAATTATTGTTTGAGAATATTTATTGATCTTTTGTGCTCTCTTGCAGGTTACTAATTGAAATCATGTGTTTCATCTTCTGTGAGTGCTTGATGGTACTTAACGTGTCATAAAGTTATGTTTACTTGAATCACGGTAATTAATGCATTTCAATTATAAAATACCATAGCGATAAAATCATTATTGTGTTCATGTTAATATTACATGAATCACGGGTAATGCATTTCAATTTTCTTTTATTTTATTTCATAATGAGATGGATGTCTTTTTCCAGCACCATTTAAAATTCTAAGCTCTCCTCATGGAAGATAACTTTTCTGCTATCTTGATCGGATAGGATAAGTGCATAATGAAAATGTATCGAATTGTTACACGCTTAACGGATAGTAACTCTTTGAAATTTCACAAAATGGCGTCACTTTGAAGAGTGGGAGAAGGACATAAGTAGCTTTCTACAATTTCATGAAATATGTAATTGTTGAAGAGAGGGAGATGGACGGGCGCAGAGGTTAGCACGTGTGGGACGAGGCCACGAGGGTGAGTATCATTGTTTTTATCCATGGACGAAGTTTTCTGTGTATTCGTGTTTCTCTCATTTCTATATCCTCTCTTTTTTCCTCCCTTCCCCATCCATTTTCTTTTTATGGACCTACTCCGGATCCCCCAAACACAATAAATCATCTATGCAGAGTAGTTGATGGAGAGCGGATGACAGAGTTTCACGAGGCATTTAGCCTGCTTGATTGATAAGGATGTAACACATATTGTATTGTTCTTCATTCAGCATTAAAATTCTTTTCATGCTTAAATTATCTTTACCTTGATTCTTCACTTGATCTTTTTTTTATTTCAATTTTTTGTACGGTGACGGGCAAGGTCAAATGAGTCTTGACGGCCGGTGTTCGAGGTTAGGATCAAACGGACGAAGGCGGCGTATGGGCTTTCTCCTAACATTGAGAATGAGATGTCAGGAAGGGACTTTCTCCTAACATCGTCACTTACAATTTACATGCATGTACGGTTACTCTAAGTTGGGAAAACTTTAAAAACTTGAAGGGGAAAAAATACTAAAGCAATTTCAGAATTGATGATCAAGGATCTGATACGATTGGATTATATTTTTATTGGTTTGATTGTTAGACTGTATCGAGAAAAATAGATTTTAAAATCACTGTAACTGTTTGATTTTGTGTTGGCAAAAGGAGGTCAAACAGTGTTACATAAATAGGAAATGGATTCTGCAACATTGGGGTGCTTGCTAATGCATTTTTAGAGGTTGATTTTTTGGTAGTAAGATTATTGATACAAACACCAAATTACAAAGTTTTGACTGTCATGAGGGGCGACATGGGTTGAAGATTGTGTAGTAGGGTGAGGCATAGGTACGGTGGACATGGGTGGGGTGGGGGCATGGGCCCAGGTATATATAGATGATTTATCAGGTACAGAGTATGAGGCCAGCGTCTTTTATTGATTTTTTTATTTTGTTGGAATAATAATTTCCAAAACATTGCTCTCACACCCAAACCATTTTCATTATTTTCATTTCATTACATTTGACAAATTATTAATAAATAATTTCATTTCATTACATTACATTGAAACAATATGACTATTTACTCCAACAAAGTCATTTTTCTTTTCATTTCCTTTTTTTAGTACAGACTCATCAATTTGATTAGTAATAATAAAACCATTATACAATTTCCAATAATCATATCTATGTACCGATAGGTATAAAACTGAGTAAATCGACATTGTCATCGTTTATTGAATGAAATGCTTCACAACACATAGTTACATTAGTTTTATTGCAATGACATACTCATCATGTATCTACATTTCTATAATTTTTAATCGATTCGATGTTTTATCTTAAATTCATTATACTATCTTTTTAATTTATATAATCTAAACGTCCCGTGCATGTGCACGGGTTATTGGCTAGTTAATTGACATATTTGAGTGTAGACACTTTTCAAAATACAATTTAATGTTACACATTAATTGGTAAAATTGAATTTATCATTTTAAATATTATACTTTCATGAAAAAAATATTATGCATTAAGTGTCATTAATTTAAGAATATCTAGCATTATCTGGGGTGGCAAAATTATATGGATGCATTTAATGTCAGAATATTTCGCATTAAATGATGTATTTGAGTTTAGATATTTTTTAAAATACAATTTAATGTTAGAATACTCTGCAATAATTGCGAACATTAAATTTATAAAAAAATTTAAATACTATAAGTTAATGAAAATATATTTCGCATTAAGTGTCATAATGTTATGCGTATTTGACACGGAGATAACTCAACGTAAAATAAAACAGTGAATCATCCATAATTTATAAAATTTTAATTAAATACTCTTCTGAAAAAATAAAATTAAACAAACCCAATGCATGATCGTATAATAAAATTAAATTAAAGTAAATAATTTGCAACATTTCAATCATTAAAGAATGTCATTGCGGATAGAGTCTCAGTCATTAAAGGATGTCAAAGAATATAGCATCTTTTGTCTTATATATAGATAATAAATTCGATATTGCACAACATTGGGGCCGATCAAATTTAAGCAAGACCTAAAAATGATCGTTCAAAATTTGTCAGTGCTTTGGATCAACAAAAACTTTATTAGTAAAAATACAATAGATTTATGTATAGAACTTCTCACGTCTAGAATTTATATATTATCAAAATGTAATTTAATGTTAGAATATTTTCCATTGATTGGTAAAGTTAAATGTATCATTTTTTAAATATTATAACATAATGTGATATTTCGCATTAAGTGCCATAAACTTAAAAATATTTGACATTAATTAGAATGACTGATTCACATAGATGTATTTAATGTGAGAATTTATCATTTAATGATCGACAATTTTGTTGGTAAATTGAATTTACCATTTTTTAAATATTACAATTTAATCCTAAAATATTTGGCATTAATTGACATATTTGAGTTTAGACACTTTTCAAAATACAATTTAATGTTACACATTAATTGGTAAAATTGAATTTATCATTTTAAATATTATACTTTAATGAAAAAAATATTATGCATTAAGTGTCATTAATTTAAGAATATCTGGCATTATCTGGGGTGGTAAAATTATATGGATGCATTTAATGTCAGAATATTTCGCATTAAATAATATATTTGAGTTTTTTTATTTTTTAAAATTCAATTTAATGTTAGAATACTCTGCAATAATTGCAAACATTAAATTTATAATTTTTCTAAATACTATAGGTTAATGAAAAAATATTTCGCATTAAGTGTCATAACGTTATGAGTATTTGACATTATACTGGGATGGCTAATTTATATTTAAATTTGGTTATATTTCATTAATGTAATGTAATTTAAGAATGTTTGGTATTAATTTGCAGGAAAAAATTTTCTTTATCATAATTATATTAAGCAAGGAAAAATATTCTGCATTAAGTGTCATTAATTTAAGAATATCTGGCATTATTTGGGGTAGCAAAATTATAGGGATGCATTTAATGTCTGAATATTTCGCATTAAATAATATATTTGAGTTTAGATATTTTTGAAAATACAATTTAATGTTAGAATACTCTGCAATAATTGCAAACACTAAATTTATAAAAAAAAAATTAAATACTATAAGTTAATGAAAACATATTTCTCATTAAGTGTCATAATGTTATAGGTATTTGACATTATGCCGGGATGGCTAATTTATAATTAAATTTGGTTATATTTTATTAATGTAATGTAATTTAAGAATGTTTGGTATTAATTTGCAGGAAATTATATTCTTTGTCATAATTGTATTAAGCAAGAAAAAATATTATGCATTAAGTGTCGTTAATTTAAGAATATCTGTCATTATTTGGGGTGGCTAAATTATAGGGATGCGTTTAATGTCTGAATATTTTACATTAAATGATATATTTGAGTTTAGATATTTTTTAAAAAACAATTTAATGTTATAATACTCTGCAATAATTGCGAACATTAAATTTATAAAAAATTTAAATACTATAAGTTAATGAAAATATATTTCGCATTAAGTGTCATAATGTTATGAGTATTTGACATTATACTGGATGGCTAATTCATAATTAAATTTGATTATATTTCATTAATGTAATTTAATTAAGAATCTTTGGTATTAGTTTGCAGGAAATGATTTTCTTTATCATAATTGTATTAAGCAAGAAAAAAATATTCTGCATTAAGTGTCATTAATTTAAGAATATCTGCATTATTTGGGGTGGCAAAATTATAGGGATTCATTTAATGTCTTAATATTTCGCATTAAATGATATATTTGAGTTTAGATATTTTTTAAAATACAATTTAATGTTAGAATATTCTGCAATAATTGCAAACAATACATTTATCATTTTTTAAAATATTATAACATAATGTGAAAAATATTTCGCATGCCATAATGCTATTATTTTAGGTAATTATTGTTATAACATTCTAACATTAAATTGGCATGACTAATTTATAATTGATTTATTTATTTTTCAAAATATAATGTAATTTAAGAATGTTTGATATTATTGTAGGTAATTATTTTTAGAATATTATGCATTATTTGACATTATATTTGACATGCAAGCTCAAAAGATATTTCAAAATGTAATGTAATTTAAGAATGGTTGGTATTAATTGGGATGACTAATTTGCAGAAAATGATTTTTTTTTTATCATAAGTGTATTAAGCAAGAAAGCACAATGAAAATAATAGAGTAGATATAACAAAGAAACTTAAAAAAAAAAACCAACAGAATTTCATATGCAAACTCAAGAAATAAGTCCATGTCAATAAGCATAACATAGAGTTCAATAACATGGTAAGTTCATGGAGCTTTCAAAATAAGGAAAAGTGAAAATACAAAACTGGTTAGTCTTATTTCTCAGCATTAGGTTGCTTCAAAAACTTGGTCTTTAAAAAAAACAATAGAGAAACGAATAAGCACCTTCATTTTAAAATATCAAATATCTTAATGTCATTTCAAATATCTTAACGTCAATATCTTAACCCAAAGAAAAAGAAATACTAACACAACATAGAAAATCTTGTTTGTCTTGTTGGTTGTTTTTCTTTCTTTCCGTTTTTTTTTATGAAATAAAATGCAACCATTCACGGTATTGGGGAATGAATCAAGAATGTGTACATCCTCTTACTCGTTTTTTTTTCTCCTTCAATGGCATGATAAGAATAAGATAAAGAATACACATGTTATAAAAACAAAACCTGTGGGATACAAAAAGAATTATAAAAAAGAAACAAAAAATAAAACACCAACCATAACACGATTAAATACGGTTGAACACCCCTTTACCTTTTTCAATTGCCAAAAAGGTTTGAGTCTAAGCCAAAAGTTGGACGAACAAACCTGTACGATAGAAAAAGAAACAACAATAAAACACCAATTATAACACGGTTAAATATGGTTGAACAACCTTTTACCTTTTTCAATTGCCAAAAAGGTTTGAATCAAAGCCAAAAGTAGGACGATGAAGATAACGATTTTGGAGAGCTTATTTCATATTCTTTTTCCGGAAATTTTGTTATAGTCACATTTATAGAATGACAAATAAAAGGGAAATGATGAAATTTTAAAGAAGGGAAATGATATATGTAAATAGAAGAGATATGCAGGTTAATGATGGAATATTTTGCATTAATGATGGATATGCGGGTTTTTTATTGGGTTTGGTGCGGGTTATATGGGTAAACGGGTCAATTGATTTTATTTCCTCTCCTCTATATATTATATATAGATATAGATATAGATATATATATATATATATCCGAGCCGAACATTTTCGGCTCGACCACCGAATATCTAATTTATAAGGTTCGACTCGAATTTTGAACCCACGAACCAAGCACAAATCGAGCTTTTTCAAGCCGAATACTCCGAATCAAATCGAATATTTATGTTCATTTACAGCCCTATCGGCTAGTACTGTTGATCCAACATTTTTTTCATTCCTTTACGTCTAATACATTAATAATAGTCAAAAATTACTCCCACAATCCAGTCGATAGAATTTTTAACAAAACTAACCCCTAAAAATAAATAAATAAATACAAAACTAAACTAAACTAGAAAAATGTTCAATGCATTTGTCACAATTAGATACGCGAGTTGAAGAACATCAATACAAGTTGTAAAGATGAGGATGAGAGCTCGTCTAAACTCAGATCAAGCTCAAACAATAGATAAACAAACATAGCTCAACCAAAAAATTGAGTTTGTTTATTTAACGAACAAAATCAAACTTGCTAATGTATCAACTCAACTCAACTCAACTCAAACCTTTGATACTCGTTTACACCTGCCTCCTCCGGTAACCCAGTTGGATGAGGCCCCGAGTATAAAATTACACAGCATTACAATAATAAGGTTAATTGTTGATGGTCCTAAAGTCAAATGTTCCAATATTTATTCTTGTATATGCTATCGACACCTTTCCTTTCCATTGCTATTTGTTTTTACCTGACAGTGTACAACCATAGATATTGACGTTTTGGGTTATTTATTTATTTATGAAATCAGAACGCTCGCTTAGACACCGAAAGTCACTATCCAGGAAAGAGTGTTCGGCACAAATATTATCAAATAAATTCAATAATATATGTAAGCCTTACGTCATACATCATAACTAAAACGACGCGGGAGATAAAACGACTCGGGAAACAAAAGATCGAACACATGGTTTTCAATGCAGCGAAGACTAAATCCAATAAAGTATACTAAACCATCCAACATCCAAAAGAAACTCAAAAGAAACTAATCCAAAAAGAAAGACAACATTGTTTGAACGTGAAACAACTGTTTTATGAAAGAGAAAAAAAACTAAAAGAACTGAGTCTTCAAAAGTTCCATCTCGCACGTCATCGTCAAAGAACTAATCAACAGTAGCAACATGTTCATCTTCTTTGGGGAAAGGGAAATACATAACATAAAGTAACGGGGTAAGTACATAAGTACTTAGTAACGAGTAGAAGATCGTATAACTTTGGTGTCATAAAGAAATAAAAGCAACGCTGTCTTTTATTAATTCATTCCGTTATTAACCCTAGCAAACTATCATATTATGTTCATAGCATACATGAGGTTCCAAAAGGTATATAGCTTAGCTCAAGTTTGTTACATCATGAATAACAAGAGGCACTACGCCTAGTAATAGGATGTACTTCAGACAACCTGGGTGCAACCTACTTAGAGACACGCCTACAGTAGCCCGGGAATATCCGAGTCCCGATAGTGTGATGACCGGCAGAGTGCACTAGACACTTTATCCGCCAATCGATTGACCGGCGTGGAGTGCGATCTACTTTGTCTAGTCAGAGAACACATCGCGATATTGTACTATGCCTTACCAAGCATTGCATGATGTTTAAGATTTTAAACTAACACATACGTTTGATTAGATGTTTAACTAGCCACCTAAGTGTTTTCAAGTAAGCTCCCTCGCATCTCCTACTCTCGTACTTAGACCACCAGACACGGACAAGGCCTAGCAATTATACAGACATCGATAAACTCTAGCTTATCGAAGCACAAGGCAAATCCAAAGCTTTCGACGGTCCCACACTTCATCTTTTTAGGGAGTCCATATGGTGCCGGAACTAAACGCATCAAAAGCTAATTCAAGGCTTTGTCACATAAGGTTAAGCAGTAAAAACATAATTATGAAGCCTGAAACCAAGCTGACACGATAAAACAATGAAAATGGAATAAACAGGTCAGACGCCCGTTTGCCCCTTGCAAACGCCCGTTTGCCCTTAGACGCCCGTCCATCAAACCCAAACGCTCGTTCGTGAAAATCAGCCACATCCTGTATCAAAAATCCGACCTCGAACGCCCGTCCAGAAATCCAGGCGCCCGTTTAAAACCCCAAACGCCCGTTTAACACAAACAAACGCCCGTTTACATTGCAGTAACCGCAGATGCCCGTTTGCCTTGGGCACACGCCCGTCCACCTTGGGCAAACGCCCGTCCGCCTGGGTTTCGCCCAGAAAATCTGCAATCTTCAACACGCGAATTCTAACCCAAATTCAACCCAAACTCCAAATTAAACAGATTATAAACAGTAAGAAAAACATACAAATTGCCTTATAACCTTACGACACCTTAATCATACGATAAGAACACCATGTTACCTTAATTTGCGAACTACTACGTTCCACGCTACCAAAGCCTTGAAAAAGTTAAACCTTTAACTTCAAACCAACAACGATTTGAACCAAAACTGATCACTACGATGTTTACACTCAGAAAACGCAGCTTAACAACGACGATTAACAACCCTAAAATCAAGAACGATGAGGAAAAACTTACGTTAATGGATTTAAGGATGGTTGATATCAAAACGGTCCTCGTCTCGCGGTGATCCTTTCTCTCTTGAGATGTCTGTTGAAAAGAGTAACGGATTAGCCTCGAAAAACGAAATCTTCTTCTCCCCTTTTTCTTTCTCTCCTGCACCCCGGGGGCGAGATCGAGCTTCAAGAAATAGTGAATGGTCTTATCAAGACACAAATGTATAACTCCCAGGAATTTCAATTGCGCTCTATTCATCTTTGTAGGAATTGGGTTCAAGCTTTCCTCACTTCTTCTCATCAATGGACTCGACGGCGTATACGAAGGAGTGCGGTTCGTTCGATAAATTCCTACCTCTCCGATCTATCTCGAGATGTTTGGATCTTTCAAAACTCCATGGACATGCAGAAGAGAAATGCTATCCCCAATCGGACCAAGACGTAACTTTGACTTGTTCAAATAACAATTAAGGTGAAGCGGGTCAAGAACGCGAATCTCTTTATGATAAAGCAGATACATTTTGCAAGTTCCTTATTACGGGTAGTTCCTACAAATGATCGGACTAATGGCGCCTCTCTCTTTTTTTTTTTGTCAAACAACAACTAGGTTAAAATTAGGAATAGTTTTCATTTTATAATCACAATTATTCCCAATTATTTAATTAAATCCTTAATTATAAAAATCCTTGTTAATCCCCCTTTTTTTTTTTTTACTCTTTTAATTAAATAACATAATATTCTGATTTTTGTTAAAAGAACGAATTGCCTTTTTTTCAAAAATCGGGATATTATAGAAATTTTCCATTATGCTTTTAATGTTTAAAGAATTAGCAGAGTTACATTCTTTAAAACCGTCCAAATCTTTGTTAAATAAACAGGTTGTATTATTTAACAAAGTCGTACAATGTTAGATAGAAAGAGGAAAATGTTAGCATAAGAGTGAAAATATCTTTAAAAAAAAAAAAGAAAAACCAAAAGCATAAGAGTGCTTTTTAACATTCAAGGTAAGATGTTGTAAATTATTTTATTTTTTTTTGTTTGGAGTCACATATATAATAGAGTATTGTTCGGTGTGAAAGTGGAATAATACATTTGATATTGATGTAACATCCCGACCTTTCAGAAAAGGGTAAAAAAATCTTTTACCAAAAATTCAGATTTTCGTTTTAGTTAATTAAAGGATTTAAAGTAATTTTATAGATATATTTGAAATATATATATTGAAGGGAGTTATTTTGGATTTTTGGTAGGAGTTAATGGCTTTTAAGTGGGAGGTTTTATTTGAGAATAACCTCCCCACTTAATAAAGGAGTTGTCTAAATTTCAAATCCCCTGATCATCGTGCAAACTTAGAGAAAAGAAAAGAAAGAAGAGAAAAATAAGAAGAATCTTAAAAAATTCATATCTTTCAATCCGTAGTTCCGTTTTGCAGCCGTGAATAGTCAAATCGACCGTCTCAGAGCGTAGATTATTCTAAAAATACTCTTACAGGAAGTAATCCAGGTATGGTTAACTCGTTTCTGCTGCAAAAATCGTAAAAGATCATGTTGTTTTGTGTTTTAGGATTTTGGGCATAACTTTTGATCCGTGAATCCGTTTAGAAATCCGAAAGTACCGCTGGAATCGTGAGAAGACGCGGATCGTTTTGATACCAAAATTTAGGTCTGATTCTCAGGTATGTTGGAGTCAATTTCTGCTGTGAATTCATGTTCTAGGTTTTTGTTTAGTAGTTCTTTGTTTAGAAGCTTTGATCATCAATTAATTCATGTTAATTGTGATCTTTTAGATCTTGTTTGAGGCCTGTTTAAGTGCTGCAGAGATTAGTTTTTGGTTTGTGGCTTCAATCAAGTAAGAGGCTCTTCCTAATGTTTAATTAAAATTTTATGATGTTAAGGTTGAGCTTTTGTGTTGATTTCTTGATTGTAAATCATGTTAATTGTTGTTGTAGTAGTACAAGATGTTATGGTATGTTTAAAAGCTGTTTTCCCGCTTTGTTTTGATGTGTATTTTTGGTGATAAACATGTTAGAAAGGTTGTAGAATCGAGAGAAATGTTGAAAATCGGAGTTTAGGGCTGCAGACAGGTTAGAATGCGCACGCATTGATCTTGCTTTTGGGAAATATGATGTTTGAGCTATGTGTTGAGTTTCAAGCGTTGTTTCTTGATCTACAAAAGAAACATTAATAAACATTCATGAACATTACAAAGCCATGAATAAGCTTCGATGCGGCAGTTCGCACCGGATGTATTCTTAAAGGGAATTGAAATTCGGGACCGTCGGATGAGTAAAGTGGCCTTGTGCTTTGATAAATTAGTATTCATCAATGTGCAGGTAATTGCTAGTTTGAGTCTAAGAGTCTAAGAAGAGGAGTAGGAGCTTTTTGTCTGAATGAACCTAGGTGGCTAGCTAATCACTTAATAAACGTATTTGACTAGATAAAAGGTTAAACATCATGAGAGCTTGGATAGGCACGGTACAATATCGGCAATGTGATGTTTGGCCAGATAAAGTGGTGATGATCACTGCCGGATTCTAGACCCGCCAGATAAAGTAGTGATCATTCCGCCGGACAAACTCACGAACGAGATATGCATTCACCGGTCAGCTCTCTAGGGTTGGCCAGATAAAGTGGAATGATTATCTCGGGACCGCTAGAGATTTATCTCTATAGGGTTGCGTCTTCTGTCTTAGTGCATATCTCACTAAGTGTAGTGCCCTCGCAAACATGCTGTAACAAAGATAAGTTAAGTTAGAAACGTTTAGTCACGACATGTTGATGAGCATGAAGTGAACCCCATAATTGAGTCGGTCTCATAAAGATAACTTAATAATAATTAATGAACCTTTCGTTGTAAGACTTGATTATACATTAGCTTCTTCCTCTTGCTAAGTACTTTGTACTTACCTCAATTGCATATGTTGTTTTGTGTGCTTTTGGGGTGAGAAGACAAACAGGTTGTCCTTGAGCTCGTTGAGGAGTTCAATGATGTTTTGATGACGTTGGTGCTGATGATGCTTTCTTTTACTTTATTTTAAAGTTTGTACTATAGTATGTTGTAGATTATTAAATAACATGTTGTACTTTTATTCCAAGTTTGAGAAGACAAGGGTTGTATCTTTATTTTATAACATCGTACGTTGTAAGCTTTATCTCGTTGTTGTAAGCTTTTCCTTTATACCCCTAGTCGGTTTGTATTCTAGTAGCATTTATGGTTTTTACCCGATCCTTTCGGGCTTCCGTTGCTTTATTTTGATACGACGACGTAGAGGCTGACGTATAATATTAAATTTATTTAATGCTATACGCGCCGAACGTTCTCTCCCGGATAAGGGCTCGGTATCCGGGAGCGGGCGTTATGATTGGTATCGAGAGAGAAGCGTTCTTACTTTTCTAGGCTTCCAT
Organism: Gentiana macrophylla; assembly: GCA_026214975.1. Taxonomy (NCBI): domain Eukaryota; kingdom Viridiplantae; phylum Streptophyta; class Magnoliopsida; order Gentianales; family Gentianaceae; genus Gentiana; species Gentiana macrophylla. The sequence continues at coordinate 2,997,042 of CM047813.1, read as the reverse complement.
CTCTCCATTCCTTAAGATAAGACTTCTTTAGACCACTTAGTAACCATTCGGACTTCCTTGATCTTTCATAATGGTAGGAACCCGTAGAAGTTTCTTTACTAACCTAAGTTCTGTTCTCCAGATAAGGTATCTTGGATCTTTTAGAACCTTTCGATCTCTCTTGTTCTTGGTGGTAATTTCAGTAAAGCTAATAATCCGTGATACCGTGGTTAGTTTTCACTAGAGCCAAGTGAAGAGTCTTCTTAGGCGAAGGTTAGGTTGAGTTCTAAGCTCACATCTTTTATGTGATGCCCTCAAGTTTGTTCCTTCTCAGATCATTAATAGAATCCCTATCTTATTTCGACCTTTCAGAATTTCTCTCTTTACTCTTCTCTTGGAGGATTTAAAGTAGTCTTATTGCGACTTTTTTATTTAATCATTTCTTTGATTTTATAATTTGGTGTTATGCAAAACGAGTAAACGATTTTGTTCACGTTTCTATATGTCTTTTAATATCATTTCGATGTTTCAAAACTCTGTAAATTTGCAAATCACTTAGAAAATTGCCTTATCTACAATTTCTCTTTTGGCATCAACTTAGTTTTCAATAGTGTTCATAAATTGTTTAACAAGGAGGAGTACTGCTCGAGAAAATTCTGCAACGGTACTCTTACTTATGAATCTGTTTTGAATAAGCTAAATACCTCCAAATGACTTGAATTTTTGTTATGTTGTAGAAAACTTTACGCTCTGCAATTTTTTGTTTTGGAGTCAAGTGTAAATTCGTTTTGGTTTGAGTACAATCTGCAACACAATGCAGATTATAATTTTCTGAAATTTTTGACAGCTTACAGCAATCGACGAAAAATAATTATTTTAACCAACCAATTCTTTTCCATAAATTCTGAATTTTGTGTAGCATATGTAAAACTTGTATACCTACAACTTTTCTTTTTACATCATGTTCAAAATCAGTTTGGTTTGTTCTGTGCAAGTCAATCATTTCATGGTTGATGTATGTACTTAAACTTTTAAAACCATTTAAGTACTTGTTCATGAAAGGCTAGACAACATTCTTTCACTCTAGAAGTTTAGGTGTGGGGTTAGAGGTGTTGGGAAGGCTTTGTAGTATAAGACTTTTAACTTAGTTGTTAGCTAAAATAAGAAGTTTAGTAAGTAGGTATTAAGTGTTGTAGATTTAATACCCTTTTGTGACAAGAAACAATTACATGGTGACTTTCCAATCCCATGTTTTCTTTAACGAGGTGCTTTCTATAATCATTTGGTTTCATACTTAGTTACCTCTAATTTCAAATGTTTTCCCATGCATACTATTTGTAACCAATGTGCTAGCTAGATCATCCATTTGAAACTTTTTGAACTCGGTAAAAGTCCTTTCATTGCGAAGTTTTGTTTTCCAAGTGTGCACATACTTTGATGTGTCTTATTTTTTTTTATGAAGATGTTTTCATAGTGTCAAATGCTTGATTTAAGGAAACAAGTTTCTCATCCTTCGAACTATTTGAACTGGCAACTGCATATCCTTTCAGTGCATCATGTTTAGCAAATTCGGGTCAATACACTTTTGCATCCTAGTGATTACCTTCAATGCATCCCCTACGCGATGTTTTAGTGCGTAAAACTTTTGTTTAAAGACTCAACTCTTTTATTAGAATTTTATACCATTTCGATAACCGGTTGAAAGATCAAACTTTCTCAAAACATCCATTTTAATTACATATCCTTTTGTCTTCCGGTAAGAATACATGAACAATCATTTCTTACCTAAGTGTCATTTAATAGCTCCAGACTACTTTTAGAAAATTATATATATACATATGTTCAAAAGTCCTATCGATAATTACTTTCAAAGTCTTCGCATCTTTTACTCCCCTTGCGAATTTTTTTTTGAATAAGCAAGTCGTCGAACCTCTTTTACGTCTCATGCATGTCTTTTAAAGTTATGTTTTGATAAAGAATTTTAGCCTTTGCAACTTATTTTGTTAAGAGTATTCCTTGACAATATTTGCTCTACAGTGTTAAGTTGTTTTGTCTTATTTTAAACCTTCCTTCTTCAAATTGGAAGAAATGGCTTTACGATTTTTTTTTTTAAACAAAGGGTTGTCCTCATTCCTTTGAACATTTGCACCCTTTATGCAAACCTTTTAACAATTTCACAATAGCCCTTCTTGTGTTAGTCTTTGAACGACACGAAAACATGCATTATTTGAAACTCTTGTGTTTTCTTTACACAGTCGTCACTTATGATTTTTTTCACGAAGCACTTCTTCGATTTACCTTTATCATTGAACCTTTGGAGAAGATGTTCCCCGCTTTAAAAAAAAATTAACTGCAACGGTTGTTGAAAGAAATAGAAAATGCATTCTCTGAGTTCATTTACTTTCTTTTCCACCTTATCATTCATGACCTCTTCGCAACATTTCTCCAATTTACTTGGATTTTCATCATGAATTTCGAGAGAATATTACTCGTCTTCAATTTTTTTTTATTATATACATATATATGTACATATTTTAATAAGATTTGAAACTTCTTCTACTTCCAGACCTTTTCTGTTGAACTCTTTAATAGCGAAGTAAGAAAATTTATCCTTTTGCATTCAATCATACCAATTACTTCAAAGAAAAGGAAAATGTTTTCAATATGGATTATATAGGATCATCTTTTGGTTGCAACAAATGTCCCAGCCAGAGAACTTTTGTTTTATCGATTTTATCACAAGTGGCCTCATCTTGGTAAATTTTATATGTCATCCATTTTGTGTTATCCAAACAAATGTTTTACTATATGCATGTGAACCAAGTTCAAAAACCATCTTTCATTTTGTATTACGCGTCTCAAAATTTCCCATTGTTATCTCCTTTAGTAGTTTCTGTTTCAAAAGACTTTTATAACCATTCTTACCTTTCTTCGGAATCAAGGTGAGAATAAGTTTAAAACTTTTTTTCTTGTATATGTTTTGCTTAAAAATAAATTCTTTTACAACTCCAGTCTTACGTTGGACTATAAAATTATGGTTCTTTGATAAACTCTTTGTCAAAAGTTGTTTTCTTGTCTACATAGGAAAGCCTTATAAGTTTGGTAGAAGATGTTTATATGGTTTCCTTTTGAAGACTAGTAAAGATTGAAGTATGTCTCGTGGTTTGGGTGTGTTATAGATGGATTAGTGCTGGATTGATAACAAGACGGAGTTGAAGTTCCTTAAGTTAATAGCTAGTTTCTGGAAGGTAAGGTAGATGTATAGGTCAAAGCAACCCTCGTATAAGTATGGAACTGCTGTAAGGGTGACAAATGGACGAAGAACCTAGAAGAATACTACTTGTTAATTAGTGGATTGATGTATGACTTTTGGGACAAAGTGTTATTGGAGGAGTTTAAGGAGTTAGGTTAGTAGAGTTGAGTATAAGGTAGTTGAAAGGCGTGAATAAGCTAGAGTAGTGCTAGGGTCTGAAGTACAAGATTAGTTGTGTTGGACGCATTGAAGTCTGGACGATGAAAATACTAAGGTTCAAATCAGTTGGAGATAACGTTTTGTTTGAAGGTGAACTAAAAGGTAGGCAAGCTGGTACATAAGATGATAGTGGAGTTGGTCCTGGCAAGTTTCGAGGGCGAAACTTCTTTAAGGGGGAAGAATGTAACATCCCGACCTTTCAGAAAAGGGTAAAAAAGTCTTTTACCAAAAATTCATATTTTCGTTTTAGTTAATTAAAGGATTTAAAGTAATTTTATAGATATATTTGAAATATATATATTGAAGGGAGTTATTTTGGATTTTTGGTAGGAGTTAATGGCTTTTAAGTGGGAGGTTTTATTTGAGAATAACCTCCCCACTTGCTAAAGGAGTTGTCTAAATTTCAAATCCCCTGATCATCGTGCAAACTTAGAGAAAAGAAAAGAAAGAAGAGAAAAATAAGAAGAATCTTCAAAAATTCATATCTTCCAATCCGTAGTTCCGTTTTGCAGCCGTGAATAGTCAAATCGACCGTCTCAGAGCGTAGATTATTCTAAAAATACTCTTACAGAAAGTAATCCAGGTATGGTTAACTCGTTTCTGCTGCAAAAATCGTAAAAGATCATGTTGTTTTGTGTTTTAGGATTTTGGGCATAACTTTTGATCCGTGAATCCGTTTAGAAATCCGAAAGTACATTTGGAATCGTGAGAAGACGAGGATCGTTTGATACCAAAATTTAGGTCTGATTCTTAGGTATGTTGGAGTCGAATTTCTGCTGTGAATTCATGTTCTAGGGTTTTGTTTCAGTAGTTCTTTGTTTAGAAGCTTTGATCATCAATTAATTCATGTTAATTGTGATCTTTTAGATCTTGTTTGAGGCCTGTTTAAGTGTGCAGAGATTAGTTTTGGTTTGTGGCTTCAATCAAGTAAGAGGCTCTTCCTAATGTTTAATTAAAATTTTATGATGTTAAGGTTGAGATTTTGTGTTGATTTCTTGATTGTAAATCATGTTAATTGTTGTTGTTGTAGTACAAGATGTTATGGTATGTTTAAAAGCTGTTGTTTTCCTCTTTGTTTTGATGTGTATTTTTGGTGATAAACATGTTAGAAAGGTTGTAGAATCGAGAGAAATGTTGAAAATCGGTTTGTGGGCTGTCTGAGTTAGAATGCGCACGCATTGATCTTGCTTTTGGGAAATATGATGTTTGAGCTATGTGTTGAGTTTCAAGCGTTGTTTCTTGATCTACAAAAGAAACATTAATAAACATTCATGAACATTACAAAGCCATGAATAAGCTTCGATGCGCTTTGGTTACGCACGGATGTATTCTTAAAGGAATTGAAATTCGGGACCGTCGGAAGAGTAAGAGGGTTTTGTGCTTTGATGAATTAGTATTCATCAATGTCGTGTAATTGCTAGCTTGAGTCTAAGAGTCTAAGAAGAGGGAGTAGGAGCTTTTTGTCTGAATGAACCTAGGTGGCTAGCTAATCACTTAATAAACGTATTTGACTAGATAAAGGTTAAACATCATGAGAGCTTGGATAGGCACGGTACAATATCGGCAATGTGATGTTTGGCCGGATAAAGTGGTGATGATCACCGCCGGATTCTAGACCCGCCAGATAAAGTAGTGATCATTCCGCCGGACAAACTCATGAACAAGATATGCATTCACCGGTCGACTCTACAGGGTTGGCGGATAAAGTGGAATGATTATCTCGGGACCGCTAGAGATTTATCTCTATAGGGTTGCGCGTCTTACGCCTTAGTGCATATCTCACTAAGTGTAGTGCCCTCGCAAACATGTTGTAACAAAGATAAGTTAAGTTAGAAACGTTTAGTCACTTACATGTTGATGAGCATGAAGTGAACCCCATAATTGAGTCGGTCTCATAAAGATAACTTAATAATAATTAATGAACCTTTCGTTGTAAGACTTGATTATACATTAGCTTCTTCCTCTTGCTAAGTACTTTGTACTTACCTCAATTGCATATGTTGTTTTGTGTGCTTTTGGGGTGAGAAGACAAACAGGTTGTCCTTGAGCTCGTTGAGGAGTTCAATAATGTTTTGATGACGTTGGTGCTGATGATGCTTTCTTTTACTTTATTTTAAAGGTTGTACTATAGTATGTTGTAGATTCTTAAATAACATGTTGTACTTTTATTCCAAGTTTGAGAAGACAAGGGTTGTATCTTTATTTTATAACATCGTACGTTGTAAGCTTTATCTCGTTGTTGTAAGCTTTTCCTTTATACCCCTAGTCGGTGTGTATTCTAGTAGCATTTATGGTTTTTACCCGAGCCTTTCGGGCTTCCGTTGCTTTATTTTGATACGACGACGTAGAGGTGACGTATAATATTAAATTTATTTAATGCTATACGCTACGAACGCTTCTCTCCCGGATAAGGGCTCGGTATCCTGGGAGCGGGCGTTCTGCTTGGTATCGAGAGAAGCGTTCCTTACTTTTCTAGGCTTCCATCTCTCCATTCCTTAAGATAAGACTTCTTTAGACCACTTAGTAACCATTCGGACTTCCTTGATCTTTCATAATGGTAGGAACCCGTAGAAGTTTCTTTACTAACCTAAGTTACATTCTCGAGATAAGGTATCTTGGATCTTTTAGAACCTTTCGATCTCTCTTGTTCTTGGTGGTAATTTAAGTAAAGCTAATAATCCGTGATACCGTGGTTAGTTTTCACTAGAGCCAAGTGAAGAGTCTTCTTAGGCGAAGGTTAGGTTGAGTTCTAAGCTCACATCTTTTATGTGATGCCCTCAAGTTTGTTCCTTCTCGGATCATTAATAGAATCCCTATCTTCTTTCGACCTTTCAGAATTTCTCTCTTTACTCTTCTCTTGGAGGATTTAAAGTTTTCTTATTGCGACTTTTTTATTTAATCATTTCTTTGATTTTATAATTTGGTGTTATGCAAAAGCGAGTAAACGATTTTGTTCACGTTTCTATATGTCTTTTAATATCATTTCGATGTTTCAAAACTCTGTAAATTTGCAGTCACTTAGAAAATTGCCTTATCTACAATTTCTTTTGGCATCAACTTTGTTTTCAATAGTGTTCATAAATTGTTTAACAAGGAGGAGTACTGCATTGAAAATTCTGCAACGGTACTCTTACTTATGAATCTGTTTTGAATAAGCTAAATACCTCCAAATGACTTGAATTTTTGATATGTTGTAGAAAACTTTCTGCTCTGCAATTTTTTGTTTTGGAGTCAAGTGTAAATTCGTTTTGGTTTGAGTACAATCTGCAACACAATGCAGATTATAATTTTCTGAAATTTTTGACAGCTTACAGCAATCGACGAAAAATAATTATTTTAACCAACCAATTCTTTTCCATAAATTCTGAATTTTGTGTAGCATATGTAAAACTTGTATACCTACAACTTTTCTTTTTACATCATGTTGAAAATCAGTTTGGTTTGTTCTGTGCAAGTCAATCATTTCATGGTTGATGTATGTACTTAAACTTTTAAAACCATTTAAGTACTTGTTCATGAAAGGCTAGACAACATTCTTTCACCCTAGAAGTTTAGGTGTGGGGTTAGAGGTGTTGGGAAGGCTTTGTAGTATAAGACTTTTAACTTAGTTGTTAGCCAAAATAAGAAGTTTAGTAAGTAGGTATTAAGTGTTGTAGATTTAATACCCTTTTGTGACAAGAAACAATTACATGGTGACTTTCCAATCCCATGTTTTCTTTAACGAGGTGCTTTCTATAATCATTTGGTTTCATACTTAGTTACCTCTAATTTCAAATGTTTTCCCATGCATACTATTTGTAACCAATGTGCTAGCTAGATCATCCATTTGAAACTTTTTGAACTCGGTAAAAGTCCTTTCATTGCGAAGTTTTGTTTTCCAAGTGTGCACATACTTTGATGTGTCTTATTTTTTTTTTTTATGAAGATGTTTTCATAGTGTCAAATGCTTGATTTAAGGAAACAAGTTTCTCATCCTTCGAACTATTTGAACTGGCAACTGCATATCCTTTCAGTGCATCATGTTTAGCAAATTCGGGTCAATACGCTTTTGCATCCTAGTGATTACCTTCAATGCATCCCCTACGCGATGTTTTAGTGCAGAAAACTTTTTGTTTAAAGACTCAACTCTTTTATTAGAATTTTATACCATTTCGATAACCGGTTGAAAGATCAAACTTTCTCAAAACATCCATTTTAATTACATATCCTTTTGTCTTCCGGTAAGAATACATGAACAATCATTTCTTACCTAAGTGTCATTTAATAGCTCCAGACTACTTTTAGAAAATTATATATATACATATGTTCAAAAGTCCTATCGATAATTACTTTCAAAGTACTGCATCTTTTACTCCCTTATAAATTTTTTTGAATAAGCAAGTAGTCGAACCTCTTTTACGTCTCATGCATGTCTTTTAAAGTTATGTTTTGATAAAGAATTTTAGCCTGCAACTTATTTTGTTAAGAGTATTCCTTGACAAAATTTGCTACAGGTGTTAAGTTGTTTTGTCTTATTTTAAACCTTCCTTCTTCAAATTGGAAGAAATGGCTTTCTGATTTTTTTTTTAAACAAAGGGCTGTCCTCATTCCTTTGAACATTTGCACCCTTTATGCAAACCTTTTAACAATTTCACAATAGCCCTTCTTGTGTTAGTCTTTGAACGACATTTAAAACATGCATTATTTGAAACTCTTGTGTTTTCTTTACACAATCGTCACTTATGATTTTTTCACGAAGCACTTCTTCGATTTACCTTTATCATTGAACCTTTGGAGAAGATGTTCCCGCTTTAAAAAAATTAATCAGAACGGTTGTTGAAAGAAATAGAAAATGCATTCTCTCGAGTTCATTTACTTTCTTTTCCACCTTATCATTCATGACCTCTTCGCAACATTTCTCCAATTTACTTGGATTTTCATCATGAATTTCGAGAGAATATTACTCGTCTTCAATTTTTTTATTATATACATATATATATGTACATATTTTAATAAGATTTGAAACTTCTTCTACTTTGGACCTTTTCGTTGAACTCTTTAATAGCTTAAGTAAGAAAATTTATCCTTTGCATTCAATCATACCAATTACTTCAAAGAAAAGGAAAATGTTTTCAATATGGATTATATAGGATCATCTTTTTTTGTTGCAACAAATGTCTCAAACCAGAGAACTTTTGTTTTATCGATTTTATCACAAGTGGCCTCATCTTGGTAAATTTTATATGTCATCCATTTTGTGTTATCCAAACAAATGTTTTACTATATGCATGTGAACCAACTTCAAACCATCTTTCATTTTGTATTACGCGTCTCAAAATTTCCCATTGTTATCTCCTTTAGTAGTTTCGTTTTTCAAAAGACTTTTATAACCATTCTTACCTTTCTTCCGGAATCAAGGTGAGAATAAGTTTAAAACTTTGTTTCTTGTATATGTTTTGCTTAAAAATAAATTCTTTTACAACTCAGGTCTTACTGTTGGACTATAAAATTATGGTTCTTTGATAAACTCCTTTGTCAAAAGTTGTTTTCTTGTCTATAGGAAAGCCTTATAAGTTTGGTAGAAGATGTTTATATGGTTTCCTTTTGAAGACTAGTAAAGATTGAAGTATGTCCGTGGTTTGGGTGTGTTATAGATGGATTAGTCTTTGGATTGATAACAAGACGGAGTTGAAGTTCCTTAAGTTAATAGCTAGTTTTCGGAAGGTAAGGTAGATGTATAGGTCAAAGCAACCTCGTATAAGTATGGAACTCTTTGTAAGGGTGACAAATGGACGAAGAACCTAGAAGAATACTACTTGTTAATTAGTGGATTGATGTATGACTTTTGGGACAAAGTGTTATTGGAGGAGTTTAAGGAGTTAGGTTAGTAGAGTTGAGTATAAGGTAGTTGAAAGGCGTGAATAAGCTAGAGTAGTGCTAGGGTCTGAAGTACAAGATTAGTTGTGTTGGACGCATTGAAGTCTGGACGATGAAAATACTAAGGTTCAAATCAGTTGGAGATAACGTTTTGTTTGAAGGTGAACTAAAAGGTAGGCAAGCTGGTACATAAGATGATAGTGGAGTTGGTCCTGGCAAGTTTCGAGGGTGAAACTTCTTTAAGGGGGGAAGAATGTAACATCCCGACCTTTCAGAAAAGGGTAAAAAAGTCTTTTACCAAAAATTCAGATTTCGTTTTAGTTAATTAAAGGATTTAAAGTAATTTTATAGATATATTTGAAATATATATATTGAAGGAGTTATTTTGGATTTTTGGTAGGAGTTAATGGTTTTTAAGTGGGAGGTTTTATTTGAGAATAACCTCCCACTTGCTAAAGGAGTTGTCTAAATTTCAAATCCCCTGATCATCGTGCAAACTTAGAGAAAAGAAAAGAAAGAAGAGAAAAATAAGAAGAATCTTCAAAATTCATATCTTCCAACAAGTAGTTCCGTTTTGCAGCCGTGAATAGTCAAATCGACCGTCTCAGGCGTAGATTATTCTAAAAATACTCTTACAGAAAGTAATCCAGGTATGGTTAACTCGTTTCTGCTGCAAAAATCGTAAAAGATCATGTTGTTTTGTGTTTTAGGATTTTGGGCATAACTTTTGATCCGTGAATCCGTTTAGAAATCCGAAAGTACATTTGGAATCGTGAGAAGACGAGGATCGTTTGATACCAAAATTTAGGTCTGATTCTTAGGTATTTTGGAGTCGAATTTCTGCTGTGAATTCATGTTCTAGGGTTTTTGTTTCGTAGTTCTTTGTTTAGAAGCTTTGATCATCAATTAATTCATGTTAATTGTGATCTTTTAGATCTTGTTTGAGGCCTGTTTAAGTGCTGCAGAGATTAGTTTTTGGTTTGTGGCTTCAATCAAGTAAGAGGCTCTTCCTAATGTTTAATTAAAATTTTATGATGTTAAGGTTGAGATTTTGTGTTGATTTCTTGATTGTAAATCATGTTAATTGTTGTTGTTGTAGTACAAGATGTTATGGTATGTTTAAAAGCTGTTTTCCTGCTGTTTTGATGTGTATTTTTGGTGATAAACATGTTAGAAAGGTTGTAGAATCGAGAGAAATGTTGAAAATCGGGTTTAGGGGTCTCAGATAGGTTAGAATGCGCACGCATTGATCTTGCTTTTGGGAAATATGATGTTTGAGCTATGTGTTGAGTTTCAAGCGTTGTTTCTTGATCTACAAAAAGAAACATTAATAAACATTCATGAACATTACAAAGCCATGAATAAGCTTCTGAAGCGCTTGGTTCTGCACCGGATGTATTCTTAAAGGGAATTGAAATTCGGGACCGTCGGAAGAGTAAAGTGGCCTTGTGCTTTGATGAATTAGTATTCATCAATGTCCGTGTAATTGCTAGCTTGAGTCAAGAGTCTAAGAAGAGAGTAGTAGGAGCTTTTGTCCTGAATGAACCTAGGTGGCTAGCTAATCACTTAATAAACGATTTGACTAGATAAAAGGTTAAACATCATGAGAGCTTGGATAGGCACGGTACAATATCGGCAATGTGATGTTTGGCGGATAAAGTGGTGATGATCACCGCCGGATTCTAGACCCGCCAGATAAAGTAGTGATCATTCCGCCGGACAAACTCACGAACGAGATATGCATTCACCGGTCGTCTCTTCAAGGTTGGCCGATAAAGTGGAATGATTATCTCGGGACCGCTAGAGATTTATCTCTATAGGGTTGCGCGTCTTACGTCTTAGTGCATATCTCACTAAGTGTAGTGCCCTCGCAAACATGTTTGTAACAAAGATAAGTTAAGTTAGAAACGTTTAGTCACGACATGTTGATGAGCATGAAGTGAACCCCATAATTGAGTCGGTCTCATAAAGATAACTTAATAATAATTAATGAACCTTTCGTTGTAAGACTTGATTATACATTAGCTTCTTCCTCTTGCTAAGTACTTTGTACTTACCTCAATTGCATATGTTGTTTTGTGTGCTTTTGGGGTGAGAAGACAAACAGGTTGTCCTTGAGCTCGTTGAGGAGTTCAATGATGTTTTGATGACGTTGGTGCTGATGATGCTTTCTTTTACTTTATTTTAAAGGTTGTACTATAGTATGTTGTAGATTCTTAAATAACATGTTGTACTTTTATTCCAAGTTTGAGAAGACAAGGTTGTATCTTTATTTTATAACATCGTATGTTGTAAAACTTTATCTCGTTGTTGTAGGCTTTTCCTTTATACCCCCTAGTCGGTTTGTATTCTAAGTAGCATTTATGGTTTTACCCGAGCCTTCGGGCTTCCGTTGCTTTATTTTTATTTGACGACGTAGGAGGTGACGATAATATTAAATTTATTTAACGCTATATCTGCCGAACGTTCTTCCTAGGATAAGCCGGTATTTGGGAAATGCGTTACAATTGAATTCAAATATGAGAAGATGTTCTAATATGAAAAAAATAGTTTAAAAAGCCAAAAGACGTCATATTGCAAGATGGAGTAAGTATTATTTATCAAATGTTGATTTTATGATTTCGAAATATTATTTATTTAAATTTATGACATTGCATTCATATAGGCCATTGACTTATGAATGATAAAACATAATAATTAGTGAGTTATAACAGGATGAATGTAGTGCTTTTTATTTGGTCTAAAGTGGTGAACTCAACTTACCTAATCCAATAAAAAATTTCATGATTATAAGTTGATGATTTTTATTACTTGTTCAACATAAAATATTACGTTTAAAATAATTATGACTCAAAAAGAGTAAAGATAAACAAAACGTGCGTACCAAAGGATGTAAGAACCGCCATTGGTATGAAACTGCAAATACTATATTACAGCAGGACAGGACCACCCCCACCCCCAGAAAGCAAGAAGAACCCAAGAAGGCAAGAAGCTCAAGATAGATAGCGCCAAAAAATAAAATGTGAAACCAATATCCCCATTGAGTTGAAGCTTTGGATCATGATTCCAACTTTGATAACAATTAATGGAGAAAAAACTTGAGATACGCTATGCTTGCTAGGTCGCTCGTGGCGCTATCCCTCCTGAGCTTCGCGGATCCTTCACTGCTGTGAATTTCTTGAGCCATGAAATTAAGAGACATATTGATCGATGCAATTGTAATTGTTTTTTTATTTTTTTATTTTTATAATTTAAATTTAAAAAATTGCAATTTGAGAGCTCATCACATGGTGAGAAGACAAATGGGGAAGGAGGTATGGGTACTAATAGCAATGAGGAAGATGATGGGAAAGCGTACCAAGTAAAGGGAATTGAGTTTTGACTTTTTTTTTTTTTTTTTTTCATGATATCCAATGCCTTGGTTTTTAATATATATTTTTTTTCATACAAAACAACTGAGAGATTTGGTGAAAATAATATAATAGTGGGTCCTGTTCGAAAAAAAAAAAAAAAAGAAGAAGAAGAAAAACAGTTGTTGAAGAAGATTATAATGATTGCATTCCTACGATAATATGACATAATCTAAATATTTATGTTGATGGTTTTTACAACAATAACTTGTATTATTATTTTTTTTGTTGTTGAGAAAAACTTGTATTATCATTGATGGTGTAAAAATGTATGGAAATAAATGTTACTAGTAGTTTTGACACATTTCTTGTGGTCGTAGCAAGACTCATGGCAAAAATTCAACTTTGATATCTTAAGGCTAAAATGATATAAGATAAGATGTATCATAATTGAAGATAATTGTATTACATTGATTCAATGATGCAGTGGTGATACAAATATATACGTTTGGATCAACTTACCAATAAGTCTCAAAATAAATAGATACACGAATAATATTATTTTAGACAATTCCTAAATTATCCGCGATAAGATGTATCTATAGGTGTACATTATTGTCCTGTATAACCATCACTCCTTAACATTATGAAACGTACATTAAAATTTTTTCTTTGAATGTATTTAAAGGCACTATATTTTCTACTATTGACACCACATCAATGTGTAAGATGAGCACCAACCTTCAGGGGCGGACTCACCCTTTACAAAAGGGGGTCCATGGACCCGGAAAAAAAAAAAACCAAAACGACGTCATTTTGGCGTTTTGAGCTTTTTAATTTTATATATTTAATATTTTCTAAAATGTATCAAACCCAAAAATACCCCACCCCCAATCCCCAAAACCTTTTCGGCTTTCCCCCCTCTTTCTCGAAAAACAACCCATCTCACCCTCTCCCCTCCAGCCCCTCTCCCCCTCCTCACGTCCTCACCTCCTCTGCTCCTTGCCTCCACCCTCCACACGTCCTCAGGAGTCAGGACTCCTCATTCATCAACTCTGCTCTGCTTTAATTTAAGAAATCAAGTTGCAAGCTTTTATATCAGCGGTGAAGTAGGAGCAACAACACTAACAGGAAGATTCAAGATTGGAGCAATAAGGTAAAACATAAAAGCACTCCCCTTTCATCTTTATAATAGGTTCGTTTTATTAGTTGATTTTGTTACTTGTTAGCCGAGGAAATTGATTGCATGGATATGAAATACAATGTTGCTTGGATAACCAAATAACCACTGATTTCGTTTTATTTGTTGATTTTGTTAGCCGAAAGCAATGCATTTCTTGTTTATTATAAAAACATAAAATATGCCGAGAAAGTTTCTATTAGTTGACTTTTGTTGAATTTTTATGTATTACTGTTATAGACTTATAGGTATAGTGTATAGTCTGTATTTGTATTTGGAATAGACGAATAGTGCATATCCAAAAGTTTTACTTTACGAACAGTATATGGCTTTGAGTTTAATTTGTTGATGTGTTAATGACTCATAAGTTTAATTTTACAAAAATTAGTTCTGTTGTGCAGCTTGCCAGCTTGTGCTAAATGCTAATAAGCAATTTTAATTTGAATGTTTCATAGGACAATTTTGTGATGACGGATATCAGAAAGTTTATGACTAAACGAAAAGTGTCAGAGGACGTAGAAATTGGTTTAAGGGAGGGTGCTTCTTCTGATTTGGTAGTGCATTTGTCATTACTAAAGAGTCTGTTGCCATAGAATCAGCTAGTAAAGAGTATGTTGATGTGAGTAGTATCCCTGCAGATCCCGCGGAAAGAAAAAAAATATCTGATTATCACCCGAATCAACTTGATGAGATAAGGAAGGCTTATTTGATAAAAGGACCTTGTCAACCTCGTTCGCATAATTTCTTGCCAAACTAACCGTGGACATGTTTTTCAAAAGCAAGATAAGTATCATATAAGTCACATTTTTTGCTTTAAATGAACAAACCACACATAGTTGGAGTGATCATCAACAAAACTTGCATAGAATTTAAAATTTTGGGCTCTGTTTGGTTTTGGGTTAGGTTGAAGTTTAATGGATCCAGGAGAGAGAAAGTGAAATAAAATAAAGTAAAACAATTATTATAAAGTTGAAATATTGTATTGAAATTTCTGTAAATGAAGAAATGATTTGTGAGAGAAATTTTAGTGAAATAATAATTATAAAGTTGAAATATTGTATTAAAATTGAGTAGATGAATAAATGATTAGTGAGAGAAATTTTAATTAAATATTATATTGATAGAGTAATGTTTGAATATTGGGCCACATAAATACCTAATCAATTAGAATATTTCTTACACTCCGCTCTTTTTATATGATACGATTGCTAAATGAGATTCACGCGTGCAATTGATCACGAGTTGTGAATGTGTCGAACGACTTGTTATCGTTTTACCCTGCTTTACCCTCACCCATGGCACAGGTTCATCACAACATGAGACATAAACAGACTAGTATTATTCTCATTAAAATAAACTTTGTCCAACCCTTAATTCCACCAAGTTGGGAGTTTAACATAGTAGAACAAAACATAAAACATCACACAAAACACATACATACAACTCTTAAATGTTTAAAACAGTCTTTCAAAGAAGAAACCAAAAGTTAAAGAGTAAATGTGTTCTAGAGCCATATAAGCTGAGCCCTCAAAACCAACAAGTCCTGGATTCGTGTCTCTTTAGAGGCAAAAAGTGTTCATGAGTTATATATTGTTGTTATCGAACGACCAGTAATTAGTCTGATAACAAATCGTCGACCCGTGATATTTTGTTACGCTTTTCTATATTTTTTGTGATATTCGTTGCGACACCTCACGTTGTATACTACGTTTTGCTATTTTTATTTTAAGTTATCTTACGTATTGCGACACCCCGCGACATTTCGTTGCGTCGGGAAGTGTTCACGGATTTTTGCAATGAAAATAAACAAGTAATAAATTTAAATCCGGTATACCCCAAGTGCAGGGATCGTAGTATAGAGGTTGATACCGGGTCGATCTTACGGGGAATCGGGGTTGCTTAACCTAATTTTTATTATCTAACCTAACTATGTCACGAGTACTACTAAAAAGATACGAAAATAAAACAGTGAAGAACTAAAGCGAAAAACGAAACTAACAACAATAATAACTGGACAAAAGATCAAGATTTAAAGCCAGGGAAATATGGTTGCGAACAAAATTATCTAAACTAAATCTATTATAAATCTATTATGAAATAAAGATTGTAAATTTACTAAGCAATTCAAGTTCGAGTGATTTAATCAATAATTTACGAACGAACAAGCTATTGATCCACCTATCCTACAACAATCAATTTCTATCCAGATTATCTCGTGATTTCTAACCAAGTTGTGATTCACCTAGCCAAGGTATGAACTCCTAATTTATTAGACAAGTTCGCCTATTAATCTTCTATCTTTCGATCTAAAGATTAACGCTTTCTAACCAAAGGTGTGAAATTTATAAGTTCCTAACCTAGAAATCTAACCTAATAACTCTCGTTATTTAGATCAAAGATCTATTCTTTATCATGGGGATCTAGGGTTTAACATGATTCTCATCAATATAAACAATCAAGCATGCAAACATCTTTCGATATAAATTGCATAAAAACATGATAAACATAATAAAGAAACAACTTGAATTAAATACTCACAAGATAATCGAGAAACGAAACTGAATTGTTGATCGGATGGCTTCACAACGCTTGTTCAATAGAGGTCTAGCCCCTTAGCATCACCTTGAAGTTCGAATTACTTGAATAAAAATACATAAAAGTGTTTGATCTAAACTAGAAAATTAAAAGCATAAACTTGGAGTAAAAACTAATAAAAATCGCAGCTAGGCCGCCCCTAGGGTTTAGGGTTCGAATAATGATGTTATTATGTGGAGAAAACGCAGCCTTTTTATAGATTCCTGAGGCGGTTCAGCAAAGGCGGTTTAAGGACGCCCGTCCAACCTTCAATGCAAACTTCGAATCAGGCCGAGTCATGGTCAGACGTCCGTCCTTCTTTAATTTGGGACGCTCGTCAAAGAATTTAAACAAAACTCGATCCGAATTTGCCAACCTCGACGCCCGCTCACTTGCTTAGACGTCCGTCCAAGCTGGACGGGACTTAGACGCGTGCGTTCACTTGATCAGAAATCGATTTTCCTTCCTTTATCTCTTTTCTTCTTTCCAACTTCATCCTTATCTCTTTTTCATCAAATAAAGTCGAACTTAATCATCATTTAATCATCTTTTCAGCCGTAATTATGCATCTACAAGTTGTTAAAAACATCGCAAAGTGTAATAATATTCAAATAAACATAAAATCATCAATAAAACACATAAATTAACCAATTTTGCGAATAAACCGTTTAAAATCTCATTTGCTCAATAAATCCAATAAACACTTAATTTCTATGCAAATAACAAGAATATGGGAGAAATCGTTACAAAATATAACGATATAAATCATATAAAATCACCCTTAACAACTCCCCCACACTTAGCTTTTGCTCGTCCCGAGCAAAACAAGACAAATCAAGGCTCGAGACAAAAAAACAGACATCTCAGCAATTATAACACATATTCAATAACTTAGAGGTTCACCCTGGCGTGTGTGCAAAGCCATAACAAACTTCCACTAAGTCCAAACTTGAAAATTTCAAAGCAAACTAGCTAATACCCCCTTCAAACTAGAGATAAATGATACTTACAAGATGTACCCTACAAAACGTGACATATCCCGAAAAAAGATGATAGAATATATCTAGGGCCTTTCTGAAATACTCAGAGGATAATCCCTACAACATATCTGCCAGTTTATACTGGGGATAAGGTAGACGATAACTAAGTCTTTCATTTCAATTCATACCAGTTCTTATATAAGTTGATTTAACTATTTTCACATTTAAACGCACATCAGAATGAGCTCTTGCCCTGTCATAGCAGAATAGGATATTCGAGATATACCCTACCTTACTCAAATCATAAGGCAGCTTCTTCTGACTGTCGTGAGCTTTTGGTCATCATAGTGGTATAGGACATTCGAGGTATGACCTACCTCACTCAAATCATCGACCAGCTTCCGACACACATTTATTAATTCATTTTAAATTCAACTTTTCAACAACATTAGTTACGCTTTACCTATCACATTCAAACCTCAGATATTCACAGTATATCATACTTTGGAACTAAACACAAACTATCATAATCGTCACGATACATACGTCAGCACTAAGCACATGACTTATAAGATAATAAAAAATCACTAATCCAAAGGGGTAGAACTTTATATTTTAGCTCATCATTCACTATGGATTGTGAAATATATATCGGGTGAAACAACTAATTTACTAAACGTACGGTATACAACATCGATGAATATAAAAAAAAACAAACAAAGATATGCATTGCTTACTCGGGGCAAAACAAAAACAAAAATTTTGAAAAATTTAGCTCTTTTTGCACAGAAACATAACGAAGTAAGCAAATGAATAGATACACATAAAAACCATTCCCCTCCCCCACACTTAAACCACAACGTGTCCTCAAGTTGTGCGAAAGTAAAAAAGAACAACAATACTTAGGCGATTCAGTAGATATTCGAGCCGTTGGTCGTGGTGCATGAAAAGGCCAACGCTCTCGAAGGCGTATAGAACTCGTTCCAACATGACTCAAATGGTACCTCGACAAAACATCTAGAAAGATATCTGCACTACTTGACAACCACAGAAAAAATTTTGAGGAAAACGGGGGAATATTATCGCAAAAATGAAAAAGAATGATAAGGATTAAGATAAGGTAAAAGCGAATAAGATCAAAAGAGTAATCATTCAGCACAATAAAAATCGAAAATAATAGCAATGTCAATCATCGAAATACAAAACAAAGTATGAAATAGCCTTATGGCTTACATGATCCATCGAAAATAAGAAGCATATGGAAACCGACAGTCGCTTACAAAAGAGAAATACAATGAATCAGCAAGAAAGCAACAATAGTAGCACGATACAACCAAACCGAAGATGAAAATACGAAATACAGAATCAAAAATCAGTCAGGGCTGCCCCGGGGGTGTAGAATCATCAGCCGGAGGTACATCACCCGTAGAAGTGGTAGAAGAAGGTCCCGGCCGTGGACGTAGGGCCCTCTTTGCCGTGTCGATCGCTCCTCATCCGAAGACGACTCACTATGAAGAACATCCGCAATGGCCTGCTCGATGTCGTCGGAGAAGACATAATCCATAAACTGTGGATCAAATGCGTACATATCAAACATCTTGCATATACTGTCTGATTCGTGGCTATCTCATCGAAAATGGCTTGACCGACATCAACATTCAGCTTGAAGTTTAACGCATACAACATCCCGAGGTCACCAATGTGAAATTGAGTCAGGTTGTTCTTAGGTAACAACCTGTTCTGAATAAAACGACATTGGACCTTCCAATCTTCCGTCCAACTCGTCGTGACCAATTCCTTTCTATCTCCACCTGGTCTAAGTGTCCCCGGCAACGGCGCCAAAAACTTGTTCACGGATTTTTGCAATGAAAATAAACAAGTAATAAATTTAAATCCGGTATACCCCAAGTGCAGAGATCGTAGTATAGAGGTTGATACCGGGTCGATCTTACGGGGAATCGGGGTTGCTTAACCTAATTTTTATTATCTAACCTAACTATGTCACGAGTACTACTAAAAGATACTTAAAATAAAACAGTTGAAGAACTAAAGCTTAAAAACTAAACTAACAACAAGAATAACTCTGATGTAAGATCGAGATCTAAAGCCAGGAAAATATGGTTGCGAACAAAATTATATAAACTAAATCTATTCTAAATCTATTATCAAATAATGATTGTAAATTTACTAAGCAATTCAAGTTCGAGTGATTTGATCAATAATTTACGAACGAACAAGCTATTGATCCACCTATCCTACAACAATCAATTTCTATCCAGATTATCTCGTGATTTCTAACTAAGTTGTGATTCACCTAGCCAAGGTATGAACTCCTAATTTCTTAGACAAGTTCGCCTATTAATCTTCTATCTTTCGATCTAAAGATTAACGCTTTCTAACCAAAGGTGTGAAATTTATAAGTTCCTAACCTAGAAATCTAACCTAACAACTCTCGTTATTTAGATCAAAGATCTATTCTTTATCATGGGGATCTAGGGTTTAACATGATTCTCATCAATATAAACAATCAAGCATGCAAACATCTTTCGATATAAATTGCATAAAAACATGATAAACATAATAAAGAAACAACTTGAATTAAATACTCACAAGATAATCGAGAAACGAAACTGAATTGTTGATCGGATGGCTTCACAACGCTTGTTCAATAGAGGTCTAGCCCCTTAGTATCACCTTGAAGTTCGAATTACTTGAATAAAAATACATAAAAGTGTTTGATCTAAACTAGAAAATTAAACATAAACTTGGAGTAAAAACTAATAAAAATCGCAGCTAGGCCGCCCCTAGGGTTTAGGGTTCGAATAATGATGTTATTATGTGGAGAAAACGCAGCCTTTTTATAGATTCCTGAGGCGGTTCAGCAAAGGCGGTTTAAGGACGCCCGTCCAACCTTCAATGCAAACTTCGAATCGGGCCGAGTCATGGTTAGACGTCCGTCCTTCTTTAATTTGGACGCTCGTTCAGCAATTTAAACAAAACTCTTATCTGAATTTGCCAACCTGGACGCCCATTCACTTGCTTAGACGCCCGTCCAACTGGACGGGACTTAGGACGTGCGTTCACTTGATCAAAAATCGATTTTCCTTCCTTTATCTCTTTTCTTCTTTCCAACTTCATCCTTATCTCTTTTTCATCAAATAAAGCCGAACTTTATCATCATTTAATCATCTTTTAAGCCTCAATTATGCATCTACAAGTTATTAAAAACATCGCAAAGTGTAATAATATTCAAATAAACATAAAATCATCAATAATATACATAAATTAACCAATTTTGCGAATAAACCGTTTAAAATCTCATTTGCTCAATAAAATCCAATAAACACTTAATTTCTATGCAAATAATAAGAATATGGAGGAAATCGTTACAAAATATAACGATATAAATCATATAAAATCACCCTTAACATGAAGAATACTTTGTCTTTGTGTGTATTGATACAAGCTAGGGTAATTACTAAGAAAAAAAAGATATATGGGATGTGAAGGAGATTGAACAAGTATAAGTTGTTTTTATCTTTTTTTCTTAAAGAAATGTAATAGTGGAATGATCAAAGTCAACTGTATTGATACTTTGACCACTTGCAAGCTCTGCAATGTGCAGACATGGTTGCTACTAAGTAATTCTTGACTTTTTTTTTTTAAAATTTTAATAATGATTTGTAACAAAGTTATAGACCTATCCAAGTTAAAAATGCAAATGGTCAGCCGTTCGTAAGGCTTGTCTCAATGGTTAAACCGAAGCTTAAGGGCCGAGAAGGTATGGATTCAAGCCACAACACATGTGCATGTGTGAGTTTTATATACATCCAGTGTATACGGTAATTTCGTTTTGAAAAAAAAAATCCAAATTTGTTATAGATGGAGTGTTGATCATGGGATCATGTTAGTGTGATTTAATTTGCTCTTGTTTGATAAGGAGTGTTGCGTAGATTCGAGGGATCGTGATTTTGGTTACCATTTATCTGATTGTAATATTAATGTCGTAGCTAGCCGTCTTGGTTGAGTTCGACAAGGTTTGCTCAGAGCTTGATTGATGGTTAGAATATGTGTTGATAGGCCTATTGAATAAGAGAGGTGTTTATGGTGATTTTCTATGATTTATATCGCTTTATTTCGTAACAAATCCCTCTATACTCTGATGATTTGCATAGAAAAGTAAGTGGTTAATGGATTTATTAAGCAAATGAAGTTTGAAGTTGTTTGATTGCAAAGTCGAGTTGATTACGTGGTTTTATTGATGATTTTCTATCTATATGAATGATTTTACACTTTGCATGTTTTTATCGTCTTGAAGGTACACAAATATGTCATGGAAGGAGCTAAAACGATGTTCAACTGAAGATTTGAATAGAAGAAAAGAGATAAAGTTGAGATTGGATTGAAGATTTAAAGTAAATTTGGAATGAAATTGAACTGAACGTGCGTTTGAAGTTCCATCCGGCTGGACGGGCGTTTGGAAGAGTGAACGAGTGTCCAAAAGAGTCATTGGATTCAGGAAGTTGAGATATTTGCTGAACGAGCGTCTAAAATTACATAGAACGGGCGTCTGATATGACTCGGCCCGACTCGAAGAATTTCATGCAGAATGGACGGGCGTCCAGGACCTTAGACGGGCGTCCATACGCCGACTTAGCTTAAACCGACTCAGAATTCTATAAATAGGCGCGTTTTTCCAACCCTAGAAGAACACAATTATCATAGGCGGCCACATAAACCCTAAGGGGCGATTTCCCTGTGGTTTGCACCCTCCACATACAAAGTTTATGCTTTTGATTTCCTAGATAAATTTCTTTCATTACATGTACTTTTTGGAAGCTTATTCGAGTATTCAAGCGATGATTAGAGGCTAGAGCTCTTTGGAACAAGCCTTGTGAAGCCAATTCTATCAACAATTTGATTTCTCTTTGGATTATCTTGTGAGTTTTTAATAAAAAGTTGTATCTTTATTATGTTCTTCATTGTTTTTATGCAATTTAATCGATGGATACCTTGCATGCTTGATGTTTAATTTTTGATGAGAGTTGATTATTAAACCTAGATCACCGTAGTAAAGATTAGATCTTTAATCTAATTAACGAGAGTTGTTAGGTTGAACTTCTAGGTTAAGAGATTGAGAAATTTCATACCTTTGTTATTAAAAGCGTTAATCTTTAGGATCGAGAGATGAAAGATTGATAGACGAGTTATCTAAGAAATTAGAATTTCATACTTATGATAGGTGAATCACAACTTTTGATTAATCATCACTAGATAATCGAGAGAAGAATTGAATGTTATAGAATTGGTGGATCAATTGCTTGTTCGTTGTTAAAATTATTGATAAATCGTTTGTGCTTGGTTTTCTTAGCAAAGTTAGAATCTTTATTGCATATTTAGGTTATAGAGTAGAATTAGTTTAGTTAATTTGGTTCGTAATCATATTTCCTGGCTTTAGATTTCCAATCTTCTGTCCAGTTTAATTTTATTGTTTTTCGTTGTTAGTTTTGTTTTGTGTTGTAGTTTTTAATTGTTTTTATTTTCCAATTTTAGTAGTAGTAGTAGTTGTTGTGTTAATTTAGAAGTTAGTTAAAAACTAGACCAACCCCGATTCCCTGTGGATTCGACTCCGGTATTAATCGCTATACTACGATCCCTGCACTTGGTGTAAACCGGATTTATTTTATAACTTGTTATATTTTTCTTTATAAAATCCGAGAAAAGAGGTTCTTGACCGAGCCAATGAGGGGGTCGACTGAACTAACCTTGACACTGGCTAGCCTCAGTCAAGTCTCAGTCGAGTCGTCTCGCCCCTAGGATTAGTGGGGGGATGGATGTGATTCAATGGTTCAGTATACTCAGACAATTTTTAAAATCTTTTTGATGCAAAAATGTTGCTTCATACATGATTCAAACCCCTACACTTCAGCTAGGCTAAGACTATCACTGTAACACTCGAGCTTTTTAACCACCGAGTTATGTTTAATAATTTTTTGCATAGTTGACTTGATTAATGGTGTTGTTGAATAAGTATGGGATTAGATCTATAGTTTGACGAGACAAGGTAGATGGATCTTATTGGATGAATGTCACATATTTATTAATCAAATCAACATGCACAATTATTTATTTTGTTATATTCAAACACCAAATGTACAAAGACTTCAACTTTTTCTTCCATAATATTTATATATACATAAATACAATAGTACTTCATACTTTGGATAATTAGGTTTGACTTTATAAATGTTGAAAATAAGGATTCGGTCTCTGTAAAGACGAATGTTGAATTTACATTCGACGATAGGTCTAAGTAGTTACCAAATCCAAGATAGTTCACCTAGAGTCACTAGGTCTGAAAAATCCAGAGCGTTATAGGTGGTATTAGATTCAATTATCATACAAGAATAATTGCCTTGACCGTGGGTCCGTGACAGACGGTGTGTCCCACCTCTAAAATCCTCAGTAGACGTCTTGGTGAGGGACCCTACCATGTGAGACGGTAAGGCCTGTCGACTTACCCACAATGAGAGACGGTGGGAACCACCTCTAAAATTCTCACGTAAACTATCGGTGAGGACCTCACTGTGAGAGCCGGTAGGGCTCACCTTTGCGATAATGTAATGTTTAAGACTGGAAAAATGAAAGATAACAAGGCAAATTACTTTTAACATACATACAACAACATAAAAACAAAGAATCAAATATAAAAAAAATAATATGATTCGTATCATTTGATACAAATTTTATACAACTCAACGAACGAAGTGTTGTATTCTAAAGCTTTTATTCCTTATAAGTAGTTGTACTAGGACAAGAGTCAAGAATGTAATGACCAAGTCTTCCTGTACGATATAAATCAAGTAATTTACCAGAATCAGATTGCCAACACTACCCTCATTTGAATGATCAGAAAAAGGTGCTTCTATGTGAAAAACACTTTGTAAAAGATTGAACTCTACTTCAACATGCTGCATCAAATCTTTTTCATTTCCAAAATTACCCCTGAAAGATGAAACCGCCTCATAAAGTACCCTCCTCACTTCATTCACTATCATGTCCTGCAACCCACAATATTCATCAGACAAAGTAACCACCACGGACGAAATGGTAAAGCTCGCAAGTGAAAGGGCGTCTTTAGCGGCACCATATTGCTTTTAATGTGGCTCCGTACTCAGTAGTACTCGAGCTTATGAGTCAAGTCGAGTTTTATTAAACAAGTCAAGTTTTTCTAACTCGATCGAGTTCAAGTTTTTCAATCGAGCCGACATTTAGCCACAGGGAGTATGGACTCGGCAGGCTCACTTACACTCTCGCAAAACTATAATTTATATATATTTATATGGGCATTGATGTAAGCACCACAATCAATCTACATTTAGGGAACCAGAGTGATATTTGACATCTACAACTTCGAATTTTAGCACAAAATTCGACTCTGCAGAGGCCGAATACAAATTTCGACTTCTGAGTGTAGTGCCCGATAGATTGAATGTGGTGCCAATAACAGTGCCTTTGTTTTTATATTTGTGCATACATATAAATATACTTATATATATACACACATTTTCCAACAACATAGATGTACAATATGCACTATATATATACCTGTGTATGATCAGATAGCTGCTGCTTCTTTCTCTGCTTGACATCTGAAAGTTCAATATCATCTAATAGTATTTGCAGTGGATAAATTTTTTTCCCATTTCTTGTATTCATCACTTTGATTAAGAATAGCAAGAAAATACTGAGCTAAAATTGTTTTCCCTGTAATAAAATCTTGGATAGCTCCTACATATAGGAAAAAGATGTTCAAAATTCTCTTGCATACTGTTTGGTTTCTTGCATCAATTAGTTATATATATTACCAAAGAACAAAGTGGAAAAACAGAATCAAAATGCAAGAAATTCACCTGTCAAAGCCAGTTTGGAGCACACATCTTCATTAAAGATCTCAGGTGGCAATATTCCAGGTGTATCTAGGACACATGTTCAAGCTAGTGATATTCTTGGTCTCTCCTGGATGTGGACTAAGAATGGCATGCTTCAGCTTTCCTTTCTTTCTCTCAGTTAACAAACAAGAACTTCGGATGTAGGATAACTAAGCTATTGGATTAGACAAATAGAAACCAAAAACTCAATCGCGTAAAGATATAAGATACAAACCTGCTGCACTAATTCTTCCGATCAAACATTCTTAGTCCCTGGAAATCAAAATGCTGTATACAAGAAATACCTAAAAGGAGTTTACCTTTATTACTGATCGATTTGCGAGGTCCACCTTGTTTAAGACAATGATGTGTCTTGAGGAAGATGAAAGATCTTTGGAATTATGAAATTTCGAAGACAATGGAATCTACACACCAAAAAAGAGCAAGATTTGAATCAAATCTGAAATAAAAAAACCGTAAAAATAGGATATAGCATGCTTAGAAATGAAGGAAATTCTACACCTATATAAGAATGTTCCAAAAAAATTCAAGTCCATTTGTTGTACAAAAGACACATGTCATAAACCATGTACATCCTAAACCTATGATGCACGGACAGTTCTATCTAGTAGTGTGTCATGTATCCGATACGTATCTGACACAAATATGCATTGTATACTTGGGGAGAATTCGTAATATTTTTAAAGTTTGATACGTGATTTGGATACGCATATCTATAACTAGGATACGTGAAATGAAGAACCATGTTAAAGATTGAGTAAAAACCATGAAATCTCAGAGGGGTCACGTGACCATCCCCACTAGACACACCAGAAGCATCTCTAATATAGACACATCATATTCAATAGTGTAAAAGAGTATTGTGTCACCTGTTATGTCTAAATAGTCGTTGATACAACATTACCCATTCAGCAAAAGGTTGTGTTTACATACAATTGAAAACCAAGAAATGAGCTTTTCACGTGAAACAGAATAGATAAAAAAAAGAGGACGACAATTGCAAAAAAATAAAATAAAAATGGGAAACACAATGCATTCAAACAGGCATTTCATCAAACAGTTTGTAAGCAATGGGTTTTGTGCTTATTTCTCAACGTACCCTTGCATCACGGACTTCGAGAATAAGATCAACCAAAGGGATTCGACCAGCAATGGCACGAGAAGCAGCAGCCATGTGAGGAGTGTACCACCAACTAGAGCTTTTGTTTCTGGCAACTTCTCTAACTGAATTACCTAACTTTTTAATCAAGGTTCTAGTTGCTGCTGTTGTTGAGTTCATGAGACTCAATTAAAGGAGCCTAATTCTTGTGAATTTGTGTGAATGGTCCAACTGTAAAATTGAAGGCAACTTCTATCTCTATTATCATCACAAACTTGATTACAATCGCTTAAACACAACGAGAGTCGTAAATTTGCTTTGTATATCATAAATTATCATATTTATTGGTATGTTTGCTTCGACATCACAAAATTACTCTTAGCTCGCTACGTGTACAAATATCGTCGGGTTGTCATTGTCATTAATTCTCGTTGTACATGAACTATGTCACCGCCAGTGATGTCTCTCACCATCGCCACCCTTACTGATGTTCCTGTAACGCAAGTAACGTCACTGACAACAAATTCCTTAAAAGCAAAAAAACTTATCAGATAGAATTTCACTACACCGACTCTCGATATATATTAACAATATATATATATATATATATATATATATATATATATATATATATATATATATATATATATATATATGATCTATTTCATACAAAATAGAGATGTTATTAGTATTAAATAAAGATAAAGAAAAGGAAAATGATATTTAAAGCAGCAAAAATAAAGAATTTGTTAAAAATATCTGACGAAAACGAAAGTCCTCTATCATACACTTGTTCAGTTGTTCTATCCAAAAAAAGGAATGTTTCCTTGATCAAAGCATAAAAATGTCAGCAAAATACAAAATTTTCCAATCCCAATCATACAATCATCCATGTCAGATGCCGATATCCGGCCCATTTCGCAGCAAGGCGAACACCGATAGCCAATGCCGCACACACAAGTGGCACCGGCGTTCTCCTAATCACACAAGCATCTCGTTTTTCATCTTCTTCTTCGCCATTAAAATCCGCCTGCTGCTTTTTCCAATGATGGAAAACCGCCAAACCCAAATACGAAACGATCACTATAATTCTCACCCACGGCTCTCCTACAGCAGCCAACACCGCTGCTACCGGCATTACCGCCGCCACGTAATCTCTCTTCTTTACAAACCGAGCAAAACTGAATATCCCAACCAGTAATATCCAGAAAAACACTTCCGAAATGTAGCTTTTAACCGCAGCAAATCCGATTAATCCGGCAACCGTTAAAAGACCCGGTTGGCTGTTTACAGAATCCGGCACTGTAGCTTCAGAAATTGCAAATATGATTGATGAAAGGATGATAATTGTAATGAGTTCTGGAATTGGGGCGTACGCGATTATCCACGAGTACCACGCGCGGATGGTGTATAATGTAGTTTCGAGTGCTCTGATCGAAGCGGTAATATAATCGCCGATGAAATAGAAGACGATGGCTAAAAGAAGCTTCGATATATACGCGAAGAATCGAACTATGGCTACTGCAGCTTTTTTCCAATTGTAAAGCTCCCATATGACAACTCTCCATGCATACAATGCAAAGGCAGATGCTGCATTACAACCAAAAAAAAAAAAAAAATTGCAAACCCAAGTTAGAATATCCTAATCCAGTATCCAACTTTTAAAAATTACAAATTCGCATTCAAGTTTGTATCCTAAGTATCTAATGCATATTGTGTCAGATACGTATCGCATACACAGCTACCAGCCAAAAGTAGCCATGCATCGTAGACAGTTGTCCTCGCATAGTACACCAATTGCAAGATCCACCTCTATGAAACCTTGGCAATGGAGAAAAGGACACACTAGGGTCAGTAAATAGAATTTGAGCAAAGCAAGTTGATGTAACCACATACTTAATCAATGGGCAGTCTTTAATAGCACCACACCGAAAACAACCAACCCGTATAAAGTCGATTCTTAGCTCATCATTGTGACAATTAGCTCTAAAATGGACTGTGAAAATCTTGATTATCATTGTTGTGCCATAACGGTAGATTTGTTGGCACCACTATATACACCCTTCTTCAATTAAATTCTTAAAGACACCACAACAAATCCATCGTGCCACTACACTTTGGGCTAGGTTTCCACTCTACATAGGTCAAAAATGGACATTCGATCTGTTTAAAGTCGAATATCGACTTTCAGGAGGTCGAATGTCACTTATGGCGACTTTACCAAGTGCCATTCATAAAAGGATTACCTAAGTAACACCAAGAATTCACTTAAAAAAACTGGAAGGGCATCATGACTAATGATTTTGGATACCTCTAATGATTCTAACACAACAAAAGAAGAAACACATTACACATAACAATGAAAAGATGCACATTTGAACAAGTAAAGTAGTACAATACCTACAAACCAAGGCCATCTAATAGGCTTTTCAGGTACTTCTTTTGTCAATGGCCGGAATCTATCAGGCATAGTGCTTCGCCCACGAGCTTCCTCTTCAGCTTTATCTAAACCATTCTCTTTTTGCTCAAATTCATCCTTCCCAGCTTTCAATAAACCACCAAGATTAAATCTTTTACCCTTAAATGGGACTTTAAAGTGATTATCTAAAAACCCAGATAAATTATGAGCTCTCTTTAGCTTAATTGGATTGGTTCTGAGCTGAATTTGGATGGGTTGAGCCTGAGGTACTGAGTGGAAAAGAGAGTTTTGTGGTTTATGAAATGAATGATGGGCAGAAAATAAAGATGAAAGAGTAATGGACATTGTTTCAGGACAAGAGGCTGCGAATTGGTGGAGGAGATAACCCAAGTGCGGCGGCGGTTAGGGAGGAGGAAGGCGTCGTGGTCCGCCCATAAGGAGCAAATGGAACGGTGGCGAGGATTGTGAATCCTAGTGATTCGACAAGTGTAGTCATATGTCGAATCAAATCGAATCGAGTCAAATAGCTCATATTTGTATTTTTGCACATTTAACACATGAATGACCTAATAAACGAGCTGATTTTTGTCAAGCTTTTGCCCGTTGAATTTAGAGTTCGAGACCGGCTCATTTTTGTTGGATCAAACCGAACTGAATATCTCATAACGTATTTGTGCTCGTTTAGCGCATGGAAGACATCGAGCTGGATTTTTTTTCTCTAGCTTGGCTCGTTTAATTACGAGCTCTAGCTTGAGTCATGCACTTTTACATCGAACAAACGGGCCCTTTTGTGCATGACAGCGTTTCTTTTTTCTTTTCAAGTTTGATTCATTTAAATTCAACAAACGAGCGTTTCTTCAAGACTGACGCATTTAGTTAAGTATAAGTTAGAAAGAAATTGAGTATGTATACTTTATCGTGAACTTAAAGGAACATCCGTAATCGTATGTGTAATGTGTCGTGTTTGTTTGTTTACAGTTCGAGTTTAACAAACTACTTGATTTTGAATCGTTTACTTAAACAAACACGAGCTTATACAAATCGAAATAAAGTTTTTGCAGTGAGGCGAGCTTTTATCATACTTAATGATTTACCAACTAACTAACTCAAAAAAAAAAAAAAAAAAAAAAAAAAAAAAAGATTTACCAAGTAGAGCTGGCTGATGGATACAATGCAGGCTCCTCGGCAAGCTCTGTTCGTTGAAAGCCACACAATGAATCTCAGTGACATCATATACTTTAAACCAAAGTTCGACTTTTACAGAGTCGAAAATGGACATTCGACCTCTGTAAAATCAAACGCTTAGAATAGACTTTCAAGAAGTCAAATGTCAATATAATGGCCCAAAAATCAGATTCGTTGTCGTGTCTTCAACGGTAAAAAAAATAAAAACAAAAATCAAGATTCAACTCAAAGTGGATGCTTCAGAAAACAATACTCATCTTTTTTTTTCCAATTGTTTCATCATACACATTTTCATCATCATAATAAATGCTACGATAATCAAAGGTTTTATGTCTTTTGATTACAACAACAAGAAGTTATTATTATTGAAGCTTGTTTAAACTGGTAAAACTATGTGATCTTTTGGAGTACTCTTTTATCAATTTAGAGAAAAATGAATCTTCTCTTTCCAGTAGCTTTGCTGGTGTATCATACTCTGCTATTCTTCCTGTTTTTCATTTATTAAACACATTCAAAATTCAGTTATAATAACAACAACAAAAAAGAAGTAAGAAAAAAACGGGAAATTCTGATGCAGAGTCACACGTAAAAGCATGCGTAGTTTAGTTGTGTATAGTTTTTCTTACCATCGCTTAGGACAAGGACGTAGTCGCTATCAATAACCGTGTGGATTCGATGAGCTATCGTAACAACCGTTCGATCTTTAAATTCTTCGGTTATGATCTTCTGTAAGATCCCATCAGTTGCAGAATCAACAGATGCCGTTGCTTCATCAAGAACAAGGATTCGACTTTTCTTTAATAATGCTCTTCCTAAGCAGAATAATTGCCTTTGTCCTACACTCCAGTTTTCTCCATTTTCCACAACTATATATAAATCCCATCAAATAAAAAACAAATCTTTAATTCATTTATTTACGGCACCACAACAAACTTACTGTAGCACTACACAAAACGCTTGACTTTTAAGAAGTCGAGTATACACTCACAATAAATCAATTTACCTGCAATTTCTAGCTTCTCCGGTTTTCGGGCCACGATATCACCTAACTGTGATTTCTTCAAAGCCTGTTTGATAATAAAGGGTATTTTAGACATTTATCACTTTCTTAATCTGCGTAAAAAAAAAAAACCCGTAAAAACAAACAGAAAATTGAGGGACAGAAAGGTAATAATAATATATATATACCTCCCATATTTCATTATCAGAATGCTGTTCCAAAGGATCAAGGTTGAGTCTAACAGTACCCTCAAACATTGTAGGATCTTGAGGAATGATACTAAGCCTTGATCTCAAATCATGAAGGCCGATTTTCGTAATATCGACATTATCGATTACGATGTTTCCGTAGCTCGGCTCAACGATTCGAAAAAGCGCTTGTATCAACGTCGACTTACCGCTTCCTGTTCTTCCTACAACACCGACTTTCTTTCTTCCAGGGAATGTGCAGGTTATACTTTTCAATACCGATGGCAAGTGTTCTGCGTATCGAATCTGCAAATCGCATGATATTACGTAATCAATTTGGTCAGAAAAGTGTACTGTGTGAAAAGACGCTCGGTTTTTACCTGCAAATTCGTGAAACTGATGGTGCCGGTGTTAGGCCAATCATGCGGCGGTCTGCTATTTTCAATAACCAAAGGTGATTCACTTGCAAGATTTGAATACTGAAGAACTCTCTCAACAGATATCATCTTTTGTTCAGCATTACATATATTCCATATAACTGATGCTTGCAATACATTCAGATTGATCCCATATGTCACTGCCAAACCAGCAATACCTACCAAATTGCAATACAAAGATATAACATGGTTTTTAATTCCGATACTTACACAACAAAATACCACGACATGGCGCGGCAGTGGGACCCACTATAATGCCACAACACGCATCATGGGGGCGTAACAAAGGCCCCGTGTTTCTTGCTATGCTTTGTGTCACCCCCGTGATATCTTGATATGGTTTGCTTGTTGTGGCATTCATTGTGACATTTCGTAGAACAGTAACAGGGCACAAAATCAATCCATGAATTTACTTACTTGGATTAATAATTCCTTCTGGGAGAGTAACTAGCAAAATAAGGGAAAAGGCAAAGACAAAATTTGATAACTGATTCAGTCTAAAAGAAAGCCATTCCATAGCTGCAACATTATGAAACCATGGTCTTGAATGGTTGTCAATCAGATGCAGATTCGAGTTCGTAAATCGATTTCGTTGTTCGAAAGCTCGGATCGTTGCTGCTCCAGCAAGTGATTCTGCAAAATGATGAAGGATTGGAGCTCTCTGTATTCCGGATAACCGCGCTAGCTCTCTTGCTGTTGGATTGTAATATCTCTGCAAATACTTTGATTAATAAGAAAACAAGAAATGCAAAACCAAATGGTGTCGGATAATATCGGATACGGGATATGCTATCAGACACAAGTATTCGCGCATCATAACCGTGAAGAATGATGGATCATATGTTACCTGGTACCAGATGCAAACGCCTGTAACCGGAATGAAGATGACGAATACTTCCCATGCTACCTGTGACATAACCGCTATGGTACCCAATAGCTGTATAATCGAGAACGCGCACCACCCTAATTTGTTAGCCATCTCCAAATCTAGCACACTTTGATCTGTAGATGCCTGTACATAGAACAAAAAAAAAAATAGTTTCATAACCCTAAGATTCTTGAATCAAATTGATATTTGAATCTGCAACGGTAATTACCCGGTTTAATATCCTTCCTGTTGGTGTAGAATCAAAGAACGCCATAGGCGAACGCATAACACTATGCAGCATTTTACCAAACATCTTCTCT
Source organism: Gentiana macrophylla (assembly GCA_026214975.1). NCBI lineage: Eukaryota > Viridiplantae > Streptophyta > Magnoliopsida > Gentianales > Gentianaceae > Gentiana > Gentiana macrophylla. Next base: position 2,964,183 of record CM047813.1, on the reverse strand, counting down.
GCAGTCATGAGTCCAGCTATAGCTACCAACGAAGCTCGAATCAACACGCAAACCGAGCTTCCAACCGATAAAACCACATAAACCAATAGTATCAAGTTCATCTTGATAACCGGTTAAATCATTTCCAGTAGGACAAGCCCAAGCCATCCAGTAATTACTACTAATCTGCAATATCTGGAACGACGACTGCGCCAAAAGGATAATCGGAACGAGTACACCGCGTTTCGCGATGGACAAATACGTGAAATAAACTTCTTTTCCAATGCTTCCTGTCTCTCTTTCTTCATCTTGGACTAATCTTCCCTCTTTTTCTGCAATTTCTACACAAAGATTGTGCTCTGACCCTTGTTTTGTATGTGGGAATTCTGAGTTCGTGTCGGATTCGATGGCGGATTCGTTATCAGTTGGGGCGTGATCGAACGTTCGAATCGAGTTTTCGACGTTGAAGATTGATTCTAGAGCCTCATTGTGTGCACCAACTAGTGATTCAAATCCAATGTTTTGGTTCAAAAGCTGTTCAAATGTTCCTGCTTGTGCAATTTTTCCATTTTGCATTACCTGTTATGGTTAAACCAAACATTGTACTAAACCAAAGTTCAAATTAACACTAACATAACACACCTAGGTTGCACGAGTTTGAATACGTGGGTAAGGATACGCAAATACCGGTGCCCGATTTTTGAAAGATATAAGGTACAAGAAGAAGGCTATATGCATTAATATAAAAAAATATGGGAAATTAGGGATAATGACACAATCTGAAATATTATTAAGAACAGGACAACTACATATTTTTTATAGGGAGAATGACAATCGCGATAATAATTTTTATAGCGAGAAGGACAAACTGTGAATCCCGAAAATCAGTGAATCTCCCTAGTGAATCCCGAAATCAGTGAATTTCGACAGTGAATTTTGACAGTGAATCCCGACAATGAATTTTGAAAATTAGTGAATTTCGACAGTGAATTTCGGCAGTGAATTTAAACAGTAAATTTCGAACACAAGTGAATTTCGATAGTGGATAAATAGTTTTGTCCTTTATGCAAAAGTTTCAAAAGACTGTCCTTCTACTTAATTGATGAAATATTTTTGTCCTTCTCCCTCATTCCCCCTAAAAAATATAGGGACCAAACTATACATTATAAAAGTATAATGATCAAATAATATTGAACAGAAACAAATATTACCGGTTTTCTTCATTTGGGTAGTTTTTCTTCATTTTGGGCAGCTTTTCAGGCATCATGGGTATGGATACGTGGATACGGGTGCATGATTTTTTAAAGATACAGAGTGTGGAACGAGGCTATATGCGTAAATGGTAAAATATAAAGACCAAACTGTACATTATAAGAGTATAAGGACTAAATAATAATAAAACACACTTATCCATTCGGAAAGTTTTTCGTCTTTTTGGACGACTTTTCATTCGTTATCTGACAGTTTTTATTCAACTTTCAACACGGTACTCCATTTCACGAATCCTGTATCCAACTTTTTAAATTACAAGAATGCCCTAGGTTTGTATCCTAAGTATCTAGAGCATTTACTCATGTTTCAACATGGTTCTTCATTTCACATATCTGAATCCAGTATCCAACTTTTGAAAATTACAAATTTGCCCCAAGTGTGTATCTATATGTGTCTGTGTCGGATACGTATCAAATACTAGACACGCTACAGACAAATGTATTCGTGCAGCATACTAATAACACACAATCAGAACGCGGTTTTTCAGCATACCAAGATTAGGTCAGCTGCAGGAAGAAACTCCACTTGGTGAGTGACATAAAGAATGGTTTTCTCATTGAGTAATCCCATCAAGCAATCCTGCATAAAACAACAAGTTTTCAGACAAAGTTTACAAGTACTAAAACCCCGAAAAACACGAAAATCCGCGTACATGGAAGAGTTGTGTCCCAGTATGAGCATCCACAGCACTAAAAGGATCATCAAGAAGATATATATCCGAATCCTGATACACTGCACGCGCGATTTGAATCCGTTGTTTCTGACCGCCGCTCATATTAATCCCTCGTTCTCCAATTTCCGTTAAATCGCCATTATTAAACAACTCGAAATCTTTTTCAAGTGCACATGCTTCAATTGTTCTGTTATACTTTTCGGGTTCATAACTTTTCCCAAACAGTATATTTTCCCTAACATTTCCTGTCAATATCCACGCCGACTGTGGCACGTAAGCTTTCGTGCCATTAATCTTAACTTTCCCCGACAATTTCGGTATCTCTCCTAACAAACATGATAACAAGCTCGATTTCCCTGATCCCACGGTCCCACATACTGCAACTTTCATCCCTTTCTTGACCTGTAATCTTATTCCATCGAGTGTAGGCGTACTCGATTCGTCGTTCCATGTAAATGTCCCATTTTCAATCTCAACCGCATATTCTGATTGATTATCTGAAGTTATTTCAACTGCATCTGCTCGAATTTCATCTTCTCGAAGATAAGACGACATTCGATCAGCAGACACTTTGCCTTGCGCGATCACGGATAACAAATCAGGGAGATTGAATATCGGATCTTGTAGCATACGGAACGTTGCTAATGCAGATAATACGCGTCCAGCTGTTAACGGTATTCCCATTAGTACACAACCACCAAAAGTGAGTACAGATATGAATGTAGGTGAACCCCAGAAGATAAACGTCGTGATAGCGGACATCCTCAAAGATTTCCATAGCCAATTATACTCAACTTTCCGTAAAGATTCGAGCTTTCGTAAAGAATACGTGTCCCAAGCTTGAAGTTTCAGTGTCTTCATATGTCGTAAAACTTCAGAAGTCGATTTCATTCTGTTATCCTTTGACTCCATGATCTTCGTCTGATACCGCTTCTGAATTCGAGTTAACGGAACGTTTATAGCCATTACTGCTAGTGTTGCAGCTAACGCTACAAACGAACCAAGCCCGAGATTTGTATGAAGAACGAACACGGCTAATGAGATTTGTATAGGCAACATCCAGATTATGTTCAAGTACCATATGAAATCCGTCATTCGTTGAACATCTACACTCATAAGATTGATGATCTCACCGCTACTATGACTCTGACGTGATTTGCTCGATAAGAGCAAGCCCTTTTTATAGATTTGAGATATCAACGCGGATCTTAATCGAAGGCCTAATTGACGAGCACCGAAGATCCATTGCCTTTGTGCTGTTGTCTCAACAATCTTTGCAGCTAAAAAGGCTAATGCAAGTAAATATCCATAACTTAAACTAAAATATTTCTTCTCACTAAGAAAAGTTATAAAATCATTTATCAAATAAGGGCCAACATATGATGATATCGCACTTATAACCGCGAATAACGCGTTAATCAACGCTTTCTTCCTCACAAACAAAAACACTGCCTTGAATATCGAAGGATTCTCGGTCTTGTCCCTTTTCTTGACCTCTTCTAAACATTCATTGAACCGATGAGACAAAAAATCTGCTGAATCATCAATAGCTACACGTGGGACTTCGTCTTGGACAAGCGGTTTCGCTTTTCCGACCACAAACAACGGATTAAGCCACGAAAAAGTTACCCTTTGTACTAATGTAGCCTTTCCAAATGGAGACTCTGATTCCTGTCTGGTAACGTGTCCGGTATCTGTATCTGATTGACTTACCCTTTTCCCATTGAGAAATGGTGCGGATAGGCCATTAGAAACGCCGAATCTGACGCCCGGTTTTACCCGAATCGATACCACAAAAAGGCATATAGATGCAACAAGACTCAAAACATCAACAAAATCTTTCACACTAACATTTCCATGATTTTTTACTATAAAATTTGCATCAAGAATCACACATGTTAAGGACAAAATCGAGCTCGAAATCCACCATAACCTTAAAATCCAAGGGAGCTTAACATCTTTATGTCTTAACAAAACATAAAGCAAAATCAATGAAATCCCATATGAAACAACTTCCAAAACCTGTGACGAAAATACCGAAAACCCGGATTCGCAGAGATTACTGTCGTTTTTGCTTATCAAAGATACAGAATGAGTACCCACAAGTAAAATGGAGCAAAATAGAGAGATATAGAAACTCATACAAATTCTTGGTCCAGAAGCATACTTTACTGCAGGAATTGAATTTTTCTTGCCTTTGCATTGTGAATCCACAAGATTTTTTATGGATTGAAGCAACAGTACTCCAAGAAATCCCAGTTGTAAAAGTATGCTTGCATGTTCAAATAAGCAAGGAGAGAGAATCTCTGGCCAAGCTGCTAAAAATTTGAGGAATTCCATGCCTGAAATGTATCAATGAAAAAAAAAATAAATATATGAAATTTTACACACACACCAAAAAAAAAAAAAAATAATAAAAAAATAACTTAATGGAACGACGAAGGCGCTTGTTAAAGGCATCACAGCTTGGATTAGACTTTAAGGTCGAATGTGTACTCTAGTGCCCAAAAGGAGATTCATTGTGGTGTCTTTAACAAGAATCTGTCTATCTTCAACAACATGCATGTCAAAAAGATTACTTTTTAATGTGTTTGCAGTCAAATTCTTGACAGAAAGTTTGTCTAGATGATGAAGGATGATGCAGCAAGAATTATGTTTGGTTTTTAACAAGAATCTGTCTATCTTCAACAACATGCATGTCAAAAAGATTACTTTTTAATGTGTTTCAGTCAAATTCTTGACAGAAAGTTTGTCTAGATGATGAAGGATGATGCAGCAAGAATTATGTTTGGTTTTGTTGTTTCATTTGAATTTGAAAAACAGAGATGGAAAAGAAAAAAAAATATAGCAAGAATTCAAGATTCTGTTACTAGCATACTGTTCATGGAATCAAAGATGGATTATCAAATTATCACTTAAAAAAATGAGCAAGAATTCAAGATTATGTTACAAGCATACTGTTCATGGAAAGAAAGATGAATTATCACCAAAAAAAAAAAAAAAAAACAAGATCAAGAACTCAAGATTCTGTTGCATACTGTTCATGGAATCAAAGATGAGATGAATTATCACTGCTTAGGTAGCTATCTTGAAGCACTTGCAGCAGTCAGGGAACTTTTGACTTAGGCAAATCATCAAGCAATTATTGGGCAGGTGGAGCTACACAAAATCCAGATACAGCTCTCAAGTGGCGTGTCTTCACTTACACACATGAATAAATAGATTCCTTAGGATATTAATTATGGGGATCTATTTCCACCATACTTCATCTATACGTGCACTGCTCTACTTCTGCACCACAGCAGAACCCGACTTTGTGAAAGTCGATTCTGGAACCTAAAACCGAATTTTTGTTGGTTAAGGTGTCGGTTCTCACAATACACCTGCGAAAAGTCGTTTCTATGCTCCAGAACAGATTTTGGAAAAGTTGGTTCTGCTATTGTATAGATTGGGTGTGGTGCAAATTATAAACCCCATATTTTGGTAGCAATTTTCTTATCAACATTTCTATCGGTACACGACATTACTTGAACACTACACCTAATCGGCATTTTGAAAGTCGACTCTTAAACCAAAATCAGTTCTTAATTAGCTCAATAATTAATCTTCGTAAAGTCGATTAAGTGTGGTGTATAATAGATGTTGTACACCAAGGACGAAAATAAACGTTCCCTGAACCAGGATGTGGTGTTATGTGAATGGATTAAGGGGCATTTTTATTCACCCCGACAATTCTACCGGTGGATACATATCACCATCATAAAATAATAGGAAAAAAAAAAAACATACATATTATGTATTCCTAGTTTTTATTCTTTTGTATTTAATTGAGTTATAATTTAAGAGCACAATGACAAAAATCATTTCAACACTCTTCTTTCTTCTTCTTGACAGTATACGGCCTCTTCAACATTATTGTTATTTGCATGTTTGGACGTTTCTGAATTTTTTTTTTTTTCTTTCCTTCACAAAGGACGAAATTTATTATTATCCCGAATGACAGAAAATTTACAATGAGCATACGGCTCATCCCAGTGGTTAGTGTCCCGCTTTACTTTCGCAGCTCCGGTGGGAGGCCCAGGGTTCGAATCCCTCCTCCTCCTTTCGTATCGATCCGAAAAAAAAAAAAAAAAAAAAAAGACAGAAAATTTACAACAAAAAAAACTAGGCACAGCTAGACCAGGGGCGGACGCAGGATCCTGGATGAGGGGGGCGATACTATAAACGAGCGTAAATTTTAAAGGATGGCAAAAAAAATACACAACAAACATGATAGTGTATTTTCCAGATTTAAAAGGAGCGGCTTTCTATTTAAAGGGTACATCCGCCCCTGAGCTAGACTAAAGACGCGGCTCATACTCCACACTACTACACGGCCTAAAACCCAAGAACGTAGCCAGATGGTAGGCTTGAGGTGGCTAAACCCAACCGGTTGTTACTTTTATAATAAAAAAACTTATATAACACAATTCAACACAGTCAATTATCAAAACAAAGCCCACCCGACTATTCATAAAATATTCATTAAATTTCATTCAAAGTTAAATTTACGATTCAAAATCGTTGCTTAAAAAAACCGCAATACAATATATATATATGACCGAATATGCAAACACATGTGAGCAATTGCCTAACATGTTTTATTATATAACAGATTTGGTAGAATTCCGGAGAAAAATATAGCTTTTTCAGAGTTAATTAATTTTATATGTTATCACGGTTCTAAAAGTACTCCAAAAAGTCTTTCATTCCAGGGTCCTAACTAAAAATAAAAATAAAATCATTATATTTTTTTTATCTTAACAACTTGTGTGACAAACAAATGCTCCAGTAAAAATGAAATTGGAAACATTAATTATAACGAATAACATAATATGATTTTACGTCATTGATCATAACAAAACTCATATTAAAATCTTACGATATAATTAATCAACGGTTTAAAAGTGTGTCAGAATCAGCATTAAAACAAATGTTTGTATCAACCACAATGTAAAACTAGCTCCAAGGTTGAATGCATGCATATTTTATATATATATATATATATATATATATATATATATATATATATATATATATATATATATATATATATATATATATCATAATATAATGCTCCAAAATCCTCTATTAATTATACTTTTATATTTAAAATTAATCTTCTGTAATAATCAATGAATTTTAGTTCAAAATCAAGCGATTTTCCTTCAATTTAAACATGATTACTTACTTATCAATGGTAAAACAAAAGCATAGATCGATCAGGAAGAATAGAGTAAAATTAGTTTAAATGTACGTCTGATTGAACAAAACCAACTAACCTGTTGTGATGCTGCTTCTGTAGCTGAAGATTTCCATAATACGGCGTTGTTAATTAACACGAACAACAACGTATTAATTAGCTAGCAAACGACGTATTAATTAGTGCGTAAGAACCCGGGATTAAGCAGAGAGAGTTGCAGAAGAAGATAAGAAGTATAGTGTTTGTGTTGGGCATGGAAGAAATTAAAATTCCATGTTAAATAATCAATGGTTTATTATGAAAGCATATAAAGTAAGTAAGTAAAAGATAACAAGGTGAGAGAAAGTGAAAGAGAAAGAGAGATAGTGTGACACATAGTTACAAAAGCTAATAAAAGGAAAAGATCGAAGTACTAAAGGATCTTTGTATACATGTGAGAGTCCATGAAAACTTTGTTTGTGAATTAACATCACATGTTTACTACATCTTTTAAGGACAAACTTCTTTCATGGGACCCCTTTTTACTTGACTTATAGTGTGATATATCCTTCTCACTTGCTAGTGAAAGATATGGGCATTATGTTTTGGACCTAGGATACTTATAGTGTGATACTGTGTCAGAGTTCGATACCCTGAATCGGCTTTTCCCAACAAAAAAATGATATATAAACAGTTTTTATAAACTGGATCACTAAGACATAACTCTTAACTTAATTACATGCACAATCTACAAAACTTTAGAGATGGGACAATGAAACCCTTTAGGTTCGGGCTCGTTTTTTTTTTTTTTTTTTTTTTGATGGGTTTTCTCATTTGAAAAATGGGCTCCGTTTGTTTTGGGTTGGAGTTTTTTTTAGGTTGTTTTAGATAAAATGATTGCAGTAATGATTAGAAAATTAAGATATTTTTTTGAAATTTGTGTAGATTATGAAATGATTGGTGGAAAAATTTGAAATAAAGTAGTATATATAATAAATAAAATAATGGTAAAAAATGTTATAAAGTTGATAAAGTGAAATGACGAGAGATAATTTAAATTTTTTTATTTGTAGTTGAAGAAATGATTGATAAGAGAATTGCAAGATATGATTGGTGAACTGATATAAAAAAACTTCAAAAAAAAACTCTAACGAAAACAAACGGAAAACTAGTTCTTCAACAAACTGATGACAACAAATGATTATAATACAATAGTATATCATGAAGATGTATCACATAAAAATTTGTGTTACCTCCTAAGTGCAATTATGAGCAGGATACCACCATACAAAGATGTGGATATTTCCAATTATAGAATGAAGTGGACATCCATGATAAAATCAAACAGCTTAATTATATATCCCATTTTAATTTTCATGCATTGAGTTCCACAATTTTATATATATAAAGGAGAAAAAGTAAGTGAAAAGAGATATAGATGATGATACTTTTAACTTTTTGGTAAAGAAAAATTCAGGCCTAATCACCCCACTACAGTTTGCTAGCTGGAAAATTTATCAAGCGATTTCACTATTAGGGGGAATGTTTCACGTGATGCCTTTTCTGACCACCTGATTTCCACACACTTATTTTGTGTATTCCACCTCAAAAAAGCGTGTGGTCAGGATCCTCGCCGCGTAGATATTTTTCCTATTGAGTGAGTCCCTCACATCTGACAACGCAGCCTTCTTAGCTGGGGTAGCCATAATCAACCTGTGAGTCTGTGACTTATATTATATTATCATATCTTTCTTTATTTCTTTTTAAATTTTTTGTGTGTGCAGAATATAATATGGGTACTGCTACATCCACTATATTTATCTCCACAACATCATCCACAACATCATCTACACCATATATTTAGTTAGGACCCACAAAAAAAAATATTTATCTCTCCAATCAAAGGACAACATCATCCACAACATCATCCACTACATCTTTATGTAGTGGATATAGCATTTTCCATATAATATCTTTTAGATGTTAAAATTTCATAATAAAGCTGCAACAGATTATATATACTACTATGACTGATTATATATATATATATATATATATATATATATATATATATATATACCTCACATTAATTATTAATTGTTCTGATGCATACATAAGACAAAAACTACAGTAATTAAGCAGGGCATCAAACACTTTGGTTAATGGACCTCTGAAATAATTGCAAAGCACAAAACTTTTCCTCCCTCCGTTCCGAAACAACTGAGTTGTCAAAAAAATTTGTTCAAAAATAATTGAGACAGAATATTTTGCAAAGCAACATTTATTGCTAATTTTCCTACTTTACCCTTATTTAATACTTGGTAATAAGTTAAAGAAAAAACTGTATTAATCCACAAGACGGCTGCAGTGGTGAAATTTAGATTATAATCAGGCGTAAGCCAGTGTTGAAGCGCATTGTTAAACTCAAAAAAAAAAAAAAAAAAAAAAAAAAAACTGTATTAATTGTATCATAGGAATTTTTTTGTTATTATATCCTTAATGTCATAGCATTAAATCACATTCTTATTAAGCGTGTGAGAGTTAGGTTAATAAACGTGTTTTTGAAAAATGCGTCAGATATTTCGGAACGGAGGGGTATATGTCTTCGTGATACTTTAAGATGCTTTGCTGTATTTATTGTGATGGTACGTAGTCTGATTAAAAAAAAAAAAAAAAAAAAAAAAAAAAAAAAAAAAAAAAAAAAACTCATGAATTATTTTGTATGGTCCATATATAGTTCCTAGGACTATTTTCTGTTTTGTTTCACAACGAAAGGGGAGGACCGTTTATAGAACTCACTAAATTGAACTAAGCCTATTATTTGCACCATGTACATTCTACTCATTCATCACTCTATGTTGAAATGACATATCATTCCGATATCATGTTAGGATCAAATGTTTACTATTAGGATCAAACGCTTATCGTTGTATTAAAACCAATTGGTGTTTGTAAATGTGCTACTATATTTCCTAATATCACTTATCGTTCTACAAAAATCAATTGGTAGAAGTAAATGTGTTACTATATTTTTCCTTATAACACTTTAACATTCGTCAACCTCTTTTATTCGCACCTTCTCCATATGATTTTGAGATTCATTTCTTCATAATTATCACTGTTAATTTTTAAACCAAATGTACGGCGACTTAATTTATGTGCTGACTGTTCATACTCTTGCGTCTTTTTCAGGAATTGTGCTCAATTTAGTGAACGAGGTATACTCATTCATTCATAGTTTTATGTCTTTTGAATGTTAATTGTTCGGTTGAAATGCTGTTTGTGTTTGTGTACTTTATACACTATTGACTTGTTCCTATTTTTATTCTGGAATTTGTTACGATCTATTTTGACCAGGTACTCAATTAAAACTGCATGTCATTTCCTTTTTTTTTTAAGTCGATTTCATTACATGTTTGGAATTCCATCTGATTCGCAACATCGTTACTGAATACAAATTTTATTGTATATATTTTGAGGACATATAACATTGTAGTGGAATTTCATGCACTAAAACATAAGTGCAGTTGAAGCATGGCTTTACGAAACCATGCTGAAACCGAGTCGTGTTATGCTAATGTTAGAATGATACACATACATATATGTATGTATAACATTAAGGCATAACCCCTATAATTGCGAAATTCATGGGGAAAATTTGCTTTTGGATATTTTATGGTTTTATTTTTAGGAAATATGGTGTGTACTAAATGTAATCATTTTACCCTAAGTAGATTGCATTCATATGCAATTTATACTTTTTTTTAATGAAAGTACTTGCGACTGTTTATTCAATTGGGTGTTTTCGGGTTTGAACAATGTAATCTGACGCTTTCCATTTTTTTTTTTAAGTATTGTACAACAATGTGGTTACTCCAAAGAGATATAGCAACGTGTGGAAAATATGTTACAACTGGTTCAGCCCAACAACTTTGTTTTAATTGAAGAAAATATTTCGATCAATTATGATTGAAAATGGATCTTTCGGGACAATCATTTGGGAGAAGAGCATAAATTTGTTGATATTGTAGTGAACGTAAGAAATATAATTGTTTCAAAAGTATCAATTATCTTTTGTATGTGTTTAATTGATTATAATTTGTTAATGTTCCCTCTCTATAAAGCTTTTTTTTTTTTAAAGTTGTTTTTTCATTAAATCCTATGTGTCCAATACATACCTATTTACATCAGAGGGCGTCATGAGTGTCTTGCACGGTATATGTATTGCTACTAGTTAACTCTACTAGAATTCTCAACTCATCTGAATCCACTTCCACTTCCACTTCCTCGGCTGAATTCACTTTTTCATCAGTGCCCCCATTGAGATCTGAAAATCGATATAGTTTTGTTGGTAAAAATATAAAAACTTTATTAATTTCCCTCCTCACTCTTCGAATTTGTTCCCGTTCCCACCGATTTTTTTTTTTTTTTAATTGTTCGCTACTATTATACATATATGTGTGTATATATCACAGTATATTACACATGGTATAACGGTAGTACCGTAAAATCTTTTAGGCATGAGATATATCATGATGATGATACATCAACTACATACTTATCCACAACATCTTGCAACAGTGGCGGAGCCATAATGTTTTTTCAGCGGGGTCCGTAAATATTTAACACACTAAATAATTTTTTTCACATCCAAATATTTTTATAGGTAAAATGTAGAAGTATTTTTTTAAGGGTCCAGACTTCTTACTTACTCCTTACTAGATCCGCCCATGTCTTATAGAACACTTTTAACACCATTGATTGTGTTAGGACCCATATCAATAAGAGAAATGATTCATCATTTTAATCAAAGGGAATTGATTGTGTTGTGACTCATATCAATAAATGATTCATCATTTTAATCAAAGAGAAGAAAACATGAAGTGAAAGCGACACTACACAAATTTCTAATGCACATACCATTTTCCATATGACATTGACGTCTATCCTTCGACAATAATGCATATATTCCCTTAATTTCAGTTACGTTTGTCGTTGAAACAGTGAATAATCTTTTGAGTCATATAACAGTTAATAAAATCAAATATTAATGATTTAGATGATAAAGATATCCCGATAAGATAATTAGAACCTAGAAATATACAAAGAGAACAATGAGATATTTTTTTGTATTCAACTAAGAAAACGAATATAACTTTTGATCTGATTGTCGAAAGATGATAAATTTATCACATTTTCCTTTTTTCGTCCTCTTTATTTAGACATATCATTTGATATTTTTTCAACATGATGATGGGCCCACAAGTTAATACTTAGGGAACATCTTTTCACACAACAAATTATTCTGACACAATTTGAGTAAAAAACGATGATTATTTTGACAAATTCAAGTCAGCATTTTATACGTTTTCCATACCCAATACTGGACAGAAAGACTTTCTGACTCATATTGAGTCATGAAAACATTCAGCATTCTGTCTGAAATTCGATCGGAATCAACGAGTCCAGAAAAACAAAAATTTCAAGGTTCTAACCCATTTTGAGTCAGAAAACGATGATTATTCTGGCTCAATTGAAGTCATAATTGTAAACGTTATCCTTACCCAATTCTAGTCAGAAAGACTTTCCGACTAAAATTGAGTCTGGAAAACATCCAACATTCTGTCTGAAAGTCGATCAGAATCAACGAGTAAAAATATTATGTGTTAAGATGTTTGGTAGTGTGAAAGACATTCACAATACTTAATGCCTTTTCAATGAGTAAAAACTATGAGTAAATACTTAATTAATACTCATCTTGCGAAATGATCGTTGATATATGATTTATTTGAATTCGAGCCAAATCAACTATGCATCAAAGTTAACGAGATGAACTCGCTTGAACACTTTAAAGCTTAACAATTTTTTGAGCTAATTGAGTTCGAATTGAAAGTACTTAAATTATAGTATCGAGTATAATCAAGCCAAACTCGATCAAAATTAAAATTTAATTGAACCATTCTCGAGTAATCTTATCCTTGTTCAAACGAAAACTTGAGCCGAGTTCGACTATCAATTGTTTAAAGTGCTGCTCCACTCGATAAATAAACGGTTGTATTTGGATTTAATCATTTCCACCCTATTTTTTTTAAGGGATCTGTAGAAAACATAGGCTCAAGCCCATGTAAGAGGATGAGTCTCATCCCAAAAACTAGGTTATAAGGTGAGGGAAGTTCACATCTTAATATGGTGGGTGATACAATAGCAAGTTTCTAATGTGTGATACTTTAACACTCCCCCTCAAATATGGGCTTGGGCACTCTCAAGGCTAACAAAGAGGCCCAACACTTGCACAATAAAGGGTGGCTCTGATACCATGTAGAAAACATAGACCTAAACTCATATAAGAGGAGGGTCTCATCCCCAAAACCTAGGTTATGAGGTGAGGGAAGTCCATCTGTTAATATGATGAGTGATACAATAGCAAGTTCCCAATGTAGGATCCCAATTTTTCACCACTCATAAGTGTAATGTTTTCAAGGAACGTCTCTATATACAACATATAGATTTATTTATATGTGGGTATTAGGACCTCTATTTTTTTAATTTTTATTTTGTGTATGAATTGATATAGCTTAGCTCTAGGAAGGGGCGGAGCTAGTATGGGACAAGGGGAAGTTTTTGTGTGGTGTCTCCACATGTAAAGTTCCACATCGGTAAAATAAGAGAATGCTCACCCCCATATAAGTGTGAGACATAAATGTCTTGTCAACTCGGGTTAGCCGCTTTTTGCCAGCGACGAGGACGGCGGTTCAAGTAGTTGACCGGACATTTATGACTTATTTAAGCGCTACTGAGGCCGGGAGTGCAGGGTGTTTCTGAGAATGGTATAGAGCAAACTATCGACGGAACTATCTACCGCACCGCACGTCTGAAAGGCAGTGTAAGGATGACCTCTAGTTACCTACGGTAAAGACGATCCAGAACGATCTCGCCCGTCTGGCGAGGCCTTGATCCCTTTATAAGGAGGAGAATGTAAAGTCTCACATCGGTAAAATAAGAGAATGCTCACCCTCCGTATAAGTGTGAGACATAAATGTCTTGTCAACTCGCAAAGTTAGCGCTTTTAAGCCAGCGAGGGCGGTCAGCGATTGACCGGACATTTATGACTCATTTAAGCGCTACCAAAAGACGAAGTGCAGGGCGTTACGCATATCTGATGTGAGAAACCGAGTGTGGCTCCATACTGACTACATGATTTTATTCTATATTTAAACTGTGTGGTTCTGATCGTTTCACCCGTCACTTCACCTCAAATTCCCTAACCACACAATCCCTAGAGAAGGGGGGCATATGCCCCTTAATATTTTTGAAATACCTATATTACCCATATTTATTCAGAAGCATATGATAATAGATAATATGTTGTATATAAAAATACAAAGTTGAAGCGCAACATAGTTGGTAGAGGCGTGACTCCTTAACACGATTCATGTCTCTGTCTCCGCCCCGGCTCTAGGTATAATAATTATACGGAGGGTACAGTATTTTGAAAAAACATGAAATCATAGTCAAATTCTTGGTTTCCCAACTTTTACTAGCAGTATATATGATATGATATATCCAACCAATTTGAAACAACAAAACGTGAAAATAATATTATATATAAACATCAAATTAATGTATATACAAAAACAGATGATCAACTAAAGAAATCTTGCAAGTTGGCATATATACTTTTTTTTTTTTTCCCGATTAATGTGCAACCAGCAGAGGGCCGGCCAAGCCAAAGAATCAAACAGTGGTCATTTTATTAATATTACATCCAAGAATCAAACAAATATATAGACTATAAATTATTCACACTAAATCAAAATCCTGCAGCATGTTTCAAAATAAATAAATAAAATCCTGCCGCAGGTTCAAGTTGGCAGACTAATTTCCCCTTATATAAACTAATAACATTAACACGTTTCCTATATATATGTCCGTCGACTATGCTCAATAATTTTACTAAGGCAATACACATTTATTGTGTTTCTGATTTTCTTTAGCAAAACTATTTTATTCTCTTGCCATGCACATTTTTTAAATAAATTATTTTCCTTTTTTAATTAGCCAAATAATTTCATTGGAAAAAATCTATATATATATATATATATAGGTAATTAACAAAAGACTAAAGTAAGCCACACAAATACATACCAGCAGAGAAATGGCTACAACTCCTGGGTTGCTCACTGACTGGCCATGGAAACCTCTTGGTAGCTTTAAGGTACGTACGTACGTACCCTTCTCCCCCCACCCTCCCACCCGTGCACACATCATATTATATCATTTTTTGTGTCTGAATAGATGTGATAGCACAACGAGTGAGTCTTGGATCCTCTCGCCAGATTCCAAACTTTCTCAGTTTTTTTCTGAGATATCCAGGGTGGATATCAGTGAAAAATAAAATAAAAAAACGAACAGAGATATCCACCTGGATATCTAGTGAAAAGCTGGGTAAAGCTGGGATACAAAAAGCAGAGGATCCCGACCCCAACGAGTGGTATAACATGCATTCTTTAACACTGTTGATTATGATGGGTCTGCATCATAATCAAGAAGGTAAAAGCGTATTATGTTACTCGTTGTGTCTGATTAACGTAATAGCATTACCCTTTCATCATTTTTGTACACTTTGGCCTTTATATTTTCTATATTCACCAAAATGCCCTTTGTACTTATATCCAATAATTTTTTATATATCGTGATGCCCATTTTAATTACCGTGATACAGTAACATCATCGTTTTCTTTAGAAGCTATATAATTAGAGGACTTATGATATTTTTTTTGTTGTCTTTGTTGTTGATGCATATATGAAGTATGTGGTGTTGGCACCATGGGTGGTTCATAGCATTTATTCATTCTTCATGGCTAAAAAGGAGGAAGAAAGAGACTATACAAACTTCATGGTGTTTCCTTTCTTGTTGTTAAGAGGTTTACATAACCAGATTTGGATCACGGTTTCTCGACATCGAACCGCTATCGGAAAAAACCGGATCGTTGATAAAACCATTGAATTCGACCAGGTTGACCGTGAAAGCAATTGGTCTGTTTTTCTTTCCCTTTTTTTATCTCTCTCTCTCTCTCTTTCTTTTTTAATTATTTGTTAAACTGGTAATGTTTTTTTTTTTTGCCTCAACATCTTTTTAAACCGTTGATTATGATTAGTTTACATCATGATCAAGCGGTATCTATAACGAGAAAACTAAGTCCAACAAAATTTAAAAGATGAAACGTTAATCCCACAATCTAGACCACAGGGTGACGAAAGACCAACACTTAATATGTTAAGTGACACAATAACAAGTCTGAAATATAGAACAACCAAGATCTAACCGTAAAAAACATGTTGTGCCTGGCTGGCGTATATCAAGGACGAGAATTTTAATTTTAACTCGCATGGTAATAGATTATATCGAGTTCGCCGGGTGGGCGGGATTAAGAATATTTTATGGATCCGACTAAACTACACATATTTTTTAGTGTAATATTTTTTTGTCGGATGAAGCTTAAATTTCTAAATTAACACACTAGCTCCGTCCTTGGCGGTATCGGACTGGTTGTGGCTCTAATATGACCCTTGCTAAACTTACGTTGTCATATCACATCAACAGATATATCATACTTTACATTATTGATTATAATGAACTCATATTAAGCGATGTCTCATGCAACATTAGATTCTAAACATGTTTTGTATCAATTTATGTGATTATCTTGTTAATTATTTGGAAATTGCTTTGGTTACAAGTAAGGACGGAGCCAGGAAAAAAAGTTCGGGTGGGCTAGGTTAGGCTAATCATACTTGGTATCACATTTAAGTATATATTTCCAGATAATTAATACCAATCCCACCATTAAAACACTCAAATATGATAAGAACTGGAATCTTCCAATTGCTTAGTGCTTATCTAGGTTTTTCTTCCTTTCGGCTCTTAAGAACTCACATGACATTCGATTGTGGGACAACATCAATTTTTAAACCGTTAATTCATTAATATAGAATCATCTCAACAATTAATAATACTAATAATGAGAAGCGTCACAAATATTTCCTCTCATTTTAGTCCGGAAAAAGGAAAAGAGGTGAACGGCAAATTGTTTGATGATGGCATCATAATAAATACTAGTACAACTTTTTTTTAACGGAAATAAAATATACGCACACACACCGTCCCACGGGTATTTGAACTCGGAATGCCCAAGTTAAAGCCATAATAATTATCGATTGAATTAACGTCTTGTTGAAATAAATAGTTGTATTAAATAAATCATACCCAATAGATATTAATTTAATTTAGAAAATTTCCCAATTTTGTTTGGTTGCTGAGGAGTATTGAATAAATAATTAAATGAAAGTAAAAATAAAAGGTAAATGGTGTGTATATATCGGTGAAGGTGGAAGGGTAGGAATTGATAATTGTCAATATTTTATATTTTAGGATGATATGTGAAATATATATTAATGTAGATGGGCTGAGTTAGTAATTAAGGTTAGGATGGTGTTTGAAATGAGCACTATATAGTACAAGTGGGTTGGGTCTGGGTAGGGGTCTGGGTGGGCTTAGCTCACCCCAGCCCACACTTTGGCTCCGTCCCTGGTTACAAGAATTGACCTGATCAACACATTTTTCGAGTACTTATTCTGACGTACGACTTATTCATTGATATAGGTTTCAAGATAATCATTAATAGTCTGAAGACATATTGTATAAGTTCTTTTGATTATATCACTACACTCCTTTTTTCCCTTCTTCCTTCACATTTTGCAACTGAATAATGATACTGTGACACTTATCATGCCACAATAAACTCTTAACATGATGCGAAGTGACATATGAAGTGACATATCTGGTGATGAAGATCAAATCATCTACCGTGAAAGCCTCAAGTGTAAGGTGTTGTGACTGTGATCTAGTCATACACGAAAACACTACGTAACACTACAACAATGATAGAGGGCACAACCAAATTAATACAACCAGTGACACAATCTAATCTCTCACCCTTGAATTTGATGAGTCTTATTTGGTTGTGATATCGATGAGAAATTATGTTGTATCACCCGTTGTGTCAATTTGATTGACTAGATCACTCTAGGATTCCTTATGATGTGACTATAACAAATTTTTATAAAATGTAACCAATCATATTATGTTGCAGTATTTATCATGATAGAGTGATTGCAATTGATTAGCTTGTTGAAATGGACAATGAAAAAATGAAAAGCACAAAATGGATCTTGTTTTTGGTATTCATTTAATTTAAAAGTTTTTCTTGAACTACCTTTGTTTTAAACAGCTAAGAGAATTCATTGATTGAGAAATGCATTAATTATGTAAATAAATAAATTAAAAATGGTACAAATGTCAATTTGAGGTGAGAGTGACAGGTAACAAAAAGTCAAACTAGTTTGTCTCTTTGTCATGAATTTCATATATATACAAATCATATTTGATATTATGAATCATTATCACAGGTTCACATGTAAACTTGTATAATGCACAAACTCCTTATGCTCATCGTTATTGTTTTTTTCCGAACATTGTTTTTTTATTAATCGAACTTAATAAACTCATTATAGTCCAAGTTATATATGTATCTTTATATTGTTTCTTTCACTTTTACGACGTGAAACAAATAATCCTATTTTATTTGGCAGGGATGATCAAATTATATTAAATGGGCTTGTGTTATACATACTCAACATGTCGTTTTCTCAAGTATCATATTTGCCATGGTGGCGGACCGACGGCGTAATCCTAACGGCGTTGATTCACGGTGGTCCGGTGGAATTCCTCTACTATTGGCTTCATAGGGCGTTGCACCACCATTATCTTTACTCTCGTTACCATTCCCACCACCACTTATCCATTGTCACCGAACCCATTACTTGTAAGAAAAAAATAACCAAAAATAAAATACTGTAGGGTAATGTATATATATTTACAGTTATCTACCTCTGTATTATATTTTGATAATTATTGGTTTAATTAATTTGTGTGACATATATGTATGCAGCTGTGATACATCCATTTGGGGAGCATATAACATATTTTGTGCTCTTTGCAATACCAATATTGACAACAATGTTTAATGGGACTGCTTCAAATTTGTCATGGATGGGATATATTACTTATATTGATTTCATGAATAATATGGGACATTGTAATTTTGAGCTTATTCCTAAAGCAACCTTCTCCATTTTTCCACCTCTCAAACACCTCATGTACACTCCATCGTAAGTTCTTTTCTACACTCTTCTCTTTATTTACAAAATATATATAACTTTGTGGTTATGATATATGTCATTGTATGTCACACACAAAACATAAATATCACACACAAAATATAAATATCACAAAGGACCATTTGAAGGCACCATGCATACACACTATGACATCACACTATCAGGGCATCACACGACCAACCCTTCAAAAGTATATTATATTAATAATAATTTACTCTCAAAAGGTTGAATGTATATGATATATACAACAATGGGTGGTGTCATATTAAGTTTGTTGTGATGTACAATAGATATCATAATATGATGCATGTGTTCAGGGTCATCCCCGGGTTTTTAGAGGCCTTAATTAGGGCAACTTATCAGAACTTGGCCTTCAGAAAGAGACAAGCGGTTTTTAGAAGATATGACCCATGTTTGTAGACTAATAAACTCTTTGAACTAGAAAAAACCTAAGCCCTAATCAATTTCCGGAGGCTCTAGACCGTGGCTTTGTAAACTTATGCCCAGGGCCAGATCTACATATGTCTTGTAGTATGTTTCTTATTATAAACTAATTTGAAGAAAATGTTGCTAAAATTGTACAGGTTCCATTCCTTGCACCACACGCAATTCCGGACAAATTACTCATTATTCATGCCAATCTACGACTACATCTACAACACCAGGGACAAACACTCGGATTCTCTGTACAAAACATCTCTGAAAAAACAAGAAGATGACGCAGATGTCATACATTTAACACATTTAATGAATCCGCAATCCATGTATCACATTAGGCTTGGATTTGCTTCATTTGCATCAAGGCCTGAAAATTATTACTATTCCAAATGGTACTTATGGTTAATGTGGCCTATAACTTGTTGGTATATGATCATTAATTTCATATATGGTCACACTTTCATATTGGAGAGGAACAATTTTGAGACACTTAAGTTGCAAACATGGGCTATCCCTAAGTACAAGTTTCAGGTAATATTTTAAGGCTTGTATGTGTGTGTGTGTATATATATATATATATATATATATATATATATTCATATTTTATTAATTAATACATTAATCGACTAATTATATGGGGTTGCAGTATTTTCTTAAATGGCAAAGAGAATCAACCAATGAGTTGATAGAAAAGGCCATACTTGATGCACAAGTAAAAGGCACCAAAGTGTTAAGTCTGGGCCTTCTTAACCAGGTATGTAATTAAACATGTATTTTATTTATCACATTTATTTTTTTCCTTGTATAGTATATAGCATGTTCCGTATTCGACGCGTATCAAATGCATACGTGAACCAGATATACTTAGGATACACACATGAGAGAGAATTCGTAATTTCAAAAATTGGATACGGGATTGATATGAAGAACCATATTATAATAATTGGAGACTTGGAGTGCCAAAACTTAATATTATCCTTTTATTTATTATTTAATCCTTGTAGTTTAATTTCTTGTGTATAATTTGGTCCTTATATATATGGGATTTTGTAGGGAGAAGAGCTTAATAGATATGGTGAGTTGTATGTTCAGAGGCATCCAAACCTAAAAATAAAGATAGTGGATGGAAGTAGCTTAGTAGTGGCTATTGTCCTTCATAGTATCCCTAAAGAAACTACCCAAGTTCTCCTCAAGGGAAAGCTTAGCAAGATTGCTTTTACATTAGCTACCGCTCTTCGCAAAAGGGGCATCCAGGTAATTTCACTTTCTTTTTCTTTAATGAGTTACATATTTATTTTGTTTTACCGTATCTAGTAAGTGAATGATATATGATTTGTTACTTGTGAATGGTGGTGTCAGGTGGTCACATCATCAGAAATGGAATATGACAAGCTTAAACAGAGTAACAGTTTGTCAGACTTAGTACTTTCCGAGAGTTTCACTCAAAAGGTATAATTCTTTATGGGGGTGTTCTTGGGCAGTACTTTTACAATTGTGGAATTAGAATGCTGATGAATCTGAACCACACAATTTTATTCTAGGTTGAAACTGTGTGGTTCAGATCCATCCACATTGATAACTCCACAAGTATGAAGTTATCATCTAAGAATCTTCCCTTCTTTACGGTATACATTATGTTTCAGGATCCATGATTCATTTTGATTGATTTCAAATCACATATCAATAAAGAAAATCGTCTTTTAAATAGTGTAAGAGACACCGAAGACGTGTAAATTACTCCGATCGTAACATTTATTCTTAGCAAATTGGCCCTTAATTGATTTGCAACATATTGTCCCATAATAGGTATATATAATCTACATCGGTCCCTAGGATCTGGAGAAAAACAAAAAACAAAAACAAAAAAAACAAACGGTTTTCAATCACATCATCACATAGATCTAGCATCTGAGAATTGAGATATCAATGCAAGAAACGACATACGAAACGGCCTTCAAAACCATCAACAATTTTTTGTCAATGTTGATTACGAACGTGGATTTTGAACCGTTTTTTATTCCAGTGTGGTACGGATGAATGGCCAATTTGTTATAAATAAATAATAAAAAAAAACGGAACATCTTTTATTCTAACCCAACTTGAGTCAGAAAACGATGATTAGTCTGACTCAATTCAAGTCAGAATTGCAAACGTTTTCTATATACAATGCCGGTTAGAAAGACTTTTTAACTAAAATTGAGTCGGGTAAACATCTAACATTCTGTCTTAAATTCGATCAGAATCAATGAGTCCAGAAAAACATAAATTTGAAGGGTACAAGTGAAAATAAAATATTGTGTTTTAAGATATTTGGTAGTGTGAAAATACAGTCACTAAAAATATAATTTAAGGGCTAGTTCGCTAAAAAGAACGTTTGCAGTCCAAATTGTTAGGATCAAAGTATTTTAAGGACTTTTTTGTCATTTAATACATAGCCATCAATAATTTAAGGAGTATAATTTTAAGCATAGTAGGTTATATATATAAGCTGAGCCTAACAAGAACTAGAATCTTTTTTTGTTTTGTCATGTGATATTAACAAGAACTAGATTTAATAAATTGGAAATATTTAATTAGCAATTCATGTATATATATGTAGATTTGGTTGGTTGGAGATGGACTTACCGAAGAAGATCAACAAATGGCAACAAAGGGAACACTATTTATTCCTTTCTCTATATTTCCACCTAAGAAAGCAAGAACAGATTGTTTTTACCATCTTACCCCATCAATGTTGTGTCCTATTTCCCTCAAGAACTTGGATTCTTGTGAGGTAAGTCACTTAAATTAATGTATTATATGTGCCTTTTATATGCATTTTGTGTGTCTTATGTTAGCCAAAACTCTTCGGTACAACCAAAAATTGAATGAACGTGTTGAAGTGCATTGGATTTAATACTACCTCTGTCCCAAAGTGTCCTTTCAGGGGCATCCGATAAAATTGGAACGATATAGAGGTTCTCTTGTCTCTCAATTTTTATCAGTAATATAAGTCTTTTTAAAATATCAACAGAATTGGCTGCCGAGAAGGGTGATAAGTGCAGGAAGAATTGCAGGAATATTACATGCCCAAGAAAATTGGAATGTTAATGAATGTGGTGACACCATTTTTGACATTGAACAAGTTTGGCAAGCTAGCTTGAAGCATGGATTTCAACCTCTGCCCTCTCCCACCATTCTTAACTAGATGACAAGTTTCTTGGGTAATATATTGTCCAAGTAATACTACTGTCACAACCAATAACGCTATAACCTGATATGACAGTGAGATCTATGATGATGTGACATATGTCCAAATTTTCGGTCTCACTGACAAATAAGGTTCTGATGTTTGTTGTGTCAGAGTGATTATGACAGTAGCATTCATCTTCATTCTCTAGCCCCATGTGACAATATTGCTCCTTAAGAGAATCTGAGAATGCATTCACTATTTGATCAAATTCAAGAATTTGGTCTAATAGTACATTATCTCACATGTTGAACTAAAACAAGGTATGTTTGTTATTATAAAGTGTAAGAAAGTTGTGTTTCTTACGATTTGCTATTGGTTTGGTTTGATGTTTATGTTTGTGTAACAGACTAGATTGGCTTTACAAGTTTTTATTTTTTATTTTTTTTAACAGAAATATTTTATTAAGTGGTTTATATATCAAGATGATAATAAAGCAAAGTTGTTACAAGACATCAAAGTGAGAATCAAACAACCGGTCAAAAAACCCAACAAAGCGCTTATCAGTCTAGTTTGTGCTATCTAAAGGATAAACTTTCCATTTGTTCCAAACTTTAGAAGCCTTAGTTAATGTTTATGAGCAAGACATGGATTTGAATATTATTAATGTATTAATGTGTTTTCTTGATAATTTAAGTTCGATTAAAAATGCTTTTAGCAGATTGATGATAGTATGATTTTTAATATTTAATATTTTCTACATCACGATCAATGATATAGTGTGAGTGTGTTTCCTTTCATTATGCAAAAAACAAAAAACCTTTAAAAAAAAACAATGAAATATGATATATATAACAAAATGATCATAATTTTACAACTTGATCCCAACATATATGTATACAAAGTATTAGTTGCAAAACCGCATTGTTCTTATTAAATTAAACAAGGTTATCCTATCCCTGAGTAAGAGTCAGACTCTGCAGGCACGACACGGACCGAATTCCAAATTAATCGGACTTTCGGATACCGGAGGCTTTAAGGGGGAAAAAAAAAAAAACAAGGTTATCAAGTTTGCAGGTTAAAACAGCAAAGATTGTAGGCAACACTAATGGAAAACACATGAATGCCGATACGCAGCAAAGAGTACGATGCCTCCACTGGGGCTCAAACTCAGGCCCTCCGAGTCCTAAAGCCTCAACAATGATATCCACTCTTAAAAAGTGCTCCCTCTGTTTTTTTAACCGTCACTTTTTAAAATTTACTTTATTTTTAGAATTTGCTTTGTTTTTATTTATCTTTTAGTGTTCTAACGAGTTAGAATTACCAATACAGGAATATATACCCAGTCAAAAAAAAAAAAAAGTAATCAAAAAGTTTATCGTCTTCTTATCTTACTATAAATAAATTATATCAAAAACAAAGTTCAACCAATGTTACACAACACAACAAGCTAAAGAGGAAAACAGTAGAGATTAAATTATTACTTGAGGATTTCTTAAATATGTCCACCATCCAAAAAGAAAAACTCACACACAATCAACATTCAGAAACTTGGGCCTCCTTGGTATCTTTAATTCGGACAAGACTCTCCTTGTATAGAGTAGTAAAGACGCATTCTCGTGGAATGACTCCTAGCTCCATCATCATCATATTATTGCCAACAAGATTCAAGTGAAACAACCTTCTAGACAATATTTCTTGAAAAATGATCTGACTCCTTCCCCAACAACCAACCGGCACAGTGTGACATTCATTCATATCCGTGGAAAAAAATTTACTCCAAGATCTTGACTGGTGGCGCTGGGTAGAACTAAAATCATTATTTAATACCCAAAGACAAAGTAGGATCCTTTTCCAACACGATGGACGATCCCGAGTGCAATGGTTTCTTTGAAAGGAAATAACTTGAAGTATCTATTCCGGTAGGTGTGTGCAACCAATCCGGATTTGTGATCCCCAAGTTCAGCGTCTAATGAAGGAGGCACCGGAATAACTTCATACATCTCGCTGCTCATATCAAACAAAATTATTTCCCATTTGCTTTCCCCGTTTATAGGGGACACGACGGTGCAGACAATTCTATTGTTCGTGAAAGGAAGACTGCAAGCTATGTCAAGAGGAGTATGATTGCGCACCACCAAGAAATCATGAGAATCCACTATTTTCCATGAACCCTTACGTAAGCTATATAACTCCAATTGTGCAACAGGGGGTTAAATCGTTGGTCATCTTGGTGGCTATATAACATTTTAAGGATCTTATAGTCATTTGTCATAGGATCAAACCAACCCAACTGTACAGTAACATCTCAAACCACATAAACCTCGGATCCTCTTGGACTCATTAGTTGCCGGGTTCCATAAAACAATATCTTCAAAAGCATATTCAGCATACATGCAAACTATTCCATTGCAGGATCCACCGAACAAGTTTGGAAACTTGTGTTTCACCATCTCTTGTGAGGCTCTATCTTTATCACAATAACCTCCCTTTGGTGGGGGAGGCGGGAGGAAATACATTGAACAATTCGACGAGAATGCCTGACAAGCACCCACAAGGAACTGTGATGTTCTATAGTTCTTGAGATGTAAAGAGATGAATCTTTTACTATAACTCAGATGGTGCCATGACTTGCATACGCATCTAAATCGTGCTAAAGATTTCACTGGCAGTCTTGATAGAATTTCTTCCACAACTTCTTCGGGTAAGGAGTGAGTATAAAATGTTTGGAATTTTTGTCTTGCCCCTTTTTGACGCTTTCCAGGACGGACCGAACCTACAAATCATCCATTGAGCAGTGGCGGAAGCCATAAAAAAGAAGGAAACATAAGTGAATGAGAGGTGAACTCACCTTGACTGAGGCCGGATGATGACCTCTTCTTTCGTATGCTCTCGGGCCATTTCACAAACTTGATGAGATCCTCGTTCAGACATGAAGCCCCTCCCATTCGTAAATGCTTTGGATATTTCTTGACCGATGGATACACAGCCTGATGTCAAATATTTAACAACACACTGATCACATGTCCATATAAACAAATCCATGGAGTTGAAAGAAAAAATCATCATAACGGTTTATTCCGGAAAAAAAAAAAGTGCAAGAAACCAAAAGATTAACTCCTACATAAAAAGGATGGTTAAAATTAAACAGTAGAATAACAAGCAACAGTAAAGACCGCAAAGAAGTTTCAGCAATAAAATGTTGGAATCCATGTCCTCCATAATCATCAGACAGCACCAAAGAGAACTCTTTTTCTTAAGCAAAAAAGCTTTCATTCGAAGAATTCTTGAAAGCACTAAATGTCTAGGAAAGACCATCTAAACTTCTTGGTCACAAAAGCAAAAACTAATTCAGGTGGTGTATTTTTCGCATGAATACTTCGAATAATAAATTTAGGACCGTCATTACATAGGGATGGCACTGGATGTGGGGTGGGGCTAATATCATATGTTGCTTCAAGACAACAACATTGGTGTGAAACAATGCCTCCCGCAACAACAACAACAAAAAGCAACCCATTACATAAATAAAGCTAAACAAACTCATAGACACACAACCTAATACAAAGCAACCTAATACAAAGCAGTGAAATTTAAACATATTTTGGCACAGAGGTGAAATAAAAGCCATAAGTTGAAATACAAGAAAAACAAAAACAAAAACAGTGAACAAGTAAGCATAAGCGAAGGTAAGAGAAAGTCATTTTAATCGCAGCTGGGCAGTCCCCTTTCATCCCACATTCTCAGGCCAATGCTTCAGATGCTTGTCTAAGCATGGATTCGTGACCTTTAAAAGGCAACAAAATCCAAGTGAACAGGTAATCATAAGCATACGAATTTCTCTCCATCTCTTGATTCGACTGGATTCAATCGAGATTGCCTCATCAACTTTTAAAGGAACATTTTTTCAGTATATTAAGGTACAAGCACTACGAGCTCAATCTCAAGAACGGTCTTGCTTGCTACTAGATCGATCCACAGCTGAAACTAGATAAAGACTAAAACTTGAACTTGCTTGATTAATATGATAATCTTAAAACTGTTATCTTTTGCTATAAAAAAAACCTGTAATCTGGAATCCTTTTAGATCGTACCCTATAGCATCATTCATAGAGCTATCTAATTTGATTCAATTCTACAGAGCGAAAACAAACAGAGATTGACAGAAAAACTGCTCACTATTTCCATAAACAGAGAATTAAGGAAACAGAAAAAGTCTTTTACCCAGCAAAATCATCAAACAAGCCTTTACCTTGTCGTTATCGGATGCCGGCGGGCGTTGCCGGAGATTCATAGTATTTCCGGCTTGTTATGTACAAAACGTATGTTGTTTTGGACAGTGTTCTAAAAGGACCCCGATCCCCGCCGGTACGCGATCGCGCATTAAATCGTCCGGCGAGTCAGATCGTAAGCGATCTGATATCACTCGAAACGCACCGTTTAGTTCGACGCAAAAATAAAAATAAAAAAAACATAATCAAGCAAGATCGTTTGAAGGTGATAAATGTTGATGATGCGGTGAAATGCATCACTGTCGAGGATCTTTTCCCGTTCTAAAAATCGTCAGGGGAAAGCGGGGCGATCATAGGGTGCCTAGCGCCTAGAGCGCCAAGGTGTTTTTTAATTTTTAATTTTTAAGTTTTTTAATTTTTATAATAGAAACCCTAGTCGCCAAGTCGCCACCTAAAGTCGCTGCAGAGTCGGTCGAAATCGCTTAAAAACTCGTCTAGATATGACCGTCTAGGGCATAATTGAGTCAGTCGGAGGCTGCCTAGCGTCTAGGCGAACGCCTAGAGCGATTTTTAGAACACTAGTGGAATCTTATAATGGATGAAGGAAAGAAAGGTCCGACAAAGAGATTCGTGTTACAAAGAGAAAAAGAAAAAACCAATTTATCCTTACTCTTGAATGATAATTTCAATCCAAACTCAAAGACAAGATTGGTTCTTTTCTAAGAATCCGGATGTGTATGAAAAAAAAAAAGAATTTGAGAAAGTTTTTTGTATTGAACGTGTTCATTTATTTTGACTACTTTTTTATTTTAATCATTTCTATTCTGCTATGCTTAATATTTGTAGTTTGATAGGGATCTGTAATTATACATTTTTTTCATATTCAAGTAGCTTTTTCTTCGGAAAATTACCCGAGGCCTATGTTTTTTTGAATCCTATCATAGATGTTATGCCCGTCATACTTGTGCTATTTTTTTCTCTTAGCTTTTGTTTGGCAAGTTGCTGTAAGTTTTCGATAAAATATTTCATTTTAAAATCGACGATAAAATGACTGCTTTACTTTAGTTGATAACAAATTCTAACAATTAATCGGATCTAAATGATATTTAGATTTTGGTTAATAGTAATTTATAAACTCAAAAGCTATATCTAAATCCCTTCAAAATACAAAATAAAAACAATTACTGTGGATGTCCAACAAGATAGGTATTATGTTTTTTTTTAAACGTGTTTATATGGTTTATTATCTTGTTGATATATTAACGTGTTTTTTTATTTTCATCTAATATGCAGTGACACTGTTCAAGATTCCGGAGGCCACAACCATATTACAAGAATCTTGTATAGATCTACAACATCTCTTTTACTATCTCGAAGAAATTCTTGATGAATTGTTTGTACCCTATCCACGATTTTTGGATAGGGTACAAAAATTCATCACGATTTTCTTCGAGATAATAAAAGAGGTGTTGTAGATCTATACAAGATTCTTGTAATATGGTTGTAGCATCCGGAATCTTGAACAGTGTCACAACAAATTAAAGGAAAATAAAAAAAAAAACACGTTAACATATCAACAAGATAAGGAACTATAGAAACACGTTTTAAAAAACTTTTATTTTGTACATAAACATTCCCTGTATATGCAACAAGAATAGAATAACAATGGAAGACAAATAACCAACTATGTCTTATTTTGATGTTGATATCTTACTTGACTTTTCTTGTTTTCTTGTAAAGGTTTTGAAAACAAATCTTTATCAACAAAGATGGTGGCGATATTATATCTGCTATATGGTAAGAGGGAAGAATATTAGGCCGGGAAGAATATCAGGCCGAAACAAGGTCAGTTCTTACCATATAGCAGATATAATATCGCCACCATCTTTGTTGCTAATGATTTGTTTTCAAAACCTTCACGAGAAAACAAGAAAAGCCAAGTAAGATATCAACATCAAAATAAGACATAGTTGGTTAAATAAGACAGTGTTGGTAAGATATCAGTTTATGCATACACACTCAAGTCACAGGGGTGTGAGTTCACCTCATGTCAGCAAGTCATTTACTATAGAATTTAATAAATATGTCCGCCCACCCCACCCCACCCATCCAAAAAGTAAAACTCACTCTGAACATTTAGAATCTTCGGCCTCTTTCATTTCATAATTCGGACATGACTCTCCTTGTATAGAGTAGTAAAGACGCATCCTCGTGGAATGATTCCTTGCTTCATCATTGTATTATAGCCATGATCTAAATGAAACAACCTTCTAGACAATATATCTTGAAAAATGATCTGACTGCTCCCCAACAACCAACCGGCACAGCATGATCATCATTCATATTGGTGGACAAAAATTTACTCCAAGATCTTGACCGTTGGGTAGAACAAAGATCATTTAATACCCAAAGATCACAGTAGAATCCTTTTCCAACACGATGGACGATCCCGAGTGCAATGAAGGAAGCACCGGAATAGCTTCATACATCTCGCTGCTCATATCAAACAAAATTATTTCCCATTTGCTTGCCCCGTTTAAGGACACAACGGCGCAGGCAATTCTATTGTTCGTGCAAGCTATGTCGACAGGAGTATCTTACGCACCACCAAGAAATCATGAGAATCCACTATTTTCCATGTACCCTTGCGTAAGCTATATAACTCCAATCGTGCAACCTTGGGGGTTAAGTTTGCCATATACCATTTTAAGGATCTTGTAGTCATTTGTCATGGGATCAAAACCGAACCCAACTGTGGAGAAACTTTTGAAACCGAATTCGCATAAACTTCGAACCCTCTTGGAGATTAGTTGCCGGATTCCATAAAACATTATCTTCAACAGCATATTGACCATACAAGCAAACTATTCCTTGCAGGATCCACCAAAAAAATACGGAAACTTGTGTTTCACCATCTCTTGTGAGGCTCTGTCTTTATCACAATAACCTCTTGTTGGTGGGGGAGGCGGGAGGAAATACATTGAACAATTCTCTGACAATGCCCGACAAGTACCCACAAGGAACTGTGATGTTCTATAGTTCTTGAGATGTAAAGAGATGATTCTTTTACTATAACTAAGATGGTGCCATGACTTGCATACGCACCTAAATCGTGCTAAAGATTTCACCGGCAGTCTTGATAGAATTTCTTCAACAACTAATTCGGGTAAGGAGTGAGTAGAAAATGTTTGGAATTTTTGTCTTGCCCCTTTTTGAAACTTTCCAGGACAGACAGAACCTACAAATAATCCATTGAGCAGTGGCGGAAGCCATAAAAAAGAAAATTAAAAAAAATAAAATAATTATCTTATGATATACCAATGAAAAAGCTATAAGCATTGCATTTACTAATAACTTCAAAGGAACCAGCGGCACAAAAAAAAAAACTTCAAAGGAACCAACCCCCACCCCACACACACTATAAGGAAACATAAGTGAATGAGAGGTGAACTCACCTTGACTGAGGCCGGATGATGGTGAAATTTTAAAATACAACCGTTGTAGGAAGGTTTTACCAAGTGGCATACATTACAACCACTCATTTCTAACCTCTCACACACGATAAAAGTGTATTATGTGAAAGAGAGTAAAAATGAGAGGCTCTAATGTATGCCACTTGGTATAACCTTCCTACAACCGTTGCACCATAAAATCTCTCCGGATGATGACCTCTTCTTTCGTATGCTCTCATGCCATTTCACAAACTTGATGAGATCCTCAATCTGACATGAAGTTCCTCCATTCGTAAATGCTTTCGATATTTCTTGACCGATGTGTATCTTTCGTTTCAGTGAAGAAAAAAAAACACAAACAAACAAACATTTACCGAGACTATGAATCAGTTTTAGAAGTGAAGATGTGTGTTTCATGTGTTATTATTATTGAGGCATCTAAACAATAGGGTGAACAAAAAAATATGTTGAAGGTAAAGCAGAGGAGGGAAAGGACTAAAAATATGAACAATCTCACATGTAAACCTCCTAGAGTCCAAATTGCCTAAGAATAGAAGAAAATCATAACCAATATCTGATCGTGTTAGATTACTTCTTTAAGTATATTCTAAGTAACGTATAGCCAGAGGGAAAAAACATTATTAGGTCCAGTTCTATATGCTGCCGCACAATCCCTTATCACACAGTATCAAAACTATTCAATCTTCATCACTAGATTGATTGAGGAGAGCGCATGTTAATTTTGCCAACACATATAGAGCCTTAAATCCCTCCAAATGGCCATCCGGGAGTGAGCCCCACCTTCATACACAACCATTGCTAAGGGACTTTCATCTCTTTGCCTCTCCTTGGTTACAAATCCCTTCCAAATTTTGATTATTATCTCCTCCGCCTTCATACACTATTACACAACCAGGATATTCATCTCTTGCCTCTTCTTGGTTATCAATCCCTTCCTGAAACCAGATTATTATCTCATTTAGGTAAAAGATCCACCGAAATGGTTAGAAAATCCCCATGGAAACGGAGAGTAGCAACCTCACTAAATGAAGCAATCCCACGGAATAGGTGGGCAATACGAAAAGTTTCTTACGAAGAACCAAAAGAGGAAGAATGGAGCGAATGGCATGACTGAAACGAATGTCTAGGTCCGAAACGTCTTATAAAGCGCACACGCACGCAATCTTGATGGGATGAGTCGGTTGCAAGAAACAGAGGGAAGAATATCATCGCCAGTAAAGAGACCGAAAAAAGAGCAAGGTTCGAGAGACCCAATTGATAAGGTGCATTTTTATTGCCTACTTGTATTTGTATTTTAGTCCTATATTTATTAGTTGTAGAAATTTTTAGGTTTAGGATGTGATATGGAGAAAATTTGGATGTCACAGAAATCAGTATGATTATAAAATACCCACTTCTCTGTTTTTTTTATCTTAGCTATGTTTTGTTTTTATGGGTTGCGGTTTCGTCAAGTATAATGTCTCAAGTACTCGTAGATTATTGATCCGGTAGGGCTCATTCTAGATGGTTTTGGGTATATTTTGGCTTATAAAGTAAATAAGTTAGCACTGATTTTTTTATTGGTTTGAACAGATGCTTTAGTGATAACTGATTTGTTTGAACAGATAAGGAAGAAAATAGAGAGGAAATTAAACGTGACGATCCGTCATAGTTGTTGATGCAATGGATCGAAGACAAAATATTGCTGAATCGTGCGGGTTGAGTATTCTTTTTTTGAGTGTGTTTGTTTGAGTATGCCTTCCAGGTCATAGATATTCCTGTTATTACAGTCGAAAATATATTCGAAATTTCAATGCCTATGCACCAATAGAGGATAGTAATTCTCCAACTTAATTGGTTTTTGTTTTTATTTTTTATTTTTATAATTTAGTAAGACCGTCTCATGCTCCATATCATATAATTATTGTCTCACCTTTGCAGTGGAAGCAAAATGGACCGATTGGTCCATCTGTTTGACTTGCAATATGTCAGATAGCTTTCCGGAAATGCAATCTGCGATTGATATGTAGATTTTTTTATGAGACTGAAGGGTATGGTTCATATGACAATTTAGAAACGATTGCCCCATCATCAACATATGGTGCTGAACACCTTCTGAGTCTTAGATGATGAGTAACATGTCTTTTTTAATATGTTTTTGATGGAACAATTGTTGATAAATTGTCATGTAAACCATAACCTTCAGTTTCATATAAAAATCTATATATCAATCGCATATTGCCTTTCCGGCAAGATATCTAGACAAATTGCAGTTCAAACAGATAAACTATTTGGTCCATTTTGTTTTCAAGGCAGGGGTGAGACAATAATTACATGACATGGAGCATGGACAGTCTTAGAAAATTATAAATAAAAACAAAAACCAATCAAACATAAGCATTGAAATTTCAAATCATATTTCGACTGTTACATGAATATCTACAAATGTGAAGGAAAAGAAAACAAACAAACACACTCACTCTCGTGCCAAACAAACAAAAGCAAAAAGCATACTCAATCCCCCAGGTTCAGCAATACCTGTCTACGGAGAGTTCTTCGTCTTCGATCCATTTCATCAACAACGATAAAGTGACCGTCACCCCTAACTTCGTCTATATTTTTCTTCATTATTTGTTCAAACAAATTGGTAAAGCAACTGTTCAAACCAATCAGAAAAAATCAGTGCAGCTCATCTAGCCAAAATCTACCCAAAAACCGTACAGAATAAGCCCCAATCGGATCAATAAGCTACGAGTATTTGAGACATTATACTTAACGAAACCGCAACGCATAAAAACAAAACACAGCTGATAAAAAAACTAAAAAAAACATAGAAGTAGTATATAAATCATACTGATTTCTGTAACGCCCAAATCCTAACGTCTTGAAAATTTCTACAACTAATAATATAAAACTAAGATACAAGTAGGCAACAAAAACGCACCTTATCAATTGGGTCTCTCGGGCCTGTTATTTTATCGTCCTCTTTAGTGGTCATGATATTTTTCCCCGTGTAGATTGACTAACTTACAATCGACTCGACTCATCAAGATTTTTGCGTGTGCGCTTTAGAAGGCGTGTCAGGCCTAGTCATTCGTTCCAGCCATGCCATTCGTTCCACTCTTTCTCTTTTGGTTATTTACAAGAAACTTTTTGCATTGTCCTCCGATTCCGTGGAATTGCTTCATTTAGTGAGTTGCTGCTTTCCGTTTCCGTGAGATTTTTCTAACCATTTCGGTGGATCTTTTGGCTTCATTTAGTGAGTTTCTAACCATTTCGGTGGATCTTTTACAAGGAATCCAGAATAAAAAAAATAAATAAAAAACAAAAGCCGACATTTAGTGAGTTTGTTGGATCTTTTACAAGGAATGTAGAATAAAAAAATAAAAAAACAAAAGCCCCGACATAAAGTATGGAAGTCAAAATAAGAGAGTCAACTGACTCAGCTCTTTCCATATATCATACGTAATATCACCACCATCTTTGTACATAAAAGATGGATGACCCTAACACCGTGTCGATAGAGGACCCTAACAACGTGAAAAGTCAGTTTTAAGCTTCAGTATTCCATTACTCCAATTTTTATAATATATCTTTAGTGTATCATAGCCATGAGGGATCGGTTATTAATTCGTAGTTGGAGGAAACTCCGATCTTGTCATTGGGTTTAATTGACTCCGCATACTCTGAAAGATGGGTGTGAGTTCACCTCATGTCAGCAATATTATTATGCGTATTGTTAATGGCACCATATTCAATATACTCGGGCATCACGCAAAATTCGACTTTACAGGGGTTGAAATGTGTTATTTCAACCCTGTAAAATCGTAATGTGTTATTTCGACTCATGCTTAGTCAAATTTTGCACAGATATGATGCCCGAGTATATTGATGTGGTGCCATTAACAATGCCCTGTTATTATATGTGCTAGTCTATTATTATATTCATTGGGATCCTCGGACCATTTGTTTTAAAAAAATGAAGAAAAGCTAGGGCCGACATTCGGGGAGAAATACTTGTGTGGTGTGTAGAGACACCGTGTGGAACACTATGAACCACACAGTTTCATTATGTATTTAAACTGTATGGTTCTGATCGTTTCACCTGTCACTTCACCTAAAAAAAACCTCTCCATACAAGTATTTCCCGACATTCGGGGTACACATTTGTACTAAAAAGCCGTTTTTGCAACTTAGAGTATTAGATCCTTTTTTTGCAAATTAATATTAGATGAGCAAATATAAGATCAGATCACTGTAGCACATCACATTTTAGGTGAAGTTAGACCTGACATTTTTCTTTTTTTGTTCCGCGTCGAAATGACGACTGCGTCAAAATATATACTATCCCGTCCAAATGTAATATAATTCTCGTCAAAATGGAAATGGAAATAAAAAAAAGACGGACCCGTCTAAATTAGGACGGATTCCGTCAAAATTTGGACAGGATAGTATATATTTTGATGCAGTCGTCCAAATTTCGACACGGAACCCAAAGAAATGTCAGATCTAATTTCATCTAAAATGAAATATGAGTCTTCTGATGGCACTGATCTTTTATATATATATATATATATATATATATATATATATATATATATATATATATATTAGTTGGAAAGAACTTGCTGGGAACCTTTT
This sequence comes from Gentiana macrophylla, assembly GCA_026214975.1. NCBI lineage: Eukaryota > Viridiplantae > Streptophyta > Magnoliopsida > Gentianales > Gentianaceae > Gentiana > Gentiana macrophylla. Next base: position 2,928,866 of record CM047813.1, on the reverse strand, counting down.
TTATGAATAAAAATAAATATTAACTATAATAGAAAGGCATGGCGACTGTAATTATTAGTGGAATAAAAAGGACGGCTGCAAACTCCCATTTGGACGAAGAAGAAAGGTCAATATGGGTATTGTATGAGCCGAATTTAGGTGATTAGTGTGATTGGGTTTTGATTCGAAATCATGGTATTCTTCACCATTTCCAAACACTAAACTACTTCAAAATCACTTCAAAATGATATGAAATTAATGGTGGATCTAAACACTTAAATAATATATCTATATTTGATTGAACACTCATCTAATTTGAATCTTTTAACCAAAAGATGAAACTCAACAAGAAGCTCCAAAACGCCAAGAACACTTGAAGAAAATTTGAAGATTCAACCACCAATTCGAAAATTCGCAAACAAAACAATGTTTAACGATTATTACAACTTTTAAAACATTAAAAAGCTAAGAAGAACTCAAAAACACATCTAGATCTAGAAAATGGGTTTTTAAAACTCTTACCCGATCGTAATAAAACTTGTATCAAAACGAAGCTCTTGACAAGAGAAGGATTATGGTGTGATTGGTTCGTAATTTCGACGGTTGGATTCATCGGAAACTTGAAAACTCCCTCTCTTTTCTTCTCCTTTTTTTTTCCTCTTCTTCTTTCTCTTATTTGTAGCAAATTTGGGTGGGAATAAGGAAATGAATAGGGTTTGGGTTAAAAGAAGTATTTATAGAGGGTGGTAAAATTCGTGTTTTGCCCTTACTTGATGTTACTCCCTTCGGTTTTTTTATAGGACACATTTTAGAACTTATTATGTTTTTATCTATTTGTTATTTTAAATTTTCAATACATCATTTATTATATTTTTCATAATGTATTTACATTTTCAATATAAAAAATATATTTTTAATATTAAAAACTTCTTTACCAACAGAGTATTTATATCTTCAATAAAAAAATGTATTTCAATACTATATTTTAGACATATTAATTACTTTCTTAATCTGTGTGATTCTTCTCTCTGCGAAATATAAAAAACAGAGGGAGTACATCTTTAAAATACCGTAAACACCCTTTCACAATTACCTTGACTGTATTTATTTAATAAAACATAACCATTAAAATTATCGTGACCCACACAAATGAATAAAAAAACTTTTACGCCTTTTATTGAGATACGAGGTATCATATTAAACCTATAATCTAGACCTGATTCTGAGAAGGTCTATTATATGGGAAGTTATTGGGTCATGCCATGTATCAATAAGTCGTCAGTATGTGAATCGCCCGCCTTTTATTTTTAAACATAATTCAAACTATGTAGTCAGGATTTTTTTAAATCGATAAGGTGTATGTGGATATACCACACAAAAACTTTCCCTATTATATACTCACAAGTCTTGGATCTTGGTATTAAATATAGGGGGGTTCTATTGGCACCCCCATTTCTACTTCCAGCACTCGTTATTTGATTATTTTTTTACTTTTGCACACCACATTTCTACTTCCTGCACCATATATAAAAAACAAAAACAACATTACTACACTATAGTCCCTAATTTTTAAAATATTAAAACTTACCCTTTTTAATACAAAAATAAATTTCTATTTTCTTCTCCAAACCAAAAACCCTCATTTATCTTCACCCTCCTCCCTCTTCCAGCCGCCGCCTCTTCTTTCTCCTCCTTCCATGTTGCAAATCAACCACCCCATTTTTAGAGAAAAATAAAATAAAATTGCGGCTGCAAATTGCCCTTCTTCTTCCTCCTCCTCTTCTTCTTCTTCCCCCTTCCTCCCCCTCCCTCGGCCTGTTGTGTAAATGGTCCCATTTATATATTTGATGATTCATTCTCAAAATAGTATCAATTTATGTGTTATTATATTATTTGTCACTAATGGCCATGAAACTAAACATTTACATTATATGGCAATATTTTGTGTTTTACTAAAGTGTTGTAAATTTTTTAAAAAGGCAAAATTACCACACACACACACACACTCTATTCAAACCCCCCTCCCCCTCTAGAGTGTGTCTGCGTCATTATCGATCCATCAATTGGTATCAGAGCAAAGGTCCCCTAGTGATCAACTTTCTAATATTGATAGAGTGATTGATTGATTTATTTTATTCCCTCGATTTTACACTTGATCTTTGAGCTTTTGCAGAATTATATTCGATAAAGTTATAGTCGTCATGCAGCTCTATCAACTGCTAAGGGTTTGGTATAAATTCAGATTTATCTGTGTTACAATCCCCCCTTACGTTATCACTTTAATTGAGGCTGTATTAAAATAATTTGATTTAGAAATTCTCACACACTTCACTATGTTAATCCTCTGTCCATCATCTAAGTGTTTCTGAGATTCCAATAGTCATATTATCATCATAATTGCATTGTAATCACTTCATTTTTGTATTGAGCATATATTGCATTGTAATTGCATTTTAAATAGTGGTGTGTCGTTTAAACCACCAAAATTATATCCCTTCTCACTCTATAACTAGTACATGGTAAGTTGGAGTCGATCCCACGAGGAACAGTTGATTATTTCTTTTCAGAGCCGTAATAAAAACAAGTTTTGTATGATGACCTTTAAATTATGTATAAAATCACAAAGTATCACGAAATTAACTCTTGGCGGAAAATTTAGAAGCGAGCGAAGCAAATGATAGAGGAAAAATCAATCTAAGAGGATTCCAGCTAAAGCAATTATTTTCTCCCTTAAAATACAACTGATCATTGATGCATAAATTACTCGTTGAACTCGTAATAAATTAGTTATAGTTGCCGACAATTGCCAAGCAACCAATTTATCCTAATTTCGACAAGCAAGGCAATCGCCACTACTTATACTCAAAATGTGTAGCACACCTCTCAACAATCGCCAGAGGTTTGATGAGAACAGTCGCATTAACGTTTGGACAAAACTAATCCTAGGTATTAACGCACATCGGATTAACGTTAACCTAAATTACTCATTTCCACAACAGGAAATCCTATGGGCTACGAACCGGCAGGCAATGTGTTGTTCACCACTAAAAATCAAATCTTTTCGACAATCGTCTCGATTAGATTTTTGGTATTCGATTAAGCAATTAAACTAAAAACCCTGCATTAGTAATTAATTAAATTATTTAATCTTGATTTGATACTAGCAGGAAACAAGTAAATACTGCAAATTCAACGAGGATAGAAACAAATTTGATCTCACAATTGCATGATGGATTAATAATGCTTTAACTGGAAAAGAAAATTTTAGCTATTCTTCTGTCAATAAAACGATCAAAAAATAATCAAGAATACCTTATTGAATTGCAGAAATACAAAAGAATTTAGTTGTTGATGAAAGAAAAACCTAGATCATCAAAGTAAGAAGAAGTCGACCCCAAATTCTGAATACGAAAGATGCCGCAGAAAAGCTGCGTTCCTTCTGTTATGTGTCCCCTTTTTTTCACGTTCTCTACGTTCTGAATCATTAATTTTGGGGGTTGGGATTATTTAATAAATAAAAAGGTCCAATAATAAAATAAAAAGCCTAATAAGGAAAATAGCCCATAAATAAAAGCCAATGAGAAAATAGAAGAAATAAATTCGTGAAATCCAGCTGGTAAGTGGAGTCTTGTGATTTGGGTCTCGGTGGACTTTTTATGTTCTCACAGTAGCCGGGATCCTGACATCATCAGAAAGTGAAAATCTCCAACCTTTAATTCTCAAATTCTTCAGTTCTTCAAAATGCGACTTTTACGACCAATAAATCCATAATTTCTTCAATTTCCCCTTTCAAACTCCTCAAGCCTGAAAATCATCAAAAAATGTACCCGAAAAGGTACATCTTTCAAGAAAATGGGTATAAACTACGTATCAAAACATCGCTAATTATGGACTTATCAACTCCCCCACACTTAGACAATTGCCTGTCCTCAAGTAATGCACTATCATCCCAGAAAATAACAAAAGAAAAATGCATGAGACTAGATCCTAAACGCATGACCTAACACTATATGAATGCAAAGCACCGAAAGAATTCCAATAATAACGCCCGTCCAACTCTCTCATCAACCTCGTGTTCCATAACGCAAGCCAAATGGTAATCAAGCAATATACTCACACACTAATGTTCATACAACTCACTTTACCTCACTCGATCATGAACTTTAAAGTGACAAAACAAGAAAGTCCCAACATGTCCTCACGGGTAAATCTCTCAATATAATGCATAGGGACAATTCACACTTTCTCAAAAATCAACACACAGCCAAGCATTACCATAGGTTTGCATATCAATCAAATCTCCACCACTTTGTATTCAAAATCCAATGCACACATCATGTGGTCTTTAACAAGGTTGTAACGGGGTTAGGGACTGAAAACAAGGTAGGGAAAAATGGGAATACATGGCCTAGAATTGTCAAGGAGAAAGCATGAATAGCCGCATCAATAATCACACAGTCACCAAAAATGATTCCAACTGAAATGCTCAACATGGCTCCAAAACATCACATCTCATAACTCAGAGTAGGAGTGCAAACAACAATTTTAAAAGAAGATTGCAAAAAACATGGACGGAAACAAGCTCGTTCTTCAATATATAAAATACTTCTTTATTGTAAGCTTCTTTTTTTTCTTTTCATTTTTTAATTTTTCTCTTTTTTTCCTTTTCCATTTTTTTTAATCAAGATCTTGAATTTCACCTTCATAACATAATCGTGAGTCATACTTCTCTACATATTCACTTCTAGGTACTTCCTCAAAATTTCATGCAACTATTCATACAATCTCTTGACAATAGAGTCAACAAAAGAGAGGATATCGTAAGAAAAGGGCTGAGGGTATAAATTTCTGGAGTTTGATCAAAGAAAGGGGTCAGGCTAGAAGGGGCTCACTAGGGGTATATAATATGGGTAGGCTCACAAAAGTGGGTCTAGAAAGTGGTTGAATCCTAGGTGCCTCAATCATTTAAGTGCACTGAACCTAAAAATGTGGTCTCAAAATGTATGTCAACGAAAATTCTAGAATGACATTGGAAGTGTGGATACCACTCAAAGGAAAAATGAACGAGTGCGCTCTATGGTTAGGTGAAACCTCACTTTTAAGTGGATTTTTATTAGGGCTCAAAGACTTTACCTCCCAAGTTCACAAACAAGTTACCTAAGATGAGTGTGTATCAACAAAAGTGTCTGCTTGCATTGATTAATTACCATTTGAATATTATTACTTCCCACAAAAATAAAGATAAAGTTGGTAAAGTGTCATATATAGTCTACCTTGGTGCTATGAAATCCTAAAATGTCCTAAAATTGCAGTTTTAATATGCAAATGAATGAAATGCTCCCCTACACTTAAATCATACATTGTCCCCAATGTATGCTAAAATAGAAGGAAGAATGCAAAGTATACCATGAGATGCATCTAACATGGTATGCATGATATGCAAAAAGTACTAATCTAAATATGAAAATAAAATAAAGTAAATAAAATAAAAGGAATGAGAATACTTACAATTCAATCCATGGAGTGAGGAGTATACGTCTTGGAGCGTCATAAGTATTGCCATCTGCAATTGCGTCCTGGGTGGTGCGGGATGTTAGTGTGAAAGATGTTACATCATCATAAGCATTGCCATCTGCCATCTGCTAGTGTGAAAGATGTTACATCTTCTTTAGAAAGGTCAGTGATAGACGATGACGAGGACTTGCTACCTCCTGTACAAAATGATACATCCAATGCAACTGAAGTAACACCTCCTGAACCTGCTGTTGAGTCAACAATAACCATTGATGGTGACATCTTAGCAGATGATGCCCACAATGGAAATGATGAGATAGTTGATCCCGTTGGACTGCAAGAGGAACACCTGCAACATTGGAATCGCTTTCATCCGCCTGATCTGATCATAGGAGATCCCAATGCAAGTATTAGCACCCCGAAGGTCCACTCTTAACCCCTCTCTCTCGTCATTGCATGCACTAGTTTCACGCATAGAACCTCAGAATGTAGATGAGGCTCTCTCTGACTCTGAATGGGTCGTGCCATGCAAGAGGAGCTTCATCAGTTCGAAAGGAATGATGTATGGGAACTAGTCCCTCTACCTAAGGAGAAATCCTCGGTAGGAACATGCTGGGTCTTTAAAAATAAGATGGATAAGAATGGAACAGTCGTTCGGAATAAGGCTCGTGTTAAGGGTGATTTTATATGATTTCTAATGATATATTTTATAATGATTTCCTCCACATTTATATAATTTGCATAGAAAATGAGCGTTTAATCGATTTATTAAGCAAGTGGGGTTTTAAATGATTTATTTGTAAAGTTGGTTGAATTATGTGTCCTTATTGTTGATCTCTTATCTTTATGAAAATGATTACACTTTGCAATGTTTTGATATCTCGTAGATACATATTTTCGATCTAAAAAGTGATTAAAAGACGATAAGGTTCGGATTTTGAGCATCATTTTATCATTTCGAGTCATAAATTCCTTAGATTTATCTAAGTAGGTTAATAGTAAGTATTATGTAAAATATCGTGTTTTTATTAGTTTTGTACCGGTTTAGTAACCGGATTGTCGCGTGTCGGATTTACGTGGGTATTTTTGGTGCTTTATTGAGAATTATAAGATGACCAAGATCCCATGTAACGACATGTTTTGGGGCCTAAGAGAGGTATTTTGAGGGATAGAAGAAGATGCCACAAGCTTACGAGTTGAACGGATCAAGCGCCCTCGATTGTTTCTACCGTAATTCATCTTCAACAGACATTTGACCTAGATTAGAGGCATTTTCAGAGAAAATGTCCTGGATGAAAGTTGTAGATCTTCAGAAGAGCTTTCCAACGAATATTAAATCATGCCAATCAGAGGTCTACAGCTCGAGATAGGTTTTTACAAACATCGGAAATGTTGCATGGCCGGCACGCGCCGGAGAAGGCCGAATATTGCAGGAAAATCTCTGAAATTGGGCCCACAAGATCCTAATGATTAAAAATGCACTGTGTAGCCGGCACGTGCCGGTGGTGCTCCGGCACGCGCCGGCCTTGTGGTCTATAAATACTCCTCTCAGCTCATTGATGATCCTTGCCCCTTTCTTGGCCAACTTTGGCCACCCCATTCTTCTCCCCATTCCTTTTCTTCTATTTATTTTATGTTTCGGGGCCTAGATATGTATATATATATCGTTGTAATGTCGAATTAATAACTCGATTAGTTATCGTTATATATATATATATATATATATATATATATATATATATATATATATATATATATATATATATATATATATATATATATATATATATATATATATATATCTATTTATATATCTTTTATATATATAATATATATGTTGTTATAATATCGTTTTCATTTCTGTTTTAGTTATTTTGTTTTGTTTCTTTTCTTTCTTGTTATATATATCTATATATATATATGCATATATATATCTATATCTATATACTTATATATATATATATATATATATATATATATATATATATATATATATATATATATATATATATATATATATATATATATATATGTATGTATTTATATTTCCTTGTTATTTTTAGATTTGTCATGAGTGGTTTAAGGCTCGGTGCTAGGATCACCCTTGTGAAGCCACCTCACCAGATTAAATAAGGATTTATGCATTCATTCGTAAGCTTTCTTGTTCTTCCTTCATGTTTGAATTGTTTATGTGAAATTGTATGATCTATACTTATGTTGCATGCTAATCGAATTTAGATACGATAGTTGATAAATTCGTAGATTACCGTGAAGGAGAATGATGATATTTTCCGAACATACGAAAGTTGAGGGATAATATTATTAGATTAGGATTTTATATCCAAATCTTTGTTTCGTAAAATCTTTAGTTGTACCCTGTGGTAAACTAATCAACGGGCGCTAAATCCGAAAGAGAAAGTACCGCCTCTTTAGCAGATTATTAATCCAAGACTTACAAATGAATGTGTCTTTCTAGTTAATTTCGGTGGGATGGTGGAACAATGGTGCGTCTTAGTTGTTTTAATTATTATTTTTGTCTTTGTTCACTTTGGTATCTACAAACCACTTATCTCTTGGGATCGACCTCGTACTCCTGTAGCTATTCTAACAATTGATCCGGTACTCTGCTGGTTAGAGAGTTAGTTTACCCACGGTTGTTTTCGAGTCTTTTATAAATGTAAATTTTGAAGGGTAGATTTTTCGCTCAACAGTTAGTTGACGTGTTTTTCTCTCAACAGAATTTTGGCGCCGTTGCCGGGGATAAGTGTGCTATTTGTGATATCATCGTGTGTGTGTTTTCTGTTTTTTTTTTTTTTTTTTGTTTTGTTTTCAATTTTCGAAAAAAAAAAGAAAAAAAACACTGATAAATACCGAGTGGCGTCGGTAATTACTGAGAGAGAAAAAAATTATTATTTTCTTGTTGTTTTCAATTTTATTTTATCGCTTTTGTTAGTCGAGCTCCGACTATAATTAAGCCTACTAGGACGGTTACCTAGATATCTTTTCTTTTTATGTTTTGTTTCTCTTGGTGAGTCGAGCAAACGACAAAAGCGCCACTAGGGGGCATCCTAGATATCTAGCTATTTATAATAATTATAATTTGGATAAGATTAGTCTTAATGAAATGTAGAATCTGTGTGGAAAATTAACATTAAGTACAACTAAGTCTCGAGATGAATGTTTGAATATCATTTAAACGGGAGCGATTAGGTGGTTATCCGAAAATCCACGAGGTAGAATACGAGAGAAAATTCAAATGCTTCATTTCTTGGACTTAGGTTGTTAAACCCTTGAGGATCTGGGTATAAAAGACTCAATACTTTTTCTTACATTTCATTTTATGATCTAGTCTGTTTCAAATTTATTTTTCAATAAAAGTAGCGTTAAATAAATCGAGAGTTTTTATTTTTGCCGTGTTTCGATGACCGTTGGGTTAAGAATGTGCAAAAAGTTTTTTTTACTCGATTTGTGAAACGTGAAGTGTAATATAATATGAATTTATGATTTGATAATGATATGTGCTCATGTGATACTCTCTATGATACGTATATGCTTAGATGTCCTATGTTTTCCCTGTATGGTGATTTTTCCATCTGAGCGCTTGTTTCATGTGCTTGTATCAGTCTTTTCTGCACGATATGTTATATTCCCCCGTGTCCCCGAGATATTTCCGTGTTTGTCAAGTGTGCAGGATATTTTCGATAGCAATTGTGAGTTTCGAGATGATGCAGTTTTCCGGTGGATGGTCCACGAGCCTCGCTTTCATCGAGCATTTCGAGGCGATTCTAGGCCACCGGAATTGCCACTTTGAACCACAATCGGCTAAGTGTTCTTTTTCTTTTACATTCTGCACAACTTGAGGACATGTTGTGATTTAAGTGTGGGGGAGGGAATAGTCGGTTATATGTATCTACCATTTGCTTAAATTATTTTGATTCTATGCTAAATGGGCTAAATTTTCAAATTTTTGTTTATTCCCGAGTAAACAATGCATATCTTTGTTCGTTATTTTTATAGTCATTGATGCTATATTCCGTATGTTCGATAAGTTAGTTGTTTCACCCAATATATTTTTCACGAGCCATAGTGAATGATGAGCTAAATTATAAAGCTATACCCCTTTTTGATTAGTGATTTTTGATTATCTTATAAGTCATGTGCTTAGTGCTAACGTACGTATCGTGAGAATTATGATAGTTTGTGTGTATAGCCAGAGTATGATATATTGTGAATATCTGAACGTTTGAATGTGATAAGTGAAACATAACTAATGTTCTTGCACAATAATTAACAAATAAATCATTGCTTGAGGTGTTATGCTCGGTGAGTTTGAATTGCTTTTAGCATGTTAACCACCGCTTTGCCCGTAAATCTCGAAAAAAGTAATCAATTGTGTGTGAAAGTTGGTCGATGATTTGAGTGCGGTAGGGCATTATCTCGAAATGTCCTATACCACTATGATGACCAAAAGCTCACGACACGATCGAGTAAAAGTCGCTTTATGATTTGAGTAGATAGGGATTATCTCGAAATGTCCTATTCTAGTATGACGGGCAAAAGCTCATTCTGATGTGTGTTGAAAAAAAAAAGAAAAAAAAGTGAAATAAAAATCGAAAAAATTTATTATTATGAATAAGTTAAGGACTTAGTTATCGTATACCTTATCCCAGAGTATAATGTGATGAGATATGTTGTAGGGATTATCCTCTGAGTATATCGAAAGGCCGTAGATATATTCTATCATTCTTTTCAGGATATGTCACGTTTTGTAGGTACACTTATAAGTATCATTTGTTACTAATTTGAAGGGGTATTTGCTAGTTGCTTGAAATTTTCGAGTTTGGACTTAGTGGAAGTTTTCTATGGCTATGCACACACACCAGGGTGAACCTCTGATTTATTGAATATATGTTATATCTGCTGAGGTGTTTATCTTTTCTCGAGCCTTGATTCTTGTTTTGTTTTGCTCGGGACGAGCAAAAGCTAAGTGTGGGGAGTTGTTAAGGTGATTTTATATGATTTCTAATGATATATTTTATAATGATTTCTCCACATTTATATAATTTGCATAGAAAATGAGCGTTTAATCGATTTATTAAGCAAGTGGGGTTTTAAATGATTTATTTGTAAAGTTGGTTGAATTATGTGTCCTTATTGTTGATCTCTTATCTTTATGAAAATGATTACACTTTGCAATGTTTTGATATCTCGTAGATACATATTTTCGATCTAAAAAGTGATTAAAAGACGATAAGGTTCGGATTTTGAGCATCATTTTATCATTTCGAGTCATAAATTCCTTAGATTTATCTAAGTAGGTTAATAGTAAGTATTATGTAAAATATCGTGTTTTTATTAGTTTTTGTACCGGTTTAGTAACCGGATTGTCGTGTCGGATTTACGTGGGTATTTTTGGTGCTTTATTGCAGAATTATAAGATGACCAAGATCCCATGTAACGACATGTTTTGGGGCCTAAGAGAGGTATTTTGAGGGATAGAAGAAGATGCCACAAGCTTACGAGTTCAGAACGGATCAACTGTCCTCAGTGCTTCTACCGTAATTCATCTTCAACAGACATTTGACCTAGATTAGAGGCATTTTCAGAGAAAATGTCCTGGATGAAAGTTGTAGATCTTCAGAAGAGCTTTCCAACGAATATTAAATCATGCCAATCAGAGGTCTACAGCTCGAGATAGGTTTTTACAAACATCGGAAATGTTGCATGGCCGGCACGCGCCGGAGAAGGCCGAATATTGCGGGAAAATCTCCGAAATTGGGCCCACAAGATCCTAATGATTAAAAATGCCTTTGTGTAGCGGCACGCGTGCGGTGGTGCTCCGGCACGCGCCGGCCTTGTGGTCTATAAATACTCCTCTCCATTTCATTGATGATCCTTGCCCCTTTCTTGGCCAACTTTGGCCACCCCATTCTTCTCCCCATTCCTTTTCTTCTATTTATTTTATGTTTGGGGCCTAGATATGTATATATATATCGTTGTAATGTCGAATTAATAACTCGACTAGTTATCGTTATATATATATATATATATATATCTATTTATGTATCTTTTATATATATAATATATATGTTGTTATAATATCGTTTTCATTTACATTTTCGTTATTTTGTTTTGTTTCTTTTCTTTCTTGTTATATATATCTATATATATATATGCATATATATATCTATATCTATATACTTATATATATATATATATATATATATATATATATATATATATATATATATATATATATATATATATATATATATATATATATATATGTATTTATATTTCCTTGTTATTTTCGTTGTCATGAGTGGTTAAGGCTCGGTGCTAGGATCACCCTTGTGAAGCCACCCTCACCAGATTAAATAAGGATTTATGCATTCATTCGTAAGCTTTCTTGTTCTTCCTTCATGTTTGAATTGTTTATGTGAAATTCATATGATCTATACTTATGTTGCATGCTAATCGAATTTAGATACGATAGTTGATAAATTCGTAGATTACCGTGAAGGAGAATGATGATATTTTCCGAACATACGAAAGTTGAGGGATAATATTATTAGATTAGGATTTTATATCCAAATCTTTGTTTCGTAAAATCTTTAGTTGTACCCTGTGGTAAACTAATCAACGGGCGCTAAATCCGAAAGAGAAAGTACCGCCTCTTTAGTGATTATTAATCCAAGACTTACAAATGAATGTGTCTTTCTAGTTAATTTTCGTGGGATGGTGGAACAATGGTGCGTCTTAGTTGTTTTAATTATTATTTTTGTCTTTGTTCACTTTGGTATCTACAAACCACTTATCTCTTGGGATCGACCTCGTACTCCTGTAGCTATTCTAACAATTGATCCGGTACTCTGCTGGTTAGAGAGTTAGTTTACCCACGGTTGTTTTCGAGTCTTTTATAAATGTAAATTTTGAAGGGTAGATTTTTCGCTCAACAGTTAGTTGACGTGTTTTTCTCTCAACAGCTCGATTGGTGGCACAAGGTTATACCCAGGAGGAGGGTATCAATTACGATGAAACCTATGCCCAGTTGCTCGGCTAGAAGCCATTCGACTGTTGATTGCTTTCGCATACACCTAAAGTTATACCAGATGGACGTCAAGAGTGCATTCTTGAACGGTTTCATTGATAAAGAAGTGCATGTTTGGTAACCCCCAGGTTTTGAAGATACACAACATCCTCATTATGTTTATCGTCTCAAGAAAGCCATCTACGGACTCAAACAAGCACCTAGAGCTTGGTATGATTGATTGTCATCGGTGTTTCTTTAGAACGGTTTCGTTAGGGGCAGGGTAGATAATACCTTGTCCATAAAGAAATCGGGATCTGACATCTGGGTTGTCCAGGTTTATGTCGATGACATAATCTTTAGTTCTACAGACCTTTGTACTCATTTTGAGACGTTAATGTCTTCTCAATTTGAGATGTCTGCTATGGGAGAGTTAAACTTCTCCTTGGCTTACAAATCAAACAAACAGTCCGGCACACACATTAGTCAAACTAAATACATTAAAGATATGTTGACCAAGTTCAAGTTTGACGGCCTTAAACTAGCCACTACTCCTATGAGTACATCTTTCATGCTTGACCATGATGAACAGGGTGAGCCGTTTGACTCTCACCTATACCGATCTATGATTGGGTCTCTTTAGTATCTGACCGCATCGATACCGGACATTCAGTTTGTTGTAGGCTTATGTGCACGTTTTCAATCAAATCCTAACATATCGCATTATAACGTTGTCAAGAAAATTTTCCGACATATTAGACACACACCCACACTAAGCCTTTGGTATTCTCGGGATTCCACCCTCGCACTTTTCGTGTACAGTGATGCCGATTATGATGGATGTTGTGTTGAACGAAAGAGCACTAGTGGCACTTGCCAATTCTAAGGTGATAGACTCATCTCATGGTTTTCTAAGAAACAACCTAGTGTTTCTCTTAGTAGCACCGAGGCTGAGTATGTTGCACTAAGTAATTGTGTCGCCCAGCTCTTTGGCTCAAACAACAATTAGCAGATTTTGGCATCCCTGTAGATTGTGTGCCTGTTTATTGTGACAGTATCAGCACAATAAACTTGTCACACAACATAGTATTGCACACCCGGGCCAAACCTATTGATAAGGTACCATTTTATACGTGACCACGTGCAAAATGGTACTGTCTTAGTAGAGTTTGTCCCCACTACGCAACAGGTGGCTGATATTTTCACGAAGCCTTTACCCCAGGCATCGTTTGAAAAACTGCATAGTGACCTACATCTCTTACCTTTATGATCCCTTTTGCTTAGTTTTCAAACTAAGGGGGAGAGTATGTATGTAGGGGAGCTGCAATCTAGGGGAGCAATGATATATTTTGAAAATTAATCAAAAAGAGGAGAAAGATGTGTAAAATGCCCTAGTTGCTATTTATATATTTGATTAATTCTCAAAAAAGTATCAATTTATGTGTTATTATATTATTTGTCACTTATGGCCATGAAACTAAACATTTACATTATATGGCAATATTTGTGTTTTATTAAAGTGTTGTAAAATATTTAAAAATGCAAAATTACCCCACTCTATTCACACCCCCTAAAGTTTGTCTGCGCCATTATCGATTCAACACAGCCGCCGCCCCTTCTTCTTCCTCCTCCTTTCATGTCCACCCCAATCAGCTACCCCTTTTTCAGAAAGGAAAAAAATCGCGGCTGCAACGCCCCTTGTTCCTCCTCTCTACTTTTCCTCCTTCCTCAACCACTCCTTTCCTCCTCCAAATCGAAGCTGCACCTTGCTTCCCCGATGCAAATCGCAGCTCCCTCCTTCCCATAAATTTTTGTTTTTGAAATGGCGAGAATTGATATTTTTGGTGGTGAAAATGGAGCAAATTGATGCATTGGGCGGTGAAAATTGTAGGAGGACTGGAGGAGGAAGTGTGGCTGTGGTGGCGGGTGTTAATGGTGGGTGTTGGTGGTTGTTTTGATTTGGTGATTGTAGGAGGATGAAATATGGCTATGGTGGTGGGTGTTAATGGTGGTCATTGGTGATGGGCGTTAATGATGATTTTTGGGTGGTGGGAGGTGGGTGAAGATGGTGGAGATAAGAAGATAGGTGTTAATGGAGAAATGAAGAAATTTAGTGTTTATTTTGATATTTTTTGTAAATGTATAGACTTATCCGTTTGTTTTGGGTTGAAGTTTTTTTTGGAGTTGTTTTATGAGTGATTTTGATGCAGGGAGGCTTCATTGGACTCAACCGTCAGATCTGTGACACGTGTGTATAAGACAAAAATTGCTTTTGTCTTATACACACGTGTCACACATATCGACTACTAATCAATGAAGCTCTCCTCGCATCGTAGCTGACTCCATGTTTTATATAGTAGTGGATAATAAAATATAATAAAAATGATTGAAGTAATGATTAGAAAGTTAACTATGTTTTTTTGAAATTTGTGTAGATAAAGAAATGATTTGTGAGAGAAATTGAAATAAAGTACTAGTATAATGAATAAAATAATGGAAAAAATGTAATAAAGTAGATAAAGTGAAATGATAAGAGATGATTTAATATTTTTTTATTTGTAATTGAAAAATGATTGGTAAGAGAATAGTAAAAAATGATTGGTGAAATGATATAAAAAAAACTCACCAAAACAAACAGGAGCTAACAATTGTAGTGTAAAGAGTAATTTTGTTATTATTTTTGTGGTGTGTCAAGTAAGAAAATAATAAAAATATTCATGTGATGCCGTAAGTAAGTTTTTGTGATACGAAAATAATAGGGTACCAATAGTAAAAATAAGGGTGTCAATAGACACCTAAATAAATTTACTTCAATTATGCTCAATCCACACACCTATCATATAAAAAAAGCAGCAGGTTTGCCGTAAATCAAGGGACTGCCCATATTTAGAGCAGCCCTAAGACTCGCCCCAATCGTTTTACTTTAAACAACACTCCAAACATATCGTTTTTTTGTTCCAGTTATATTTTTTCAACACTTTAAATAATAATCTACTCCAATAAGCACTCTCTATATAATCTCTAAAACCCCATTTTCTCTACCATCACCATTTATTACACACAAAACAAAATTTTAAACAAAACATCTTCCATAATAAATGAAAAACATTACTATTATTTTTTGATTTTTTTTGGCATAAAATATAGAACAAAAATTATATTTATTGATCAAATGCTTTTCTCATCAAACTTTATTGGATAAAGATTTAATAAAAAAAATGACGAAAAAAAAAAGAAGAAGGGAAAGAAAGGGTTGAATTAAGCTGGGGTGAGAAAAGCAGCTGCAAGTGGCATCCACTATTCAACTAAATTGTCCCTCTATATTAAAAGGTTGGGTTAGAGCGAGGATTTTCCAGGTAGAGGGCTTGAAAAGAGAGTCATTGTAGCATTAAAGTTATTCTAGGGACTCTAAATTTATATTTAGAGGGTAAAAAAAGTTACCATTATGGACAGCCTAATGGAGCTAATCTACATAATTTCTCTTGTACTTTTTGCAGAATAGATAATCATAAAGTGTAAAATGTAAAATAATGGTGGTTAAATAAAGAGAAAATTTTGGACATTATCTACACCATTCTCATTCTGTAGATAATTATGGTAGACAATTGTCTCTCTTCCCTCTCCTCCAACTTCCACCGGTTCAAGAGAACTACCACTTCTATTGGATTGTTTTTACAAGATGATTAGATAAAAATGTGTTATATTTTCTACTGAATTTGTTGTCTACGGTGAGCCCACCGTCCACCATTAGAGAGGAACAATTAAAAGGCCGGAGAAGAGTTGGAGGCCGGATTTTTCATTTATCTACTGTGAAATCCACTTTGATTAGTATATATTGTTGGAAAACATGTAGTAATGAGGTAGTGGAAGTGTGTGAATGGAAAGTGTAAGAAAAGGAAGGAAATAGTTAAAGGCAAAACTCCCACATTGGTAATATACTAGGAAAAGTTCCAATATATATACTATGGTAGTATAAGTACTAGTATGTTCTATTACCAATATTATGCGCCAAAAGTTCACGCGTGGCGCGGGGTGCAAATCCGGTGGGATTTCGGCTTGGACTTGTGCATGGGTGCACGTCCTGCGGACTCGAGTCTTGCGAGTTCAGTTTTGCTAATTTTTAATATCCGGAATTAAATTCTGCAAACTGTTAAGCCTTTCCACCTTCCTGACTGTTCCATTCCATTTGCCTTCATTACAGATGAAGTAATGAGACGTTTTTCACTCCATTCAGAGGCTGGACTACACACAACAGAAATACATTATCCTTTTCCTTATGCTATCAGAGAGTTCACCATATTTGGTTCTTAAGCAGTTGAAGGCTCTGTGCATCTGTCTCTCTGCTAATTGTTGTATCTGGGAGACTAACACTCCGTTTCAACTCCAAGCACAATCTCGGTGAGGGTGAATTAGTCTTTAGGACACTGTGTGGTACACAGGACTCGGCTTTTGTTTTTTCTGTTCTTTCCGTTTCAACTCCAAGCACAATCTGGTGAGGGGGTGAATTAGTCTTTAGGACACTGTGTGGTACACAGGACTCAGCTTTTGTTTTTTCTGTTCTTTCGGTTTCTTGTTTCTAACCTTGTTTTGCATATTGGAGTCTTATTCTCATCAAAAAGCGATTGTGTAACATTCTAAAGACTAATCTCTATTCATCTCGTGCTCGTTTTCGATTTGGTGCTCCAAAGCGAAACATTTTATTCAAATGATGTGAAATTAAACAACAACGAGAACGATGCTTTTGTTACTTTGTTACGTGTCAAGAACATGAATTTATGTAAATGTAATAGATAGATACTCGTGAATTCAATCGATATATTGTTATTTGCGTATATATATCGAATGCAGAAACATTTAATGGTGATCTTGTGTGATAGCCACTAAAAAGAGTAACAATATTACTCAGCGTTTTTCCTAAATTCGTTTCCATATAATTTGATACAAGTTTAACTTGTTCATTTGTTGTATTCGAGATATGGAACAAGGTGGAACTAGTGGTGTGAAAGAAAGCGCTCTGGTGCAAGCGAAACCAATCGGTCTCTTCAACGAGAATGAGAAACTGAAAAATTCAATGGCTTGAATTTTAAGAGGTGGCGACAAAGATGCGATTCTACCTCACTACTTTACGCCTAGTAAAGTTCTTACCGATGATCCGCCAACAACCGAGGATGAAACTCGGATCAAGACTTTCTGTTTGCACCGAGTGAGTGGAAACAATCGACTATTTATGTAAACATTATATAATGAATCGTTTACATGATAATTTGTACGATGTCTATCTTGAGAAAAGGCGCTAAAGAGTTGTGGGAATCTTTGGACAAAAGTACAAAGCGAAGATGCGAGGAACCAAGAAGTTTGTTGTTGGGAGGTTTCGGACTATAAGATGGTGGACTCGAAACCACTCATGGAGCAAGTGGAAGAGTTCGAGAAAATACTCTATGAAATTCAAGCGGAAAAAATGGAATTGAGTGAAACTTTCCTGGGTTTCTGTATGATTGAGAAATTACCTCCTGGATGGAAAAGTTTCAAGGATTATCTCAAGCATAAGTGCAAGGAAATGAGTATGGAAGATCTCATAGTCGATGCGTATTGAAGATGATAACAAGAAATCCGATAAGAGAGGAAACCCTACTAATCATCACCAAAGGCTAATCTGGTGGAGCATGGACAAAGCTCTAAAAATAAGAAGTTTGGTAAAGGGTCAAAGACATGGACCAAAAGCTAAATTGGGTCCTAAGGGTGGCATATCAAAGCCAAAGTTTCAAGGAAATGCTTCAACTGTGACAAGCTTGGTCACAAATCATTGAATGTAAGTTGCCAAAAAAAGAAGGCCAATGAAACAAATCTTGTACAAAGCATGGAGGATATGAATTTGTGTGCCATGGTGGTCGAGGTCAATATGGTTGATGCAAATCAAAAGATATGGTATGTTGACACAGAGCAACTAAGCATGTGTGCTCTAATGAGGAACTCTTGGCTAATTTCGGCCGGAGCAAGGAAATGAAAATGTATACATGGCAAACTCTGCATTTCTTCTTATACTTGGAAAAGGAAATGTGCAATCTGAAGATGACATCCGGAAAGACACTTACTTTGAAAGATGTCTTGTATGTTCCAGATTTGCGCAAGAACTTAGTGTCTGGTGTGCTTTTAAACAAGCATGGTTTTCGCTTAGTTTTAGAATTTGATAAGTTTACTCTGACAAAGAGTGGAATGTATGTTGGGAAGGGGTATGTTTGTGATGGTTTGGTTAAGCTCAATGTAATGGCTATTAAGCCAAAGAACGATGATAATAATAATAATGTGAGTGTTGCTTATGTTGTTGAGTCTCCTTATTTATGGCATGGTAGACTAGGACATGTTAACTACAATTCCCTGCGTAGATTAATTAAAATGAACCACATCCCAAACTTTCCAATTGATAAAGAACATAAGTGTGGAACTTGTGTTGAAGCGAAATTAACGAGAACGTCTACGAGAACGTCTCACCCTAGTGTTGTGAGAAATACGCAGCCACTTGATCTTATACATAGTGATGTGTGTGATTTTAAAATGATACAATCGAGAGGTGGAAATAATTATTTTATCACCTTTATTGATGATTGTACTAAGTATTGCTATGTTTACTTGTTAAAAGGCAAATATGAAGCAATAGACAAATTTAAAATCTTTGCAAAAGAAGTTGAAAATCAACATGGAAGGAAAATTAAAGCACTCCGTAGTGATAGAGGAGGTGAATATGTAGAACCCCTCAGTGAGTATTGTGCTGAAAATGGAATCATACACGAAAAGACTCCACCATATTCACCACAATCTAACGGAGTAGCGGAACGTAAAAATCGAACATTGAAAGAAATGATGAATTCAATGTTGGTAAGTTCAGGAGTGCCAGATAACTTGTGGGGGGAAGCTGTCCTATCTAGCAATTATCTTTTAAATAAGATACCCCGAAAGAAACAAGATAAAACTCCTTATGAACTTTGGAAAGGTAAACCTCCTTCTTATAACTACCTAAGAGTGTGGGGGTGTTTGGCTAAGGTTTTGATACCCAAACCAAAAGCGGTAAAGATAGGATCAAAAACCGTTGATTGTATTTTTATTGGATATGCAGAAAATAGCAGTGCCTATCGTTTTCTTGTGCATAAGTCGGATAATCGGACGTGCATTTAAAATGCAATAATGGAATCTAGAGATGCCTCATTTTTGAGATTATATTTCAAAGCAAAGTTGAATGAACCGAGTTCATCTAAATGTGTTCATGTTCAAGGTGAAAATTCTGAACAAGTGAATGAGGATGACACTTCTGAGGATGAGCCAAGAAGAAGTAAAAGGGCAAGGATTGAGAAGTCATTTGGTGATGATTTTCTGACATATATGATAGATATTGAGCCTCAAACCTACAATGAAGCTGTGACTTCTACTGAAGGTCCAATGTGGAAAGAAGAAATAAATAGTGAGATAAACTCTATATTGCAAAATCATACTTGGGAGTTAGTGGATCTACCTCCAGGGTGTAAACCACTTGGATCAAGATGGATCTTTAAACGGAAATTGAAACCAGATGGATCCATTGACAAATACAAGGCCAGATTGGTAATAAAAGGTTACAGTCAAAAAGAAGGTCTTGATTATTTTGATACTTATTCTCCAGTATCTAGAATAACATCCATTAGGATGGTACTTGCTATAGCTGCATTTCGTAATTTGCAAGTACATCAAATGGATGTAAAGACGGCTTTCTTAAATGGAGATTTAGAAGAAGAAATCTACATGGAACAACTGAAGGGTTTTTACATTCCAGGAAAAGAAAAGAAAGTGTGTAAGCTTGTTAAGTCCTTATATGGATTAAAGCAAGCACCAAAGCAGTGGCATCTGAAATTTGATCAAGTTATGCTTGAAAAAGGGTTTAAAACCAATGAATGTGATAAGTGTATCTATGTGAAAGAAACAAATGATGGTTATGTCATTTTGTGTCTTTATGTTGATGATATGCTTATTGTTGGTAGTAATGATAAGATGATCAAATCTGCCAAAGACATGTTAAGTGCTAAATTTGAGATGAAAGATATGGGCTTAGCTGAGGTAATTTTGGGAATCAAAGTTACTAGAACCACTGATGGTCTTAGCTTGAATCAATCGAGTTATGTTGATAAAATCTTGGAAAAGTTCAACAAAGATGATTCAAAGGAAGCTAGAACTCCAATAGATCCA
Source organism: Gentiana macrophylla (assembly GCA_026214975.1). Classification (NCBI taxonomy): domain Eukaryota; kingdom Viridiplantae; phylum Streptophyta; class Magnoliopsida; order Gentianales; family Gentianaceae; genus Gentiana; species Gentiana macrophylla. The sequence continues at coordinate 2,908,132 of CM047813.1, read as the reverse complement.
AGTCGGCCTTTATACAAAAATAAAGGTGAAAGTGTATCTCAATTAGAGTATGCAAGGATTATTGGAAGTTTGATGTACTTAATGAGTTGTACTAGACCAGACATAGCTTTTGCAGTTGGTAAGCTTAGTAGATACACCAGTAACCCTGGTAATGATCATTGGAATGCTATAGTAAGGTTACTAAGATACTTAAGATATACTCGTAGCTATGGTATTCACTATGGAAGAGAGCCAACTGTTATTGAGGGTTATACTGATGCAAATTGGATTTCAAGTACTAAAGATTCGAAATCCACAAGTGGTTATGTGTTTACACTTGGAGGAGGAGCTATCTCTTGGAAATCCTCCAAACAAACTGTGATAACCAAGTCCACTATAGAATCCGAGTTTGTAGCATTGGATAAATGTGGAGAAGAGGCTGAATGGTTGCATCAATTCTTGGAGGATATCCCTCAATGGCCAAAACATACAGGTATTTGTATTTATTGTGACAATAAGTCTACAATAGGCAGACACGGAATAAAATGTATGATGGTAGAAGTAGGCACATCGCCGAAGACATAATACCATCAAACAACTACTTACAAGCTGGTGTGATTTCTTTGGACTATGTAAGGTCAGAAGATAATCTATGGATCCGCTAACCAAAGGGTTAAATAGAAGTAGTTGAAAAATCATCGAGGGAATGGACCCAAGCCCATAGAATAAACTTTTGCAAAGGAAACCCAACCTAACCGATGGAGATCCCAAGAAATAGGTTCAATGGGAAAACCTAATCTTTGCAAGTAAGTGAGATCACCGTGAGGGTTTATCCTCTCTCTCATTCCTATGATGAAAGCAGTTGAAGATAAGGATGAGCTTACACTTAAGCTCTTAATGATTTGTGTAATTAGAATAAAGAAATTCTAAATCACAAGATCACCTATGTAGGAGAAGTGGGGCCGCTTGAAGGGAATTGGAAAGGGCTTAATTCTTAGACCCCCTCTTGAACCAAGCGGATTGCCATGGCCAAAATGGAATCACCATAAGAACTAAATGTTAAAGGGTAAATGTTTGTGGTAATATATGTTATCGTTTACACCAACGGCTGAAAGTTCAAGGACATCGCGTCTACTATTCCGCTTGAAGAAGCTAAGCATATTTATCAAGGGAGGTTCAAAGGGACACCTACCGCTCCTATGCATTCATTTACCTTGAACTCTCTGTTGTAATCTTAGAGTGTACTAGGTTTTCTCAATTTCCATTCATGTGGGGATTGTTGGAAAACATGTAGTAATGAGGTAGTGGAAGTGTGTGAATGGAAAGTGTAAGAAAAGGAAGGAAATAGTTAAAGGCAAAACTCCCACATTGGTAATATACTAGGAAAAGTTCCAATATATATACTATGGTAGTATAAGTACTAGTATGTTCTATTACCAATATTATGCGCCAAAGTGCAGCGTGGCGCGAGGGGGTGCAAATCCGGTGGGATTTCGGCTTGGACTTGTGCATGGGCGCACGTCCTGCGGACTCGAGTCTTGCGAGTTCAGTTTTGCTAATTTTTAATATCCGGAATTAAATTCTGCAAACTGTTAAGCCTTTCCACCTTCCTGACTGTTCCATTCCATTTGCCTTCATTACAGATGAAGTAATGAGACGTTTTTCACTACTGGCTGCCTCTACATGTGCTCCTACAGCCCTTATATAAGTTGCTTCCTTCCTGATTCAGAGGCTGGACTACACACAACAGAAATACATACATTATCCTTTTCCTTATGCTATCAGAGAGTTCACCATATTTGGTTCTTAAGCAGTTGAAGGCTCTGTGCATCCTGTCTCTGCTAGCTGTTGTATCCTGGGAGACTAACACTCCGTTTCAACTCCAAGCACAATCTGGTGAGGGTGAATTAATCTTTAGGACCGTGTGGTACACAGGACTCGACTTTTGTTTTTATTCTCTTTCGGTTTCTTGTTTCTAACCTTGTTTTGCAGATTGGAGTCTTATTCTGTCAAAGAAGCAGATTGTGTAACATATATAGTCTTTAAATTATTGAAAAATTATAATTTTTAGGTGTGAATGCACTTAAGATTCAATAAAACCCACTTCAAATGAATTTTGGATTAATCTACTGTCATGGATTCCGGCCATGTCAACGCCGGTGAAAAGGAGCTGGGTGGAGATAAGAAGATGTAAATAGCTTTACAGGAACCATTACAAAATCTTGTCAATAAAATCAATTTACAAATTATTTCTTCAATTTTCCTCCAATGTTAATATGCCACATGTCATCAGTCTGTCAGAGAACATGATCGGTTCGCCGTTTTCTTCTCATTGAAGTGCAACAACCCGAAGAAGAAATGACTGTTGTATCTTAAGAGACGAATGCCATTACCGTGTGCACATAATCAGAGCAAAAACATCTTAAGGACATAGTGCTACACTCGCCTCAGTCAATAAGTTTTTTGTTATATTATTTGCTTTCATTTTTGATTAAATTACGTGTTAAACAATATGCTAGATTGATAATTTATCCAACAATCTTAAGACGTTTTTCCTCTGAGAAATAATCCTTTTCGATTGGTTTCTATAAACATGTGTTGAGACTACTCTAGAAGCTTCCACTTAATTCCATTTATTTTATATTATTTTGCATTTAATTATCTTGTTGCCCAAGACTTAGAATTCTATATATTGTATCAACCACAATGCAAATCTATCAATAAAATAATATGTTTTACATCTTTACAATATTCTTTATGGTATCAGAGCTTTAATTGATTCCGATCCTCATGCCTTCCCCAAACCCTATTCGCACCTTCCTGCCCTTCCCTCCCTCGCATCCCTGCAACAACTAAACTCTCCAAACCCTAGCCATGGCCGACGCAAGCTCCACCACCACCGCTACACACACTCCAGTCGCCACCTCCAAACAGCTACCCACCTTCAACCCATCCTCCTCCATCCATATCCTTAAATTAACGCGCTCAAATTATCACTTATGGCGGGCTCAAATCGTACCATATCTTCGTGGGCAAGGTGTCTTTGGTTATGTCGATGGCACCATTGTTCCACCTCCAAAAACGATCACCATTGGCGGCGAATCGGCACCAATCGGATTATGAAACACTGGGCTGCGAAGAAGACAACTTAATTCTCAAAGACAATCACCTCCTCTCTCTCTCGAAGACGTTCTCATGCAGGTATATCATGCCACCACCTCAGCCGCCATTTGGGAGGCTCTCAAAACTTGTTTCGCCTCTCAAAGTCGGGCTCGCCTGGTTCATCTCCGCTCGCAATTGGCCTCCACACGCAAGGACAATAAATCGGCTGCTGAACATTACGCCTCCATCAAGCAAATTTCTGATGAACTCGCCATGGCCGGTCACCCTCTCAGCACTGATGATGTGATTGCATATATTTTGGGTGGTTTAGGTTCGAATATGATTCCATGGTGACTCTGTTGTCGGCCGTGATCGCCTTACTCTAGAAGAGGTTTATTCCATGTTGCTCTGGCCCGAGGCTCGCATAAATCGCCACCACTCCAGTCCGCCGCCGCCACCCTCCATTCCTCTCGGTCGCCTCTAATTACTCCCATGCTCCCAGCCAATCCAGCAGAGGTCGTGGCAACCAGCAATTCAGGGGGCGTGGTGGTCGATCATCACTCAAAATTCAGGACAAGGTCGAGGTCGGGGCCACAAGTATCCACCCGGGCAGGCCCCTACATGCCAACTTTGCTTCAAAATGGGTCATACTGCTCAAGAGTGCTGGCATCGCTTTGAGACCGATTTTCAGCCTACTCCCCTTCAACAACGGTCACCTCGTCCTCCCAATGCATATAATGCGCAGGCACCAAATTCAGTCCCATCTGGTTGGATTCCCGACACTGGGGCCACTCATCATATGACAAATGACTTCCGCAACCTCTCCTTGCATTCCGAAAGTTATGATGGTCCTGATAAAATCAACATTGGCGACGGTTCAGGTTTGACTATCACCCATTCTGGTTCTTCTTCCTTTACAACTCCGTATCGTACTTATACCATGTCCAATATTCTTGTCTCCCTTCCTCAAAACTAATCTCTTATCTCTGCGCATCAATTCGCTCGATAATTGTGTTTATTTTGAATTTCATGCCAATTATTTCCTTGTGAAGGATTACTCGGGTCGCATCCATCATAAAGGTTTTCTCCAGGACGGCCTGTATCACTTCTCCAACACCTTCTCCAATCTCTCTGCTCATGCTCTTGTCTCCACCAACACATCTCCTGCTCGTTGGCACCAGCGTCTTGGCCACTGCTCTCACCCTATTCTCTGCCGTGTTCTGCGTCATCAAAACATTTCTATTTCAAATAAAGCTTCCGAGTCTGTTTGTGAAGCATGTCAATTAGCTAAGAGTCATAGGTCTCATTTACCTTTGTCTGTTTTTACTTCTGCTGCACCACTCGACTTAATTTATTCTGATGTCTGGGGGCCTTGTGCCGAACCTTCCATTCATGGAAATCGATACTATGTAAGCTTTTTGGATGATTTTACAAAATTTTTATGGATTTATCCTCTGCATTTTAAATCTGATGTTGAAAGAATTTTTCCCCAATTTAAACAATTAGTTGAGCGCCAATTTAATACTACTCTTAAATCCTTCAAAGCGATTGGGGTGGGGAATATCGCCGGCTTAGTTCTCATCTCACTTCCTTAGGTATTAAACACCGTCAATCTGTCCTCATACACATGAGCAAATGGGTGCCATTGAGCGTCGTCATCGCCAAATCGTAGAAGTGGGCCTTCTCTCTTAGCTCAATCCAATCTTCCCTTCCATATTGGGAAAGACGCTTTCAGTAATCGCCACTTACCTCATTAATCGTCGCCCGCCCACTCCCATCCTTGCCAATAAATCTCCTATGAAATGGTTCACCATCGTTTTCCAAATTACTCTTTCCTTCGGGTTTTTGGTTGTGCCTGCTGGCCTTATCTTCGGCCATACAATAATCACAAAACCGACTTTCGATCTAAATCCTGCATCTTCATCGGTTACAGCCCGGACCATCATGGCTACAAATGCCTTGATCTCAACACTGGTCGTATTTATGTCGCCCGTCATGTGGTCTTTGATGAGACAGCTTTCCCTTATCGCAAGCCCACTCAGCAGCTCTCATATCCTGATCTCACCATTCCGCTCCCTCTTCCTCTCACTCACTCCGACCAGCCCACTTCCCTTACTCCAATCGTCCCAAACTTGGATACTCCCTCCTCTGCGTCACAGCCACCCAGTCCCTCTCCTTCCCCATCACCTTCGTCGCCCACGCCATCTGACCCATCTCCATCTCCATCCCCGTCACCCCCTCCAACCCGTATGGTCACAAGAACACAGACCAACTCTCTCAAGCCTAAAACTCATACCGACTTCGTTCGGTACCCATTACCTCGTGGATTCCTTACTACCTCCTCCATCTATGAACCTACCTCTTACACCGAAGCCTCCAAACATCGTGTTTGGCGTGATGCGATGCAGGAAGAAATTAATGCTCTGATTCGTAATGACACTTGGGATCTCGTTCCCCCCTCTCCTACTATGAATATTATTGGTAACAAATGGGTTTTCCGTGTGAAGTCTCATGCAGATGGTACGATTGAACGTCACAAGGCTCGGTTGGTCGCTAAAGGCTTTCACCAGGCTGCAGGTGTTGATTTTCAGGAGACCTTCAGTCCTGTGGTCAAGCCCATTACCATTCGTCTCCTTCTCACTCTGGCTCTCACTCGTCAGTGGTCCATTCAACAGGTTGACATTCAAAATGCCTTTTTACATGGTTATCTGACAGAGCATGTGTTTATGCAGCAACCTGCAGGTTTTATTCATCCGGATTTTCCACATCATGTTTGTCGCTTAAAGCGCAGCCTTTATGGGTTACGACAAGCACCACGCGCCTGGTTTTCTCGTCTCACTGAGGTTCTTCTGAATTGTGGGTTTCGCGCATCCAAGGCTGATGCATCCTTATATATATATACTCGTGGCTCTGAGCAGGTTTATCTTCTTATTTATGTGGATGACATCGTCGTCACCGGTCTTCGATCGCGTTGATTTGGTAGCGTCCTTGATTATTTATCGTCTCACTTTCCGGTCAAGGATCTTGGCGCCCTCTCTTACTTTCTTGGGGTTGAGGTCCTTTCTGTCCCTGATGGCCTGTATCTCACTCAGCGTAAATATATTCTGCAACTTCTTCAAAAGTGGTATGACCACCGCCAAGCCTGTGTCACTCCGATGGCCGCTTAATCGCCATGCGTCTTGAGAACTCGGCGACCACCGCCTTCTCTGATCCTACTTTGTATCGCACCATTGTTGGGGGACTTCAATATCTCAATTTCACTCGGCCCGACATTGCCTTTGCCGTTCACCGTGTTAGTAAGTATATGCATTCCCCTACTGAGGATCACTGGATGGCTGTCAAACGTATTCTGCGCTACCTTAAGCATACTATCTCCGATGGTCTTCATCTCACACGAGCCTCCGCCTCACTCTTCATGCCTTTACCGATGCCGATCGGCCTGCAGACTCTGATGATCGCTGTTCGGTTGGCGCCATCTTGCATTTTTCTTGGTTCATCTTTGATTAGTTGGCGGTCCAAGCAACAACAACTGTGTCCAAAAGTAGTATTGAAGCTGAATACAAGTCTCTCTCTAATACCGCCGCCGAGGTACAATGGATATGCACTCTTCTTCGTGAAATGGACATTCCTTTGTCATCTGTCCCTGTCCTCTGGTGTGACAACATTGGTGCAACTTATCTCGCTGCCAACCCTGTCTTCCATGCCCGCACTAAGCACATTGAAATTGATTTCCACCATGTTCGTGAATTGGTGGCTGCCAAACGTGTTCAGATCGCTTTTCTTTCTTCCAGGGACCAATTGGCCGACCTCCTTACGAAGCCGCTTGCTAATCCGCGTTTCACTTCACTGAAGACCAATCTCCACGTCCGCTCCGTTCCCGTGGGATTGCGGGGGCATGTTGAGACTACTCTAGAAGCTTCCACTTAATTCCATTTATTTTATATTATTTTGCATTTAATTATCTTGTTGCCCAAGACTTAGAATTCTATATATTGTATCAACCACAATGCAAATCTATCAATAAAATAATATGTTTTACATCTTTACAATATTCTTTAACATGTTCGATTGGTTTCAGTAAACATGTTCGCATGTTGTTATGAAGTTTTGAACAACAAATAGGAGAAATAGGAGAAAGTTGGTTATCGCAACTTTAATTAGAATATATTTTTTGCCTCGAAAATGGAGATATCATCTGCGTGTTCAATTTTTTGTCAAAATGTGACTGCTACTGAGTCCTATTCATTACTTAATGTTTTAGGGTTTTGTTGAGTGATAATTTTGTTATTGGTCAAAATAATTTTTCCATGTGATTTTTCCTATATTGACGTTGTAGTGTTTGAACCATGAATTATAATGCTCCGGTGCAACAATGTCGATGTGATAATCTGTAAGTACATGGATTTACATCTAATTGTTAGAATGGCTGTCATTTTTAGTAATTAAAGGCATGTGGTTTTTGAAAACACAAAAGGAAAATATGTCTTATCACAGTGGAATGGTTGTGTCTTAAAGTTAATTATATTCAAATGTTCATGAATATTTTCCATTTAAAAAAATTAAAAAAAAAAAAAATTTTTAAACGTGTCTCTTTATTGAAGTGACACTATATATGTGAAACTTATATATATTTTTTTTTTCAGTAAATGGTAGTCTTTGATTGTAAAACAAAGAGTAAAGTTTTCTGTTATATGTAGATGAGAATGGGCTAATCAAATTAATTGGATGTCTATATATCCTCTCATTTGTCTTATCGCCTATAATGAGTGCATAATATCATCTATATTGCCTGAAATTGCTAAGTTGTTTCATCTAGATTCTAAAAAGTACTTCATGCTATGATGTTAATGGTGAAGTTTTAAGTTGTTTAGAGATAACAATGTCATGTAAACTTTTGTAGTGGGTGGTTTCGGGATCTAACAAGCGCATGTTAGTTAGAGAATTTTATATCTTCAGAAATAGTTTTATTGAAGCCGTGACATAATGTCAATATATGATGTTGTAACTGTTATAATTCGGCGGTTGCTGCCGAATAATAAATTCTGATCAATTATCGGCCGTGTGCTTCCAATTCAAAGTGTACCGGAATGATAAGTTGCTTATATTTAGTTGTACGTTCAAAACCAGAACCATGAGTTTGCAGAATAAATGTTGGTTTACTATAATCAATCATTTTGATATTTAGTCAATGTTGCTGTGAAATAGGTGGGCTATTATTGTGCATTATTAGTTGAAGCAAATTCAATGTTGTAATACCGGTTCGTTAATACTGGAATAGTATCCCAATTCATTTAACGCGACTTTTTGAAGCAATTTGTTTGTTGGAAAGGTTGATACAGCTTTTAAAATTTTCATGTTTACTTCGTAAGATGTGACTATTGCAAAGGATTTTGTTTGCATCTTTGGAATATATTAAGAAAGAAACCAATATTGAAGGTGGAGAGTATGATGCATGGGTTGATAAGTTTTGTTCTGGTACCAACATCATTCATCAAACCAATGCACCATGCACACCTCAATCAAATGGTGTTGCTAAAATGATAGAACACTAAAAGAATTATTGAGTGTTATGTTGACTAGTTCGGATTTATCCAGAACTGTGAGTGAGACAATTCTCTCAACAATTGTTATTCTCAGCGGAATGCAACCATGGAATAGTGGAAAGGCTACAAGCCTACCGACAAATTCCTGGAATTGTGGGGGGTGATTGGCAAAGGTTGAAATACCTAAGCAAAATTAAGTCAAGATAAGGGTCTGAAAACACAAGATTGCATATGTTTGGATTTGCAAATAACAGTAGTGCCTATCAGTTTCTGATGCACAAGTCAGATGTTCCTGATGTACATTAAAATGTGATCATTGATTAAAGGAATGTTGTATTTATTGAGTAGATCATTCCTTGTAATGACAAGGAGAATGAAGGTTCAAGTTCAATCTACATTCCTTGACCGGATGTCAAAGTATTTGAAGTTTACAACGAACCTCGGAATACAATATACAAGATATCCAACAGTATTGGAAAGATAATGTGATTCAAACTGGATATCTGACTGTAATGATTCAAAATCCACTAGTGAATATGTATTCACTATTAATGGTGGTGTGGTGTCCTGGAAGTCCACAAGACAGACATGCATAGCTCATTTCACGATGAAATCTGAGTTTATAGCATTGGATTAGCGTGGAGAAGAAGCTGAATGGCTTAGAAATATCCTTGAGGGGATTCCATGTTGGCCTAAGTAGTGGCTGCTATTAGCATACACTGTGATAATCAGTGGCTCTAGGAAGGGCACAAAGTTGTATGTATAATGGTAAGTTTATATATTTACTTCGTAGACGCAATACCATTAAATAATTGATCTTTAATGATTTGATTTCCTCGATTGTATAAAGTCGAAGGACAATCTTGCGGATCCGTTTATAAAAAAGGTTTAGCTAGAGATCGGGTGTCAATTTTGACAAACGGGATGGGACTTAAGCCTATTACGCATGTTCCCTTATAATGGTAACCCAACCATAGTGACTGGAGATCCCAAGATCATGGTTCAAAGGGGACAACTAAGTTATGAGGGACAATTAGCACTTACCCATTCTGTTAAAAACAAAAGTGCTTTCTGTGATTTTGTTAGGTTAAACATTAAGCTTTTAATGATTCCTATATCTTGGTCAAGCCAAGTGGGGTATTGCAGAGTACTCTTTATAGGAGGTCACCTATGTAAGTGGAAGTGGGGCCGCTTCTGTGAGAATTTGATGGCTGAATTCTCTAACACACTTTCTGAAACCAAGGTGTCCCAGGGCCAAAACGGACACAACCATGAGAACCTCGAGAATGTTAGGAGTTCTGTTGTGCAGGTATCATTGTCTAGGCATGCACCAAAGCTTGATCAGTTCAAGACCTAGTTCACTGCTTAGCCGAGTATGTCCGATGGTACTCTACTACGGAAGGTTCAAGGCAACAAACCACCTCGCCAGATGCAACAGATTTCCGCCTATGATCTCTTCAAAGTCTGCATTACATTTGCATTAATTTTCATTCATGTGGGGATTGTTGGAGAAATTTGAACTGAATATTAATGCTAAGAGTTGCATCACTTTGGTGAAAAGTTACAACCAAATAAGGGTTATAACTCTTCGGTTAAAGGCTACAACTGTTAAATGAACGGACATCTTTCTCCTATAAATTCCAATCACTATAATGAAAAAAGTGCAGATTTTTTGTAAGTTCTTTCTTAGACAAAATTCTGGTCAGTTGTGTTAAAATATCCATACAAATATACTTTGCATATTTTTTGAGTCAAGAAGAGATATACAGAACATGATCGGTTCGCCGTCTTCTTTTCATTGAAGTGCAACAACCCGAAGAAGGAACGACTGTTGTATCTTGCGAGACGATTGACGTTACCGTGTGCACATAATTGGGGCAAAAACGTCTTAAGGACAGAGTGCTGCACTCGCCTCAGTCAATAAGTTTTATGTCCTTTTTTTGCTTTCGTTTTTGATTGAATTACGTGTTAAACAACATGCTAGATGGATAATTTATCCAACACATAGTGCATTATTAAATAATGATATCAAAGAATCCTAGCCATAATAGGACTCTCTAATAATGCTATTCAATAAACCAGATAAATATAAAATAACCGTAACGTGATAACTATAAGGGCCACACAATATTATATATATTTATTAGATAAATAATAGATAATTCCAACAATACGAAGAGTGGTGTGTTTTTTTTGCAACGTTTCACGTAGACTTGCATTATTTTGGATGGGGATGCTTTGCCTATAAAAGGCCATTGATTGCAAACAAGAAATATTGTACATAATTCAAAAGTTCATCGGTTCAATGTTTTTGAATGTCTCTCGTTTGATCAAACGAATTTTACAACTTTAATCTCTAGACTACTAAACTGTTAGTAATAGGACTTTATTAAAAAAAATGTGGAAGTAACAAGTACGTTATAATTATCAAAAGAATGCAATTAATTTTTTTGGAAGAGATTTTTCCCTTGAGCCTTTAAAAACTTAAGTGACATAGAAGAGGTATGTCACGGATGTCACTCGTGTTGAACGAGAGACGACAATACTTAGTTACAAAGAAGATATAGGACTATCAGACAAATTCATTTAGTGAATTTCAAAAGTGTAATTACACAACAAATTTCTAAATTGAAAAATTGGAAAATCATATACATAAGGCGTTGCTAGTTAGACGGTATTTGGAACCGATAAACTAGTGGGAGCCTTAGCCTTATGATTTGTTGTTTTTTTCTGAATCATTAGAAATGTGTAATAGACTGCATATGAGTTTCTCCATTTATCGGAAAAACAAGAATAAAGCGTTGCTAGTTAGACAGTATTTGGAACTGATAAACTAGTGGGAGCTTAGTTTTGAGTGATTTTCTAATCTTTGAAATATCATAAATACAAAGTGTTGCTAGTTAGACGGTATTTGGAACCGATAAACTAGTGAGAGCTTTATTATGATCTCTCAAACCATTCGAACAAAGTGTTGCTAGTTAGACGGTATTTGGAACCGATAAACTAGTGGGAGATTTGGTCTTATGATTTGACGATTAGAAAAATCGATAATCCAAGCAAGTAACACTGAACATCCCACAGTTCAAAAGTAGTGTCTACTCAAACGAACTGCTAGTTCAAGACTGTGTCCATCTAAGGAAAGTCGAGAATGGGAAAGAATGTTTATACGTGTTGGTCATCTAAACTAAGTAGTTTTAAGGCTAAACCGGAAAATTAATAAATTGGAAATTAGAGGATAAGGAAAGTGATTTCGGATCTCTAACCAATGCATCCTTAGCAATTTTCTCGAAAACTAAAGTTCTTTGGAAGAACTAGGTAGCTTTGCATTAAACGATAAATAAAATAGACAACGGGCAGTTATTTCAGATAGCCTAGTGGGAGTGATATAAGGAAATGAATCTCGGATTCAATTCTTGAGTATCACAGAGAATTCATTTTCTGTTTTCGGATTTGTTGGAACGAACGTATTCATTTTCAATAGGATAATTTGTTTGTCTTATTGACGACGAATATAACATTCGTAGCACGAATCCAAGACTCGGACTTTTGTTTGATAAATTCAGAACCACTAAGCATTGCTGAAAAGGTATTAGTAACACATCTTAAAATATATAAAGGCAAACGGTTTCCGTATTTCGATAAACGCTTCTTTCTATTCTATTAATTAGTGCATGTTCCCTAAAGACAAGATCTGAAGACTGGCTCAGGGTGATTCATATCTCCCAGCCAAGGAACACTGTCTCAAAGGAACAATGACTAAGTTTCCTTTCAATCAGGAAAGGGTAATAGATTTAAAGAAGTAACATAGCTTGTTCATAACAACCTTCGGGGTCATATGAAAAATACAAGCTAGTGCGAGCCTTTGAAGTAGTGACATCTTGTCTGACAACTATTCGAGACTCCGGTAAGTTTATCCAAAATATTTGGAGGAAATCTCTGATTTCACCAGAGATAGAGTGTTCCATACTCAGAAATAGGTTATTGCGTAGTCTTCGGGACTGATGCTCGGCCTGCCTCCCAGTGAAATGTTTTCACTAAGGGATACACCATAAATTTGCCTTATATAGTTATTGATGGGCTATGATACGCTACTGAACTCATTTAAGATATTGGTTGCAAAATAACGGTTTACGTTGTAATGAAAAACCGAGAAGTCTACCCAAAAGATGCCTACGCATTTGTGGATACGGAGTGAATTCGGTTCACCACACTTCCGTAAATATAGACATTTAGCATTTAGTGTTTGAAGGTAGGACTGGAAATTTTGCGTACAGGTTCAGGTCGTGAAATATCTTAATGCATTGAGTAAAGGTTGGTTATAAAACTCGTAAAAATCAGAGAATGACGGTTATACTGTCAAACTCGGTCTGATAGAGTCTACAAATAACAACCTTAGATCTTGAAGTATTTGTACTCAAGATATTACTAACTGATTTATTCAGTCCACATCCAACACCGGCAGTTGGTGATAACACTAATAAAAACTACTAAACTAGATCAGTATATCGATCCACCCCGAACGTAGTGGGAGTATGGTTTGACTGACTCGAATTCTCTAAAGCAATTGGCAATCCCATTCATCAATCTCAATGGTTAAGATGTTCTTGCATAGAGGAATGCAACATTCAACGATGTAGTCTACCCTACCTCTCAGGAATGCTTGTCTAAACCCACGAATGAATACTATATGGGATGTTTAGTGAATCCTCAAGTCTTTTCGGGAGAATGAGTACTTATATGCTAGTATATTCAGGTGCAAACTAGAATATAAATGATAACACTGATTCTGGCTTTAGGTCAGATTGAGGATGATCGTTAAATCGATCTCGGTCTCAGTGTTTACTCATGTGATAAAGTATTATCCAATAAGCCGATACTACTTCATTTTGAAAACATTGGAGAGGTAGCTCATAAGGATTTTGCAATCACTAGAGGTCATAAGCATATTGAAATCGTACCACCGAATTAGATAGAAAGGCGACGTTTCGATCCCAAATTGACTCAAGCTGCCAACCTACCTGATCAGTGTACCGAGTCACATGGTATTCGGATTCTAAGTACGCGCCGGGTCACTGACCTACCCTACTGCGTCACACTCCGGTCGTGCTTGGAAGAATGAATTGCTAAGATGCGTTTGGAGGGTATGAATCTTGGGGATATGTCTCACTTGTTTTGAGCAAGTGGGAGAATGATGTAGATATAGATATAAAGGGTGTGCTCTAAGACAATTAATTCACTTGACTTTCGTGCAAGTGGAAGATTGTTAGGTGTAGTGCCCGAAAGACAATTATATAATTGTTTTAGGACAGAATTAATAATTCATCTTATTATATGCATGTATGCTTATAATTAAGACACTACTGAAAACCGTAAGTACATCGTTTATGTAATCACATAACTCAGTGTATGGCTATACACAAGAGGATTAAGTTAGTGAGATGTACTTAAAATTAACTTAGTCCGTAGCGTTTATTAATCTGAGTCACGGGTCTCAAGATTAATTTGCTTCGATAATGCGCCCGTAACACTTTAGGTGTGACAAATTCTATCCGGACTGCCGGTAATAAAGGTACCTAGTGGGGCATTTATATATGATGATAATCATATAAATTTGGACCGATTTGATTTGAGTTCTCGATATAATTCCGTGATCGAAGTCTTATCGAATCACAAGATGATCATATATGGATTAATCTCAATCTGACGTGATCATAGACAAACCGCTTAGACTAGGGTAGAGTTTGATGTGTTAGTAAGGATCACTCGTAGTATGTGGTCTAACACTTCTCGTTGGCTCTATTCGGAATGAGTGAGTAGTCTGTGCTATCACAGATATGTAATCCATTCCTTCCCTCGGGAAGTAGACAGACAGTTTCCTTATTTGTTAATCCTAGAAACTAACCGATGCGCGCAGTTCATATTATATTAGTTATGAACTATTTGGTCACTAGGGGGTTAATGGTAATTAAGGATAAGAAGTTTCGAGAAGGGTTTACGGAGATATCCCGAATCATAACGAACAGTCTATGGATGATTTATCCGTATGTAATTATTATATCAGTGGATGCTTATCGACTCATAGTTGAGTATAAGTTAACTATATTCGGCAGAGTTGATTCGGGTTTATGGTGGTGTAATCCGGAATTAATAGATTGAATATTAATGTTCGGTCGAGACGAATAATTTTATTCAATTTATTGTAAATTTACATTGAATACGGGCCCATGTGGCCCCGACGTGACTCTAATATAGCATATATGTTTTTCGTCGTTTCACCTCAATTATAATTAAATGGTTGGATTGGACTATTTAAATAATATGTGGATTAATTGTTTAGTTGGACTAGATAATTAAATACATGGAAATTTTTTTTTTGTGGACTCGGCCAAATGTGTGTAAAATGCGTGTGGCCCTTATTTCTAGGGGTTGGGGCGCATTTTTGAGTATTAAATAATTAGAAAGAAATTAGTTTTCTTGGATAATTATTTGATATATGATTTAATTATTTATTTGTTAAATGATAAATCATGGAATATTGGATAATATATTTATTTATCCTAATTTTTTTGGAATATATATTATATTTATCTTTTATTTAAATTAAGGATTAATTTAATAATTATCTCTTAATTATTAAATCCTTGGAAGACAAGGATTACTCTCCTATATAAAGAGAGTTCTCCCAAGCCAAATCACACATGATAATTTCGAAAATTATAAGGAGTATTTGGCTTTGATATTTCGGCCTAAATACTAGGGTTTTGAGTTGGGATAATCCTCGGGATTATTCCGGTAGCATATCGAGGAGGTCCGGCGGCTTGAAACACCATCCACCTGGTGGTTCTTGGAGACACACGTTGGAAGACTGTGGCTTCTCATCTAGCTTGGATCTTG